>JBBPCX010000141.1:31870367-31880494 GCA_037974365.1 Hydrocynus forskahlii | reverse complement strand
ACACACAGCACACACACAGATACACGCTGACACATACACCCTGACACACACAGCACACACACATACACCCTGACACATACACCCTGACACACACAGCACACACACATACACCCTGGCACACACAGCACACACACAGATACACGCTGACACATACACCCTGACACACACAGCACACACACATACACCCTGACACATACACCCTGACACACACAGCACACACACATACACCCTGGCACACACAGCACACACACAGATACACGCTGACACATACACCCTGACACACACAGCACACACACATACACCCTGACACACACAGCACACACAGATACACCCTGGCACACACAGCACACACACACATACACGCTGACAAACAAACCATACACAGATACACATTGACACCCAGATACAACCTAATACACACACAGATACAGTGCCCTGCAAAAGTATCCACCCCCCCTTGGCATTCTCTCCATCTTATCCCTTACAACCTTAAAAGGAATTTTGGGGGGTTTGCAAATAATTTTTTTATTGTGAAACAAACAAGAAATAGGACATAAAAAAGACAAACCGAGCATGCATGACTATTCACCTCCTCCCAGAATCAATACTTTGTACAGCCACTTTTTGCAGCGATTACAGTGACAAGTCTCTTCGCGTACATTTCCACAAGCTTGGCACATCTAGACAGTGGTATTTTTGCCCATTCTTCATAGCAAAACTGTTCCAGCTCCTTCAAGCTGGATGGATGCCACTTGTATACAGCAATCTTTAAATCATCCCAGAGATTCTCACTTGCTTGATGGTAACCCTTACTTAGTGGTGTTGCACCAGTGTTGACTGTAGGGGCTATCAGAACAAGTGCATATATACTGAGATCATTTGACACTTAAGATTCCTCACAGGCAGATCTTATTTAACTGATTAAGTGGCTTTTGAAGGTAGTGGCTGGGGCTTCAAAGCAAAGGGGGTGAAAACATATGCACGCACCACTTTTGAATTTTACATGTTTTGGAATTATTTAAAACAAGTTTTTTTCCCTTTTAACTTTATTAATCTGTGGTTTGTTAACTTCAATAATCTGTGGTTTGTTTGTTTTCTTGGTTCATCACTTAAAATCAAATTGAAAATCCATTGAAATACCAAGTTGTAAAGTAACAAAATAGAGAGAATGCCAAGGGGGGTGAATACTTCTGCAAGGCACTGTACATCCTGATACACACCTAGCACACACAGATACATCCTGACACACACAGATACACCCTGATACACACAACACACACATCACTCACACAGCTCACTTTGATCTACACACAACACTACTTGATGTATACAAACAACAGTCTGATACAACACACCCTGGTCAGACATCTGGAAATATAGTTGCCATGGTTTACACTGTGCCGTCACTCACCAGCCTCCTTCCTGTTTGTCCACATTCTGAATGATGGCGTTTTTACTGAATGAAAGTTCATCATCCCTCTGGGCCTTGTACTCATACATAGCTCTCACAGTGCACTACACACAAACAGACACATATGTCAGTAATAATAATTAATAAAACACAAAATGAATACACAGAATAAAACACAGAATGAATGTTTATGAATAAACAAAATTACCTTAAAAGTGGGCATCTGATTGGCTTCCACATAAAAGCCTGGGTTACGCCCCTCATACAGAGATCCATAATCAGGTTCCTGCAGACAGAGAGGACAAAACACTTAAGAGAGCCATAACTCAAAAATCTGTTTAAAAAATGTAATTACACAGTAATACACAGTACTAGGCAAAGTCTTGAGCCACCACTCATTTCTTCACCACTCCAGCAGAGTTTGGTGGTTCCTCTCAAACACACTCACTAAACCTGGTGGTTAACAGGTGAGCTGATCCAGGTGTGTTTGAGCACATAAATCACCAAACTGTGCTGGACATCGCCCCTCCAGAACCCGAGTTAAGCTCCCCTGCTGTAGAGAACATTATTAACAAAACATAATTTGCCTGGAGGTGATCACACTTTTCTGCATTTGAGAAAATGTTTTTCCTTTTTATAAGACCAGCTTCATGGTCATTCTGGGTATGAAGAGCTCGTTATATATGATTTGGCAGGTTTTATAGCTGCTGGCCCAAAGTTGGTCATCCTAAAGGCATTTTTCCACATGTCAACAGGAACTGTGCTGTACCTAAACTGTACCTTGATGGTATGAAAGTTGTATCACGTTTTGATTTTCCAGTGTATCTCAGCCTGTTAACAGAGTTTATGACATGATTCTCTCCCCACAGTTTATGGCCGGTTGTCGTCCCAAAACCGCGTCCATGGAGTCAAACGATTTTTCTATCACAGCTGCTTTTGTTATTGCGTGTTTTGTTTTCTTGGTATTGTTTAGCCGTGTGATAAAAACTTAATCCAGCTAACTTGCTAGTGACGGTCTGGTACACCTTCACATTTCTTACAATGCTAAAAACTCCCACTGAAATGTACGTTCATCCCAAATAGATAGTCGTGCTTGTACTTCATCGAGTTTCCATTTGTTAGTTTACGTCTCCATTGTGGTTTTTTTGCACGTACAGTAAAAACACAATGGCCTTTTTCAAAGTCATGACAACATTTCGACCAATCAGAAAAAGTGATGCAGTCAGCTCGGCTATGGCTCACTTTTAGCTCTCCGGTTGAGCAGCTCATGTACGGCTTGCTTTAATTGTAATGGAAAAACATTTTGTGCTGGTGGAAAAGCACCTTAAGACTAGATGTCCCTGAACTTCTAATGGCTCTCTTTCTGCTTTACTCACAGCAGTGCCAATTTTCTCCAGTGTCTCCTCATTGATGGGGTAGCGCAGCTTCATCTTGCGGTAAAGCGGGTGTTTCTCATAGTAGCTGATCAGATCCACCAGGCTGTCAAACTCAGACGTGCCGAGGACCACAGTCTGACCCTCCTGCTGCACACGGCAGTGCTTTATCTTTCCCTCAGCCCTGAGAGAGAGAGAGAGACAGAGACAGAGAGACAGAGACAGAGAAAATGCTTGTGAACACTTTCCCCATGATTTACACTCACATTTATGCATTTGGCAAATTGCATTTTTTAAAATCCTGTTACATTATGTATACTACTGTGCACCCCTCATTTCTTCATATTTTACTTCCAAAGAGCCAGATTTTCTAGCATTTTTGATGTGGTCTTGAGGAACAGTTCTCCTGGCTTCTTGAAGGACTTTCAAAGATCTCTTATTTTCAGTCCAGTCCCTGAACCTGACCAGTTCCAGTGAAGAAACAGGTGAAGATAATTCCAGATGATCAGGCGGTGATCAGTATACTGGTGACGCTGAATGCTGAGTGGTTGGAACACCACAAGTGGTTGGAGCTCCTTGTATCTTTAGGCACTTTGCAGCCTGTTACAGTAAAGCATGTGTTCCCATTTCTTTCAATTAAACTACTCAGTATGTCAATATAAGACAGTTTCACAGGCCTGAAATAATTTTTTTTTAACCAGAGCGGTGATTCAAAGCAAAAGCAGACAGAAATGAGGGATGAATCAAGACATTTGCACATGACTGTAGAGTCAGTAGAGCTTCTGTTTTAATAATCATGAAGCTCTTCAAATCCCATCAGCACTTCCACAAACCATTAATATAATAATTGGGGGGGGGGCACAGAAAACCATCAACAACATGATGGAAAATAGAAAATAGAGAGAGAGAAAGAAAGAGAAAGGGAGGAGGGCAAATAATGAAAGGAGGAAATAAAGAAAAAAGAAAGAGTAAGAAAGATAGAAACAGAAAAAAGAAAAAGACCAAGTGAAAGAGTGAAAAAAAAGTAATTATGCAAGAATGAAACAGCAACAGAGAGTATGACAAAGAAAGAAAGAAAGAAAGAAAGAAAGAAAGAAATAAAAGTGAAAAAAGGAGACAGTAAGAGAGGACAAGAGTCAGAGAAAGAGCGAGAGTAAGAAAGTGTTAGAGAGAGGAAGCTAGAGAGAGGGCACAAGAAAGACAGCAAGCAAGAGAGAGAGGAAACTGGAAAGAACAAGAGAGAGCGATCAAGTGAGTGAGAGAGAGTGAGGAAAAGTCAGAGACTGAGAGTGAGAGAGAGAGAGAATTTACCGGAAGGAGATGGCAAAGGAATTGCATTCCGCCCTCTTCCTTACAAGGAAGGCTCCGTCCCGTGGAACCCTCATCAGCATGTTCTCAGCCTGACTTCGGGACAAACACGCATGATACCACCTAAAACACACACACACACACACACACACACACACCATCAGAAGGTGGGCAACAACAGTTTTGCTATTTCTGGCAGTTGATATGGGGAGTTTTTCCACAAAGCAGGATGTGCTGGTTAAACTGGGCCCAGAACTTTGACAGTTTTTTTCACTGTTCACAATCAATCAATGTTTGGGGTAAAAGAAGAGGGTGAGGGTCCCCATCACAGCAACTGGTTGGTTTGACACAGTCACTAAAAAACAGCCTGAACTCAACCTTCGTCCACTTCTGTGGAAAACAGCGTCAGAACCCACATTTCACCCAGTTTGGATTTTTCCCCAAAGTACTAGGACAGAACGAAAAATGAATATTGCAATTTTATCAAGACACAATGCAATTGCAATATCTTTCAATATATTAAAGGGCCCATATCATCATGTTTCTCTAATCCTAAGAGCAAATAAAAACAGTGTAAATTAGTCTAAAATTGTGTTTGCTCTCCTACATGCTCGCTGTTTGCCGCTCTCCGGAGCCCCCTCCCTCTGTGGGTTTTCCCCACACTCTTGTGAGCAGAGACTATCCTGAAAGTTCTCCCTGGTTTAAAGATTTTGTGATTTTCGCATTTGATTCTAAGACCTGGGCATTTTTGTTTGTTTATGTTCATTTGTGTGTGGCATTTTTAAAACCCCAGTAGCCATAACTTGTACATGACATAGAAACACCAAACAAAGCTCAGCATTAGTTTTGGGGCACAATACAAATTTTATGATAGTAATGGAAGTTATGGATGGTCTCCAGATCATGACCATCACTTGCATTTATACATTTAATTGATATTGATATAAGTGATTTTATGATAAATGAAAAAGATATGATATATCTGAGATCAGTATTAAACATCATCCTCGCTGGGCAGTTTCACTGCTGTGTCGGAGACTCACTCTTTGCTCTCGTGAGCATTGGTCTGGGGCACGGGTTCCGTCAGTTTCATCTCAAATTCATTACAGCGCAGCGCCACCTGCTGGTAGTGGGTGATGAGTGCGAACAGCGTGTCGAACACCAGATTGTCCGTTAGGTAGAATTTGGGGCTGCCGGCCTCCTGCCGAGAGTGAATACGGCAGTGCTGCACTCGACCAGAGCGCCTGCGGAGAGAACAGAACCCATTTTAAGATGGTGCCCACCAAAGTTCCTGAACTTCTCAATCACAGAGCAGAAAACACACCCTAAGGGTATTTTTCCTGTTTCTGCATTACTTTAAACAATGTGTACAAGTCTCATAATTTTTTTTTTTATATTTTTTTTTACACATAACCTAGCCAATTCAATAAAAAGATTATTTTTATAATTTAACCAACTATTTGGACATACAGACCCAAAAAATCAAAAAAGGAAGATCAGTTAAAATTTCAAACATTCTAGACATTATGGAAATCTTCAGCTTACACATACATTAGCATTATAATCAGAGATGCTGAAAAAATGTTTAAAAAAATTAACTATGTAGAAAGATCACAAGTGTTTTTCAGTAATTCATTTATTATTATTATTTACAGTTCCTCTGTCTGTGCTGCTTCAATACAGTCAACAGTGAAACACACCCTCCTTCTGTCCCCCACACTCTCACACACACTTTCCTCCCACACCTACACCCACACATACCGCTTCCGCTCATCTCCACACTCCTATACACCTCTTCCACACTCCCACACCTCTTCCATCCACCCCCACACTCACACGATTGTGCTTCTCACATCACGTTTTTTCCACTTGTTTTTATGAACAGAACTAAAAATATATTTTTTCCCACTTTTAAACACCATTTTAAAACATTTTTAAAACACCAAACACCATAAAATGTACATTTTTTATAAGTTTGAGATCTCTGATTCTACATGACGTATGATCACTAAACATCTGAACAATATCTGAAGCTCCAGGATTGACTCAGAGACACGGAGCCTCCAAGTAAGGAAGTAATTTTGTTTTAGTAGCGCAACGCTTCCCACAAACCTGCACCTCGTTTGGGTGATGAATGTTAGTATGTCACATGTGTAGGTTATCACAAGTTATAAACAATAAGATACAATAAAAATATCTAAAATAAAATTTCTTGATGAACATAGTGTTTTGAGAGTAGGTAAACCTGCACCTTCATGTTATCGTGGGAAAGCTGCACAATTCTTGCAACCTCCCCACTAGTCAAATTAACATGATAATAAGAGCTGAATTGGAAATACTACCAGAAAGACAAGGTGTAATCTCCCACGAATGTCTCACTCTCGCGGACCAGAAACGAGCCGTCTGGGGCTCCTGTCTCCAAGCAGTACTCCGAAAGGAGTCGCTCGGCAATCTGTCGCCCATCCCGCCCGGCACCCAGCTTTCCATGAAACCACTTCTCACTCACATGCTGGTCCATACCATTCCCCACCTGGAGCGAGGAAGGAGAACAAACAGGAGAAAGGCAAGAGGAGGGTCAAGAGAAGTTGTTCCTCATGGGTTAAGAGCAAGCTAAAATAGTCTTGATGTTTGTTTGACCATTTCTAGAGGTCTGCATCTAAATCAACCCCAGACCTTGAATCCAGTTTCCAGTCATGGATTCTTTAAGTCACTGGTTAAATTGCTCTAAGCAGCCATTCTGTTAACTAAGTTATTTCAAAATCCAGGACTGGACACAGGATTTTGGGTCCAGAGTTGAAGATCTAAAGGTATCAAGAACTGCACTGATTGTAACAGAAGAGTGACCAGAAGATAAATGTCCAACACCAATATGGATGAAAGCTGAAGAGTTTCAGAGTCTTCCTCACCTCACGGTGCTCCTCCTCATCCTCATTGCCTTGGTTACTGGTGGTCTCCTCAGAGTAGTAAATCTTACTGCTTGTCAGGACAAAGAAGTGAGGGTACCACTCCTGTTGTAGACAAGAATGTGAAGTTTTTTACATAAGTAATGGAAAGATTCCATCAAACCTGAAGTTGATGATTTGAGAGAGATTCAAGATGTTCGTCACATACACAGTTATACATTTATAACATGCTGTCAAATGTAACCCTGAATCACTCCTGAGACTAGAAAACCATTTAAATATAAAATATACAAACTCTAGGCTAAAAGTATCTGAATATTTACAATGGAGAATACATAGATGTGCGAACTGACATTATGCAAATGTTTTATTGTATCAATATAAGAATCAGAAACACCACAAAATGGATTCTCACATGGTTAATGGGGTCTTCCAGGTACAGAATGCCATTCTTGATCGAGTTGCTGATGTCATTTTCAGAGTAGGGAGTGGAGGTGGAGACCTCTTCATATGCACTTCCTTCTGCCAACTTCTTGTGCTGTTATCAGAGCAAACATCGCTATGACTGTAGCTACACATTGAAACACACACTTACGAACACATCTGTACCAACACTCTACACGAGTATCTGAATGTAAATAGTCCAAATCCAGTTGGTTGGGTTTAGGTGGATCCATGTTCAAGAAGTTTTGTTTCATGATTGTAAGCGGCACAGACAGAGAGAAAGTAAATAAATAAGGCTTACTTGTGATTTTAAATATTTGTACATAGTTTTTACATCTCTTACTATAGTACTAATGTATGTGAGGTAAATATTTTTTGGGATCAGTTGTGCTCAAATAGTTGTTAAATTGTAAAAAAAAAAATTATCACATTTTCTAGAAGTCATAAGACACTACTACACATTTTTACAGCTTTAAATATTATAAAAAAACAAAAAAACAATTAATGCAGAAACAGGAAAAATGCCCTCAGGGTTCTAAGTGTTAATAGCTGGAGTCACCTGCAGGACGTTCTTGGATAATATCTGGACAAAAATTTTAGACTTAACTAAAGATTCCAAAGTTTCTGGGACAGTACAAAGTTTATCCCACGGGTCAAAGATGATCCATAAAAATGTTTGATTTGGCCAGAAAGCTACCCTAAACCATCCTCTGATCAAATGAAAAAACAAAAATATTTTCATTGCAAAAATATCTTGGCAATGACATCTACAAATAAGTAAAAATATCTGAGATACACTGACCTCATTCAACATTTGTTTTCACATGCCAAGACGCAGTGTAATATTACAAAATAGCCATTAGGAACCGCTCCTACCTTAATTATACAGTACTGTGCAAAAGTATTGGGCGACACCTCATTTCTTTATAGGGGACATATGCAAAACTCACTTTAGTTATAATAGGTCTATGGGCTCTACAAAACATGTTCATGAAGTCCTTTGCACAAAACCACTCTCACATAAAGAGATATCACCAGCTCTATTCTTCAGTTTCAGTCACTTTCAAAATGAGCCATTTAAGGGCTCTGTCACTTTTGTGCAAATAAGCTGTTGCTGGACACGCCCCACCCATCCCATGCTTACACTGCACATTTAACACACGTGAAACAGAGGAGCTATCCAGCCCTATATGTTCGACCCTGAGTCAGACCCAGAGCAAGATGAACACAACACAACACATGTGTGACTTGCATTTGCCTGTAGCCATAGCACTCGGCGTCTTATGCGTTTACACCTGTCAAACTGTCTTATCTTTGGCATATTGAGTAGATTAAATGAAAGATATGGAAACAAATGTTTTACTGGGACAGGCCAAAAGATGTCAAGATAAAGGTGTTTCAACCACTCAGCATTCAGCACCACCAGTATACTGATCACCACCTGATCATCTGGAATCATCTGCTCCTGGTCCTTCACTAGTTCAGGATTTAAGTTAGATGTGCTTTGCTATGCTTCATTGATTCATACGTAGGTCACTGTGTGGTTTAACAAACAAAAAACTAAGTGTTGGCTCAAGACTTACACACACACTTTGTATGTTTGACTTTACTTGGGCACTTCCACTGACCAATCACACACCATCATTTCTTAACCCAAAAACCAACTCTCACCTTGATGAGAATCTTCCTCTTGAGTTGGTTGGGGGAAGGGAGGCCATCAGCAGAGATGTCCACTGCTTTAGTGAGGAGCATCTCTCCAAAGACTTTCTTAAAATAGGAGGCCATGTTCCTTTGCTGCACAATGCTGCAGTGGTCCTCGATGGAAAGGATGATGGGATAGCTGCAGGAAAACAGAGGAAAGCAGCATTTAAATACACTGTAATTATCTGCATTATCTAGGAACATATAATTTTTTTAGTTTGACTGCTATAGCCAGAAATCTCATTTCACATAACTTTAGTTTTTCCTGTTTCAAAATCAGGTGCTTTGTTATTCTTAACACATCATGTATGTATTTACAGTCTCCATGTAAGCAAGTCTGACTGCTTTTGTGTTTGAGAACATGATGGCGTGAACTCCAGCTACAACACACACACATATAACACCCACGTACTTGGCTCACGTACTCGGCTTTGCTTGAGTTAGCAGATTAACAGCTAAAACACTCACTCAGACGTGACGAAGGCATGTTCTTTGATTGTCGTGAGAACGTCAATGAATTTGATCTTGGTGGTCAGGGTGTGGCCGTGGTAGATGACCGGCATTCCTTCAGGACCGTCCCAGCAGTCCACTGCAAAACACAAAATGCACACGTACACAATTCTAAACACACTTTTTTTTTTTAAACAGCCAAAATCCCAGCAAAGAGTGGAAAGACTCTTGCCTTAAGCTTCATTAAAAACACAAGTTATAGTAAAATTCAGTGGAGAAAAGATTGCCAAACAGGTGTGTAATCAAAATCTATCAAAATGAAATTTCTAGAATTAAAATGGCCTGGGAACAGGATCTTGGAAGATCTCTACCTGAGGAGACGTGGGATTCGATACTTAAGCTGGTAAATTCAACATCCCTTTGTGCCCGACATTGTCTATTACAGTTTAAGGTTGTGCATAGAGCTCATATGTCCAAAACTAAACTAGCCCGCATTTACCCTGATTTAGATCCCTGCTGCGATAAATGTGGGAGTGG
>JBBPCX010000141.1:31834401-31851300 GCA_037974365.1 Hydrocynus forskahlii | reverse complement strand
ACACACACACACACACACACACACACACACACACACACACACACACACACACACACACACACACGCAAACACCAAGATTAACAGGAGAAACAGCAGATGAAACAGTTCAAATACGAAAGCAAAAATGTACAATTCACAGGTTTGTTGAGCTTCATGATCACTTAGACTTCCTTCGCTTTGCCTGGGTGGGACTGGCTCCAGTGTTCAATTCTGAAGACAAGAGAGCAAAAATGGATTAGTCATCTGTTCTGCAGTATTTAGAAGTTTAGTATGTTCTGCAGTTTGACTAGAGCTGCGTGATCTGGACAAAATATCAGTATTAAGATTTTACTGCTACACATTGCAATTGTGATGACCTTCAAGAGCCCATTTATTCACTTTTCTTGAAGTAAAAATGCTTTAAGTCTGTAAATATTGTTTCAAATGGTATATTTACTCCACCTATCCATACAGTCCACATTTGGAAAATAACCTACAAAAACAGCCTGTTTTCAAATCAGTTTTTGGGAGGTCACAAAACCTACATGTGTAAATATGTCTATTCTATTCTAAAAAATAAGGAAAAAAACAGTCAATTAAGACGGTTTATTAAGGTGTGTAATCAAAACAACAGCTTGTCAGGGTCGTTTGTCAGTGTTGCTTAGACACGTGTTAGGTGGTTCAATAGTATAAAATGTAAAGATTTGTTTTACAGTGTCAAGCAACAAGGTTTCTTCATTGTTGTGCTCTTTAGTGTTCTCTCCTTCAACTGTTTGGACGCAGCCAAAGTTTAGTTTAGTGTGATTTAGATACTGATGGGACTGTCAGATGTATAAAAGTATAAATATAAAAATGTGATCCTGAATCTCCCTGCAGTGCTGGTCTGCAGTTAGAACGTGTTTGATTGTTCATTGTTGTTGACACCAGTTTGATGGTGCGCTTCAAAGGAAAGTAGTCAGGCGGCACAACTTTGTGAAGCTACACACTAGATGGGTTAAGCATGTCTAGAAAGGCAAATGCAAATGATGTTTCTTGGCACCATGGATGTACCATTCGGCAAATTGCTCACCTGCAGCTTTCCCTGTGTTGGAAGAGGCCGATCCTGGTCTGGCTGCTCTTTTTCTCTGGCTATTGTCAGACATTTCTTCCTCAGTGTCTTTCTCTGCCCGTGAGCTCCTCCGGCTGGGGCCTTTTGCCTTTTCGGCGGTGGCCCTCGTGTCCCTGAAAGAAAGGACAGTTGTGGGGAAAGGGACAACCAACACAATGGACAAATTTGTGGAGGAGCAATAGAATCAGGTATATGACAACAGTATACATTGTAAATGCTTGTGGTATATTCCATGTCTCTATTAGGTACTGCAGTCAAGACCCAACTCATTGTCTTTATCAAATGTCCTAAAACAGGATAACATTAGCGCTGCTGGCCCATTTACAACTGAGGAATCGCCGCTTGCTGTTTTTCCTCATCTACTACAGATAACATCAGTCCACATTTACTAAAAGGGTCCCGCTGCCCATGCACACACCCGTGCAGGGAATCTACATGTCTGGTATATACATACCTTGGGACTAAGTCGATGGGCGTCTTTCTTTTCTTTACCCATCTGTTATAGAAGTGGAAAAACAGCGGTAAACTGCTTTGATGCTGAACAACAACGTTTCTTTTGTTAATCCCCAAATTTGAGATCTCAATGATTGTGACACCAAAGTTAGTGATTCCCATTAAATCAAGCTAGTACCACTAAGCTAATCAAAGTGAGTACTTGAAAATAAAATAAATTAAAATTATAGCATAATCAGCACTGAAGACAACTTGAAGACAAAAAATTGAAATGTGATTATTACAAGACAGCAATTACTGACAGACAATGGACATCATAATTTTAACTAGGATTTATTTAAGATTGTGTCTTACCCCTGCTCTGTTACAGATGGAGCTGCTTCACCTTCAAGGGGGAAAACAGGACAACACATTACAGATTACTGCCTTCAGACACCAGTGTCAAGTAAACCAAGGTGAACCACTTGCTTGGTCTTTTTTGGTTTGTTAGCTGCTAAAACATGCAATCATATAAATGAATGATATCTTCAAGTAAATGTGGTCATTTTTAGGGTGGCACCGATACCGATACCAGTATCGGGCCGATACTTGGTTAAAATACTCCTACTTGTATTCAGATGTGAATTGCCGATACCATGCACCGATAACACTAAACAATATCCAATTTTACTACATCAACTGATCACACTGGGCGGATGTGATTTGTTGTCCTGTCTGACTTCAATATCTTGGGGAGACAACGGGCTGGAAATGTCAGATATTCTATCCATGAGCTATGAGATTTTTTTTCAATAGGAGGAGTAAGCAATGTCAGCGATTTGGAAATATTTTAAAATAAAAAACAACAGGAGTAAGGCAGACTGTAAGATCTGTACTGCTACGGTGTCGAGGGGTGGAAAGGAAAGTACATTGTTTAACACTAGCAATTTGATTAAACATCTGAAGACGCATCACAGTGCTAAGTACACGGAGTTGCTAATGCTAGTGCAGGACCGCAGCAGCCAACCTTTATGCACGTTTTTGTGTACAAGAAAGCAGGAGACTGTTTTGATACTTTCTTTAAGGGTGTTTTCACACATAGTCCTCTTTAAAGGAACCGAATTCTGTCCTTTAGAAGTGGTCCAAAAAGTGGACTGACAGAAAGGGGACTCAGTTCTTTTGATGTTCACACTGTGAGTTCATTTGAAGGGGACTCAGTTCTTTTTATGTTCACACTGTGAGTTCATTTGAAGGGGACTCGGTTCTGTTTCTACTCCGGGGCTGTACACGTCATCTAACTACGGCAAGCCTAGAGGGCAAAAACAGTCGAAGCGAATCCGGAGCGTTTTGTGTTCATAATGCGCGAGTATAACTGAACCGTGCCGCGGACTTAAAGCTTTGTTCAAACCAGAATGAACAGTTTATTTTTGCCTTGCAATAGCCTTTCGTTAATACTTTTTGTATTTAGCCTTATTATACCCTTAGCAAAACGTAGTTTATTCAAGTATACTTATTTTATACTACAACTGAGGCAGTATACTTGAAGTTTACTTTTTATGTACTATATTTACTATATACTATATAATTTAAGTACTATACACTTTATACTTTAGAATAGTACAGTGAAGTATACTTGACATACTGATAAGTAAAAAGAAAGTATATAAAGAATACTTTTGTAAACTTAAAATGACCTCATAAAGTATACTTAAAGGATACTTTTATAAACTTTAAAATGTTCCAATTTAGTCCGAAGAAGTATTAAATTAGTATACTTTCTAGTACACTACAAGAAAATGGTCCATATACTTACTATACTTATACTCAAGCATACTTAATAAAATGAACTTCAAGTATACTACTTTTTACTAAGGGTAGGCTTGTCATAATCTGTAGAAGAGAAAATAAAACCAGTCTCCAAATTAGTTGCACTTGCATGGACACCATTCTAAGAAATATCGATAACGGTACTCAGTATCAGCAAGTACACAAACAAAAACACTCGTACTCGTATCAGTTTGTAAAAAATGGTATCGTTGCATCCCTAGTATTTTTGCTACTGTGAGACTATAGTGAAGAGGCAGAAATACAGAGATGTAAGACAGGATGATTACCCGGTTCTTCACTCGGACGATGTTCCTCCTGTGCAACATCAGGTTTAGCTGCATTCACAAATTTATAACACAGCCGGAATTATTTTGTGAGGGTGGAAATATTTGAACAATTCATTAGCCTCAACTATATGTGTCTACAAAAATGAACAGATACATGAACAGCACCCCTAAAGCATGATAGTGCTAGGAAATGGTCCAAAACATTTGTTTGTGTGACACCAAACGTGCCGACTGATGCTCAATCAGAAGTTAATTAACTAATGTTAATTTAATTAGAAAAGAATTTAAAGATTTAGATGCCCTGGGACTTTTACTAACACAAAAATAAAACATCTGTCTTTACATGTGCCACTTTCTATGCAAACCGGGTCCCAAATACAGATATATGGAACTTATCCATGATTAAGACAATTCATCTAAAAAAAAAGGCAATACCTGGGAGACTTTGAGCATCAGCAGCAGGCTCCCCAGTTTGTCCTGGATCAGGCAAACTTATCTCTGTTACTGCAGGAGGCTCTTGTTCCACAGCTGACAGAGGTGATGACAACACTGCTAAAGGACCAGCAGAAGAAACTGGGGGTCCTGTGACAGAAGCAGGGGGAGGAAGCGACGCAACAGGCGTGGTAGTGGATGGTGGGGAATTTGTTACAGGACTAGCCAGAGGTACTGTGGTTAGACTAGGGGTAACTGT
This sequence comes from Hydrocynus forskahlii, assembly GCA_037974365.1. Lineage (NCBI taxonomy): Eukaryota > Metazoa > Chordata > Actinopteri > Characiformes > Alestidae > Hydrocynus > Hydrocynus forskahlii. Next base: position 31,846,976 of record JBBPCX010000141.1, on the reverse strand, counting down.
AGGAAGGTTAGATGTAGGGGTAGAAGAGGGAATCGGTGCAGGAATTGATACAGGTGCTGAGGAAGAAACTGTCAGTAGTGGTGATAATGGCTGAGGTGCTACTGGCGCAGCTGAGACTGGTACAGGAGAAGGCTGCTGACAGGTAAGCATTTCAGTTGTAATCGCACGTGTGGACACCTGAGGTGGTGCCTGGGTTGTACTCTGTTGTTGCATCTGATGGCTGTCACCACTCTGGGAGACAGAAGTCTTGCTTAAGACAGGCTGCAGTGGGCTGCTCTTGGCTATAGTAGTTGTTGGTGAGAGGGGACTTCTGCGGGCAACAGCTGTAGCTCCAGTACTAGAGCAAGCAGCTGGAGAAGCCAAAGGTTGCTGAAAAGATGGGGATGTGCAAGAAGATGAACTAAGTGGACGAGATGGTTGTCCAACAGGACTTGATTTTGAAGCAGGGGCATCAAATGTGCTCTCCTGCTTGGGAGTTCCAGGGCTTGCCTGCTGAAGAGGGAGCACTGTACTTACAGGTGAGGCCTGACTTACAGGCACTTGCACTTGAATCTGTCCAATCATGGTACGGCCTGGCTGACTAGTGGCTGTGCTCACAGCTGGGGAATGTGCTGCCATAGAGACAGATGCAGCTGAAACAGGAGCAGGAGCAAGTTGAATATTTGCAGGCACTTGTATCGGCCCAACCATAGTGACAGGCTGAGATACCACATTGCTGCTTGATGGTACAGAGGCAGTCGGTACTTGGAATATAGAGTTGATCAATACAGGTGTTGTAATAAACTGTGGAGTGCGGTTTTGAGTGGGAGCTGACTGACGCACATTCTTACTGGGAACTGCAAGGACAGTAGAAACAATGGCTGGGGGCACTGAAGATGCAGTGCTGGCAGCAGAATTAATGGTATTAGAGGTCACAAAGACAGTTATCTGATTTGGGGTAGTGGGTCCTGATGAGGTTGGTCTCTGCAAGACCATTTGTGACATATTTGCAATAGGTTTAGCGTTGGGATTTGGACTCACAGAAGAGTTGGGTTGTGAGCCAGCGTATGTAGTGGTGCCAGAAAGCAAAGAGGGACTGGTACTCGATACAACATAGGATGACTGAAGGCTTGCACTGCTACTTGGGACCAAATTTGGACTTGGCAGTGAACCAACCTTAGGTTTATGCTCGGGTTCACTTACAGGCAGAGAAAGCCCACTATCAGTGTTCTGTGGAGTACTGGGGTTATGCTGACTCTCTTGATCCACTGAAGGTCGAGGGCTCTCTTTTTGCGCAAGATCCCCACTTGTCGGGGGAGTGATTTTGGGTGGCTTCATGGACAAGGATGGCAGGCTTGTGTTGTCCAACAACTGGTTAAGAGACGTTGGGGCATCTCTGAAAGCTGGTGAAATTACAGAGCCAAGCTCCTGTTGTGGCATGCTCTGAGGCTGATGCATTTCCTCAGATGGTTGCTCAAGTGCATTACTGGTCTCTTGACTTTTCGGCTCCTGAGACAGTACCCGTGGACTTGCCATTCTAAGAGCAGATGGATCTCTTGGCAGCTGGACTGTCTGACGCTGGTCTTGGTGTGGCGCTTGCACCTGGCCTTCTCTCACTGTGTCAGAATTACTAGGGAGAGTTTGTAGAGGATTTAGACTCTGTTGGGAATCTGGAGTGCCTATTGATGGCACAGATGCAGTAGGATTTGGGAGGACTGAAGGACTGGCCATTACAGGTTGGGAACCTGCCATTTGTTGCTGATGTGGTGGAGAAGTCAGAGAGTTCTTAGTGCCTTTCTGCCTTCCTGGGCTTGGAGTGGCAGCTTTCCTGTTTGAGGCAGGGCTAGATCGCCGACTACTGCTGGGACTGGCGCGTTTTGTCTGCCCCCCACCAGGCTGTTTTTCCTGCTTTCCACTCGTATTTGATGTATTACCTGGTATAAAACCTGGCTGGACATTATTATTGCCACTAGAATTATTGTTGTTAGTAAGAGATGTTAGGCTCGGTGGAGCCTGTCCAATAGCTTTCAGTGTGGTTGGGTTTAGGCCCTGCTGATCAAAACCTCGATTCTGATTAAGCTGTCGAGGCGGCAGAGGAATGTTAATCTTAGGGGGAAAAAGGCCAGCAATTGATGCATTCAGTCTCTCTGGAGAGAGATTTATCTCTGAAGGTTCAGTGCTGGGTGGACGGTTAGTTGGAGTTAGTGGATGGTGATATGGTCTAGGACTGGCACGGTTAGGTGTCTTCGGGCGAGAACTCTGTGAAGTTGAAGGAGCACTGGGAAAGTGAAGATTATGTGAACTGGCTATTGGTGGTACTTGTTGAGGTTGTTGCTGAGGACTTGCTCCTGGTTGCTGAGGCACTGATGAAGGCACAGCCTTCAACAAATGTGTATTGGGACCTTGGCTGCCAACACTTTGTTGAGTGCCATTCCCTGTTTGAGGTAACATTTCAATTGATGCCCTGTCTTGCAAGTTAGGAGCACCAGGTACTTCCTCTGTTGGCATTCCTGATGTCCCTTGTCCAACATCTGGATGAGGCATCCGTCTTGTTGAGCCAGCCAACTGGGAGTTAACCATTGGTTGCATCCCTCTGGGTTTATCTGGAGAAGGAGGAACACCTCCATGTCCTTGCAGATTAATCATTACTGGCATGTTGCCTTGCTGTGGTACAGGCATTCTCTGAGCAGGATCACTGGGATTGACGAGACTTCTTTGGGGGTGGCCACCTTGTTGAAGCGGAAGTCGATTCTTTGCTTGTTCCTGTTGCATTTTGAGCATCATCATCATGTGTTGCTGCTGTTGCTGTTGTGATGGTGGTGGTTGTTGCTGCTGTTGCTGCTGCTGCTGTTGCTGCTGCAGATGCTGAGGTGGCTGTTGTTGGAGCTGCAACTGATGTGGATGAATTTGATGTTGTCCTTGTTGTGAACCTTGTGGTGTTCCAGCTTGACCTGGAGGAATCTGCATACCCTGCATATGCATCTGCTGCTGCTGTATTTGCTGCTGCTGTTGCATTTGTTGTTTTTGCTGCTGCTGCTGCTGTTGATGCATTTGTTGCTGCTGTATCTGTTGCTGCTGCATTTGCATCTGCTGCTGATGTTGAGTAATGAACTGAGCTGGCATTTGCTGCAATACCCTTTGATCTCCTGTTTGGCCAGGAAAACCTGAAATGGGGGAAAAAAAGAATATATGGCACTTGCACTCTTTACTAGCGCTTAATAAATACCTCCAATGGGCATATACCATAATTTACACAAAATTATGGCAGAAACTACCAGGAGGCAAATAAATGAATAAAGAATAAAGCTCAGTGTGCTATGCTTAACTGGTTTCAAGTTCAACACAAAAACAGGCTTCATGTTATCTTCTTTAGACTTGCAGTATTATATCAACAAACTAATTTAATTGATAAGGAGCTTAAAGATCCTTGCAAAATTACAGCAATGATTAAACCAATATGTTGTTTCATGGTGACAAGTCATACATTTCAGGAACCTCACATTATAAAATAGAAAATCATCATGTCCTCTAAACTTAAGAGTTGTGATTTTTTTGTAATCTTACCTGGCCGATTAGTGAATTCAGTTAGTTTTGAGTTGGAAGAATCCATGCCAGCTCCTTGATCACTCCCTAGTCCTGGCAGCTCTACATCTTCCATTCCCTGTGAAACGGCATCTAGGCCACTATAGGAAAGGGGGAAATAAAAGATAATCGATTTGAGGATAATGATGACGTTTAAATTAATCACCTATTGAAGTACATAAAGTACAGTGCCCTTACCCAAGGCCTTCAACAGACTGCTGTCCTTCTGCTTGTTTGGGCTTCTTCTTACGAGGAGGTTTTTTCTTTTTTGGTTTTGCTTGGTTAACACCAGTCCCACCTGCTCCCTGTTTTCCACCTGGCCCAAACTGGCTGGCAGAAATGTCACTCTGGAGAAGGTTAACTAATAATGGGCTAGTCAGTGTAACATCCTTACTCACTGGAAAACCACCTGCCTGCCCACAGGGACCACCCATTGGCATCTGGCCACCAAATTGAGGATTAAAGGGCATACCATGACCAGGGAAATGACCATTGCCCCCCTGCATGTGTTGAGGTCCACCCATCATTCCCTGCTGCTGCTGGATTTGCATGTCTGGAAGCATCTGCTGTTGACTGATGTCACCTGCACTTCCACTGCCATCTCCCATTTGATGTGGGTGTTGCTGGGCAGCTTGCTGCTGCTGTTGCTGCTGCTGCTGCTGTTGTTGTTGTTGTTGTTGTTGTTGCTGTTGCTGTTGCTGCTGCTGTTGTAATTGTTGCATTACATGCTGTTGCTGTGGATGTTGTTGCTGCTGTTTCTGCTGAAGCTGCTGCTGCTGCTGAAGCTGCTGTTGCACCAAATGATGCCCTTGAAGTCGCATCTGAGGGCCATGCATGCCTAAAGTTTGATTTGGATTACCATTTAATGGGATCTGTTGGGGCTGCTGCGTCATTTGCTGATGCTGCTGTTGTAGTTGCTGCTGTTGTAATTGCTGCTGTTGTGGCTGTTGGTGTTGCAGTTGTAGCTGCTGCTGCTGCTGCTGCTGCAACTGCTGTTGCTGTAATTGCTGCTGCTGTTGCTGTAATTGAGCCATTTGTTGCTGTTGCTGTGGAGTCATTTGCTGTTGAGACTGAAACTGTACCATGTTGCCTGGCAAATTAGGAGAAGGACCTCGCATCATTGGACCCTGCATGACCCCTGGCTGACCTTTGGGCCCAAAGGCCTGCTTGTTACCTTGCATCTGACTGGCTACCATTTGTTCCATCATAACATTTTGCTGTTGCTGCTGTGATGCCTGCTGCTGCTGTTGTTGATGCTGTTGCTGCTGTTGTTGTTGTTGCTGCTGCTGCTGTTGTTGTTGCAAGAGTAACGCTTGGTGCCCCTGTCCCCCACTAAGCTGGCCTTGGCCCTGCATCATCCCTTGACCCTGTGGAGGCATCATTTGTTTAGGAGGAGTCATTCCTCGCTGTCCTTGATTCATGGGCCGAGACAGGACGGTCTGACCCCCTGTCTGGCCTTGCAAAATTTGACCTTGAGACAAGGCCACAGACTGACTTTGAAGCTGGGACTGAATGCCCATCATCTGGGTCTGTAGGCTTGTCTGAGACTGTCCCATACTGCCACCTGAGGTGGCTGGAGGCTGGGGAGCCATTCCACTATGATGGCTAATTACACCAGTTTGAAGGGAATTGGGCTGCAGGTGGTTTGGTGCGGACACTGAAGGTTGAGCACCTACAACAAATAAGAATGAGATTCAATTAAAAATTTTTAAACTCAACCTTGCAGCCGACATCCAAAATAAGATGCTAAGTGCTCAAATTCCTCAGTATATCAAACATCCCACAAAAACACTGTACCTGGGTGTACCATGCTCTGACTGTTTGGAAGTTGGGGCCCACTGCCCGTGGGGGTTCCAGCCCCACCAGCTGTAACCTGTCCTTGAGCAAAGTTCTGATTTACAGGAACATTCGGGAACCCCATTGGCATTCGTTTTGGCATACCTGATAACAGAACAAATGCGTTATTTCAATACAAACAATAGACTTATAAGTCTTACACATGATGCAATGGTACACTATTAAAAAACAACTCCAGACATCATACCTCCAATCCCACCTTGGGGAACCTGTCCATGCTGTGGCATGCCAATAAATCCTGGTTGGACATTACCCTGCTGGCCCAGCACAGCCCTGCCTGGGGAGCCAACTCCCTGAGGGAATCCTGGTTGAGTATTGGGACGTGGACCTAGCTGACCTTGGCCCTGTCCCATCATAGGGGGTGTTCCAGGTGAGCCTTGCTGGAATGGTGAAGATGACGATCCAGGGGACTTGGCTGCTAGGCTGCTCTGTGCAGCAGACACAGGGGGCAGAGGAGGAGGGGCCCTCGGTCCAACAACTCCTGGCACTCCTTGTGGACCTTTGGGTTGAGGGGCAGCAAATTGGTTTGGCCCTGCTGGCTGTTGCTGTAATTGTTGCTGAGTCATGGCATTGAAAACCTGCCCAGCCTGCTGGCTGCCAAAAGGATATGGAGGTGGTGGATGGTTTGGCGTTTGCACGGATGCCAAGGAGGGAGGACGCTGTCCCATTTGAGCCTGTGGAGGAGGGCCTTTTCTCCAAGCTGGAGCCATTGAGCCCTGAGAAGGCGGTGGTTGAAGAACGCCAGAGGACAACTGGTTCCAGCCAGCAGGAACGGGCATTTGGTTAGAGGGGTTGAAGGGGCCTCTAGCACCACCTAATTGTGCTAGTTGAGCCTGTTGTTGTTGGTGCTGCTGCTGTTGCTGCTGAAGTTGCTGCAAAGCTGCTGGATTGAGCTGCCGGTTTGCTTGCATGCCCTGCATATGATGACCTTGTGGGCCCATTGAGTTGGGTGGGCCATGTGGTGCCTGTGGATGCTGAAGCTGTTGTTGCTGTTGCAAAGCTAAGCCTGAAAGCATGGGATCCATAGAGTCTAAACAAACAAACAAACAAACAAAACTGAAAACATTTGTCCAACATACTTATGATTAGACATGAAACTGCTATTTAATTTCATACCTGTCTGCGTGGGTGGCCTTGGAACTCTCGGGTGCATCTGTACACTACTGCCTGGCAACATACCCTGTGTAGGCATGCCAGGTCCAGGAGGCACAATTGAAGGGTTGTTCATCCGCATTCCACCTATAGGAAAGTTCAAAACCTTAAAATCTTTAAAAAAATATTTTAGCAAAAAATTGTACATTATTCTCAGGCAACTTTGTTAATGGGGAACTTTTAAAAGTCCCAATCTGTAACACATAATCTATGCCTCTTTCTATGGATCCATATTAGTCTACCGATAACTGTAATTACGAGTTGTCTGAGAACATGAGCACATAAGTATTTATATTTTTAAAATGCTTACAGACATCTGGTATTCAACTTGCTTAATTCATCTCATCTTAAAGGTAATTTTTCTGTTGTATTTGGTCACATCTCTTCTCTCTTAGATGCATGTTAAGCCATTACAAATCTTTCCAAAAGCAAAAGACTGAAGAAAAGATCGTGCTTTGGAGGTCTGAGGTGGAATTTTAATAATCTTTTCTGTCAAATTAAGGGTGAAACGTCACATGTAATAAAATCATGCCAGTAGAGACTGTTAGTATTTGCCTATTAAGAGCAGAAGTGATAAAGAGGAAATAAAGCCAGAGCAAGACATTCATTTTAGGGAAGGAATATATAAATGAACAAAGAAGAACGTGTGTACATTTAACTGATTCTATAACATCTTCCTTTTAAAACTGTGAAATTACCAGGGCCTTGTTGCATTGGAAAGCCAACATCCATTCTCATCTGGCCAGGAGCCCCAATGGGCCCATTCACCCTGACTTCTTGACTTCTGTTTGGCCCAACTGCAACATTAATGGGTCCTTCACCTATGAAACACGTTTTTAGTATTCCAGGGTAAAATTTTTAGAACAAAACGCTTTTAGAATGACAAAACATTTGTTCAACCAAAAGTATTCAAAAACAAACCACTGAACAACACACACAGAGTTCAGACAACATCGGAGAGCATAAACATAAAAGCGCCGGTTTCCTGGACATGAATTAAACCTAGTCTTTGACAAAACTGCATTGCCAATAGTCAATCACTATTATATATTTAATTTAGTCTAGGATTAGGCTTAATCTGGGTCTGGGAAACTATCCATATCTATAATGACATACTTATAAAAAGATAAAAAGAAAAAAACTACCTTTTAAAAAATGCTTTAGTAAATGTAACATAAAGACACCTGTCAACAGCAACTTTACTGAAGTGGCTTTTCCAAGAATTGTACATCCAGGTCAAAAACCCTTTAGAAAACTTTTAAAAGGTGAATTCTAACAATTTAGAGCATGGGTTTGGACAGTAAATAAAATGAATATACAGTTAAACCCCGACATTCGCAGGGGATGTGTTCCAAGAGCACCCGCGAATTGTGAAAAACCGTGAATTTGTGATGTGGTTAAAAAAAAATATATATTTTTTTTAAAACCAAAAATGCCTATTTTTATAGCGTTAACCCCAAATATGCCCCCACATTTGCTTGCAAAACAAGATTTCATCTTAAACTCAGTTTAAAGGTAAACAGTGTACACTGAACTGCTGTCTCCTGCAGTGCTAGAATGTAAAATACAGATGTTACCCCTGTATAGACTGTACTGTAATTCATGCAGGCATGTTTTCTTTGGTATAAGCAGGGTAAACACAGTAATAAATTAATTACATTTACAGTAATAAAAATACAGGGCCTTAAGAAGAACAAAACGGGAGTTAGTTTGCGGGAGTTAGTTAGGTTAATGACAATCTGCAAATGCTGAACCACAAATTATCAGAGGTTAACTGTATTTGCACTGAGAACAATGATTCCCTGGTTCCATTAAACACCACTTTAAATAAAGCCCAGTTGGTAGCTTACACCATTCCATGTCAAACGACGCTGAATAATTTTGTTCACATTTCGACAACTGAACTATGCTGAAAAATCAACAGGTAGATAAAACAGCACACCTTCTATTTGCACTGAGAGGATCCCCAGGTCCCGGAGCTGCTGCTGGTTGTTTTGAGCGAGGAGGCGGAGTCGTTCTGCAGCTTCTCTGGGGATGTTGAAGGTGACTCTCACACTGTTCCATGGTTCCACTCGCTGGGGTTCCAACCTCTCAGGACCTTTACCAGACATACAGAGCAGCGTGAATAAAGCATGTAGTAAGACGCATAGGGACAGTTACTGAGGCATGTAGTACTTACTAGAGATGTAATGAGGTCATTATTTTGTATCAATATGATGGAAATTCTACTGCATCAATTTTGGAATTTTTATGAACAGTTATTAAAACTCAATGAAATTTATACTCACTTTTATGCTTAATTAATATACGTTCTATTTTCAAAACAATCAGAATCCAAATCAAAGAACTTGACTTTGTTGACTATAACTAAATACACTATGCCGTACACTATTCTTACTATACATATTCCACTATAGTAAGTAGTTCTCCCAAACATGTATGTTCAATGTATTTTGTTTAAAACACTGCACAACATGGCAAAATTTGGAATTTCATGCTGCAGTGAACTGTTTGCTAAAGAACTATAAACAAACTGAATTATTATGAGGTCTGACATGTACAAGAAAAGTATGAAACAGGAAAAGGCTGATGGTAAAGCTTTTGAGTTTGATATCTCAATCAGAACTGATCAGAATATAATGTATGAACTGAACTGATCAGAATATGAGTGGTTGCTATACAACGAGTGTTTGAAGACACAACGTTGGTTTTATGTCAAAAAGTGAAAGTGACCATTCTGTCATACGTGAACACACCACAGCACACTGTGAACTGAACAAAATCCTTTGTCTGCATTTAACCCATTCACCAAGTGAAGCAGTGAGCAACCAGGAACACAGTGCCCGGGGAGCAGTGTGTGGGGACGGTACCTTGCTCAGGGTATCTCATAGGTACGTAGCAGTCTTGGGAATCGAACCCACGACTTCCTGATCGCAGGGCAAACACCCTAACCACTAGGCTACCAGCTGCCCCCCCCAAAAAAGTTTGTATATAAAATAAAAAATATCAGAGGAGTATCAAACCAGGCCATTTCTAACTCTCTTCATTCAGTGCCGCATTTTACTGCCGAACCATGGAGAGGCAGTGTTAACTCTATCTATTGCCAAGCCATTTTTAGTTAAAGATGGCTGAAAATGGGTGGAGCAAAAATTTTAAATTTTGCCAAAATGTAATACAGGCTTGGACAAGGTTTTAATGGCTATAAAAAGAACAATAACAAAAAGAAAACTTAAGAACAACGGTAGCATGATTTGCACTTTTTTGAAGAAAAACTGATGAACAATAATGGTTTATTGTTGGTGTTGTCAAATCAAAATTGTGGCACACTCAAAAGATGACCATGTATCCATCACTATAGATACTGCCTTTAATAACATGTCAATTAAGTTGAAACAGACAAAGTCATTCGGGAACCCTTTCGTAAACTCTTCAGTTTGGAATCTTCTTAATCAGTAATGTATCAGTAAATAATAAATAAAGTGCTTATTAAAAAAAGTGTTCCCACCCAGGGAGGGGACCCTCAGTGGTGCCACAGGCAGTCATGGGATTCAAACCCACAACCTTCTGATTGCAGAGGCAGATCCCCAACCAACAGGCCACCATCTGCCCAAAGGACACAGCATGATGTTTCTGTCCAGTTCTGAACCTTTCGCATGTGAGGCGACCACTACACTACAGAAATATTTTTGTGTGGATGTAAAAGTTTTTTATGTACGCAGCATCACTGAATTGAATAAATTTAAATAAAAAGGAAAAGAATAAGAAGGGTGCTCATCTGACAATAATATTAAGTATAAAATTGTGTGATTAACCATCACATGCCCTCACCCAGTGAAAGCATCGGAGGCATCCCCTTCAAGATGTTATCAAGCTTTTCCTGAAAGTCAAGGTCATCCAGGTTTCCTTTAAAGGCCACAAAGATAGTGGTTTCTTCTCCCTGTGGACTCCCAGGGGACATAGCAGGGCTGATGTTATGATTGCTGAAGATGTCATCTCCATCCTCCACTCCGGAGTCACAGACAGGGGTTAAATGGACTTCAGGGGATTCTGTGCACCTGGTGAGCTCAGACAGGTTGGGCTGTTGTGCCATGGCCCTTCCAAAAAGAACTAGGTGGTCTCTTGCTGTTTTGCTGCTGTTAGAATAAAAAAAAACCCAAAAAGTACTTTGCTTTAAAACACAGAATGTAAATGTAGACAATATCTCTACATGCTTATACAAATTACATTTCTTTCTTGCAGCTGATTTGAGATTTATGAATCCAAAACGGTCATAAAAATGTTAACATGATTATTTCTCTCTAACCCTCAGAGTTAAACAGGATGTCTTTAAGACTGATATGTGATTGTACTTCTGTGATAAAAATGCAAAATGTGATTGCATGGTTGCTATGGTAACTGGTTGTTACTAGGCGGTTGCTATGTGGTTACTAATGGTTGCTATGGTGTTGCCAGGTGGTTACTAATGGTAAAGAAGTTACATTATGGCGCCTCCAACTTTAACTGTTTAACTTTCTAAGAGGGAACTTTTAGAGGTGGACGTCTGGTTGCATTCATCATCACTGTGAACAGTTCTGACTCGAGTTTCTCCAGACAGGACCGTCTCGCACTAAACCCACGATGAACCTCTCTGAGCTCTGTTTTGAATCTGCCTTGTTTAAAAAAAACAATCCAGGCTGAAACACTCCTTACAACTTCAGCATTAATAGGTGAGACTCAGGTGCTTTAGGGTGAATAGGCAGCATTGTTTTTGTTATTAATAAATTCAAAATGGCTATTTTTATTCCTTTTTTCTTTCTCTTTCTGTAAAAAAACATTCCTGAATTTCAGTAAGGGAATAAAACACACCCTAAAAATGAAGTACCCTGACATGGCAGGTCTCCTACAGAGAGAAGGCTGATTTTCTTGAAATTAAACCAACTATGAATATTAATTTATTTCTTGACAGGACAGCATCTACAGATCAGGTGACAACAAACTCCTTTCAACTGTCTATTCAAATCGTAGAAAGAAAAATAGCTCTGCAAACACAGATTTGGGGTATTATCAGAGCAGAAATTTTAGTCAAGTACCTACAGCTTATGGCATTTTACCACTGGCACAAGGAACAAATAAAACGACCAGAGCCGATCGATGGCAGGGCCACGAGTGGCACAGAGCCGAGCTGCCTGCGGCACTGCTTTCTGATTGGTCAAATGCTGTCATGACAACAGATGCACCTGAAATAAGGCCATTTTTTGTCAGCACAAGAAAACAACATGGAGATACAAACTAACAACTGGGAAGTCAACAAAGTACCCGCACGGCAGAGTGTTTGGGCTGAAGGTAAATTTAATTTTGTATGATGCTAACAAATTTATCTTTAGTGCTGTGAGAAATGCAAAGGTGAATCAGGCCATCACTACAAGTTAGGTCAGGTTTCATTCGCACGGCCATACGACACAGATAGAAAAAAAATACCTCAAACAACACTATAAATAATAAAAGATCATTATAACAAAAGCAGCTCTGACAGAAAAACTTTCTCCTAGCTCGAGTCCATGGACGCAGTTTCAGGACGATGACCGACCACAAACCGTTTGGAGAGAACTGTGTGTCAGAAACACTGCTACCCAGCTGGGATACACTGGAAAATCAAAGTGTGTTACAACTTATGTGCATCGCAGTACAGTTTAGGCACAGCATGGTTCCTGCACACCTGTAGAAAAGTGCATATATTGTCTTTATACTGTGTCAGAATTTCTGTATTTTCATAGAAACTTTTAACGATATATTTATATTGAACTTCTTACACACATTGACTACATTCATAACTACATTTCAGTATTATATTTTTGTCTGCATATTTAACATTTGCACATTTCTACTCATAGTTTAGAGTTGATATTTTGTTCATGTGTATTCTATGTGTCTTTTTATACAAAAAAGCTTACTTTGACATCAATAATTCGGAAGACTCAGCATTCAATTATAAGCCAAGGATGAGACATGATTTTTGTATGTGTCTG
>JBBPCX010000141.1:31774979-31799964 GCA_037974365.1 Hydrocynus forskahlii | reverse complement strand
ATATTATTTGGTTTTTTTTGTTGTTTTTTTTATAACCTTGTAGAGGAGGTGTGCTCTGATCTACTGTCAGTACCGGATCAATATGAGCAGAAAATAGGAAGTTAAACAAAAAAGAAAAATATTCTAAATTGTCACATGATAACAATAATAGCAGCTTATTATAGAATAATTATAGAATATTACTTAACACTTACTGAACAAGATCCTTTCATTTTTTAGGACATTACCTGAAAAAGCTATGGGTTGTTGTTGGATATGTGTACTTGTCCTGTAGGCTAGCCACACTATTTGTTTGAACATAGTATGTTAAAACATTTTTAGTGAAGTATTTCCATTTTATAGTTAGTAGTTTTTAACCAGTTATCAAATCAGCTTTATATTGGTATCAGCCAGAAGTCAAGATTTTGGTATCGGCACTAATAGGATGATGCCACCTATGCTTAAAATGCAGTAAAGGACAACTACAAATTATAAAAGACTGTAAAACTGGCTGGGCAGACCTCTCTCTCAGGGTTCTCACTGACATGCAACCAGTTTCTTCATCCTGGGATGTGGTTTTAAAGCTGAGGTCATCGGCAAGGTAAGCAGATGAGGAGATAACATGCGTGCAGATAGAGGGGCTGATGTGGCGGAATAGGCGCTGCGTGGACGCGTCCATATAACAGGCCACTCTGTAGTCGCTCTGGGCAGTCGCAGCTTACGAGGAAGAGGAACACATCAGATTAACAATGTGAATCATGCTGGGATAATCGAACACTGGATTTGTATTCATGAAAAGTGTTAACTGACCTAGGATCAGGCCCTGTGCCAAATGACATAAGTGTATCAGAGCTAATGAGTGCGTCTAATCGTACGCCAGCGCTTTGGTAACAGGAACACTGCAGCAGTTCCTTTAATGGACATCTATCAGAAACAGTATGAATGGTGTATAAATACTCTTCTCTTTTGTAGATGCTTTAGAATAAAGCTCAAAAGTGAGGTTTTAGCGACAGTACACCACGCCAGGTGTTGTTACCACCTGGCGTGATTTTAAGCCCTCAAAAAAGGAAAAGTTATGTCTCTTTTCTGTACAAAAAAAAATGAGTACAAGTAAAAACAAATCATTTGTACTCATTAGTGTAAAGTAGAAAGCCTTTAAAAAGTCTGAATAAAAGTACGTAGTTACTAATCATCTCTGCTCAGCAGACTGCTGGCATTGTGTGATGCTATTGTCTTCACATAAAGAGATCAGAGTTATGTAACACAAATCTAACCATTGCCAGGACTCACCTGCTGATACTGCCAGGCACAGACAGCCAAACACTAAAGGGAGAGCAAAAAGAAAGACCTTTAATTACTGCAGAACTTCCAAACTGATGCAATATACCACAAGAGGCTACGAGTTACAGTGCTGTCAGGTGCAACCCTAGAGATTTACTGCTTTTATATATGAAGAAAATAAACAGTATGAGAAAAATACAGCACACAGAATTCAGTTTACTAGTAAAATAATAAGCATAATCCTACACCAAGCAATATCTGTGCTTTGTAAATATTATTGTTTCTAAGCAACAGAAGTCAAAAATGGTTCTAATTTAGGTTTCTAAAAGCAAATATGATACAGCATTCAAATCATAACTGTAGTTATGTGTGTGTATATCGTTGTCTGTATTCATGTATGTGTCACTAAAATGTTTTACAGCGGCTCCAAATGTTTTTCAGCAAATCAGATTTCAGAATGATCAGTTTTATGAAAACATGTACAATGTGGAAGTATAATGCGAGTCGATCTACGTTTAAGACTGATGTACATCCATGAACAGTGAGCAGCTATCCTTGTAGTGTTTTATTAGTCTTGTTTTGTTTGTGCAGGGGAGGTTTGCAGGGCTGCTTCGGTTCTCTGCTGACACAAACAAAAAAAGAAGAAGCCACATCCTCCTGAGCTAGTATGAGACCACTAGAGACCTACTTCAAAACACTCGCGCTGGCTGACGGTGTGGCCCTCAAGTGCTGTCCCTGTTTCCGGTTTTATTCCTTTTTTACCTTCATTAACACTACGCCTCTTTGCTAATTATATCAGATGTAACATCCAATTCAAGGAATTTACATGTGTGCATACACATACACTGCTGTATGCAAACATCTGGACACCCCGGGTCAAATGACATGTTTAGCCGAGTGAAGATATTTACTAAATATTAAAATATCAGAAAATGTATTTGAAGTGAAAACAAGTCCTACAGAGAGAACACATTTCATTTTAATGCACAAATGTTACAATTCCATGCTGAATTGAACATACTGGAGAGAAATTATACAGGCTTCCACCAAAGTTATGGCATATTTAGATTTTATGCTTCATGTTACCAATACGTGAACATTTATACGAATTGTCCTAAGCTTGTTCCCTACAGATGAAGCATGAACTTATTTTCACTTATAAAATCAGCCAAAAACAAAATCTCAATTAACCTGGCTTGGTCAAACATAACTGTACATATTCGTCATAAAATGTTCAAAACAAAAATCACACTTCTCATGCAGAGTGTAAAATTGTTTTGCACTCAACCAAAAACATTATTCAAACAGACAGAAGCATAGTGACCTTACCTACAGTGATCTGCATAGCTTGTCTGTGTTTGGGAGAAGTCAGACTGTAAATGGGCAAAACTGCAGAGCGTAGGTGCTGATAATGTAGCACTACACACCACATCCTGTACAAACACACGTCTAGATCTGTCTGGTATACGCTTATCTGTTTCCTGTGACAACGTATTCACCATATGTTGTCAAAACTGCCTAGACTAAGTGGTGGGCAACTGTCCAGTCTGTTAATGTATAAAATGATAATACATTATATTACTATAATAAAAATTATATTAATTGTTTACTATTTATTTGTAAAATAAAATCTGGGTTCACTTTTTAAGAAAAGTTGGTGTTTTAGTGGATCATGGTCATTAGTTAGTGGCCTAATAACCATTTAAAAGGGCAAATATTGTTTTAGATTACATTACATAGATTACATTACATTTCTGTAACCATGCTGTTGATTACTGTTATTCTGACTACACTATGTGGCTTTATAAATGAATTTGCTATTTATACTCATAACCATTTGTAGGAATTTATGAGCAGTTCAGAAGTATATACAGACCTTTCATGATCCTTCCCAATATTATAAGAAGAAACACATAAATGAAATTGCTACAGGACTTCCTTGGATGCATAACTGTCCCATTGCTTTTCTCTTGCTAGACTTTAAAACTGAATGAAATGCATGTGTGGGCATAAAGAAATAAAAAAAATATTTTTAAGTGATTCCTTAATTTATCATTCAAACAACCAAACAGCCTAATTAATAATTTATCGACCTGACTTATAAAGTGTTGTAATAACTTTTAAGTCATGCTAAATTGTGAAGAACCTTTACACCAGGTCTCATGTTGACACTGTTGTAGTAAGACATGTCTGACACTAGAGGGAGCAGTGCTCTAAAAACAGACCTCAACATGCCGCTCCATTGAGTTATAAGAATAAGGAATTTATCTTTTGTCTATGTTTTGCATTTGACAATTGTTTTGTTGACTTGGTTATTCTTCAACAGTTATTTCATCTTATTTTCTCTTTGGTTAGAATGTTTTGCAGTGGCACGTTAGGAGTATATATATATAACA
The DNA here is from genome assembly GCA_037974365.1 of Hydrocynus forskahlii. NCBI lineage: Eukaryota > Metazoa > Chordata > Actinopteri > Characiformes > Alestidae > Hydrocynus > Hydrocynus forskahlii. The sequence continues at coordinate 31,796,308 of JBBPCX010000141.1, read as the reverse complement.
GAAAAGAATACAACTGTTAAAATATACAGTAGCACCTAGTAAGCAAAATAAGTAGCCCAATCACATCAGTTACTTACACTGAAACATTTTGGAGCAGCAGTTTACTTCATTGCATCCAAATGAAGAAATTCACAGCAGCATTCACAGATATGGGTCTTGGGTAGTGTGACGATGGCAACTGAGCAGATTAGGAGCTCACTAGTTTCCCTCGAGCGTCCCAACGGATTATTCTTGAATTTGCTCAGAGAACAGACTGCCATCTGTTGAAAGGGAGTGTTGCCCTTTGGTCAAAGCAGCCCTGACCCCTCTAACCTGACCTACATGTGATTGTATCAGTGAAAACAATGCTATTTTATCTACACTATGTGCACGAAAGTATCCAGACACTTCTTTAGATAAGTTAATTAAATTAACACGCACACACACACACACACACACATGCACACACAGAGTTTATATAATCTCCACAAAAAAGAAAGTACCACTCACTATGGGCCTAAACTCGCCATGTCCAACTGGCTACAGGGGTATAAACCCTTCAGCACTGAGAGTGGAACTGTGTTATCTGGAGTTCACAGAGTCTTATAAAAGTAATGTTTAGGTAATGGTATATTAACAAGCACCTCTACGCCAGACCTCATGTTGACACTGTTGTAGTAAGCCATGTGTAACACTAGAGGGAGCAGTGCTCTAAAAACAGACTTCAGCAGACTTGCTCCATAGAGTTCATGGCGCGATCGCCGTACTTCACAGAGGAAGAAAGTATGGTCATCATGCAAAGTTACAAGGAACACAAAATCAAGGCTACATTGCAAATCCAACACCACAGCAGCCAACCAAGGCAGTCACGTACTGCTGACAGAGTAAATGCATAAGTACATGTGCATTGTCTTAAGTTCGTAGTTGAGTGTTATCTATTAGACGATTAAAATGTCTGAAAATTAATAAAATACTTTAAAGAAATACAGAGGTGTACAGATGTGTCACGTGTCAGGTTACTTAGTACAACAATAACTGTATTGTTAACATTTTAGATGCAGTAGCAGTGGGAAGCTTACTTGGCAGCAAATAAAGATGTAATACAAAAACATCATTTCAAGAGGTAGGCCCATGTAGTAGTATTTGATGCATTAATATTTCGACTCATTATGAGATGTAGTGTGTCTAGGCTGCAGTTAATAGCTTGTTTCTGTGTTTTTCAGTCAATAAGAAAAAGGTTGGTGTGAAAGGAACAGGTGGAGGGCCTCCTGAAACTTTACCACCTGCAGAGGAGTTGGCACTGCCCAACAATAGAGGAAGCCCCATCATGGAGGGGTAGAGGGAGGTGTCCAGTCGGACCCAAGTGGCAGGAACATCCACCCTTTATGTGCATCCACCCTTTATGTGATTGGGCTACTTATTAATATCACAATCGCTCTGTACAGTTTGTAAATTTGTGCAGTCATGACATAGCATTTCATGTTTGTTCAGTGGAGGGGGAGAATATTGAGCTGCTCCAGCCGCCTGCAGAGCCCAGCATCTCCTGTGATCCTGAGGGACAGGTGAGTGTGCAAATTACTATGTTTTCACCAAGTCTGAACCATGTTGATGCGACATGACAAATGTACTGTTTTCAGGAGGATGTGGTTGATGAATCACTGCCTGCTGTTTCTGACACAGACATCCAGGTAGAAACGTTTCATCACCCATATGTTTTACACATAATATTGTATAGCATGGCATATTTACCTGTACTAACCAATAACCTTGAGTGATTTTAAGAAGCATGTTCTGAGCCACTGATTCAGTCAGTGGAATCTGGCTAAACATTTAGGTTACATACATTGAGATTTGCACATACATTAACACAGTTTCCACAGGGGGTGAAGTGACTGGAGAGAGGCTCTCAGTTTGCATGTAGAAGTGCATGTCTACAACCTAAAAAACATACATGGAGCCACAGCTCATACACTATAGGTACTGGGACAACACTGTTATTCAGGGTTTGGGCTAGGCCCCTTGCTTCCAGTGACAGGCAATCTTAATGCATCAGCATACCAAGACATTTTGGACAACACCATGCTTCCAATTTTGTGGACCCAGTTTGGGGAAGAACCTTTTTCTATTCCAGCATGACTCTGCACCAGTGCACAAAGCAAGCACCATTAAGACATGGCTGGATGAGTTTGGTGTAGAAGAACTTGACTGGCCCACACAGAACCCTGACCTCAACCCCATCCAACACCTTTGGGATGAACTGGAGCTGAGATTGTGAGATGGCCTTCTCTTCCAACGTCAGTGCCTGACCTCATAAATGCTCTTTAGTCTCAAATTCCCAAAGAAACTCAGAAATGTTGTGGAAAGCCTTTCAAGACCAGTGGAAGCTGTTATAGCTGTAAATGCAAGGTCATTAGGAAGTCCCTGTTGGTGGAATGGTCAGGCGTCCCAATACTTTTGTCCATATAGAGTAGTTAAAAGATCTGCGCATTTATTTGCTGCGCCACCGAGTCGGGACTAAGGATTGACGACCCAGAGGCCGTAAAATCCAGAAAGTAAAAGAAAACTGGAGCTAAAACCGCCAGGAGGGGAACTGTCCGGTCAACTCATGGGAGCAACAAAAGACACCCTCAACTAAAACAGCCTGAGCCTGGAACACACCAGACTGCATTCGGAGAGAGGAGGGGCGAAGATACAGGAGTGTGGTACGAGTGAAAACGTGCTTCAAAAATGCTCATAACAAGCACTAGGGACAATGCTTGTGGCTCGCGAAATCGAGCAATACCCAATTTAATTTACCGGCTGGGACCAGTGCCTGTGTGACACCAAGACCCAGCGAAGAATTCGAGCCTGCACTCCGCTATAAAGTGCCGCCCACAGGTGCAGCTGGTCCGGCTGATTGCGGCGCGGAAGCCTCCTCCTGCTGATTGGAGTAGCCAACCCAGCCCAGACTGGCCCTATACCTAAATACACCAAATGGACAAAAGCATTGGGACGCCTGACCATTCCATCAAGACAGACTTTAATGGCATTGCATTCAAATACATAGACTTTAAGTCCCCCCCCCCACACCTTTGCAGCTACAACAACTTCTACTCTTCTCAAAAGGCTTTCCACAATATTTTGGAGTGTTTCTGTGAGAATGTGTACCTATTCATTCTGTAGAGCATTTATGAGGTCAGGCACTGGTGTTGGATAAGAAGTGCCTCGCAACCTCTGTTCCAGTTCATCCCAAAGGTGTTGGCTGGGTTTGAGGTCGGGGCTCTGTGCAGGCCAGTCAGGTTCTTCCACACAGAACTCCTCCAACCATCTCTTCATGGAACTTGCTTTCTGCACTGGCGCACAAACATGTTGGAATAGAAAAGGTTCTTCCCCAGACTGTGTCCACAAAACTGAAAGCATGGCGTTTTTTATACAAAATGTGCAATTTAGTCTGCTTATATGTATCTGTATATTTTGTACAATACAGCTATACACACTATATTACTAGATTTTACACTGTACATCTTTAGGCTGTATATTGAGATAATTTATTTTTATTTAAATGCTATATTGTGACATAGTACTTTAGTCTATTTTTATTTTTATTCTATTCTATTGTTTTCTCAATTTTGCTGCTCTCAACTCTGTTCTGTCTACTTTCTGCCGTTACTAAACGAAGTTCCCACTTGTGGGACTAATAAAGGTTTATCTTATCTTATCTTACACCTAGCGGTGTCAACAAAAGGTCATTTGGACAGGGAGGTAAGGGTCCAGCCTCTCTGGGTCCACTTGGATAGCAGGCAAGGTGGTCTGGGGAAAACAGACCTTTAATGGGCTCCCAATCTTTTATTGGTAATTAGTACAGAACACACCACATATTACTTTATTTCTGCAAAACACATATACTGACTGTCTAATATGAAATCTTTTGAGCTTTTACTTTAGCATTAATCCAAATAGGATTCAAGTAAACAAGACTGGAAACAGTGTTATGTGCAAGTTTTATTTTGCAGAATAAATAGGCACACACACACACACTCAGTATACACACATATAGAGACATACACACACACACACACACACACTATACGCACACACATATTAACACACACTCTTTGGGTTTTTGTTTGCTTCATAAGTATAGTACTGATTGAGCATTAAAAGAATGTCATCAAGGTAGCCAATCTGCAGTCTAGTGTTTGAAACCAGTGTTCTTACTGGTTGCTTTTGAAATTCAGTGACTGACATGGAATATTTCTGATTCTCTGTAGAACAACACAGACACACACAGTGCCAACACACACACTGCTCTCCTCGCCAAAGTGCTCACACACACTTGCCTAAAAACATTTGAATATTATCATTGCTTTTCATTGCAGATGCAGCTGATAATTTTGGTCGTATACAAAAGTTTCACCCCGATCAAATTTTAGTCCAAACTTTCTTTGTATCTGCAGGCCAGTGTGGAAATGCAATGAAATACATGAATATATTAATTAACCAGCAGGTGGCACCAAACTACTGCAACACCAGCCAAGCAAAGACTCAACTCATCACATAATAAAAGCAAGAAAAAAAAATTGCCCCATATTTTATGAAAGCATAAAACAGGGGTTTAAACAGTAGTAGCAGCAAGACATAAACATTTACATTAACTGAAGATAATTACGAGGAGATATGAAATTATTTTGATTTAGTAAACTTAGTGCAGCACTTGTTTGATCTCTAGCCAAGAAGACAAAACCAAATCACAAAAACCAACAAACACACACACACACACACACACACACATACACACACTTACACACACACACTCCAACAAAATGGCAAAAACCGACCACAAATCGAAATAAATTCCCACTTTATCGGAATATAAACTCTTAAAGCTGCCTGTGGTTTTGGTGAATCTGTGAAGTTCAGAGCATCTGCAGCTCAAACTCCTTTTGATCCACAGGAGATTCATTAGACACTTCAGTACAAATACACACACACACACACACACACACACACACATACACACTAATATACACACACACTGATATGCACAAACAAACACATACAAACCCACACTGATATACACACACATGCATACACACACATACAAGTGGACTCATATACGCACACTCATATACACACTCATATACACTCATATACACACTCTCGCACTAACACACACTCACAAACACACACACACCATGACAGCCAATCACTTTTCCCTTCTCTTTCCCACCTTGATGTCTGAACAGAAACCTCAACCTTAACTGATAAATAAACAAGAATAACTCTTGATAACTGTTATTATCCGAATGGCTTTGGTCTGTGAGGGTTGAGCAGAAAGCCAAATGTGCCTGTGTGTGCAAATGTTACACCATATGGGAGTGTGTGTGTGTGTGTGTGTGTTACAGTATAAGAGCCTGTTGGTGTCGTGTTTCCTGAAGAATGTACTGAATGCCAGAATCCTTTAAGCTCATTCATCTGTTTTTTCAATAAACACAAAGATCTCAGACCACCTTCAGCATGTTGGTGCTCCTGTGTGTGGAGCTGATCTGGAGGGATGAAACTCCAGAGACCCATCACACAAGGACAGGAACGTCTCATTACTGGATGAACACACGCCTACACACACACACACACACACACACACTCCACTCACCTGTAGAGAACATGGTGAAGGGCTACTTATTTGACCATATCAAGTAGGTTTATTGTCATGTCAGCCATGTACACAGAACCCAATGAAACCAAACCAAGCAAAGATCCTCCAGGAAGACAGTGTTCCTCCAGGACCACAATGTTCCTCCAGGCCCACAACAATTTTTCAGGATCACAGTGTTCCTCCTGGACCACAACGCTTCTCCAGGATCACGGTGCAACACAAAGAACAAGAACAGAAACACCACAAGACTACACAAGGGCAGTAGCAGGACCAGAAACAGCACTAGTGTGAGAGGGTACAGTATTTCAACACATAATGTATTCTCAAAGTGTGCAAAAACTTCAAAGCATGAGAGAGACAGCAATAAATAATTAGTAGCTACAGGATAGGAAAACATGTACAGTATATAATAACTACAGGATATGAACAGTATGGAATAAATACAGGGTATTTACAGTATACAATAAATACAGGATATGAACAGTATGGAAATAAATACAGGGTATTTACAGTATACAGTAAATACAGGATATGTATTGTATGGAATAAATGCAGGGTATTTACAGTATATAATAAATACAGGATATGAACAGTATGGAAATAAATACAGGGTATTTACAGTATACAGTAAATACAGGATATGTATTGTATGGAATAAATGCAGGGTATTTACAGTATATAATAAATACAGGATAAGAACAGTATGGAAATAAATAAATGCAGGGTATTTACAGTATACAATAAATACAGGATATGTACTGTGTGGCATAAATACAGGGTATTTACAGTATATAATAAATACAGTTTTACAGTGGCAGTTGGCAGTTGTAAGTTTTCTTTGTTTATGACCGAACAGATCAGAGAGTGTGTGTGTGTGTGTGTGCTGTACAGTTTCAGTGAGGTGCTTGGTGGGGTTTGGGGGTTTGGCTGGTGGGATGTCTTTCCTCACAGGTCATTAAAGGTCCTGCAGGTCATTAAAGTTGAATTCCTAACTGGAGAGGAGGAGCTTAAATTCCTGAGGGTTCTGAGAGTCACGTCTACAGTATCTAATCTCACCCTGCTGAGAACCAACCCCCTTCAAGCACACACACACACACACACAAACACACTCACGCATAAGGCTCAAATGCTCATTCTAAGCAGGGAACAGTTTATTGAAGAGTGATTGACAGCTAAGTTAATGTGTGGAAAGAAGGTGGACAATGTTCAGGCCCAAACTGACCAACGATTCAGAACCAGACTCATTACAAACATTAAACGGACATACATATAAACACACAATACAATACATACTTGGGGCAGCTGGTAGCATAGTAGTTAGGGACAGAATGGTCACTTTCACTTCACTTCAATGTCAAACACACACTTATCTCTCTGTTCCCATTTTTGTTTAATAACATGCAGTTTAAAGCTCACTGTTAGTGTTACACACTGTATCACTGTAAAATCTGTAGTCATTGTTTTAATACTAATGTAGTAAGATATGATTAAATTTCTTAAAATATCAGAAAAGTCCAGAAATATGTTGAACAATGTTACAAAATTCTTATCGAAATAGGCTGCGTGCATGTGTGTGTTTGTATGTGTGTGTGTGTTTGAGTGCCAGGTCCTGGTTCTCTTACACAGAACAGCAGGAGAACCTCATTAGAGGTCAGATGAGCTGATAGTCTGCAGACCTGCTGTGTAGAGAGAAGCATTTATGGGCCCATCATTTACCTTTAAAGAGACACACAGTCCCTCAGAGCATCTACCACACACTGAATACCTATCTCACTCTACCACACCCCGAACACCTATCACACTTGACTTGACTTGACTTGACTTGACTTGACACACTACCATACACTGAATACCTACCATGCACTACCACACACTGAACATCTACCACACAGTGGACACCTGTCTCTCTCTACCACACACAAAACACATACCACACCCTGAACACCTATCACACACTACCATACACTGAACAACTACCACACACTACCACACACCAAACACTACACAATGAACTCAGAGCCGTGGTCCATTAAAGTCCTGCAGATACAGAAAGATACTTTACACCAGCTACAGAACACAAGCAGTACAAACACACACACACATATACACACACGGACACAGACACACGCACACACTGCCCCCAAATAATCAATGCATTCAGCAAAGGAGAAAAATAATGTACAGATACACCATGAGCTCACAAATACACAAACACACTAGAGCTACGCGACAAACACACCCACACATGCCACTCGAACACACACACTAAACCTGCATTAACACACAGCCGCTCTATCACACACTAAACATGTGCAAAGATTTTACTCTTCTTTAATTGAATAAAGACAAAGTAAAAATCACAAATTAGTGTGAAGTGTCCCAAAACTGTGCTTCTGTAGGCAATGGGAGGACATGGGAGACACTGTGAAGGAGCAGCTCATCTCCCCTTGAGCAACACAAGGAGAACATCTGTTCTTAACGGGGAATGTTTTACGCTTTTTGGTCATCTTGGTGTCAGGGTCAGGAGGTCACACCCAGTCTGGTCAGAAAACAAGACCTGTGGTTGTTTTTTAAATGTGGACTGACAGGCATAAAAAAATTTGCAATTTACAGCATTACAGATAAACTCAGCTCCAAACTCATGTCCGTTTACTATCACCATAAACAAACAGCCTTTACTGAAGCTCTGCTGCAGCACCTCAAAAGCAGTCATTTTTACACTAACGATATCTTCCTGCAGACTGTGATGTTTTCATTTGTGTTGAAATTATGAACATAAAGTCATGCTGTATTAGTTTCCATGTTTAAGCTGAACAAATACAGTGAAAAATTTCAGTGACATAAATGAAAAATGATTCCTTATGATCTTCGGCTCCATGCATGCCATGAGAACGTCTAAATTGTCTGTATAATTTTCTAATACTTCACATAATTAGCAAATTGTTGAAAAAGTGTTCATTCTGTTGCTGTACATTTTCACTGATTTGAAATGTCTAGAAGACAGTTTTAATACTAGCTGCAGATTCTTAAACGACTGTGAGCGGTTGAACATGGACAATGATTTTCTAATCAAATTACTGATCACAACAGAATGGTTCATATTTTAGCGTGAAAAAACCTCAGGAAAAATGATTCTAAATAGATCAACAGATTATATATAATTAAATAAAGATGTGTTAAAGAGTTACAGTTATTATAGAAAAAATACATTCAATATTAAGTGCTTAAGTAACATAAAATAAGATAAGATAACCCTTTAGTGCTCCCACAGGTGGGAAATTTGCATTGTTACTGCAGCAAGTGGACAGTACAAAAGTAAGCGAGTTAAAGCCACAGACAAAAAAACAAACAATGAGTCCTGACACAGAAGATTAAAGTATCAAATTGTCGGGATGATGAGGAATATCTGCATCTGAATTACGCTGAACAAAAACACTCAGGGCTTCAGGAGGACTGTGATGTGGGTGAATAGCGGCCACTTCACACCAGCACATTCCAGCCTGATGGCCGGTGAGTCTGAAAGGGTCTGAAAGGCTCATTCTCTGACCCTCTGAAGCTGCCTTTCACTCCCAGTTTGTTGTGAAAGTCAAAATCAGCAAAAGAATCAGAGTCACTTTACAGCAGACGTGCGACATTCCTGTCCTGATGTTCACACACTTCCTGTTCTGCTCACAAACACCTGACCAGGTCGAAGGGAGTCAGGTGTGCTGCATCAGAAAATGTACAAAACCAGGACCTTCTGAAGAAGTTTAGAAATAAAAACTAGTTAAACATGAGGAAGATTGTCTGAGGGAGAAGTCTAATGATTTCCATGCACTAGAAGAAGATTTTATTCTTTTTTTATTTTATTTATTTCTGCACACTTTAGTGACTCCACTGTTAGACACAATAATATACACTAATAACTTTATTAATCCTGAGGGAAATTCTTGTGTCGGTGCAACAACAAAGAATAAAAGATATTAAGACAATAGAAAAAATAAAAAGATCAACAAACAATAGTACATCACAATGATAAGAACAAGAACATCAGTGCAGAAAATGGAGGAACGTTGTGGCCCTGGAGGAACATTGTGGTCCTGGAGGAACAACCCTTCCAGATTCTGAACAGAAATAAAACTCAGCTGCTCCTCCAGTTCTCCTGCTATAGGACCTTCACGCGCTGGAGAACGAGGGAAAACTCAGACCTGAGTAAAATCATCTGTTCCGGCAGGGATCAGTTTAGCCATGATGCTAACGAGCTTAAACACAGAGATGCTAATCTGCCTCAGAAAACCTGTTTTCTCTCTAATGACTTTTACAGCTTGTCTGACCCAGCATGACCCCCCCCCCCACACACCTCCTCCTCACACCCCACTGCACAAAAGTACCCATACACTCGAAGAACAGCCTCAAGCCGACGCCCCCCTGTGGGGCTGATGTGGTATTACATGTGTAAAATTTTTACAACTAACCATTTAATACTGTATTTATATTTTGTTGTAATTTGTAGAGAGATTTTATTCTCCAGTCATGAAATTCCAGTCATTTCCACTAAAACACTGATCAGATCTTCCACTCTGAACTGTTTCTGGCCCACTCACCAACTATCTCTCTTGTTTTGTATTGGCTCAGCAGGAACAAACCCAGAGGAAGATTCTACTGCTCATAAAAGCCGTTTCTTTGTCGGATCAGAAACAAATTATCTTCTTATTTGAAGATTATTGAAGTCAGACTTGTTTCTCTTAAATCCTCCTTTAGGAGAAATAAGGAGCAAAAGAAAAATCAACATAAGACAGAAGTTCTTTTGCTGCTCTCATCGGCTTCTCAGTTTTCTTCTCTTTAACAGCTTTATGGATCTCAAAACGGTCTGACTTTGGTAGTCGAGATCACTAAGACAAATTTCAGATGCTGTACCGGCTCATTTATAACACAAGTTTTCTTTTGGAACTAAGATCTTAAATTGGGATCAGGCTGAGATTAAAGGAAGGCTCTTTCTCAGCAGGTGAAAAAGGTTCAAATCTCATTCTGATGTTAAAGGTAAGATAAGATTAACCTTTTCTTTCTGCATTGTTACAGCACCAAGTGGACGAGACAAAAGTAAGAGCAGTGTAAACCATACAATAAAAGCTATACAAAACAGTATAATATAAAAAAGTAAATTATACAAATAATATAATAATATAAATCTAGAAGTTTGTGTGGTGATATATATTGACAAAAACAGTAATCATGCACCAAACGAATTGCACATTGCACCAGAAATATTGCACACAAAAGAGATTTTGCACACAAGAGACACTTTCACTTATCAGTCCATGGTGTTTGGATGTGTGTGTGTTTGTTTGTGTGTGTGTGGCCAACTGTGAGGTAAACTGAGCTCAGTTATGTCTAGGAGAAACAGGCCGGACACAGAATATATTTATATAGATTTATTTATGTTAAAGCTAGCTTAAAAAAATGAAATAAATAAAATATAAATGCAGTATAAAAGCGCTGAGTAGCAGATAAAACACAAGGATTTCTGGACCAATTTTCCCGTCTGGAAGCTCCACATCTGAATGGATTTTTAACTGATTGATTGAATGAGGCTGAAAGTCCAGAAACTGTGAGTGAGAACCCTGAGCAGAATGTCCACTTCAGTCTGGCACTGAGGAGAACAGCACTTCTGTGTTTCAGGTTCCAGCAGAGTCTCGCTGCAGGACACGCAGGTCGACAGCATGAGGTCTTTGTTTGGGACGGAGAGGAAAACCCACAGGGAGCCGGTCAGCAGGCCCTCCACACGCCTGTAAAACTCACTCCAAAGACAGAACTGCTTTGTGCTTTGTGTTAAAAACAGCCGCAGGTCTCGTGTCGGCCTTAGAGATTCAAACTGTAGCCTGAAGCCCAAATATGAGCAATCATTTACTAAACAGAACATCATCAGCTCTTCTTGATCTTTAGCATCACTTTTACAGGCTTTATAAATGCTTCAGTCTGTGTTTATTTCTTCTGGAGAATAAAGAGCAGGTGGTCCTGATTCCACACACTCAGGTCTGATCTGTATTAAAGCAGATACCCTGCTGACGTTTTGACACATTTGCTGCCGGTTATTTGACCCCCTTTGCTACGATTACATTTTCTCTAAAGGCCTGTCCAGCAGGGGGAGCTTTGAGCTCAGCTGAAAAGCACAATTTTACTCATAATCTTCTAGTGCGGTCATTTCAAAATTATTCAAGGCTCTAACTGGGAATTAAGGCAATTTAATAAGAACTTTGCTATAGACGTGTTTGTAATTCAATGAATTTACAGAGTTCCTCCTCCAAGGTGGCTAATTAATATTCTTATTTCATTATTCAGGCCAAACAAGACTGATGTTCCCATACTGATGACCTTCTTGTTAGGGTTTTCAGTTCCACATTGCAGGGTGTATCAGTTAAATACTGATGCCGGTAGATTGCAACACAAGAAGATTCAGCTCTTTTTTGGCCAAGGAAGGTCACAGTCTGGGTCTCATCACTCATAATAATGGTGATTAGCATAATCTCTGTTGGAATGTGCTTTAAATGGGCTAATTATCAACTATTAATGAGATTTGGGCTCATAAGGGATCAATAAGCCACTCACAGAGTTTCCCCAGGGCACCTGCAGGGTGGGCACAGGGGTTGGGGGGGCAATCCTCTCCACCCCAAACCCCTCCCACCCCAAAAAACCTCCCACCTGCCCCTTTTCCACACCAAAACCCCTCCCACCCCATCCCCACCCACCCGTCCTGCTATATGTAGGGATCAATGGTTGTACTTCAGTCAGTCCTTCCAGCAGCTTCGGATTCAGGAACCTTCCAAAGATCTCCTGGACTTTTTTTGGTTAATCTTCAGCTCCCACAAGGTCCTGAAGGCTCTAACTGTTCCTGAGATTCTTCCACTGAGGTTCAGCAGTCTGATCAGACTGCACTGTTCAGGAGAACCACAGGAGAACTGCAGGACCAAGTTTGTCTAAAATGCCTCGTTCATTCCTGGTGAAGAAATATTTCACCAACAAGAAGCCGAACTACAGTGAACTGGAAAGTCAGAATGGTGAGTCAGACTCAAACTTCTACATGCTCAGTCGTGTTTTTCTAACAGGGTGCGTGTATGTGAGAGAGAGAGAGAGAGAGAGAGTGAGTGTGTGTGTTCAGTTGCTCTCTTCATAATCTTCATAATCTTCTCTGAAGTCTTCTTGAGCTTCCATGAAAATGTCAGTTCACCAAAATCCAGATGATTTACATAAATAAAAATATTTGCATTCCACAACCAGATCAGCAAGTAACTGTTTCTTCAACTTTATGTCTTTATTAATTATTTTTTAGTCATTGTCTCTGTTCTGAATTCTTGAGGGGAGATTTTCTCTAGCTGAACCATGTTTTCTACTAATCTACAGAAATCATGTCCTCATGAATCCAGTTAGAGCTTAGAGCCGCAGACCGGCATCTAAGTGGTGGAAAAAAGTCCTATTACCACACACACATACACACACACACACAAACTCAGAAGAGCCAAGCTAATCTAATTGTCGTTAGTTTCGTCCAGTTTTCATTTTAAAAGGCTACATATGTCTGTTCTGTTGGAACTTTATGCTGCAGGGATCATCCAGGTCCCCCATGGCCTTGTGGGTAGATATAATAATCAAATAGTGTGGATCTGGGTGGCTTTTTTTTCTTTCTTTCATTCTTTGTGGCAAATCAAACATCTGACTGTAATCTGACACTCGAGCATCAAAACAACTTAACAATTTAAGTGGATTAGACCTCAGTGAATGACCACCTGACTCTCACTCTCTCTCTCTCTCTCTCTCCCTCTTGGATGTAAATGATGTTCCATTGGTTTAATTTTGTAAATTGAATCTTTCAATTTTGACGTGAAAATATTTGAGTTCAGCTCAGGCTGTTTTTTTCTGGCCCTGACACAGTCAAACATCAGAGAGAGGAGCAGCAGAGAGAAGAGCAGTCATTGACTTACTTTTTTATTTAGTCATTTCATTATTATTATTATTATTATTATTATTATTATTGTACATTGTTATTGTTTTATATGTGTGAATATTCTTTTTATTATTTGAATTGTATAACACTGTTGTTAAAATTCATATATTAAACTTGTTATTATGAATTATGAATGACTCATCTTCTCTCTCCCTCTCTCTCTCAGGTTCTCTCTCTGTCTGTTATCCTTTGACTGAAATCCCCACCAGAGTCGATGTCTCCACTTTCTCTCCAGCTTTGGTTTGGACCAGCAGCTCTTTGCCAGTTTCCTTTACGCCCACGCCCCCCTCCACACCCCCGTCTCCCGTCCCCGGACCACTGGACCTCAGCTCTCCGTCCAGCTCTGGAGAGGAGGACGAGGGCCGGACCTCTGACCCCCCGAGCCCTGACCCTGCTGACCTCTTCCACTGCGCTCAGTGTGGGAAGAGCTGCGGCGGTGCAGCGGCTCTGTCTCGTCACCAGCTGAGCGGCTGCAGCCCAGGAGCAAACACAGTCGAACACTCCGCCTCCCGAACGGCCTTCCGCTGCAAACACTGCCCCAAAGAGTACAGCAGCCTAGGGGCACTAAAGATGCACATCCGCTCACACACACTGCCCTGCGTCTGCAGCACCTGTGGAAAGGCCTTCTCCAGGCCCTGGCTGCTCAGAGGACACATCCGCACACACACCGGTGAGCAGCTCCGCACACACTCCACACACACACATCATTTAGAGGAGGAAAAGTTGAAGGCTTTTGAAGGTAGACAGTTTAAAACCTCAGACATTAAAATTAGAATCCACTAACACCTGTAACAAACTCCACGCACTGACCACACACGTGGGGGTGTAAGTGTGTGTGCGTGTGGGGGGGCCTCAACATTAAGGTGTGAAATAGTCCAGACAAAGGCAGTGGCCATCAATTAAGAGTCATTAACACTGTTATTAGCATCGTCTGACACACACGTTCCAGCACTTACACCACCTGTGGAAAGTCACACACACACACACACACACACACACACACATACAGAGACACACACAAAGTTGGTGATATTGAATGAATCAGAGAAAAAACTGGAAATGACTGGCGCTTCTGCCAGACTGTAATAAAGACAGAATCTCCTGAAATAATATTTTTATTAGATTAATGGAAATTATTGACACTAATATCACAAGCTAATTGTTCATTTTACTTTATTAGAACATTACAGCTCCACACATTATTTACATAGGATGTAGATATGATCTAGATGTTAAACAGGAGTGACTGAACTGAAATGGTTTGTAAAAGGTCGGCCTGATCCTCATTTCATCAGGAGCACGTTCATTTTACACATTTATCACATTTTATCTGTCTGTGTGTTCTGTGTACTAAAAGATGCTAACTCGTCCTCTCTCTCTCTCTTTCAGGTGAACGTCCATTCTCCTGTCCTCACTGTAGTCGTGCGTTTGCTGACCGCTCGAATCTTCGCGCTCACCTGCAGACTCACTCCGAGGTGAAAAAGTATCAGTGCAGCAGCTGCTCCCGCACCTTCAGCCGCATGTCCCTCCTGCACAAACACACCCTGTCCAGCTGCTGTCCCACAGCCTAGCCCACACACACACACTAACAAGCCGTTCGCAGTCATGGACTGATTCTGGTAACCGGGAAGACGGCTGTGATTCTGAGGACCTTGAGAGTGAACTGAAGTTCTGTGTTTTTTTTGAAGATCCTCGCCTGTTTCTGTGTGAGATCAGAGATACACTTTCTTTCTGCTGGTTTCAGCTTGGACTTCACACAGGCACAGTGTGTGTGTCAGAATGTTTTCCTAACCCAGTTTGGTGCTCCAGTCTGGAGGGTTTTTTTCCCCCAGTTGGGCCGTTTGCTCATTCCCAGGATGCCCATTGGTGCCGGCTGGTCCGGCCTTCACACAAGCAGCTGCTGGAGAGAGGGAGGGAGAGAGATTGTGTGTGTGTGTGTGTGTGTGTGTGTGTGTGTGTGTGTGTGTGTGTGTGTGTGTGGAGGGGGTGGGGGTCATCTCTCACCACGCTCCACACACACTTTGCCGCGATGTGTTGAGACAGCTGTCTGAACACCGGGCCTGTGGACAGAAGCCTCTTCCAGCCTCAGACCAGCGAAGGAAACCTGATCCTGGATCTGCCAGCCAGTGTTGCATTATCAAACCCACCTCACCAATAAAACACAGAAACACATTTATTAAGAATAAACTCAAACCCAGAGACAGAACTGTTTTGATTTTTTATGTGTAAATAATGTTTTTTTCTCACCCCAGATGTGTTTAATTTCCAGATGTTTGTATTGAGATACTTTTTAAATATAAAATAAAAAGCAGTTTGTGCACTAAAGTCTAAAGCGAGTGCTGTGAATTTCCGTCACTGAAATGATGAAGAAAACTCGGTTCACTATGTTTAAAGGTGTTTTTGAGAAGGCAGAGCTTGTTTGAGTTGGCAGCTTCACCAAACAGGAGCATCGAGATGATTAGAAGAGCAAAGAGTTTTTCTGGACCTTTGGTTCCTTAAGAGGACGTTTATTCTGTAATCAATCACACACCGTGACAACACAGTAACAAACACACACTATAACATACACTGTAACACACTGTGACACACACGGTAATACAAATACCATAACACACACACTCCATAATGCACATTATAACACAAACAGTGTAATACACAGCATAACACAGATACCACATTCTAGAACACACACACTATAACATGCACTGTAATACGTATGTCATTACACACTGTAACACACACTATAACACTGTAATACACACATACCATGCACAATAACACACACACACACACACACAATAACACACTCTATAACACACATGCTATAACATACACGGTAATACATATGATATAACACACACTCTGTAACACACACTGTGACACAAACACTGTAATACACACACACACCATTACACACATACCCACACAATAACACGCACATACAATATCACACTCTATAACACACACACACTATAACATACACTGTAATACATACGCTATAACACACACTGTAACACTCACTGTGACACAAACACTGTAATACACACACAACAACACACATACCACACAGAATAACAAAGACACATAATATCACACTCTATGACACACACACACACACGCTATGATGCATACATTTATAAGTTATAATTTCTGATTGAATAAGAAAAGTGTGTGTTCTCTGAGCAGAGTGTGTAGAAGCAGTGTGAGAGTGTTTGCAATGTGTGTGTGTGTGAGAGAGAGAGCGAAAGAGAGAGAGCAAAAGACGTGTGGAATGATGGACAGATGGAGCACCTGCACACACCTGTCGTCCTCTCAGCTCCAGCTAAACTGAGCGCTAGCATAATAACACACACGCACACACACACACACGCACACACACACTATAATGTACACACAAAATACCACACGCTATAACACTCACATTCACACCATAATACACTCTAAAACATACATACACTTTAACACACACTAAACCAAACACTATAACACGTACACACACTATAACACACACTACAACACATACATACACTATACCACACACACTCACTATGACACACAACACACCCAATAAAAATACAGACCCTTTAACACACACTAAATCACACACTATAACACATACACACACTAAATAACACACTACAACAATACATCCACTATAACATACATTAGGCTATAGCAGAAACACTAACACACACATACTTCCTTAATACACACTAGAGCACACATTGTAACACATACATACACTATACCACTCACACTATAACACACTATACCACACAAACTATAACAAAAACAAGCACCATAAAATACACATTATAACACAAGCATACACTATAACACACACGCACATACACTATATCACTCACACTTTAGCACACACACTAAAACACACTCTATAAGAGAGATAGAGAGAGAGAGATTGCTTTACTGAATGACAAGAAGGAACAGAGAGAAAGAAAAATAACATTTATTTGCAAAAAAAAGTCCCTTTCTGGCTGAACTCACCTGCAGGACAAAGAAATCAGCAGAAATTGTCTAAAGAACTGTGATGATAAAGAACTGTCCTCCCCCTCTCCCATCATTCAGTGTAACTGTCCTCTCTCACTGGGTTCAGGGTAAGGGGTGTTCAGGGTGTGGGTGACAGTTGATCTGGGAAGCGTCTCGCTGGAACATTCATCTGTTTTTAAACTGTAAAGCTGGAAAAACATACTTTTACCTAATCCTGATACAAATGTACAAATGTCCCTCATCCTGCTTTTCTCTCACTTCTCTACTCTTCTTTACCTCTCTCTCTCTCTCTCTCTCTCTCTCTCTCTCTTTTTATTAAAAATAAAAAAGGAAAAGAAAGGGAAAAGACAAACATGCACCACACACACCAGTGCATCCAGCCTTACACGCACACACAGTCCTCCATGCTCGAATTAGTAAAACATGGGAAGTCTTAACAAACTGAGCCTCAGTTCTGGCCTGAGAATGAGGGGCTTTCCTCTTCTCTCTCTCTCTCTCTCTCTCTCTCTCTCTCTCTCCCTCTCTACCTCTCCCTCTCTCTTTCTCTCTCTCCCTCTACCTCTCCCTCTCTCCCTCTCCCTCTCTCCCTGTCTCTCTGTCTCTCTCCCTCTCTCTGACTTTCCCTCCGTCTCTTTCTCTTTTTCTCTCTCTCCTCCCCCTGAACCACATGTTGGGTCTGTAAAGCCCCTGTGACCTCCTCACTGACGCCAGCCAGTCTTGCTGGAGTAACGATGCACTTCCTCTGCTGCTTCTGAGGCAAGGAGCACTCTGTGTGCGTGTGTGCTGAGTTAACTATCAAAAGTTTGGAGACAGATTGTCTCTTTTTGCAACTTCATAATAAATAACAGACACTGTGCATGATAGAGCGGCCATATGTTAAAGCGGGTTTAGTGTGTGATAGAGCGACTGTGTGTTAATGCAGGTTTAGTATGTGAGATAGAGCGACTGTGTGTTAATGCAGGTTTAGTGTGTGAGATAGAGCGACTGTGTGTTAATGTAGGTTTAGTGTGTGGTGTGATAGAGAGGCTGTGTGTTAATGCAGGTTTAGTGTGTGATAGAGTGGCTGTGTGTTGATGCAGGTTTAGTGTGTGATAGAGCGGCTGTGTGTTAATGCAGGTTTAGTGTGTGGTGTGATAGAGCGGCTGTGTGTTAATGCAGGTTAAGTGTGTGTGATAGAGCGGCTGTGTGTTGATGCAGGTTTAGTGTGTGATAGAGCGGCTGTGTGTTGATGCAGGTTTAGTGTATGATAGGGCGGCTGTGTGTTAATGCAGGTTTAGTGTGTGTGACACAGCGGCTGTGTGTTAATGCAGTTTTAATGTGCAATAGTTTTGTATTTTGGTAAAAAGTTGCTGAAGGCTGTGTGTGTTGTGCAGGTTCAGGTTTTGAGAGTTTTGGGCCAATTTAATTTAATGTGGTCAGCGTGTGCTGCAGACACTGACTCACACTGCGGAGGAGGGGAGGGGGAGGGGGATAGCTCATTCCCTCAAGTCTGGGACTCATGTTCTGAGGGGGTGAAAAAATGTGTGTGGGCGGCTTGATGGATGACAAGGAATGATGTAAGGACGTCTCCTTCCACTGGTTTACATGACCGGCCCCTCTGGACTTAAAGGAATAGATCTGCAAAAAATCTCATTCCCCAGTTACCCCCCTGCCCCCCTGCCAAACACACACATACACACACACACACACAATCACACTGTGAGTTTCCCTAAAAGTAGTCAGAAACTCACAGCCATGCTGGAGCTGCAGTTCCCACAGTGTTCATTTATTACTGACATAAAGAAAAGTAATGTTAAACTAAACAAAATCTGTATATCTGTAAGAAAATCTGTACGACATAGGAGAAGTCTATGATGGAGAAATGTGTGCTAAGAGTCTGAAAGCTGTGTATGTGTGTGTGTGTGTGAGTGTGTGCGTGTTTGTGTGTAAATATACATGTGTGTGTGTGGTAAGTGTGGGCATGTTTGTGTGTGTTTGTGTGTATGTGTGTGTGTGTGCTTGTGTGTGTGTGTGCTATGCTATCACACTATGCCAGTATCTTTTACATTAAAGCACTGACACAAACTTGCCTCCAGCTCCCAGTGTGTGTCACAGGTTTGTGTCACCGGTGTGTCATTTACTTTCTCAGCAAAGATTTTACACCAAGATTCAAACGGGAAACCAAGATTCAAACGGGAAACCTCCGCACATTCTAGTCCAGTCTTGTTTATGCCAGTCCAGTTCACATTGGTCCACTTCACTCCTGTCCAGTTTATTCCAGCCCAGTTTATTCTTCAGTCCAGTTCATTCCAGTCCAGTCCTGTTCAGTCCAGTCCAGTCCAGTCTAATCCAGTCCAGTCCAGTCCAGTCCAATGTGCTCTATTAGTATGAACATGTTTAATCAAAGAAACCATGAAATAACATTAAAATACTGAACATTTAGCTGCTTCCCCGGAGATGTTCAGGAGCTCTGTTTCGCAGGGATTTAGCCTCAGGTGATGCTCTGTCATCCAGGAGGAAACATCATTCAGACACGCAGAGATCCAAGCTGAGATCTGGATGTCACCAGGAGGAAAGGGAAGGATGTCTAGCATCGTCATCATAACAGTGGTAAGAGAACACATGTGAAGAAATTATACCACCAGGAGAGTGTGTGCATAAGGAGAAGAGAAGGGGGGCAAGCACTTAGCCCTAAGGAACACCAGTGTTTTCATGGGGTAGACAAAGATCCTTTCAATGATTCTTGATCACCTTGATCCTCCAGGTAGGACAGAAATCACTGCCAGGCAGAAGCAGTGATTCTAAGTTTGGTGAGTGAAGCCAGGAAAATTTGATGGTTGATAGTTTCAAAATCTGCAGAAATTTTGGCACTTTTAGCTGCACTAAGCTTCTTAGTAACAGCTAAAAGTGAAGGTTCTGAAGAATGTGCTGCTTTGAATCCAGACTGGTTTAGGACATGAAGTCTATTTTGTGATTTAAAAAAAATTGGATTATGTCGGTTTTAAATCGCAAGCTCCAAAACTTAAAAAAGCAGGAAAAGAAGAGATACCAGTCTACAGTTTTTCACATCAGTGATGTTGAGTGTGGTCTTCTTTAGGATTGGTGTAACAACATTTTGGAATATGGCCTGTTTCCATTGAGCTGTTTATTACATGAGTGATTTCAGGAAGAAGCTCTGAAAAGTGTGGGTGATGAGATTGGATCAACTGAAGATATGGTCAGGAGCTGAAGAACATCAGTGGAAAGTGGGGTACAGAAAAATGATATGAAAGGACCCCAGAGTTGAGATCTTTCTTTCTGCTGCTCTCATTTCTCTTTAGTTGTTGTGGAGTATATCAGATAGCCACGGTGAATAAGCTGAGCTGTTGCTCTAAAAGAGGACAACGTTGGTTGAATAAGGAGTGGAGAGGGGAGAGAAGGGAATTGGTAGGCATTTCCAGGTGGAGTCAAGGATGACAGGATGGTGGAGGAAAGAGCAGGTGGAGAAACAGAGTGAAGATTGAAGAGATGGTGGTAGAGAGATTGGAAAAGGTCTGGAGAGAGAATGTGAATGACAAAAGATGATGGTCGGGGAGGTGGAGTTGGATGGATAAAATGCTGAGTGCACAAGTGGCTCTCGTGAAGACGAGGTTTAGGACATCACCTGCATTATGAGTTTGAAGAGACCTGTTGACAGGCCCGGATTAAGGTGGGTCTGGGCCCCGGGGCAAGGAGATTGCAAGGGCCCCCCCTCCCCCCCTCCCGCTCCGA
>JBBPCX010000141.1:31752797-31774879 GCA_037974365.1 Hydrocynus forskahlii | reverse complement strand
AAATTATGATGCATCCAGTTATGTACTTTCTCAAGGCACTGACACAATGAGTCAATTGGGCCAAAGTCACTTGGTGAAAGAGCTAGATAGACTTAAAGTTCAAACCCCAATTTCTACCATTGTGTCTTTGAGTGAGACACTTAAACCTCAGTTGCCCCAAGGGGACTGTCCATGTAACTAATGATCGTAAGTCACTCTAGATAAACGAAATACCCCCTTTACCCTTAACCCCCTGAAAAAAAACAAAGCATCATTTGAGCAGACATCCAAACATTTGCAAACTAAACAAAGTGATAATTTTAGATAAACAGGGAATCACTTCTAAAACAGAAAAACTCTTTAAAACTTAAAAATTTTCAATAAATATTGTATCACCAGGGAACAGTGTTTTGGCAATGGTGCAGTTGGAAAATTATAATTACGTCTTTCTGTTTGTGGTTCATTATGTACCAGAACCATTCCGTTTCCTCAGAAGTTGTGTGATGATGAAAACCCACCTTGCCGATGTTCGTGTTGTCCAGGGCTGCATCGATCTCATCAAGCACAAAGAATGGAGCAGGTTTGTAGCTGTTGGAGAGACAGAGCTGTGATCAGACCTTCTGAAAACATTTACAAAAATATCAAAATGTTCATCGCTGCCATTTTTCAAGGTGTGCGACCTGTGGATGGCGAACAGAAGAGCCAGGGCCGCCACAGTCTTCTCTCCTCCTGACAGGTTATCCATCGGCCTGAAACGCTTCCCAGGAGCTACACAGTTATAGTTGATGCCATCCAGGTAAGGCTCCTCTGGGTTCTCTGGTCCAAGAAAAGCCTACAAATAAACAACCGCTGAGTTTTAACAAAAGCTCTGGGACACTCAACGCCCCCCTAATCACTTCCAAACAAACCTCCACCTGGAAAAAAAACAAAACAAAAAAAAACACACTCCTGTGTTTTCAGTGTGATGCTTGCTTTACCAGTCAGAGTCCTCTCTCTACTAAACTCAGCCTTGAGCAAGCATGCATTGGGTCCAGCATGTGAAGGTGTGTGTGCAGGACTGATGTTCTCACCTGAGCACTGCTGTTGCGTGAGAGGGCTTTGTAGATTTCATCGATGTTGGTGGCCACGGACTCAAAGCAGGCGTTGAAGCGATCAAATCTCTCTTTCTTTATCTGTTCAAATGCCTGCTTAGCCTTCTTAGCTCTCTTCCTTGCAGCCTCAAATTCTAAAAAAGTAAACAAGCATTAAATAATACATATCATAATAATACTACATCAATGTCTCTGAGATACGGGGCAGGGGGAGGATGCTTCCTGGACTCGGCTGTCTGGATCTGCAAGTTTCACCTGCAGGAGTTGCATTTGGGTTTTTTTTTTTACAGACGTCCCTAAAGGACCAGTCTGATGTGAGCAAGGTTTGAAACAGAACCTCAGGCCTCCTGTCTCTCTGAAGCTCCTCTGCTCTGTCCTTACCATCACTAGTCTCCTGAAACTTGTCTCTGACACTCTCCAATTTCTCCATGGCCTTCATGTTTGGTGCGCTGATCCTCTGGAGAATGCTCTGCTGCTCATTCAGCCTCTGCTGCAGCGTGTTCATCTCTGCCTTTATCTCCTCCTCTGACAGCGCGTCCTGAGTTACAGGGAACACAAGAACAGGGTTAAGAGAGTCAGAAGTGCAGTGCGTTTGGATAGAAATGTAAAAAAGATGTTGTGTATCACAGTAGGTGGAAAAACTCAGTGACACAAAACTTCCACTCATTTTCAGAATATGGAAACACTCAATCTTGATATAGTTTTTAGGAGTACAGGAAACAATTTACCCCTTTAGAGTCTAGCAACACACACGCGCTGTTTGACACGGTAAAACAAATCTTTACAATTTACATAAACTGAACTATTGGACCACCTGAGACATGTTAAAATAACCCCAGCAAATGACCTTGCAGAGTTGCTGTTTTGGTTACACGCCTTTATGAACCGTCTTTATTGAGCATATATCTCCTTTATTCATTCATCACTACTAAGGCACCCTAACCATAGAAAACACAGCTCATGCTGTTGGTATTAATGTGATCATCCAGTTGAACGAGTCACAAAGCAAAGTCAAACGAGTCACACCAGAAACGAATGTCGTTTCTCTGACAAGGAGATATTAAGGAAATTAACATCTTTATAAAAAAAAATTTAAAAAAAGATACATTTACAACATCAACAACACGTCAGACAGTTGCTGTCTGTTTCAACACCAACTAGAGAACAATTGACAACACAATCATAACCAGTCTGAGCTGGTAAATCTTCACCTTAAGGTCCTCTGACAGGCTGCTGTAGTCGATCTCAATCAGAGCTTCTTTGGCCAGAACGCTGCTGGACGTCTTCTGGCTGTTGCTCAGACTTTCCTCCTGGGAGCTTCCCTGCAGGAGTTAAAAAGTCATATCTTACTTCCACTGATCCACACTGAGAGCAGAAGCTACAGTTAAAGAATGTTAAAAAAGGTTAAAGGTGTTGAGCAGCACCTCCTCCTGGCTGATGTCATCCATGGTGCCGGATCTGAGGGGTAGTTTGATGTCCTGCATCTTGCAGGCCTGCAGAAGGTTGTGTCTGTCACTGCGCTTCTGCTCCAGCTTGGTCTCTATGGCCGTCACCTCTTTCTGAAGCTGAGTCAGCTCTCTGAAACACACACACTAAGTGATAATCATGTTCTCTGCATCCTTGTCAGCAGTAATAGCAGTGAAAGGAGGAGCTCACTTGTTGGCAGAACCGAGCTTCTTGCGGATCTCCTCCATCTCATGGTTTTTGTCGTTGACCTCTGACTTCTTGGTCAAGTGCTGGTTTTTCAGGTCCTGCAGTTGAGCCATGGTCTCATCGATGATCTTCATATGTCTCTGCTCCTCCTGGTCAAAATAATTTCGACAAGTCAGTGTTGAGGATGAAGCAGAAGACGGATCAGTTGAGTCGATCACAACAAGATGGAAGATTTAAGCTGAACAACTTTAGACTGATCTAAGAACAATCAGGGTGTTTTTGTCGTATTTCAAATTGAATTTCCTGTTGGATAATAAAGCTGATCAGGACCTGCTCATCTGTGAGATTTAAGTTAATTACATGACACTTATCAATCTCATCAAAAGCTACACTCTTCACCTTTTTCAGTCTTTCAATTTCATTTTCATCCTTCTTGACAGTCTGTTCCCACATGACAACCTTCTCCTGATCCTCCTTCAGCTGGTTCTTCTCATAGTCCAGCTGGATGGCCAGACGGGTCTTCTGGGTTTCAAACTCCAAGCTGGAGGGAGAGGAAGAGATGTGGAGAAAGGCAATCAGACAAAACGGTCAGAAAAAAGGCATATAGCTGCTTTTAGTGTATCAGCACTGAAACAGGAGATTCTTATTAAATATTTACTTTATTATGCAGTTTCCCTGAATTTGTCCATTTAAAATATGAACTATGTGGTTATGAACAGAACCAACCGTTTCTTGGCAATTTCATTCTGTCTCTTAACTTTCTCCTCCTCGAACTCACGGATATTTCGGACTCCAATCTCTTTACAGAACTCCACAAACACCTCATCTTCCACCTGGAAAATGGCAATCACTGAATTAACACACAGGTCTTCAATCCATACACCCACCAATCCCCCCCCACCCCACCCTGCCATGGTCAGTGTACACAGATGGATGTGTGATGTGGTCTGTAGTGTTCAGGGTGGGGTATTGGGTGTGATGAAGGTGTGGTCTGCTCTGTGTGGTTTATTGAGGTTCACCAGGTTCATGCGGTCTTTGAGCTCCTTCATGTCTCTCTCACGGGATTGGATGATCCTCTTGATGTCGTTGATTCGTGGACTGAAATTGGCCAGTTCACTCTCCAGCTTAGACTTTTCCTAAAATTTCAGAAGCAGCAGATCAGCAGAGAGCAACACCAAAAACACTGCACAGTCTGGTGTAGGTGTGCTGTTTACCTGCATGTTTAGGGACAAGTGGCGGGTTTTGGTCTGTTCCAGGTCGCTCTGTGAGTATTTCAGTCTCATCTGCAGCCCGTGAGCCTGCGATTGCACCTGCCGCAGCTCCGCCTCCTTCCTTTTCGCCTTCATTTGCTCCTGAATTGGAAAAATTAAAAAAAATCGCATCCAGTACAAGCTCCAAGTGGCAGGCCTGACCTGACAAACTAAACAACAGCAAGGCCACATTCACCTTCAGCTCCTCCGTGAGCTTCTCCTTCCTGTCCTTCAGCTTGTCCACGGCCTTTTCGTCCCAGCGCCGAGCTTTAGCCTTCAGATCACTGGCACCTCCGGATATCACTCCTGACTTCTGGAACAGAGTCCCATCGAGTGCCACCGTCTGGAGAAACAAAACAAAACAGATAAAACAGCAGAAATCCCTGGAATAAGATCAGAACTTTAGCACTAGTGAAACTGAGCGCCCAGACATTCACTCAACAACTTCTGTATTTCATAAACAGTTTTCACTACTATTCAGTTTTCTAGCTTTACAGCAGCTCTGGAACTCCAGTCCTGCCTGTTTACCGTCTTGATGTTATGATTAAGCAATTTCCTCCAAGATCAATGAGGTTTTCTGATTGACTGTACTTTGATTTTTTTTTATTTGCAGTTAATATCAGAATAATTAACTGAACCTCAGCACAAGCAAAATATACAAATAAATAAAGACGTTACAAAGGAGGAAAACCTGGTTCGGTAATTATACTGCTAGATACTGTGATTGGGAAACCATTAAAGATTTTTTTAAAAGTATCATGTTAAACATGTGCCTTTGACCAGAATAATGGACTTTAGTCTGATTAAACATTTTGATTAAAGGTTTATTTGGAAATGGTAGCCCTGTAAAATATTATCATAAAGCCTAACAACACAGCAATTACCGTATTATTATATGTATACTGTGAAGCCATACATCATTATAAAATATCCTGTAGTAGCCATCTAAATAACAGTTCAACATACTTGCACACTTCAACATACCCTGGAAAAGGTTTCAGACAAAAAAACAATTACAGACACACTTCCAGATCATAGAGGTTTAAAATAACATTGCTGAGGTTAATAAAACAAATCCCCAAATTAAGTTGGGGTCGATAAATTTCGCACAGTACCTTGTGTCTGTAGGGTCCTCCGAAGGCAATCCTACGAGCATCTTCCACATTCTCGCAGACGAGGGCATTTCCACAGGCGTACTGCAACGCCTTCTTTATCTGTGGTGGCTCGTAGCGAATCACATCGATCACCAGTTTGGCCCCTCGCAGCTCACGCAGCTTCTCATCTGTTGGCTTGACCTGTTAATCATCAATAATTAACCTCTTATCGGAACAAAATCTCACATCTCCAAAAACACCACAGGACAGGAAAAAAATGTTCTACCCATCCGTCAGTCCAGTTCGATTCTGGTCTGTCTTTCCCAACTGGCATGTAGTTTAAAGGGCCTCTGACATTTCATAATTATATTCAATGGGGGGAAACCCTTTACCTTGTTATCCTGTGTGTGTGTATTCTGAGACTGTTTTAAACTGCCTGGCTTGGATTTGTCTGGATTTTAGAGATGGAGTTCCTGGAGGTGTAAAGATCAGTGCAGGTGAACAGATGTGGTTTAAAAAGGAGCACCTCCAGGTAGTCGAGGGGCAGGAAGGTCTCAGGCTCTCCTCTTTGCTCTTTGATGTACTGGATGCAGTCACGGCCGGTCTTCTCAGAGTCCACAATGATGGCGTCCATGTTTTTGCCCAGCACTTTAGTCACAGCAATCTGGTACTTCTTCTGTGTGGGCTGGCAGAGGTCAATCAGCCTCCCATACTGAGAAAATCACAACAAGAAACAAAGATTTAACAACCTTTCCAAACTCTACATTGATCAACCCACACAATCGATCAGTCTTCATTAATGTTAATTATAGATGATTGGCCACTCTGAATGATTGAAGCACAGTTAACAGATTAATAAACGACTAATTATAATTAACTGCAGCCGTGCCTGTGTGTGTACATACATATATACCATCACTTGTATTTTTTGTATGTCAATGTTGCGTATTTTGTGTCTAGAATGTTCAGGTGATGATGCAATGCAAACTATGTCTTTTGTTCAGTGTCTGTGGAAAAACTTTCAAGTAGAAATTTCATTGTACTTTGTAAATATGACAATGAAGAGTTCAATCAAATATATAGGATGTCTGACCACTGATCCAGGGTAAAGTCTCTTAATGCTCTCCATGATCTCAGCTTTGCGCTGCTGTCTGCTGTTCTCCTGTCTGTCAATACGAGCGTCACCAAGCTGCTCCATCACCTGATAGAGGACGAGGAGGAGATGATCAGGATGTTCAGGAACATTTAAACAGATGGAACATACATTCTGTTACAGAGCTGCAGGAACTGTGTTATTATAGCAATAAACAATATTTTTGGTGATGTTAAAAATGAATGTGCTAAAAATCTGAATTTCTAAGAAATGTACACACTTGAGCAGACTGAAATCTATTTGGAGGATGCTTTGATAAACTCAGACCATAAAGGTTTCTCCAGCTCTGCCAGGAGAGACTGTCAGTACCTGGTTGAGCTCCATATTAATTTCATCAATCCTCCTCTTGGCCTGCTCCACCTCCTCAGTGAGCTCCTCTTCCATTCTCTTCTGCTCATCCAGAGACTGTCTGTAGGACAGAGAGGAAAGCCTTGAGACTGAGGCAGAGTGCTGTGGAGTGTTCTGGAACTCTTTACTGGTTATAACTGAAGTAGAGTGCTGTGCAGTGTTGTGGAACTCTGTACTGGTTGTAAGTATATGTGCAGATGTTTAGACAGAGGTGCTGCACCTGCTGGTAGCGATATAATCTTCCAGCTTTTCAATACGTTTCTGGTTCTCCTCAATCTCTCTGATCTTCTGCTTGATCTTGGCCTACAGAAAAGAAAACACTTGTGAGGTTGTTCTTGAGATGCACTGCCACCTTCATCATGGGACCATTTTCTCCTCCTCTCTACCTCAGTCTCCACTTTCTTCCTCTCCTCCAGGTCCAGACGGTCCTGGTCAGCCTTCTGGTCACGGTTGAACTTCTCCAACTCCTGAGCAAGTGTGGCCGCTCGTTTACTGGCCTCCTCCTTTAGGCGGTGATACGCTTTGACCTGCACAAAGACGAGTCAGTGAAAACAGGAAGATCAATTTTTTATTCTTCACTGAAGAACCTGGCAGGACTGAACAGTTTATCATACATCAATCATTAATGCAGAATCAGCCTTTCCAACACTGAAGCATTCGACGGTTATAATAAGCGAATGAGCTGGAAATGTCTGTGTGCTGCGGCTAGAGCTGCCCAATATATCGTCTGTTAATCGTTATCACGACAACCGATATCACAGAAGAATACAATATGCAAATGAGTCTCTAACCAATCAATGTTTGTAACAGGGTGACTAATCACAGATGTGACTGGCCAGAACGCTCAGTCAGAGCTGCACATTTTGGACAAAATATCAGTATTGCCATTTTACTGCTATATTTACTGCCTTTCAATATATTAAAAGCCCTATGCCATCATTTTTCTGGACTTAAAAAACTTCTGTAAATGTTGTTTCAAATATACATTTCCTCTCCCCATCCATACAGTCCATACATGGTCAATAAGCTACAAAACAACAGTTTTCATGTCTTTTTGGGAAAGCTAAGGGCTGAGATCAGACCATCATAAACCTGACAAAATGTGTAAAATACCAATTTATCGGAAGCAAAGCAAAGCTCTGGAAAAGCAGGGGAGCTGTTCTGGACCAGGTTTCAGCAGAACCAGTCAAGCTCCAGATACGGAACATACAGTCATGGCCAAAATTGGTGGCACCCCTGAAATTTTACCAGAAAATCAAGTATTTCTCACATAAAAGTATTGCATTAACTCATGTTTTGCTATACACATGTTTATTCTCTTTGTGTGTATTGGAACAAAACAAAAACAGGGGGAAAAAAAGCAAATTTGACATAATGTCACACAAAACTCCAAAAATGGGAGGACAAAATTATTGGCACCCTTAACTTAATATTTGGCTGCACACCCTTTGGAAAAAATAACTGAAATCAGTCGCTTCTTATAACCATCAATAAGCTTCTTACACTTCTCACCCGAAATTTTGGACCACTCTTCCTTTGCAAACTGCTCCAGGTCTCTCATATTGGAAGGGCGCCTTTTCCCAACAGCAATTTTAAGATCTCTCCACAGGTGTTCAATGAGATTTAGATGCTGGCCGCTTCAGAACTCTCCAGCACTTTGTTGCCATCCATTTCTGGGTGCTTTCTGAAGTATGTTTGGGGTCATTGTCCTGCTGGAAGACCCAAGATCTCGGACGCAAACCCAGCTTTCTGACACTGGGCCCTACAGTGCAATCCAAAATCCTTTGGTAATCCTCAGATTTCATGATGCCTTGCACACAGTGCCAGAGGCAGCAAAACAACCCCAAAACATCATTGAACCTCCAGCATGTTTGACTGTAGGTACAGTGTTCTTTTCTTTGTAGGCCTCATTCCGTTTTCGGTAAACAGTAGACTGATGTGCTTTACCAAAAAGCTCTATCTTGGTCTCATCTGTCCACAAGACATTTTCCCAGAAGGATTTTGGCTTACTTAAGTACATTTTGGCAAACTGCAGTCCTGCTTTTTTATGTCTCTGTGTCAGCAGTGGGGTCCTCCTGGGTCTCCTGCAATAGCGTTTCATTTCATTTAAACGTCGGTGGATAGTTCGCGCTGACACTGATGCTCCCTGAGCCTGCAGGACAGCTTGAATTTCTTTGGAACTTGTTTGGGGCTGCTTATCCACCATCCGGACTATCCTGCGTTGCAACCTTTCCTCAATTTTTCTTTTCGGTCCACGCCCAGGGAGATTAGCTACAGTGCCATGGGTTGCAAACTTCTTGATAATGTTGTGCACTGTGGACAAAGGCAAATCTAGATCTCTAGAGATGGACTTGTAACCTTGAGATCGTTGATATTTTTCCACAATTTTGGTTCTCAGGTCCTCACACAGTTCACTTTTCCTCTTTCTGTTGTCCATGCTTAGTGTGGCACACACAGACACACAATGCAAAGACTAAGTGAACTTCTTTCCTTTTTATCTGCTTTCAGGTGTGATTTTTATATTGCCCACACCTGTTACTTGCCCCAGGTGAGTTTAAAGGAGCATCACATGCTTGAAACAATCTTATTTATCCACAATTTTGAAAGGGTGCCAATAATTTTGTCCAGCCCATTTTTGGAGATTTGTGAGACATTATGTCAAATTAGCTTTTTTTCCTCCTGTTTTTGTTTTGTTCCAACACACAAAGAGAATAAACATGTGTATAGCAAAACATGTGTTAATGCAATACTTTTCCGTGAGAAATACTTGATTTTCTGGAAAAATGTCAGGGGTGCCAACAATTTTTGTATTCACAGAAACCTAATTAAACAATCAATAAGAAATTCAGTGAATATTCAGTGTAAGTCACCTGGTTTTCCTCCAGCTGAAGGTCCTGGCCTTGGCTCTGCGCTTCCTCCTCCATACGCTCCTCAAACTCCTGTCTGGCCATCTCAACGGCTTTCTGCTCACGGTCCAGCTCGTCCATGTCTGCCTTGCGCTTCTTGTAGCACTTCTGGGCATTCTGCAGTGACTTCCGTGCTGCCTCCAGTTTCTTAATCTTGTGCGCTGTGTTTTCTTTGGCCTTGATGTACTGCGGCCTTTTCTGGTTCAGCTCCGCATCCTTCTCCCTTTCAGGAAAAACAAAAAACAAAACAAATATCAACGAAACAACTTCTTAAAGGAACATTCCAGCAATTCTCGGCTGAATCTGTCAGGATGTCCTGATCCAGCACACTCTACTGGACCAAGTATCGGCTATATCAGTCCACCACGAAAGACCACTGAAGAGAAGGGGGAAAAACACAAATTATCTGGTTTCTTATTCTGGAGGAAGAGCATGCTCAAAACATAATTAATTAAATTCATTAATAAATGTATTAATAAAGTAAATTAAATTAATTCACTACAGATCACTGCACACACAGTTCATTATACACACATCACAACTTACACAGTTCTGATAAAGCATATAATAATATGAACAAACACATTGATTTGAAGGTTACGTTCTTATTGTTAAGACACACATGTCCAGTGTTGTGCTGAATCACTCACTTAATCTCCTTCTCCACGGTCTGCTGGTCTCTCATCATCCTGCCCAGCTCCTTCTTCTTCTCCTTCAGCTCCTCCTCCACGCGGTCCATGCGCTTGCGGTCTTTCTCGATCTCCTTGTTGCGCTGACCGAGCTCCCGGTTCAGCTTCTCGATCTCAGATTCATTATGGTAGAGCTTAAAGAGCTGCAGCTGCACATGAGCTCGCACCACCTCATCCTTCAGCCTCTGATAACGCTCCGCCTGACACAAAAGGACAACAGGAGGATGAGAAGCTGTTCAGAGGTAAAGGTCAATGAGGCATGTGTTTCTTCTCTGCAGCGTAGAATCAGTAACGGCTGCTCTTATTCCGCTATGGAGAAGTTTTCTCCCCCTTAGCCAAGATGGAAAAAATCACCCTGACCGAGTGAAATCTGACCAATTCAATGAAAAAAAAAAACTGAGGCGGCAAATTTACAACTGTGCAAATGAACAACCAATCAGTTTGCGGGGATGTTTGTAATGGGACATTCTCTAGAGAGCCAGAGTAACAAAAAGGGGGTTCTGATTAAAGAGGTCTGGGCCTCATCATTTACATCAACACATAATGTTTATAACACATCGAGACAAACAGACACTGATAATCATTTACACATTCAACAATCCAGATGTGGGGGAAAAAAAATAAAACAAAACAAGCGTCTGTTCATTTCCATTACGGCAGACTTGTTGAGTGACGGACTGGGTGAGTAGCTGAACCGCTACTGTAGCTTTCCAGCCGGCTCTGTCAGTGTCTGATCCGTCCTGGCTGTGCATGCCTGTGCTGTACGGGTCAGGCAGTTAAGGGTTGGGCACTGACGAGCTACATCACCAATCCACACCAATCCCTAATGCTTCACCACCAAACCAGCTCCTTGTTTC
Organism: Hydrocynus forskahlii; assembly: GCA_037974365.1. NCBI lineage: Eukaryota > Metazoa > Chordata > Actinopteri > Characiformes > Alestidae > Hydrocynus > Hydrocynus forskahlii. Next base: position 31,763,859 of record JBBPCX010000141.1, on the reverse strand, counting down.
GTGACCATGCCCCCCCGATGGGAATTTCAAAGCATAAACTCATTTCCAGAGTCCATCAGTGTAAACATCACGAAAATGCAAAATAAAGAGCCTTAAGCAAAAACTAAATAATGACGGGCATTATTTTTCTGGCAACACATAAAAACATCTAAACACACATACTGCCCAGTGGTCAGGAACTCTCAGGGAACTTTTGTCATTTCTGTCCTTTGTAACAAACAGCTGCTGGACAGTCTCACAAGAGCACTTTACTGCAAATTAATTTAGAAAACGAGAGAATCCTAGAAATATAAAAATGCTCAAAGAGAATAGAGCACCTCCTCTTTCTCCTGCTTGGCCTCCTTCCGCTCAGCAGCAATGTTCTTCTTGCGGTGGTAGTTAAACTGAGTGTCCTCCTCAGCCTTTACCATCTCCTTCTTGCGGCGGTCATATTCTTGAGCCAGCTCCCCAGAGCGAGAGATCTCCTCAAATAGAGCTGTTCTCTCCTTCGGGTTCTTCATGGCAATGGACTCCACGGCTCCCTGAGGACAGAACAGCAGCATGACACGATTCTGCATACCGTTTGTGTAGAGGACCTTTCTGGAAACAACTGCAATTTCATCATAAACTGGACCAGGTAAAGATCTGAATTACAGCATTTAAACTACAGCTGCACAATATATACAGAATATCAGAATTGCGAGTTTACTGCTGCATACTGCGATTGTGAACTCTGCGATTTACTTAAGATCACTTTTCTGGATTTAAAGAGGGTTATAGTCTGTACATATTCACTGCCTGTCCACACAGTCCATAATGTGGCAACTAAGCATCAGAAATACCCTTTAAAAAAAGTTCTGAGGGTTTCAGCTCCTTGTCTTTGGAATGAGCTGCAGTACAGGGCAGCCAATCAGAAAACAGATCATTTACACATATCAGTCGTAAAGGCATGGTAACATAAGCAACCTGTTTAATTCTATAGATGGAAAATGGTCAAGTAAGATTGAATTAAGTTTCTGAAATCTTTTTGGTTCACAAACCCATCAAACAACAGGGAAAAATTAAATGGAAGGAAAATGTAGAACACAGCCCCTTTAAAACACCTCAACCAATCAGGGTCTTTGACATTTAAAGATTTAAATTATTAGACTATTTTTGGATTACACATCCAGTAATTCACCTGGACCTATGATCATTAACCCTATCAGAAACGCTGTAAATGGGACTTGCATATTGCAGCCTCTTGTGATATCAGTCATGCACAGACCGACATTGCAATCTCAATTAGCAGACAATCTACTGTACAGCTCTAGTTTAGACCCCACAAACAAATTACTGACATACACAACATCTGACCTGAAACACCAGGAAGTTCCTGGCCTTAATGAGAATTCCCAGCTTCTCCAACGCCTCGCTGTAGTCAGACAGACCCACCACTTTATTGTTAATACGATATTCTGACGAAGAACCTGTAAAGGGAGGAGAACAGAAAGAGCAGCACTGAGAGAGATCTCCACATGAGAGGGGGCGAGTTGGAACAATATTACTACACCAGAAAATGTGAAGTGGGACTGCACAGTTGCTATGATGACTGTGGTTGTTACTAGGTGGTTACTATAGTGTTCCTATGTGGTTACTGATTATTGCTAAAGAGTAACAGGACAGCAGTTCCATTTTGATGCCCCTCTCTCCTCATTCATTATGGAGGCGATTTGACCACAAAAATCGAACTTCTGAACAATCAACACTGATCAACTGATCAAAATTCTGGCGCCAAATTCCTGCTAAAATAAGAAATTAAAAAGAAAAAACAATAATAAAACTTAAGAACATTAGTGTGATTAACAGAAAGAGGTGGGCACTATGATGGCATGATAAACTGTCATAAAAGGCTTTTCTGAGTATGACAGGTGATGCAATGGGCTTTAGTAACTACATATCTGACTTACAAACCTGTTTACTACCTCTCCTTAACGTGTGGGGTCAATTTGACCCCATTCAACGTATAATCCCCCCACCCACCCCCATCATATTCATCTCTCTGAGTGTGTAATCATACCTATGATGATTCTGCTGAAGGTGCACTCCTCGCCATTGTCCTCCTGGTACACCATACTGACGTAGGCACGATTGGCAGCCGGCTTACCAACTGGGGCGCCGTGAATCAGGTCCTTCAGCGTTTTCACACGCAGGTTGCTAGTCTTTTCTGCCAGGACGAAGCTGATGGCGTCCATGAGGTTAGATTTGCCTAAAGACATCAGTACGTGCGTCATTAAGGCAAGCAGCCCTAACAGGCCCCTACGGCAACTTTCAGGTGTAAATACATTCACATAATCCACAAGAAATATTTTTATCAACAGTTGCTGTCCAAGTCAGAGAGGATGTTTCCGCCAGCACCAAACTCTGACCCTGATGGCATTCAGTCTAGTCTGATCCCTACGCAGTTAACATGAACGGGCTCTGGTCTAGATCACAAATATACTTGTTCTAAAGCTGCAGAGAACGGAACCAGACCTCTCTCTCACAAATACAGCTGTTTTATTCACTGTTTATATGGATATTGATGATGGCAAAACAGTGGAGAATCAGAACTAAATGACTTTTCTTTTCTTTCTCGACACCCTGCATGGATCCCTCCACCATAAACTGATTTAGTGTAAGGACCACAGGCTTCTTAAAACTATGGCAGAACATCTCAGGTGGTGCAACCATAACCATTTTATGAAATAACTTTCTGTGAAGGTTTTAGATGCAGACGTCTGGTTCCACATCCATTTACAAGAAACTAATAAAAACTGGGTTTTAATACAAATCGACAAAAACTGCTAGAACAATGGCGTGCAACCCAGAAGCAGAAATGTCACAACAAACCTCGCTGTCGTTCTCACGGATCTAAATATCTCAGTTTATATAAAATAGCATTAGAATAAAACCTGCAACACTTAGCTTAGCTTTAGCTTCTCCTACCTGATCCGTTCGGGCCGATAATCGCCGTGAACTTGTGGAAAGGACCGATTATCTGCCTTCCTTTGTATGATTTGAAGTTTTCGATCTCGATTAACTTTAGGTAGCCCATTTTTAACCAATTAAAAAACAACCAGTAAACAAAAACAAAAGAGGATGCTATCGTAATCGTTAGCCGGTTAGCGCTAGCACAACAACAGCGCACATACACGCAGTCCCGTGCTCTCCTGCAGCGGACAGCCACCAGAACGCCCCCCGGCCAGAAATAAACGATTAATATATTCGCAAATGTTTAAATAAAATGATTTTGTGTCCCCCGGCCGCGTAAAACCCTGCAGCTAAAAAGATGCTGCTGCGCGGGACCTCAAATCCCGCGGAGTCCCGCGAGATTTCGCTTCAGCGTGTTTGACCGAGAAAAACAGACAAATACAGAGAAAGAGAGAAAATACAGTGTGACACAGAGAGAGAGAGAGAGAGAGAGAGAGAGAGAGAGAGAAAATATAGAGAAAGAGGAAAAATACAGAGAGACAGCGATAGAGAGAGAGAGAAAATGTATATAGAGAGAAAAAACACAGAGAACAAATACAGGGAGATAGAGAGAGGGACAGAGAGAATACAGCGCGCGAGAGAGAAAATACAGAGATAGAGAGAAATATATATATATATGTAGAAAGAGAGAAAATACACAGAGAAAATACACAGAGAAAGACATACAGAGAAAGGTACAGAGAAAATACAGAGAGAGAGAATACAGAGAAAGAGAGAAAATAAAGAGGGAGAAAGAGAGAATATAGCAGCAGAGAGAAAATATGGAGATAGAGAAAAAGAAATATATATATATATATATATATATATATATAGAGAGAGAGAGAGAGAGAGAGAAAGCGGAAAATACAGTGAGAAAATACACAGAGAGAGACAGAGAGGTAGAGAGAAAACAGAGAAAGAGAGGCTAGAGATGTTCTACCATTTAAGAAGAGAGAGAAAATACAGAGACCCAGCACACTTCACACGGTTAGTGCATTTTTCTTAGATATTTAAAACGTTTTTTTCTTTTTAAATCTATAAAAATGTAGAGTTTTTTTTTACTTTTTGACAAAAAGACATTATATACACACACATTCATTTTTGTTATTATTATAATTATTATTATTATTTAGTTATAAAGTAGCACATGTGAGCATTAGAGAGTGTTATCCAATATGCCACATTTTTCCTGACTGCGATATAATTCACAAATAAGCAACACCTGGAGCAGCTGCTGACAGATAGCATAACTAATTAACAGAACAACTCATTCATAATTAAGGAATTCATACTGACAGTTTTCTGTAGGGTCAGCTCCAGGCAGTTCTGTTCTCAATAAGGGGTGGAGCTGTCTTCACCTACTGAGAAGGCTCAGGTTCTTCAATGTCTGTAGGACCATGCTGACCATGTTCTGAACGCTCTGTAGTAAAGGGTGTGGTGTTTTTTGTAGCTGTGTGCTGAGGCAGTGCGGTGAAGGCAGCTGATGCCAACAGGCTGAACAAGCTGATCCAAAAGGCTGGTTCTGTTCTTGATGTCAAATTTTATATACATTTATATACAATCCCTTCCACTCCATATTTGCCTCCTCAGAGCCACACAACAAAGGACTCATCATCTCTAAATGCGGGACTGAACACCACAGGCAATCCTTTCTACCTGTGGCCATTAGACTGTATTATTCTTCCCTGTGCTGTAGGGGAACATTTATTGTCTTTTTATCTTTTTATTAGTTTCCATTGTCTTATTATCTTTTATTGTTCTTGTTGCTCTGAGCATGCTAACGACACAAGAATTTGTCATTAGCATAAAGTTATTTTTCATCTTATCTCATCTGCTCTTAAAACTGGCCTGAGAGCAGATCTGTGCATGCGGTTTGTGTTCGTGTCCAGTCGGCGTCGCTGCTGCTGTCCTGGAGAAGAGCCAGGCTGAGGTTCAGCTTCAGCTTGTTGGAAAATTGTGTCCCTCTCCTGCAGTAACACATGTATTATTACAATATTTAGTATAAACTGTGAGGTGGAGCAGCTTCACAGGTCTGCCGGAATGAGCCCGGGGCCCCTCCCTTGATTAGAGCCAGGTGACTGGTATCAGGGGAGGAGCTGAGACTCTTTAAAGCATGGGATCGAACAGAATGGAGAGAAAGTGAGGGGAAAACAGAGAGAAAGAGTGGTAAGAATAGAAGGACGAGAGAGAGTCCGTGTTTGATTCAGCCCATAGTGGCTGTGGTTTTGTTTGTTTGTTTTTAAATCAGTATGTCATTTATTTTGAATTAAAGCTCCATTGTGCACTCGCGCTGACGTGCACTCGTTTCTGGTGTGTGTTTAGGCTTCTTAGCCCATGGGCTGCGCTCACAATATATTACTATAATCCATAATAAAGTTAAATAAGAATAGTAACTCAAACAATATACAGGAATAGAACATGAACTAAAGTAATCTCATAGAAAATAAAACACTGTGTGTTTGTTAATGTATGCACTGTGATGTCATAGTTGATGCTACGGATTGGTGGAGCAGAGCCAGGTCACACACACCCACAGACACAATTGCACACTCCTCCCCCACCCCTCTACACACACACATACACACGTGACCTGCCTTTCTGGGAATATTCCTGGAAAGTGTTTTGCTGTGTGAGAGCAGGGAAGCACTGTGAGGATAAATGTGGGACACAGAAGAACCAGTAGATCCTCATTGGAACTGAGAGGAACCAACAGATTCTCACAGGAACCGAGAGGAAACAGCAGATCCCTGCTGGAACTGAGAGGAACTAGCAGATCCTCAGTGGAACTGAGAGAAACCAACAAATCTTCACAGGAACCGAGAGGAACCAGCAGGTCCTCACTGGAATTAAGAGGAACCAGCAGTTCCTTGGTGGAACCAAATAGAACCAACAGATCCTCGCTAGAACCGAGAGGAAGGCTGTCTGCAGTGCCTGGATCACCAGCAGCTGCAGGAGAGGAAAACTCTCCCGTTCTGTCGGGAGCAGGAACAATACCACCCCACCCCCACCCCCCAACAACTCCCAGGGTGGTAAAGGTGGTTTTAAAGAAGGAATGTGGAAATGGAACAGATTTCCAGTTAAAGGTTCTGGATTGTGAAATGGGACAGATATGATGTTTGGACATTGGTCTGGCCCGAATGTGCACTTGAATATGCAAGAGTTTTGATCCGGCAGCATGTTCCTTTAGGATCAGATTCAGGTTCTAAATAATAACTGCAGACCTTCAGGACCTACTGCTGTTTATCTGTCTCCTAGCTCTGAAACATTCCTGTTTATTAACGAAGGGACTTTGTTAAAGAAAAGCAGGAAAACCTCTGAGTGTTTGTGGTGAGTGTGTGAGGAGTATTTGGGGTGAGTGTGTGAGAAGTGTTTGGGGTGAGTGTGTGAGGAGTGTTTGGGGTGAGTGTGTGAGGAGTATTTGTGGTGAGTGTGTGAGGAGTATTTGTGGTGAGTGTGTGAGGAGTGTTTGGGGTGAGTGTGTGAGGAGTGTTTGGGGTGAGTGTGTGAGGAGTATTTGGGCTGAGTATGTGAGGAGTATTTGTGGTGAGTGTGTGAGGAGTATTTGTGGTGAGTGTGTGAGGAGTGTTTGGGGTGAGTTTGTGAGGAGTGTTTGTGGTGAGTGTGTGAGGAGTATTTGTGAGGTGTGTTTGAGACGTCCTGTTCTCTGTTTTCCTGATTCCCAGTATCACCGCAGGATTCGCAGAAGTCTCTGTAATTACTCTTTAACCACAGCGCTGCCTCAGATCAGCACAGGTTTTTAGGAAGTTTATCGTCCACAGAATCAACTGTCCTCATCAAAGACCCCCTGAATCATCACAGGTGGCCACATTCACACACAGCACCCTGTTTCAAGTCACCCCTCTGACCTCACGACCTGGAACAGGAGTGCTTGCACACGAAGCAGGTGTTTTTGGTAACTGGAAAATCTGGAATTAAAAGCGGGTTTGGTGAGAAATGCTCAATGCCGGAGAAATGCTCTAAAAGCTTCTCACTGAGCATTATGCCAAGAAATTGTTATGGTTGTGCCGCTTGATGTTTGCGACGCTGTTCTACCAGAGTTTTGAGAAGCTTTAGGTCTTAAAACTAAACCAATTCATGGTGGCGGGGTACATTCGGAACGTAAAGCAAAATAGTCCACAAAGAAAAGTGATTTAGTTCAGACTGTTAATAATTTTGCATCATCAACATCCATATAAAGAGGGAGCTTCACTGGGGGTCGATAATGAATAAAACGGCTGTATTTGTGTTGGAGACGTCTGGTTCCATTCATCACCACTGTAAAGAAATCAAAGTCTCTACAATGAACCATTTCACACCAAACACACTCTGAACCCTGTCTGTTTACTCTTACTGGATTATGAGTGAAGTCCTCTCTGATATATTCTCCTTAAATCTCTGCTGTTCCTGCAGGTTGTGGATGGGTCAAATGCAGGTCTCCAGGTCAGCAGGGACAGAACGGGTTTTGACACAGAGGGGCCGCTGTAAGCTGGAGGCTCTGGGGTGGATGCTGTCCGACTACCCCGACCCTGCCACACCCACCAGGCTCCAAGCGCTGAATGGCCAAGAGACTGTTCCCAGCATTAAGCTGGAGAAGTCGGACACAGGAAGCAAAGAGCAGCACAGCGAGCTGGAGACACAGACATCAGAAACCACAGAGAACAACCAGAGATTACAGCAGGCCATGACCCACCTTCAGCAGTCCGGTAAGAACACACACCCACACATACATAAATACACACATATACATGAATATACACATCTACATACATCCACCCATTCAGCCTAGAGTAGTTTAGCTCTTCCCACTCACACTGAAGGAGCGTTTCAGTCCAGACTGCATGTTGCTCGTGGTGTTTACTGTAAACACATCCCCAAGTTTTGGGGATCCTTTAAAGGGAGACTTTATAACTGGAATTTGTAAATGAGCTCTGTTCTGATGGGCTGTCCTTTATTGTGCCTCACTCAGAAAGCAGTCAGGGCCGAAGCATTCCTTGTAACTTAAGCTTGAGTGGGCGGGGCTAAATTGCTGCAGGCTGAATGTAAACGTGTCAGTTTTTGTGACATCACAAAAACAGTGAACTCAAAACCGGCTGTTTCTGCATCTGCGTGTTTTCTGTACAGCATTACTTTATCAGAAATGTGAAGAAGATTCAGTTTTAGCCCTTTAACGGTTCATTTGAAAGGTGGTGGTGTTGTTGCTTTTCGCAAAACTAGGTTCTGTTCAACACACCATTATAACATCTGTCCTTCCTCTCTCGCTGCAGGCTGGTACTGGGGGTCCATAACCGCTGCAGAGGCTAAAGAGGTTCTGAACGCAGCGCTGGATGGGACGTTCCTGCTGAGGGATAGTTCCCACCCAGGCTACCTCTTCACCCTGTCCGTCAGGACGGCACTGGGCCCCACCCACCTGCGGATTCAGTACTCGTCTGGGCATTTTGGCCTTGATTCGGTTCTGGAGGCGCGACCACTCCTGAGGCAGTTTGAGGGCGCAGTGGATCTGGTCCAGTTTTATGCTCAGACGGAACCCAGCCCACAGGCCGACGCCCAAACAGACCCGGACTCCACCCTGCAGCTCAAACTCACAAGACCCCTTCTCAGATCCACACCCAGCTTACAGCACCTCTGCAGACTGGTCATAAACCAGCACTCCCACAGCCACACGGACCTCCCACTGCCTGATAGCCTGAAGGACTTCCTGCTGGAATACCCTTTTATCCTTTAGTGTTCCCATCATCCTACAACAGTATTCCCATCATCTCCACACCAGTATTCTCATCATCCTGCACAACTATTCCCATCATCTCCACACCAGTATTCTCATCATCTCCACACCAGTATTCCCATGATCCCACACCCGTATTTCCATCATCCCATTCCACTATTCCCATCACCCCACACCAGTATTCCCATCATCTCCATACCAGTATTCCCAGCATCCCCACATCAGTGACTGTGTTAATCGGCACTGATGTCTCCAGTATACAGTGTTGATGATTTTATTCATGAGGAAAGGACACGCTGGGCATGCTCTGAATGATGGATTAAAGAAAAACAAAACATGCATTTACATATCAATCTACAGCAGTTTAGCTCCGCCCATTCATGCTGAAGGAGTGTTTCAGCCCAGTCTGAGGCACAATGCAAGGGAGCCAATCACAACCGAGCTCATTTAAATAAATCAGTCCTAAAGACTCAGAAACAGTGTTTAATACTGAGGGACAAAGAGGCTGGAAATAAATCAGGACTGTTTTTGGAGAATAAAATCGCACAGACAGCGCTCAAGGGAAATCCAAGATTTGAGCCCTTTAATTAACACCAGGTCTTAATTTCACCTGCTGCCTCAGTCCTGCATCTGTGTGTTAAAAGACGCTGTGTTTGTTTACGTGTTGTAGAGTGAATCAAACTTCAACACACTTAAACTACACATTTAACCCCAAGCTTCAAAAACAGTATTTTTGTTTGTGTTTAGTTTTGTTTTCAGGGTCAGAAAACCACTGCAACAACACAGGAAAATAAATCTGAAACATAGAACATGATCCTGCTGTAAAACACAAAAGAGAAAAAAATAATATTAGATTACAAAATAGTCTGTGAATTTCTTAAAAATAAACTGGCTTCTTATCCAGATTTTTCATTCTACTTTAAACAGAACCAGTTCATTGTAAACAGAACCAGTTCATTCAAACTGTTCATTGAAATTTTCTGTCAAAATTCAAATCCTTTTGATTTGATTTTATACCATAATTTTCTGTTCTCTGAATGAGACCCAAGACTCTAACTGTGCTGGAGTCTTGTGAGATGGACGAGAACAGAGAACCAGACTAGGAGCTAAAGACGCTCAGCAGAACCACTTAAATGTCTGAAGAACAACAATAATCCCAGAAGAAGCACATTCATCCCAGAAGAAACACATTAAATCCAGAAGAAGAGGATCAGGAGATGATCCTGAGAGAGTGAGGAGATCATTTCAGCAAAGATGTTCCAGTGAAGATGTTTCTGCCAGAAGGTGGTCTGAGAAACTTTGGGTTTGTCTTAATCATGCTGCTCCTTTTCCTTACAGAGTTTCTGATTCATACCATCTCAGTTTATTCTGTGAAGACAGAACTTTCTGACCCATGACCCACAAACTTGGTCAATTCAAAGTCCATCCAAACATGTTTATGTAGGTTTAGTGTGTGTTTTAGCTCCCCCCACTTTATGCCTTCACGTCTTCAGCCCAATGGAACAGGTTAAGTTATATATTATTTAAAGACACTCTCACCTTACACACTAACTGTGGGTCATCATCTGGATTAGGATTAGGATTAAGATTTTGATTAGATTTAACAGAATTAATTACACTCAACTCCAATGTTCAGCTGCATTTCACATGTATTTGGTTGAATGCAAGTTAAAGACAAGGTGAATCTCAAAAGACCACCTACTAACCACCAACAGACCACCCACAGACAACCTACTGAATACCTACAGACCATAAACAAACAACCGATTTACCACCTACAGACCAACTACTGTCCACCTACAGACAACTGACAGACAATCTACTTACCACCTACAGACCACCTACTAACTACAGCCCGACTTGATAAAGTGCTATTAGAGATTTTTTGACCTTTAAAAACAGTGGAACCCTTTCAGTTCTGGATCATTTTAAAACATTCTTTAAAGCAGAAGACTTTGAGTAAGACTGCAGAGTAAGCTTTTATTTTGTTTATTAAAACTGAAAGAGTTTAGAAACAGTATTAAAATTCAGGCAATTTTTGGGTTTTGTTACTGTTTGGCTGAATTTTCCTGTGATCATCTGTTTAGTTTTATATTGTAAAACTGCTTCATATTTTCTGATAAATAAAAATCACCCTTTCTATGAGTGTTGAGAGTGCTGAGAGTGTGACACATCACACACTAAACACGCTCTATCACACACTAAACCTACATTAACACACAGCCACTCTATCACACACACTAAACCTGCATTAACACACATCCACTCTATCACACACTAAACCTGCATTAATACACAGCCGCTCTATCACACACTAAACCTGCATTAACACACAGCCGCTCTATCACACACTAAACCTGCATTAACACA
>JBBPCX010000141.1:31720541-31743589 GCA_037974365.1 Hydrocynus forskahlii | reverse complement strand
CATACATACATACACAGACTGAACTTTCTCACTCTTTCCCTCCATTTCTCTCTCCTTTTTACTCTCTCCCTCTTAATTCTCCCCATCTCTCTCCCTTCCTGTTTTCATTCTCATCCTCTTCCTCAGTTTCACCTCTCTCACTCCTTCTGTCTCCCTTCATCACTTTCTCTTTTCCCCTTCTCATTCTTTCCCATCTCTGTCTTTCTCACTTTCCCTGTCTCTCTTTTCTGTCATTCTCCTTCCCTCATTTTTCTCTCCCCCTCTCACTCCATCTCTTCCTTTCTCTCCTCCCTTGTTCTGTCTCCCTGCATCTCTCTCTCACCCCCACCCCCCCCAAGCTCTATCACTCCTCCTTCTCCCTTTTCCCTCTCTCTTTCTCATCCCCCCTCTCTGTCCCTCCCTCCCTCCTTTCTCTCTCTCTCACTCGCTCTCTCACTGTCTGGTGTGTGTGAGTGTGTGTTCAGTGTGAGATGCAGAAGCAGACGGTGAGGACATTCTCTCTGATTCTCTGTATGTTCTCCTACCTGCTGGTGGGTGCTGCGGTGTTTGATGTTCTGGAGAGTGAGAGTGAAAGTGAGAAGAGGCGTGTTCTGGAGCAGCAGCTCGGTGAGATGAGGCGCCAGTATGGGTTCAGTGAGGAGGATTTCAGAGAGATTGAGAGGGTCGTCTTGCAGGCGGAGCCGCACCGCGCTGGGCGACAGTGGAGATTCGCCGGGTCCTTTTACTTCGCCATCACCGTAATCACCACCATCGGCAAGTTCTAATCCAAACACACACACACACACACACACACACACACACACACAAACATATACATATATACAAACACACACACACGCTCACTCACACACTCATGCTCACACCTCAGGAGGTGCCTTCAAGTTCTACAAGTCTATAAGCTTCACTATACAGTCTTACGCACCAACCTGGCCACTTTATTAGAAACACCATTCTGACGTCATGTTGCATTCAGAGCACCATCCAGTCTCTCTGCACCACCATCCCTCATCTTCCACTGAAGAAACATCACTGCATGGTTCATTTGGGAGGAATTTCATGTAGAATGGAGCATGTTTCCTCAGAAGGCATCAGTGATGGTCTGCAGAAATGTTAACTCTCAGATGAGTAGCTACTGTAGATGTTCCTCAGAAAAGTCTTGGCATCTTTGGCTTTAACGATATTTTAATGCAGAGAGGCATCATCACAGTGTTAAGCGTGAATATGTTAAACCAACTAGTCAACATCTCAGAATCACCATCGACTTCAGCAAAAACACCATCAGGAAGATGTGCTTTATAAGAAACTCCCACTCTGTGGCCCCACTGTTCATCACTGCTCAGTTTCTGACCACAGGACGATGCTGCCCAGATAGTACTGGGGGTTGACTGTTCTCAGAACACACATTATTGTCAAAAACCTCCAGCCGCTTCTGGCTCTGTGGTTGGAGGCTGAGCCCTGATCAGCCTCCAACTACAGAGCCAAAGGGACAAGAACGGTGGTCATCAACCCTCTTCTTGGAAATTAACCTCACCCATTCAAATAATCAAGAACTTCTGAAAGCAATAATTAGATGAATCAGGTAGGGTGGTTAGGGTTGGAACGCTGCAAGCAGGTAGAGTTGGTGACCACAGTCTCTAATTGTAGACCAGCAACGTACACAAGGTTTCTAATAAAGTGAATATCGTGGACCGATTGGCTGACCGTGATGTTCCTTCCTTGCAGGTTATGGTCATGCTGCTCCAGGAACTGATGCTGGCAAGGTCTTCTGCATGTTTTACGCTGTCCTGGGTATCCCGCTCACCCTGGTGATGTTCCAGAGCCTAGGGGAAAGGATAAACACTTTTGTCCGGTATCTCCTGCACCGGGCCAAACGATGCCTGGGCTTCCGGCGTACAGAAGTCTCCATGGAGAACATGGTTCTGATTGGCTTCCTGTCTTGCTTGGGGACACTATGCGTAGGAGCGGCTGCATTTTCCCACTTCGAGGGCTGGACCTTCTTCCATGCTTACTATTACTGCTTCATTACCCTGACTACGATCGGCTTTGGTGACTTTGTGGCCTTGCAGAAGAATGAGGACCTCCAAGAGAAGACTCCCTATGTGGTCTTCAGCTTCATGTACATCCTGGTTGGCTTGACAGTGATTGGGGCTTTCCTCAACCTGGTGGTGCTGCGATTTCTGACGATGAACAATGAAGATGAGAGAAGAGACGCTCAAGAAAGGGCTTCGATGAAGAGACGGCAGAAGAACCTGGGATACCACACCAATGGGAAAGACAGGCACATCCATAGTACCCTCTTTTTGCCAATGGAAGAAGGCACCAGCTGTACCAACCTCATACCATCCCCAATGAACGAAAGATACTCCCGACCAACCCTGACTCGGCATCCTTCTAGTCCGTCCCCTGAGCAGTCATGCTTGGGTTCCTTCTGTTCCTTCATGTGTTACCGCCTCGGCTTGAACACCAGCTTTATACCGTCCCAACATGAGCATCGCAGCTGTCACAATTCAGTTTATTACAACTCAATATCCTACAGGATTCACGGGGGATCCCTGACCAGGGACAACACTGAACTTTCTTCTCCGGGAAGCAACCTCTCCCCTGGGCACAGCTTCCGAGAATTCCCCCGTTTACGGAGGAAGTCCGTATAACTGGCCTCATTTTAAGCATGCTTCGTTTCTTGACAGCGTTTCTATGGACAGATCTCAAACGTTTTTATTTTTGTAGCACATAGAAACAAAACAGACAATCACACAGCAAAGGTCTTTCTTGAATGAGTGAATCAAAGACTTTCCAAAACTTGCCTGGACGTTTTGTGAGAAGCTTCCGGTTGGGCAAGTCTTCTGTTTCTACTGGCAGATGTCAAACCTTTAAGAACTTAGTAATATCATAAAACAAGCCCTTTGTTTTTATAACAGAAGAATCTTTAAGTGTTCTAAATGTGCACAGTCAAAACTAAGAAGGGAGCTGATGGAACTCTAGTTTTAGTTCTTTTTCCACCTACTTGAGATACCTGGAACTGTGTCCAAGTATTATTTTCAGCTTATTAAGGTATTATTAACTTACTTTACAGATTCTACACAGGAATCTGTGAGATTGTGGACATTTGCATGAAACCGACTTGGGCTAAAGACTGAAGAGAACAGTAAGTCCCACAAGGTCCTGTTGGCACTGATCTTGATCAGAAACTACAAATCTGGAGCCTTTGGTACTGAACCGATGGCCAGTGAAAAAAGCACAGTATTGGCACCAAAAAAGCTCTCTCCGGAGGGAGATGCTGTTTCCCAAATTAAAGCAGCTCTTACTCTCTAAATGCGATTTTCTGGCAACAGTATCAGCCGGAAACACCTGCACCACCAAACTGGCCTCCAACCCCCCATTAGGGAGTGCTATTCTCATTGTGACCCTTTTTTGGTGAAGGTGTGACTCAATGCCAGGCTTTATCCCAACCCCCCAAACAGTGTCCTTTTCACTGTTTTCCTGAGGGACATCATCCTGGACTCCTTTCTCCCACTCCTTTCTCATTAAGTGTTAATCACTGAGGGTGAAGGATCATCCTCCTACACTCTTTATTTTTAGAAAACCAGTCCTTGTCTGGTTCCTTATGTGTATGTAATTAATGAGCGATGTCTGTACAGAACATTAGAGAACAACACATGGTCTTGTTTTGATTCATGTTTCTTCCTCTTCTCTTTCTTCTTCTTCTTCTTCTAACTGCATGCAAATGCACATGCATGGCTGAGTGAATGTGACTGAGGAAGCCTTGAAAGAAGACAATCAATCCCACGTCTGCATGAACATAATGAGAATGTTCTCCCTTTTCCTCTGGGAGATGTTCCCCCCCTTTGGGAGACAGAAGGAGCAAAAGAAAAATATCAACTTAAGACTGAAGTTCTTTTGTTGTTCTTATTCTCATCTTAAACAACCTTATGGATCTCAAAACTGTCTAACTTTGGTAGTTCAGATGCTGTACAGGCTAATTTATAATGCAATATTTGAGACAAAAGATCAGAGCAGGAAGTAAGTAGAAAAAGAATTTTAAGATCTTTCATTGGGATCGAGCTGCGATTAGAAGGCTCTTTATCTGGAGCTGAATTTAAGAAGTGTGAAAAAATGGTCAGATCCTTATATTGATGTTAAAATGAGTTCTGTTATGTCAAGGGGAACTAGGCCAGAGGAAGAAAAATCTTAGCAGAAGAAAAAGCAAAGAACTGTCGGAGAACATGGACGAACCTCGTGCTTCGACTGTGTGCTTCTGTAGGCCACTTTTTGCTTTACATCTATGAGAACATAATGAAAAGGTTTTACATTTGCACCAGTGAAACGAACCCTCAAACTGAAGGTACTGGTTTCCATGACTGCAGTCGGAGTGTTTATTCATTAGCATGCTCTGGAAGTGGAGGTTATTTGCACGCGTGTAGCATGTGCTTCATCCGATCTTCACACCCTACTGTCGATATTAGTCTGTTCCACCATGAAACCAGAACATCTGAGAACAACCAAAAGAAAAGGCACAAAACATACATTCCTTAAGAGAAATGCCCATCCTGAAAGCACAGTGTTTATTTGCTGAATTCAGGGCTTTGATCTCCCTTGAGATTAAGAATATTTAATTTCCACTGTTTTGTTTTAGTGTTTGTGAACAGGGTGGGTTTAGTGTGAAAAGTTTATATTTTTGTTACATTGAAAACATTTGATCCAGTTTTACGTTGCAGTTTTGAGAGCATTAAAGAACTTTACAGGACTCACCTGTCTCCTCCTCCCCCCGATTGTCTCCTCCTCTCCTCATGTGTCTCCTCCTCTCCCCGGGTGTCTCCTCTCCTCGTGTGTCTCCTCCTCTCCCTGTGTGTCTCCTCCTCTCCTCATGTATCTCCTCCTCTCCCCGTGTCTCCCCTCCTCTCCCCGATTGTCTCCTCCTCTCCTCATGTGTCTTCTCCTCTCCCCATGTCTCCTCCTCTCCTCATGTGTCTCCTTCTCTCCTCGTGTCTCCTCCTCTCCTCATGTGTCTCCTCCTCTCCCAATATCTCCTCCTCTCCCCGATTGTCTCCTCCTCTCCCCGTGTGTCTCCTCCTCTCCCCGTGTGTCTCCTCCTCTGCCCGTGTGTCTCCTCCCCTCCCTGTGTGTCTCCTCCCCTCCCTGTGTGTCTCCTCCTCTCCCCGTGTGTCTCCTCCCCTCCCTGTGTGTCTCCTCCTCTCCCCGTGTGTCTCCTCCCCTCCCTGTGTGTCTCCTCCTCTCCCCGTGTGTCTCCTCCTCTCCCTGTGTGTCTCATTTTGCTTTTTAATTAAACGAAAAAATTCTGACCTAAAACTTCTGGTCTTAAAAGTGGTCTGAAGTTTGTTTTAGTTTGGACCAAACTGAAAAGCTTCTTAAAGTTCAGGGTCACCACACTCTCTACGCCTCTTATAGAACAAACTGGACAAGTGTACTGAATCAGTATCTTTTTCCTCAGAACTTCATAGCTGCTCTTTTGGGGAAACATTATAGTGAAGGTCCACTGCAGACACTTGTCCTTCAATTACAATCAACTAAATAAGCTGTACATTCAGTCTAATCCTACACTAAACTCCACAGTGCAGCTGCATTGGATCTAAAGGTGCTGTGATCTCCTGACCAGGGTTGTGGACATACCTCTAAAATACAAAAATGTCATTTTGAATGAACAAATAAACACCCTGCAAGCAATTTTTGGCCATGTTATTTTTCCAACATCCTCCTCATTCCACCACTCTGTGTAGGCTAATGGTCAGTTTCCATGGAAACACACAGCACCTTTTCAGTATCCAGCATCAGAATGTGACTGAAAAATGATCATCTCCACATAACGAGTAAACAGGTTAAATCTAACCAGCATTTAAAGGGCAACTCCACCAGTTTTCCAAAATTCCCCCATATTGAAGAGTCTAAGGTGTAAACAGGTTCAGAGTGGGTTTGGTGTGAAACTCACTGAATCAGAACTGTTTACAGTTGTGGTGAATGGAACCAGACATCTGCCTTTAAAGCTGTTTACAGAAAGTTATTCCATCAAATGTTTATGGTTGCACCGCCTGATGCCTGGGATGTTGTACTACCAGAATTTTAGTCCTTAAAGAAAAGGGATTCAGTTCAGATTCTCCAGTGTTTTACCATCATTGGCATCCATTCAAACACTCAGTGGAGCTACACTGGGGGTCGATAGTGGATAAATCAGCTGTGTTTTGTGTTGGAGACGTCTGGTTCCATTTACCTCCACTGTAAAGAAATCGG
Organism: Hydrocynus forskahlii; assembly: GCA_037974365.1. NCBI lineage: Eukaryota > Metazoa > Chordata > Actinopteri > Characiformes > Alestidae > Hydrocynus > Hydrocynus forskahlii. The sequence continues at coordinate 31,737,346 of JBBPCX010000141.1, read as the reverse complement.
AGTCTTTACAATAACCAAACTATTACCAAAATGACAGTTAAAAATTAGACTTACACTCTCAAACTAACACACTTTGACTCCTGTCACAGGCTTGTCTCTCCTAGCGCTGTGTATTTAGGCTGCTTTTTCTTCAGCTCTGCCTGGGCCCAGCAGGGGGGGATGATGTCACAGTCCATGCTCGGAAACTCTCTCTCTCTATAAACTGCAAAGGGGACTCGCCCCAGCCCTCTCTTGCCCCATACATTACGGAGGTGACTTGATTACGAAAGTCAATTTTTTAAACAATCAGTACTAGCCCCCTGATCATCTGCTTAATAAACTATATACAAGCATATTAGGGGACACACTAAGGCACATTCAGACTTGGAACGGTGCTGAGTTCGGAGAAGTGTTCTCAAAGTTCACATTCAATAAAAATAATAACTAGTTGCATTTCTGTGAAAATGTGAAGTGCGTTTGTTTGATTGCTATAAAACGCCTGCTTGGAGACACTGGACATTGGTTCAGATTAGGGCTGCAACTATTTAATATTTTGGGAATCGAGTATTCTGTCGATTTTTTCAACAATTAATCAAGTAATCGGATAAATCATACTTTTGTGTTTTTAAACAACTATATCAACCGCGTTGCTCCGCGGCGCAAGCACTCAGACACTTAAAACTCCACAGGCTGACAGGTCTCCAGGAGACCTTTCCAACGAGACCAAGCATGAAGCTCTCCTTTCCGGGGAAGAGGAGTAATGGGCACGCGAACCGTGTGGCGTTGCTCCATGGGGCAAGCACTCAGGCGTACCAAGCTCCACGGCTGATAGGTCTCTGTGAGACCTTCCCACGAGCTCTGTTTCGCCCTTCTAGCCCACGGGGATCTGGAGTTATAAGCCAAAAAAAAACCCCATTGTTCTTTACGGAGGGAGGAAAAAACCCAACTGCCCTGCTGTGGGGACTCTACAGCCAGAGTCGGTCGGCACCCAGACTGGCTAGCAACACACCTGACTCTCGTCACCTATCCCCAGTTAAAGTCCGGATGCGCTCCTCTAACTCTGAAACCTTCTCGGTCAGATACATAACTAACGTACACTTCACACAAGTAAACTTTACGCTAGTGCTAGTGTAACAGACTTTATTTCATGCTGTTAGGCTAGCATGAAATGAAGTCTGTTACACTAGTGACAGAGAGGGGCTGAACTAAACATGCCATACTCCGTGCAGAGAAGGCGTTCGCCAAACTCCATACTGAAACTTACCGTTTATCGGACCAGTCGTCTCTCGTCTGTGGTCTGATGACTTTGTTAGACCAATGGAAATAGTTTAACAATCATCCAAAACCTTAACTCACTACTAAGTTATAGCGACTAAAGACAGTAAAGAGCACGCTAAAACGCTGAGCAGCACCGGCGGCTACAGTGCACTAGGTTGTCCGCCTCACGCAGTGTTAAATGGTCTCACACTTGAGACGTTTTCTGCCTTTTCCGCCATTTCCACAGAGAGCAAAATAAACGCGCCGTCTTAAATCTTTGAAATGCGCGTAAGTTACAACAGTCCGTGTGAAACAATTATACCGGAGCCGCGCTGTGTCTACAAAGCGGGAGAGAAAGGACAGCAGAGACATTTTAAATAGATGGACTTTTGTGACATAAATTAAACGAAGCCTCGAGGCAAAGATTTTGCTTCGATCATTTTTTTGTAATCTAATTATTCGAGTTACTCGAATAATCGTTTCAGCCCTAGTCCAAACGGTCGATTTTTTGTTGTTTTATTGATGAAAGCAAAATTTCTGACACAATTTAGGTTAAAAAACATCAACAGAAGGTTTAAATCAGCAAACAAACATAACAGCAAGACTAAACTCTTCATTAATGTTTGTTATTGTGTTGATTCATACAACAGAGAAAACCTAAACACAAATGAATAATCAAATGAATAATAATTCTTAATAATGAATAACATTAATTAATAATACTAGTACACATTATTTCTGTACTTTAAGCAAACTGTAATGAAAAGGACATTTATTTGTTCACAGCAGAGCCTGTCTACTGTGTCTCACTGTGCTGCAGGAGGATGTGTGAATGTAACATCTGCATGAACATCAGGGCCCTCATGTATCTGCTGTAAGCGACTGTTTAGTGGTGGATGGGTGTGACAGAGCAGAGCTGATCACAGATCAGAGCTCTAGTCCAGCTGTCCTGCTGAACATCTGCCGCGCTACCACCAAAACCGCTCTGCTCCAAGTAACTCATCCTCATCTCAGACCATCATCATTCTCACTCTCCACAAACCGCAGCAGCTGTTACCTTGGCACCGATGTTGCTTTCTGTTGTGCAATACAGTACCGCTCAATCCAGTACAGTACAATACAGTACCGTACACTACAGTACACTATAGTACAGTACAACATAGTACAGCACAGTACATATTACAGGATAGTACAGTACAATATTGTATAGAACAGTACAATTCAGCACAGTACAGTACAATTAAGTATAGTACAACACAGAATAGCACAGTACAGTACAATACAGCACAATACAATATAGTACAGAACAGTACAGTACAATACAGTACAGTACAAGGATATAATACAGTACAGTAGAGGACAGTACAATACTGCACAGTACAGTGAAGTACAGGACAGTGCTGAGGGAGATCAGGCAGATACATATCTCTAATCATTCATGATGTTCTGAAGTTCCCACTTGAGTATAACACCTCTCAAGCATTTCACACTAAAGGTAATGGTTAAAAATCCTGCAATTTTCCTCACGTTAAAAGCCCCATTTCACATAAACTACTCATTTTTTTTTAAATAAAAGAGGTCAATGTGGTTAATTAACACATTTCAGATTTAGTTGCAAAAATTACAGCCCAAATTTGCTGTTTCTGTGATGTCACAAATAGCAACTTATTTACATGTAGCCATCTTTTCATCCAATGGAGATCAAGCTGCACCCTCTTCATGATGTGTGTTTTGGCTTAGTCTGCTTTTTGAATGATGCACAGCCAATCAGAGCAGAGCTCATTTACCTAATGGTAATGGTAATGGCACAACCTATTTAATTTTGAGGGATAAAAAAAGAGGTCATGCAGAAATAAATTATGAGGTCATCTAGAAACTATGAAATAAAATATCCTGGGGTAACCCAGTTCTTCCTGGGTCTCCAGGGGTCAAGGGAGGGGAGCACCTTAAAAAGTTGGACATTTAAAATGTAACGTTCGTCTGGTTTGTAGATCAAGCCCAGTCCTGATCTGCAGTGCCAGGATTAACTGTGGTCCAGAGGTGGAAAAGCCAGGTCCAGAAAGCAAAATTCCTCCCCAGGATTTTGTTCCAGCTGTTCTGAAAACCATGGTTTGGGCTAAACAGAGAAGCAAAATCCTAGATAGGACTTTTACTTTCTGAATTTTACCAGCGTCCCTAAGGTGTAAGAAACCACCACGTCAAATCCAATTCCAAGACTTTTCTATGGTCACAGCGCCCTCTAGTGGCGAAGGACGAAACCTCAAACTCTCCAGCACAAGGCTGCTGTTTTCCAGACACTGGGGGACAGCATTGCCTCAGTAAAATTCCAGAGTGACAGTTTTTGGTCGTGTCGGTATGTGTGAAGTATCTCTTCGTCTCTGCCGGTGCCGGGACGGTTCAGACTGGCGCCATTTTATATGCCAAGGCTGCACGTCCAATCCTCCTCATGTAAGAACAGAAGAAAGATGAGGAGTCCGGTCAGACGAGGGCCCAAACTTCCAGCTCGCTGATCAGAAAATCTTCTTTATGGGACAAAATCTCATTATCGAATGTGTCACATCTTTCACTCCGGCCGCGGATCAGATCCTCGTTTAACCACATGCCGAACCGACCCCTGCAGAGCAAACATTAATTAAACAGTGTGTTCCAGTGAGAGGCATCAGAACATTGTGTGTGTGTGTGTGTATGTAAGAGAGAGAGAGAGAGAGAGATGACTGTACCTTCCTCCGCCGAACAGCAGGGAGTCCACGCGTCCCTTGATGAAATATGAGTTGACGGTTGTCCATTTGAACACCTGTCCAGGAAAACAGCTCTTATGATTCTCTTTCCAGCAGTTCACTCCCCGGAACTCTGCTTTCAACATTTATCTGGCTTTATGTACCAAAAAACCCTCATAATTCATCCTTTAGAATCCCAATAAACCGCTAAGTACAATGCTGTGTAAAAGTCTTGAGGCCTTCTCATTTATTCATATTTTGTTGGATTCACCTTCTTTGTGCAAAAATAGTATTTTCTGCCGGTCACACAGTCTCATCTTCGGTATATTGAGTAGATCAAATAAAAGGAATGGCAACAACTTTTTTATTGTGACAGACTGCAAAGTGCCTAAAGATCCAAGGTGGCCATGCATGTCAGAATCTATGTAAAATGTGCACTGATCTGACAGGCTGCCTTGTGTCTTTTATTTTTGCGTTAGCCAAAAAGGCAGGTTTGATATGTTTTATTTGTAATTGAACTGACCTGTAGATGTGGGGAGAAGGAGAACAGAAAGCTCTGTCCTGTGCCGTAGTAGCTGGAGCTTACTCTGAGAGGGGCGGAGCATACAACACCAAACACCTGCAAAAGACAACATAAATATATTCAAATTTATGCAAAGTTAGTCACAGCAAATAGAAATTTGGGCAATAAAAGCTACTTTCTTTTCTCTGTTCTCTTCAGGAATCATTAAACCTAATGAAGTTACTCATCATTGGCTTCTCACTGCTGCTCCCACTTGGTTTTTGTCTCCATAAACAAGGAATGCCACCAGTTTTTGTTTTAAACGGATAATAAAGGGTTTGAAGTGTGTTTAATGTGAAACGGTTTATCTGAGAGGCCTTGATTTCTTTATAGTGGGGGTGAATGGAATCTCACATCTCCAAGACAAATATAGCTGTTTTATTTACTATCGACCCCCAAAAGAAGCTCCACGTGTCTCTGATAGTTTGTATGGATGCTGATGCTGATAAAACGGTGGAGAATCTGAACTAAATCAGTTTTCTTTGGGGACTATTTTGCCCAACAACACCCTGAAAGTATCCCTCCACCATGAATGAGGTTAGTTTTAGGACCAAAAGCTTCTCAAAACTCTGGTAAAAACATCTTAGGCATCAAGCGGCACAACCATTACCATTTCATGGAATAACTGTGAGGGAGATTTTAGAAACAGACATCTGGTTCCAGATCTGCCTCGGTTTCACACCAGACCCACCTCTATAAGTCATGTTAGTGTTTGTTCTGCATTTTTGAGCCATCTTGTCGCATGTTATCATGAAAGAAAGTATATATTAACAGGAATTATGACCACACTACACTACTAGCCTTGCTCTTGTTACCTGTTGACTGATTTATTTTGGAAAGGTGTGTACAGTACTGTGTAAAAGTCACCCCTATTTTTTTCTGCCTGTCTTATCTTTGGCATATTGAGTAGATTCAATGAAAGAAATATGAACAAATGTTTTACCCGAACAGGCTGCAAAGTGCCTAAAGACACAAGGAGCCTAGATAAAGGTGTTCCAACCACTCAGCATTCAGCATGACCAGTATACTGACCACCACCTGATCATCTGGAATCATCTGCACCTGGTTCTTCACTGGTTCAGGACTTCAGTTAGATGTGCTTTGTTCTGCTTGAATGATTCATTGTCACTGTGTGGCTTAACAAACAAAAAAACATTCCTCTGAAACTGGTCAGATTCAGAGACTGGACTGAAAATGAGAGTCTTTGAAAGTCTTTCAGGAAGCCTGGAGAACTGTTCCTCAAGACCACATTAAAACACAAGAAGGTCTGCATCTCTGGAGGAAAACACGAAAAAAAGAATGGGATCAAACTCTTGCACAGTACTGTACACCAAATAATATCTGTGTAGTCTCTGAGCGTCTTGACCCCTGGGTGAACTGAATATTGGATGGTATGTCCAGATCCGGTCCAACAGACAGCATGTCCAGCAGTGGTTGGCATGGTTACCTGGCCGCAGGTGTCCCTGATGCTCAGGACCATGCAGGCGTCCAGTGGCTCGGCCATCCTGTACAGAGTCCTCAGACTGCGACCGTGAGTCTCAGTCCGATACACCAGCATCCACTCACACACACTCAGCATGTCTGGGAGGTGCTGAAAAAGCTGAAACACACACACAAACACTTACGTTTTACCTCTTCTGAAAAGAGAAACTCTGTCAGTCTCATTTCTGTCATAAATTGGGTAAAAATACTCTGAGCTGCTCCAGACATCAATAGCCGCATTTCCACCAACATTCCAGAGTCTTTTGGGGAGTTCCAAAGCTAAAAGCATACTTCCATCCATTCTCCAGAACCTTCTGGGAAACCAAAAGGTTCAGGAGATATTAGCGCATTCCCACCAAGGTTCTGGAACCTTCTGAGGAACTGAAAGGTTCTGGAACTATAGTGTATTCCCACCAAGGCTCTGGAACCTTCTGAGGAACTGAAAGGTTCTGGAATTATTTACACATTTCTTCCAAGTTCCAGAATTACTGGACATTTCCAAGGTTCTGTAATCTTCTGATGATTTAAAGAACCTTGGAACTGTCCAGAAAGAGACATCCACAGTTCCACAGTTCCTGAAAAGGTTTGGAGACGGTGAAAAAACCTTGAACGTACTGGCCATTGGACATTTCTGTTTTAACTGCTGGCTGCACTTCCTCACTTCTGTTAGTTTACACACCAGTGTGCATGAAGGTTGTGTTTGATTAACAATGTTTGGTGTGATGAGCTCCACTCCAATAGCTCCTGATCCACAGAAACAATCCAGTTTTGGAATAAGAACCACACTTCAGCCCTGAAACTAAGATCCACTCTGGTTACTCCAGTGGAAACTTGGCTAAAAGTTCTTGAGTCCCCAAAAAAATTTCCTTCGTTTCTGGTTCCTCAGAAGGTTCCTATGGTGGAAATGTAGCTAATGTTGGAGGTCTAGGTTGGAGAGATACCTGCTGGATTTGGCTGAGGTTGAGCACTGAGCTTGCCTCTGACAGTTTCAGCTCACACAGCAGATTCAGATTGATATCCTCCAGGCCCAGCAAATGTGGGACGTCCCATGTGGTGCAGCTGCTATCCAAGCTCTGTCTGTCCAACTGCTCATCCTGGGCCTCCACCACATGGAAGTCTTCATCATCCTCCTCATCATCTTCAATGCTTCCTTCATACCAGGTCTGGGATCTCTTGCTCTTCCTGATCTGTAAGAATGAAGAGGTGAGACATGAGGTTTCATGCTGGACAGACGTCTCAGGACAGTATTAAAGTATTACAAACACAGAACTGCTCAGAGGCATGGAGTCAGCTATAAACAAAATTAATATTTACATTTGCAACATTTACCAGACGCTTTAATCCAAAGTGACTTCCATTCTCTACACTACATTTCCACAAGAAAATATGAAGTGTAATTGCGCGGTTGCTATGGTACCGTAGTTATTACTAGGCGTTTGCTGTTGTGTTGCTAGGTGGTTTCTATGACAGTATAGGTGATGGCTAAGGTGTAGTAAGCCAGTTGCTATGGTAGCTGTAGTGGTTTCTATGGTGTTGCTAGGTGGTTGCTATGATGTAAGTGGTTTCCGTTGTGCCGCTAAGTGATTTTGATGGTTTCACAGTTGAGGATTAATGTAAAAACATTGTTTTTCCAGTGTTTCTTTACAATGAGAGGGGTGCCATTACTTGGTGTGTACCCAAACTTTTGCAAAGAGAGAGAGAGGCACCCAAACACTGGTTTTATGCCCAAAAGAAAGTTTATGTTTATGCTTTAAATAACTTCTGCTCACACTGTTTCTAATCCTCAGCAAAAAACTCAGTGAGCTACAGAGAAGGGATTCGCTCACCCAGAATAAAGTCACCATTTATATTGTTGGTCCCCCTCATTCCCCCAGAACAGCTCTGACCTGTCGAGGTCTGGACTGCACAAGACCTCTGAAGGTCTGTGGTTCTGCACCAGCAGATCCTTTAAGTGCTGTAAGCTGTTAGACTGAGCCTCCATGGATCGAACGAGTTTGTCCAGCACGTCTCACAGAAGCTCAATTGTACTGAGATCTGGGGAATCTGGAGGCACCTTGAGCTATTTTTTAAGTCCCTCAAATGGTTCCTGAACATTGTTTGTAGTGTAGTGGGGCATCATCCTGCTGAAGGAGGACACTGTCATTAGGGAACAGTATCTCCAGGAAGGGCTGAACTTGGTCTGATGTTTAGGCGTTAAAGTAACACGGGCCTCTGCCGACTTGTGTTTCAACTGATGCACTATGTGTTCTGGCACCTTTTCTCCTTCCATCGGAGGACTTGTGGTTGGTTCTGACCATTGCACACCGGGAACCCCCTACACGGCCTGTCATGTTAGAGATGTTCTATTTTCCAGACATAACAGTTTGGTTCTTAACAAAGTGTCTCCGATCTTTTCTGCTTCCAATATCTGAAACCACTGTTTGCTGTGCTTTTGCTTGGTGCGCCGCTACTCGGCCTCACCTCCTTCTGTGGATTTTTCCTGCCCACTTGTGGGTTTTTGTTCGTTTTAAAGACCTATAATTAAAACAATTGTTCTTTATGGGCATTTGTGTGTGATGCCATTTTTAAAACTCCAGCAGCGGTTATTATTATTACAGGTTTTTTCAAGGACAATAACTTACGTGGTCCTACGTGACATAGGAACACCAAACATCAACACAAAAAGTCGTTTTTGCCGTATGACAACAATTTACAATTTGCTGTGCTGCCGGCACAGATCAGTGCTGCTCAAGTTCTATGGGTTAATAAAACAGCAATTTTTTTTTTTTTTGAGCAGCAGTCTGTGTCTCCATCTCTCTTCACACACTTTGCTCTGAGAAAGCCTGTTCTCTCTGTCTGTCTGAGAAGGGCAGAACAGTGGAAGTGACAGGTTTTAAAAGCCTTTCTCCCATACTTTTATTTGCCTTACTTACTTTGATCCATTTACTGGTGGTGCTGCTGGGCAGATGGTAATGGGGTTCCTGTGTGCTTTTCTTTTACAGCTGTCTGCTAAGAAATCACACGTCTCCCACCTGAGAGACGGACAGAAGAGCTTTTCCAGGCCCTCGTGCGTCCCAGACTAATGGCTGCTGCACTCTGGCCATGTACAAAACATGTTGTTTTGTGTTTCCTCAAGGACTTGTGTGCAAATAGCTTTTCTATGGCTTCTGCAAAAGGTGCAAAATGAACAAAAAAACTAAGTGGCATTATTTCTGCGTGGCCTCTTTGAGCGTTATTGGGTGTAAAGTGACCAAACAGTGAGGCACAAACTCACTGCCATGTTGTACTGCAAGAAAAAGGTGCTCTAAAGCTTGGAAAGATTTTAACAACAAAGAATATTTTAGGAACACTTTGCCTGAGTCTACAGTGGCAAGAACCATCTGTAGACCCACAAAATTCTGTCTGAACCGACTGTAGCTCCACAAAATTCAGTCTAAATCAAATGTAGACCCACAATATTCTGTCTGAACTAACCGAGGACCAACAATATTCGGCAGTAGTTACTGAATAATTCATACCACTGTATAATAAGTGAAATAAATAAAGGAGTGAAGCGGTTCGTAGATAATCATTGACAGTTTTAAGTTTAAATTCCATATTATAAAAGAGTGGGATGAGGGCAGGTATTAAACTGAACCTGAAATGTGAATCCAACCGGTGAAAATATTAGATAAATGATGTCTGACATTAATTTTGGGGTCACAATGGGTCAAATGGTACACAAGTTTCAGGCTGTAATAAGTCTCCAGTGGAGATGGGATGCCTCACGTTTACAGTGGAGAAGGTCTCCTGTAAACGTGAGGCAGTGCAGATGCAGGTGGAGGGAGGGAGGGACTGGGACAGACTGACGGTAGGACTAAGCCACACTGTCAGTGATGTACCAGTGAGCCGCTCGAGATGCTGCTTGGAGGATTCGCACAGTTGACCAGCTGTCAAAAAACTTCTGTCATCATTCGACTTCCTCTTTCGGCACCTCAGTTTGCAGTGTTGAATGAGGAGTCCGGACACAGAAAAAAAATTCCAGCATAATAGTTTGGGCTCAGCATCATAAACACACAAGCCTACTGTTATCTGCATCACTCAAAAAACTAACAACAAAAAACCCCCAGCATTTCTTACCCCACAGTGTCTGGAGTGTCAGATCACTGCAGGCCTCCTGTCTGTAATTTTATTCACTGTCCAGTAAAAGTTTGTGGATGCCCAGCTTTCCAAAACGCGTTTTGTTCAGTGTTGCTTTAAAATAAACTTCACACTTTAAATAGAAATCTGACAAATTGAAGGGACGAATAAATACTATTAAAATGTGAAAACTCCATGATTACTAATTTAATAGGTGGATATTTATTGGAATATTGAACAAAACCCAGCCGCTCTATCACACACTAAACCTGCTTTAATACACAGTCGCTCTATCACACACTAAACCTGCTTTAACACACAGCCACTCTATCACACACTAAACTTGCTTTAACACACAGCCACTCTATCACACACTAAACTTGCTTTAATACACAGTCGCTCTATCACACACTAAACCTGCTTTAACACACAGCTGCTCCATCACACACTAAACCTGCACTGAAAGCGAAATTTCAGATGAAGTTAAAAAGTGATTTTGTTGTGTATTCACTGAACTGAATCTGTGTTAGTACTGATCTGATTAGCGGTTCAATGAGTTGCTAAATAAGGAGTAATTGAGTAAGTAAACAAACAGTTCCATCCAAAAGAGCTAAAGCCTGTATTGATGAACGTCAGCTTGAGATACAAAGGGCTGCAAATCCCATCAGGCTCAGTCTCAGCTCAGCCTTGGCCTTGAGCAATTCACTCCCTTCAGCGGGGGCTGAACTGCGCTCTGTTTATTCAGACCAAAGCCTGAAGCCTCTCTGATCTCACTAACAGTCCAAGCACCCCCCCCTTTTCCATTTACCACTGCAGAGCCCAGCACGGGCCAGTCACCCTGTCTTCCAGCGCTCATCCACTTTGATTTGACGTCCTATTGTCATCTTTCCTGCTTGTTATCGCATCCATTACACGCAGGATTAGCATGTTTATTACCTCTTGAATGCTTGGGCCTGATTTTCATGTGAACGGCGACGAAATGCCTGCAGGAGGTGCCGCTTTATAGTTTATGCAAACGGGCTAGAGTGCTACCAGTGCATTCACACCAGTTTAACCCGACACTGCTTTAATTGATCCATTTCCTCAGCTGAGCATGATCCAGAGGTCCATAATTATGCACAGAACTCACACTTTATCAGAAATCCCTCCCTCCCAGCTGGTGCTCAGCGTGTGTGTTCACTCCCCCGACCTTCATCAGGGGTCAGTTTCAGACCACGGAGTGGGTATTTTTGGGAACAGTCCACTGTCTGAGAACAGTTCACGGTCCAAACAACATCTTTTTAAAGCTTGTTTATTTGGAGAACATCTCCTCCTCCACAGACCAGGGGGCGCTCTAATCTACCGAGACCTACAGGCTTAAGGTAAGGTAAGGTAAGCAGGAACTGGTGGGGTAACCGGTTACTATTTTTGATACATGTTACTAAATACATATCTCAAATATCAAATAGTTTTGCAGTTTATATTTCAGTTGAGGTTGATGAAAGGAGCTTCATACTTTTTATTAAAATACTTTAGTATTTTTGTAGTTTAAAAAACGTGAAATTCTTTTGGTAGGTGATGCTGAGTCACCACTTCTGAGTCCCACCCCCAGAAATAGTTTTAAAACGTTTAGAATGGTTTAAAAGTACTTTATTCTGATCCATTTGTTTTGAAACAGTTACAATGAGTATCTTATTTAAAATACAGCACGAAGTATCTTCAGTATGTTCTGTTTGTTTGTTGTTTATATTAGTATTGTCACAGAAAAGTTGCCTAAAAAGCCACTTAAACACATTTAGTTTTTAAATTTGGTACAGTCTGTTTAAATATTTATTAACAAAGTTATTCATGATTATTTTGAATTCTCACGTGGTTAGAAAAGACCTGTGTGGGTAGTTCAGTAACACCACCATCACCCCCTCGAGCTTTGGTAAAACAGATCTGAGAGCAGAACTTACTCACCTTAAACTGGATCCTCAGAGACTTCAGCATCTTCCTGGACCTTTTGCTCCTCAACACACAACCTCTACACGTTCTTACACTTGTGTGCGCGTGTGTTTGTGCGTGTGCTTACACGGGGGAATTTATGTTCTCACAAGCTCGTGCTCAGCAAAAGAAACCACCCCCAAAGGTAGGTAATCTTGACCACACCCCCAATACCCTCACACCTACACCCACTCACCCACGCACACACTCAGCGTCTCCGTGAGCTCGAGCCTGTGTGTACGTGCGTTCGTACGTGTCAACTCCGTCACGACCGTTCTCACAGCCACCGCCAGGGGGCGCCGCAGACCCTCCCGAGTTTACTGCCACACAGCAGGCTGTTTGTCATAAACCAACTAAGCAGAACGTATATACAGTAAAATAACATATAAATACTTCATTTCTCTGTCTGTCTCTTTCTCTCTTGCACACATATACATACATCTGTGTACACACACATATATGTGTGTGTGTGTGTGTGTGTTTTGTGTATTCTGTGATTTATTAACTTATTCTGCATGAGTTTTAAGCAAATATAACCAAAATATTATAAACAATTACATTTTTGCCATGCCATACATATTTTTATGTCAGGTTGTGACAAAGAGAATCTCATGGAGACACATACTCTGCCAGAGTATAAAAATAATATTTTATTGCATTCAAATGTTCTTGATTGAGATTCAATGTGAGTAAATATTAATAAAAAATACAAACTTTTATTCATAAGACAGTTTCTTATAAATAGGAAAAGTAAAAGAAAATCCCCATCAAATTACCATGAGCATGAAATTAGCAATAAAGAGAAGAAATAAGAAATGAAATACTGAAATTAATAACATTTATCGAAATGTAAACAAAATGTGGTTTAGGTCTTAACAATGCTAAAGTTTTTGCAGCTGGAGCAGAACCCTCAGAGGTGAGAGAAAATGTTTCTGTTAATGGCTTCACCTTTCATGATCAAAGTGATAAACATAACCTTCCCATAAACACACACACACACACACACTTGCTGAGAGTCTTGGAGGGTCAGAAGATAAAGTGGTGTGTCTGTGTGACTGAGTCAGAACCAGGGGTCTGGTACTAATGAATGAGTTCAGACAGAATGCTGCGCTCAGGTGACCCCCGGCAGGACAACGCTGATCTCTGCTCATACATCTGCAGCCTGGTCTTCATGCGGAGCCCCCAGAAGCCCTGCAGTCTGAGACTGTCGACGGCCTGACTCCAGAATCCCAGGCTGATTGCTTATGGAACAGCAAGGAGTGTGTATTATAATCTTACAAGCTACACCATATGGCCAAAAGTATGTGGACACCCCTCCTAGGGGTTGCCATGCTAGAGCTGCCCTCGTCGCCTGTAAGTGCTATAATTGTACAATGGAAGCATCTAGGGGCAACAACAGTCAGCAGTGAAGCTTTAGACCAAAAATGAGTTTCAGTGGCCAAGCAGCTGCAAATAAGCCTAAGATCACTATGGGCATCGGCTGGAGTTGAGTAAAGATGACCCTTACTGGACTCTGGAGCAGTGGTGATGTGTTCTCTGGAGTGATGAGTCACTTCACTATCTGACAGTCTGATGATGAATCTGGGTTTGGTAGACGTCAGGAGAACAGACTCAACTGGAACATAGTGAAGACAGTGCCGTTTGGTGGTGGAGGAATAATGGGCTGGGCGGTTTCAGGGTTTGGCTTGCAATAAAGGATGATGTTAACACAACATGACATCTGCTTCCACCTTTTTTGAACAGAATCCTGACCTCAACCCAAATGAAGACCTTTAGGATGAACAGGAACAATGATTGTGAATCAGACCTTCTCATCCTACATCAGTTCCTCACAAATGTTCTTCTGACTGAATGGACTCAGACTGTCCATCAGTGAAAGTCCCTCTAGAAGAGTGGAGGCTGATAAAGGTGGGTAGACATATTAAAACCTGGGGGACAGCAAGCTCATACAGGTCTGATGGTCTGGTGTCCACAAATGAAAGCCACTTCCAAAGTGATTTACAGGGTATGTGTGTGTGCGTGTTAAACATGACTGCACTGACATGCTTGGCTGCACAATGCTCATTGTTAGGTAACTCTGTTTGGTCTTTTATCATAGCACAAAGCCAAACCCCTCTGTTGAGACAGCCAGTGAGAGCTGTGAACTAAGAGGGTATGATATATACTCTTTGCAGGTGACCTTCAAACATCTCTCTTTAATGATGTGCGTACATGCGTGTTTGTTCCACATATAAGCCTTTATGAGTTCACTGTAATGGTATGTGTGTGTGTGTGCGATTATGTGTGTATTTTGTGTGTGTGTGTGTCTGTGTACCATACACAGGCCAGTTAAAGGGCATCCTGAAGTTGTGTTTTATATCCATGCCGCACTATGGGCCACATTATTGATCTGCCTGATGTAATGTGTGTGTGTGAGTGACTGTGTGTGTGTCTGTGTGTGTGTGTGTCTGTCTGTGTGTGTACAGGCCAGGGCAGCAGGCCTCTCTGTTGGCCCATTACTGCCCTCACCATCACACACTGCTCTGATCAATCCCCGCCTACAGAGCTATTACTGCCAACATGGGGTGTGTTCACTCAGCCTGGGCCTGTTTGTGCGTGTGTGTATGTGTGTGTGTTCGCTTGGCCTGTGTATGTTTGCTCAGCATGTGTGTAAGTCTGTATGTGTGTATGTGTATGAATATGTGTACATGTGTGTCTGTGTGTATGCATGAATGTGTGCATATGTGTGTGTTTGTATGTGTATGTGTGTGGGTTCAATCAGCCTGTGTGTGTATGTGTGTGTGCTCTGTCCTGGGTTCTTACAGAGGTGCCATACAATGACAAACAACACACTCTATAGCATTACATTTGAAATGTGAGGCATTTTGACAGAGCAGTTGTGTTTTGTTGTTGTCTCTTATGTATTTTTATGTGCTGTTTTTATATGGCTGCTACCTTGGCCAGATCTCCCTCGTAAAAGCGATTTCTCATCTCAGTGAGGCCTCCTGGTAAAATAAAGGTTAATAAAATAATAATACAATTTTGGATGCTCATTTTATTAGAATTTCCAGATAAAACATTATCTTGTTTATCAATTTCAATAGAATTTCATTCTGAACGTTAATTTTATTATAAATTCATTCTGTCAGTTAACTTTACTGAAATTTTAATTGCATTAGAATTTACACTAGAATTTCATTCTGGGTCGTAATTTTTAGAATTTTATTATTGTCTCATTACTTTTACGTTAAAACAACCATTTAAATCTGTAAGTTTGGATTTATATTGAAGCGAATTTCAGACTCCTGAAGGTGGGGCTATGTTCCTGCTGGAGATAAAACCTCACCTCACTCATTTTATCTGAATTATTTCGGATATTTCTATAATTATTTCTATGGGAATTCTATTTCTGTTATTCATTTTGTAACTATGTAAATATATTCTGGGAAAAGGGAGGAGTTTCAGACGTGAAGATCACTTGACTCCAGACTGTGACCTTCCTGAGTCCAGAGCACTGAGGGTTGGCGGGTTAGGTGGGGTTGGTTGGTGGGATTGGGTCGGTGGGCTCAGGGGGGTTGGGGGTAGTTTGGAGGGGGTCATCCTAAACGACGTCTTCGACTGCGGTGGATCAACATTATCGGTGACTCCCTGATTAGAAAGGTAATTTCTGTAATCAGCTGTGGCCTGATCAGTACTGTAGGACTGATAAGGCCTTACACACACACACACACACACACACAGCGCTGATCCCAGATGACCTTTGTTTGGTCCCTCTATTGACTCTGCTCAGATTAAAGATGTTGTGTGTGAAAAACATGCTGCTCTGCTCTGACCTTCAGTTCACACTGCAGACAGATCACACTGTTTACTGAGTGAACAAAAAACTGATCTCAGTTCATATCTCAGTTCAGTTCTGAAGTTTACACAACTTCAGACTGTTACATAAACTCCAACACCATCTCTGAGGATCCCAACAGACACACGAAGCCTTTAAAGAAAACGTCTGATTAGTTAGCCAAATTATTATTATTGTTATTATTTTCCAAAATTATGTCGTCTTTGTTATAGAAAGTCACCCACAACGAGTTGTTTAATTTTTTTCTTATTTGTTTTACTGACTCTGATTTCTGTAGTTTTATCTGTTTTTTATCGACCTGTTTGTTTAGCGTCTAATCTATTCCATCAGAGCTGTCAGAACAAACCTCTTATCTCCATTTTAATCATTTATTGGAATTTTGACATTTTTACACAATTTGAAAACATCTCGTCCTTTTTATGTTACATAAACAATAGAAAATGTCCAAAACTTGCTTGGAAAAAGTATTTTTATATGAATTTCTATTATGAGTAAAAAGTAATATTAATATTAAAACAAATTTATAATAATAAAGTAAAATCATAGTAAAAATATTATAATATTAAAAACTAATATATGCATTTGATTAGAACATCATTGTGATCATTATTTGTAGCTTTTTTTACAGCTCCGTCCCTCAACAGAAATGTCTCATTTCTTTATATAAATGATCGGAAACCCTTAAGAATGTGGTCTGGAGTGAAGGTGTAAGGTGTGAGGTGTGGGTGTGGTCAAGAGTGAAGGTGTGAGGTGTGAGTGTGGTCAGGAGTGAAGGTGTGATGTGTGGGTGTGGTCAGGAGTGAAGGTGTGAGATGTGAGTGTGGTCAGAAGTGGAGGTGTGGGTGTGGTCAGGAGTGAAGGTGTGAGGTGTGGGTGTGGTCAGGAGTGAAGGTGTGAGGTGTGGGTGTGG
>JBBPCX010000141.1:31708096-31720441 GCA_037974365.1 Hydrocynus forskahlii | reverse complement strand
GCAGAACCCACTTTACTGCACATTAAGTTTCTATTTATGTGCTGAATTCAGCATAAAATATTGGTGTGGTGACAAAGCATAAAATGTGTCCTGCGCAAAACTAATTATCTTATTTCCTTTAATTTTTTCCAATTTGCAAAACTCGGCAGATAAACAGAAACAGTGTCATATAATTTGCAGAAACAAATGCCATATTTATGTGTCTTTTGTAGAGAATGTGCTTATTTTCACTAAGAAAATCTACCAGGGTGTTCATGACTGTAATATATTGCAATTAGTCATTTGCATAAAAGGTTATCAAAGATGAATTTCAATGCTTTGTTCAACTTTTCTGCTTCATTTAGTCATCGAGATGTGAACCAAGTCATTTAGAGTGGATTGCTGTGAAATTATACAAAACAAATATAGCTGTTTGATCAATTATCCAAAGCCATTGGTGCACCTACGTGGGTTGCTGTGTTTTATATGTAATGGTAATGATGGTGAAATCATGGAAAATCTGAAACAAACAGATTTTGGAGGCATTAAACTCTTCAGACATCTGGTTCCATTCATCACCATTGTGAACAAATCTGACTTTGTAGGAAAGTAGAATTTCTCACCAAACCCAATTTGAACAACTCTTTTTACATCTTATCCATTAAATAATGCAGAAATGTTGCAGTATCAGTGGAGTTCCTCTTTAAGATTTGATGTAAGTAAATGGATGACATTCATGAATGCGTACAGCAATTATAATTAGATATAAATTTATGTAAACCAAGATATTTATGACTCCATGTTGTGTTTGTTACTCATAAAATGTTACACCTATGCATTTAAAATATGCCTAAAACTCCTCTGTAGCCTTCAGCAGGTTTTGTTTTTTTTTCTCTTATTTTTAGGGAAAGAATGGACAGTAGTTTATTAATCAGAAGAGGGACCTTGTGCACATGTTTGAGAATCAATAAAAGCTTCTAACGGAGAAACGTGTGTGTGATTTAATATAGGAATGTGTTTTTATTCATCCAATATTGGTCTCAATTTTGTGTGTGTATGAGTATGGTTGTATGTAATGTAAGAATTTAATGTTGTTTTGTCAGAATAATATAGCTAAAAAAAGCTTAATATATTTGCAGTTAATATTTTATTGATAAATAACCAGTATAATATGATATGACAATTAATGCTGACTGATCTTAATAAAGCAGTTTGATCAGGTGTAATATACTACTATAATATCCTATTCAAATATTATTAACATGTATTTTCATGTCTAAAATTTGAGTCTGTCTGAGCACAAAAGGTGAATGGTTCCTAAACAATAGAAAATTAAATTTTATTTGGAGAAGCATGAATTTTGCATGTAATAAAAGATTTAGGTGGGGTTTAGGGTACATTAAAAGTATAAATGTGTGAAGCTTGTCAGAATAAGTGATGAAACTGAAAATCGTTTTTGCCACATTTTAAGCTTATTCATAAAATATACTACAACGAAGCAAAGTCTTCTCTCTCTTTCTCTAGAGTAAAAGAAAAGTATGATCTCAAAGAGAGGCGGATGAAGGAACAATGTATTACGCAATAAAAACTAACAGAACACGCTTTTAAAGACAAAACATGTCTATAATGCAATAAAAGAGGGTAAAAACGTGTTTTCAAAGATTAAAAAGATGGACATAAGAAAAAAAAAACATTTGCATAACAATAAAAATATTTTGTCTATTATGCCTTGTTATTGTTAAAAACTTTACATATCTGTCATTTTATTTACACTGTAAATAACCTTTATTTTATATACATTATAATACATTATATACATGTGTAAAATATATTTTTCTTCTGTTGTCTTTTTGTTTTATCGTTGAAACGTGTGGGGTTTTTTTAAGCAGACATATCTTTACTTTATATGTATTATTAGTACGTGGGTTATGATTTGTGTTTGGACTTTTATTCTGCAGGATGTCCGGCTCCGTTCTGAGTCTGGTAGGAGTCCTTTGGTACTCTAGTCTGGAGCTACTCCGGCGCCATGCCTCGCGTGTATATCGGCCGTCTGAGCTACCATGTCCGTGAAAAGGACATCCAGCGCTTCTTCAGCGGATACGGCAAACTCCTGGAGATCGATTTAAAAAACGGGTGAGGATATTATAACGTTTTTTTCTCCCCCCCCACTCAGAAAGACTCATGCTAAGCTAAGCTAAGCTAACCTCGCCACGTTCGTTTACAGATTATGCAACATTAACGTTACATAATGCAAAATATACGCTTTTGCATTGGTTTGAGTCGTCAAAATGCTGGATAAAAAGCCTCTGCTTATCTCAAGTGATGCATTTCATTTATATTCGACTGAATTTGGCAGCTTTGAGTTTGTCCGTTCCACCTTAAATGGTGCAGTAGTTAATGGTGACGCCTCAGAGGGAAAATGAACAATAGACAGATTTTAGCCTAGTTTTTATACTCTAGAAGCTGCCAAACCATCCTTTTCCTATTTTCATGCTACCCTCGTCTTCTGAGCCGTTGCTATTTCGCCGTGTTTATTGAAAAACTGCATAGGGTTGCACAAAATGCTCTTTATGGACAAAAGCCTGACCATTCCAAAAACAGGGACGTTAATGACGTTGCAGTCAAATACATAGACTTTAATATGGAGTTGGTCCCCCTTTGCAGCTGTAACAGCTACCACTCTTCTTGGAAGGGTTTCCACAAGATTTTGGATTTTTTATGGGAATTTGTGGCCAGATCTGTAGCATTTATGAGGTCAGGCACTGATGGACGAGAAGGTCCGGCTCACAATCTCCGTTCCAGTTCATCCCAAAGGTGTTGGATAGGGTTGAGGTCCGGGCGCTGTGTGGCCAGTCAAGTTCTTCCACCTTACTGGAAGTAAGGGGCCTGGCCAAAACCCTGAAAAACAATGGTGTCCCAATACTTTTATCCACATCACGTTTTTTAACATCACGTTTTATTACAGGTATGGCTTTGTGGAGTTTGAGGATACCCGGGACGCAGACGATGCCGTGTATGAACTCAACGGGAAAGAGCTCTGTGGCGAGAGGGTGATGGTAGAACATGCGAGAGGACCACGGCGGGACCGGGATGGATATGGTGGTGGAGGAGGAGGAGGAGGAGGAGGAGGTGGAGGAGGAGGAGGAGGAGGTTATTATGGAGGAGGCCGCAGTAAGTGTGTTCCCAAGTGTTAAGAAATACATTCTTTTTAAGCCAAGAAATGGGTCCTGATTAAGGACCACACTGTTGTAAACTGAAGTGTATTTATAAAAAAAGGATTAGCTTAATGTTAATTTATTTTTCCATTTGCCAAAGATGAATTTTGAAACTCATTTAGTGCCCAAGAACTTCAGAGTTCTCAGACTAAAGGACAGGAAGGTCACAACGCCCCAGTGCTTTGCCTTCTTTGATAAAATTAGTTCAACTGCTCTTGTAATTAACTGTGCAGTCCTCTGGCTTTCACCCCTTGAGAACTTTTTGTTTTGATCTCATTTTTGTTTATAGTATTAAAAGTTTACATGTTTCATAGTCATTTGTTTCTGGCCATTTCTTTCAAAAGATGTATTGGAAGGGAAAAGCCACAATTGCCAGCTGAATGTAGCTTTTTACCTCTTTTCCGAAGCAGCTTAGTCCTAAATATAGAACCTCTTTCAGTTTTACCTTGACCCTTGACCACTATATTTACTGTTTGCATGAAAAGAAATAAGTCCTCACTTTGGTTTTGGAAAAATTCCGCTTTACAGCCGTGGAACGTCTGCAAATGTATGACAACTTTCGGGTGAATGAAATGAAATCCCTTTGAAACAAACCAAGGAGGAGTGTAACAGAATAAAAAAATGATTTTACCACATCCTGAACTGTAGTTATTTTTTGTATTATTTATAATACAATTATTATTTAATAATTATTTCATATTAAACATTTATTATTATTATTATTATTGTAGTTTTATTAGATCAGAATAAAGGACCAACTTGAATTCATGCTACACCTCTTGAGTCAGACTGCTGTCCTGGTGGGCCACAGCACCGTGGACTCTAGTGCACCTCTTGGCTTATAAACTATTTGACAAGACCTTCGTGAGCTGAGTTGACACAGGGAAAACGCTAATCTGCAGAGCTGTGGTCCTGAAGGAACCCAGTATTGCACACCTGTGGTGTATTATTATTGTAGTTTGTTCCATTAATTCATGTTTGACCACACCTACTTAGAATGGCCAAAGCTGACAAGATTAGGAACCAGCAATGCCCAAATTATTCATAGCAAGACCATGTGATTCATTTGTCTTGTATCTCAAACCATGACTATTTCTACTTCAAACCATTTGGAGTTTGGAAGAAACTCTCTCCATCTTCTTTTTATTGAATGTGACTGTTATGTATGTTGATTTGTTTTCTAATGATCTACTCAAGCAAATGTTTGTATCCCAGTGGAAACATAAATGTCGGTTATTATGTTTGACTGCTAAAAGTTGCAATTTTATTTCCAGTTTGATTGCCACAGTAACAGAGACCTTGATGTTTCAATTTGAAAGAGTCCAGTGGGGGCTGAGGCTGAGTCCGAGTTCGTTGTGGCTAAGATGACTACCTGACCGGTTTGGCCTTGGCCTTCACCTAACAATGTGTGTGTGACCTTTGCCCCTTGATGCTTTGGCTGACCTAACCGGAAGCCAAGATGACAGCAGCCTTTTGCCAATAGACCAGGGGTGATGGTGAGGAATGCTAGTTATTATGTTGTCGATACGGAAAGCCTCTAGCCAAAGATGTAAAAGCATTCTCTGAACGGGAGGTGTTCGGCTAGGCATACTTTTCAGTGTCGTCACTGATTATACATACAAGGGAGAAAAAAAACATGTCTTGTGAACTTGCTGTATAGCAAAAAAATAGTACGCAAGTATTTTTTTCCTTGCAGTATTATGACCATTTCCATGTGTTTTCTATGAATTCCTATATCCCTGTTCCATATAGTAGTGCCATGTCTGGGAGGCAGCAAACAGCTCAAGCCTGAATCTGAACAGGTTTGCTATAAGCAACAGAAGGCAATCACTGCCAGCTTCCCCATTTCTGGACAGTTTATCACTTTAGGCTCTAGAGTAAATCCCTCTCTGAGAGGAGCAGATCTTTCTAACTGCCGCTCTTCCTCTCCCCCTGTCTGTTGAAGGTGGCTACAGCAGTAGAAGTCGCTCAGGCAGGGACAAGTACGGACCTCCAGTTCGCACTGAGTACCGGCTCATCGTGGAGAATCTCTCTAGCCGTTGCAGCTGGCAGGACCTGAAGGTAAGTGGGAAAGCATCAGAGTGTGATGCGCCTTTGAATACATGGCAAATTTTGGAGATTTGCCAGGACGTCAAGAACAATTGCAAATAGAAATACGGACTTCACTCCTGAGTTAACAATTGAAATGGGTAAGAACTAACAGTCCTTCCGTAATTAATGTGATTTGATGCCACTTTTTGTGCAAGGTAAAATTCCAGCGCTGAATGTTCAATATCTGATGTATTGCGCATGTTTTTGATCGGTTGATTGGGGGTCTTCTATTGATCATTTAAAAGTTAAATTTTTGTGCTCAAGTCGCTTCCATAATTTGTGGAGAGAGAAAGCGGAGGTGTGATTTGCCTTAAAAGTGTGTAGCAAAGAAAATCTCTGAGCAATATTGTGGCATGGCCGGACCGCGGAGCAACAACGGTGTTAAACACAAAGTAGACTGTAAAGTACAGGTCAGTTATTAAAGTCACTGTTTATTGTGGTTTAATTAAAAATTCATCAGCCTGTGAAGGCGGCTATGCTTGCTTTTCCCACCTGTTTTTGAATGAGAGCAGTTCACTCCACCTATTGGCCATCGTTATCCACAACTGACTTGGTAATGCACAGTGAGTTAACGCCCTCCTCAGTGCTTTAATGCTGAATAAAGAGAGTCAAAATTGGTGCCTGGTTGATACCCCGCTGTGAGCAGAATTATATTTTTTGTGCACTCTTTTTTTTTTTCGGCCATAAAACCAAAGTCTGGGTGTCTCCGAAACACTAGTTTTATAGCAACCACGCAATTACACTTTGCATTTTCTTACGGAAGTGCACTCTAGTCATAATAATAATACATTTAATTTACATAGCACTTTTCTCAAACCCAAGGATGCTTTACAGACTGACAACAAAACAACCATTACACTTGTCCTTTGTCCAGCAACTTGTCCAACAACTTGTCCTTTACAACTCACATTAACATCACCAAATCTGCTTTTTTCCATTTAAAAAACATAGTTCGCCTCCGCCCATCACTTTCCTTCTCTGCTGCTGAAACCTTAATTCATGCCTTCATCACATCCTGACTCGACTACTGCAACAGCATCCTGTACGGCTTACCCTCCAAACTACTTAATAAATTACAACGCATTCAGAATTCTTCAGCACGGCTTCTCACGCACTCCCGACTGCAAGACCATATCACTCCCGTCTTCCAAAGCCTCCACTGGCTTCCTATTACCCATCGCATTCAGTTAAAAATTCTTCTCCTCACCTTCAAAGCTCTCCATAACTAGGCCCCCTCCTACCTTTCGGATCTACTCCACCACCATACTCCTTCTCGTAATCTTCGCTCTGCAGATGCCAACCTTCTACACCCACCTGTCCGGACAAAGCACCGAACCTGGGGTGACCGAGCCTTCTCTGTAGTCGCCCCTTCCCTCTGGAACTCCCTACCACAACCCATCAGACAATGTACAAACCTGGCAACTTTCAAGTGTCTTCTCAAAACACATCTTTTCAAATCTGCTTTTAGCCTCTAACCACACCCACATGCACGTGTCCATCTGGTACATTAAGTTTACTTGTGCTGTCTTCCTATGCAGGTTTTAAATACGTTTTGTTTTAACTTTCTGATTATATGTAGATGTGTTTTAATATAAATTTATCGTGATGTATCTCCAATTCTATGTAAAGCATCTGAGTACCTTTAAAAGCGCTCTATAAATAAAATGTATTATTATTATTATTATTATTAGTTTCTTAAGGTAGCTCTTGAATTCTGAAATAAAGGCCAATTTGAATGCCATATAAAGTTAATGGCTTAGGAAATACTATTGTCCTCAAGGTATGTTCAAACCATAAAATGCAGGCAGGTCCAGTCTTTTCTGCAGAGTGCCTGAAGATTTCCACCTGTTTATTCAGTTTGCCTTCAGATGTGTGCTCCTGTTTTGTTGGAATACCTGCAGCAGCACCGTTCCTTTGTGAATAATATTGGACACTCGATTTAATATTGATTTACAGTGTGTATTGTCTTGCAGGACTTCATGAGGCAGGCCGGAGAGGTGACCTATGCAGACGCCCATAAGGAGCGCACCAACGAAGGGGTCATTGAGTTCCGGTCACACTCTGACATGCGAAGGGCTCTGGAGAAACTGGATGGCACAGACATCAATGGCAGGAAGATACGTCTGATTGAGGACAAGCCACGCCGTCGCCGTTCATACTCTGGAAGTCGCTCTAGGTATGTATTCAAAGATTTAATTAAGGATATAGCGATGGATTTTAGGGTTAAGTACCATTTGACCTTTATAAATTACGATTCCGCTTCTGCTCATCAATTCCAGTTCTTATCAGTTCCTCAATTCAATACAGATAAAAAGGGAGGACAAGAATTCAGATAACAAAGCATATCTTTTTTTCTATACATTCAAAAAGACTCAGCAACAATGGGAGTAAAATACTAGTTAAAATGCCTTCAGTGCACAACACCTGCAACCAAACAAAAACACAAAGGCAACTTCAACAACAGAGTGTGTGTGTTAAATTATGTTTGGTTCAGTTGCTTATATGACCTATTTAGCAGTTTATTACTTTTGTGCATGTATTGCTCTCTGCCTTACATATTTTTTTACCCTCTGTAGTAAAGCCACACTTGAGCGTTTGCCATGATTTTAGCCCACACCATTTTTAAAAAACAGTTTGGTACGGTAGTTCACAAGTTTATTGTTAAATAAATCATTAAAGAGTAAGGAATTAAAACAAAACAAAAAGGATAAGTTAATTTGTCAATGCATAATGTATTTGCCTAAAACAGGTCCTGACAGATAGTGTCTAGTGTTTATGAAGTGATGAGTTGGGGGATTTTCTTATCGGTTCCAATTTGGAACCAAAAGGTGTTTTTTGATCCAGTGCTTACTTAAGCTCATTAATACCAAAACACCCATGTACACCTTAATGAACAGACTAATAGAAATGTTTTGATTGGCTTAAAAATAAAAAAGAAGAGAGAATTGTTTGTCAGCCTGATTGTGTATTGGTGTGTGTTGTAATACTGGGTCTGTCTGGTTCTTGCCTGCAGGTCCCGAAGCCGCCGCCGCTCTCGCAGCAGGAGCCGCCGAAGTAGCCATTCTCGGAGCAACTCAAGGTCTCGCTCGAGGTGATGCGGGGCCCGTTTCTTTAAATTCACTTTCTCATTGCTATGTGATTCATTTGCTACTGGTGGATTTTATGTGCTTTAATTAGTCAACTTACCACCGTGGAGTTTCTGACCACCATCAAATTACTTCATTGGTAGTGGAAATTCCTAGTTATTTTCCTGCCAACTTAAGGTGTAAACATTGACTTACATTCAAGTGCATCTTTGCAAATCCACAGTGTTTCTCTTGAAAATTCCATTAATTTTTATAGCCTCACAATGTGTTTTTGTGTAGTTCCTTTTAGGATTAGTGAAGTTTCTATCGTTTGCAGGTCTCGTTCCCGACGGCACCATTCCAGGTCCCGCCAGAAGTCCCGGTCCCGTTCGGCCCGGAAGTCCCGTTCCAAATCTCCTTCTAGCAAGTCGCGCTCGCGCACACGCAAATCTCACTCGCGCTCCCGCACCCAGAAGTCCCGGAGCAGGTCGACCAGCCGCAAGTCCCGTTCCCGATCCGACACCCGCAAGTCCCGCTCCAAGAGCAAGAGCACTTCCAAAGTGAAGTCCGAGCGCGGCTCCCGTGGCCAGTCCAAGGAGAAGTCGGCTAGTAAGAAATCCCGCAGCCGCTCTGCCTCGCCTGCAGAGAATGGAAACGAAGAGCGTGACAAATCGGCTTCCCGCTCTCCTTCTCCCCAGGCTGAGAAGAGCGGCTCAAAGTCCCCGGAACGGGCTTCCCGCTCCCGTTCCAAATCCGCATCCCGCTCCAAATCCAGATCCCGATCCAGGTCCCGGTCCAGATCCGCCTCCCAGGACTAAACCATACGTTCCATTCATCATGTCAGTCTTGTAAAGAGTGGATTTCAGAATATTCAGTTAATTAAAAATATTCAGTTTTAATTTGCCTATGTTGAGTTTGGTAAAGCCAGTTAGCATTAGACAGAATAACTTAGATGTTTTATACATTGCATGAGCAGAATTACATGAGTTCTGAGCTTAGTTCTGTGTTGTGCAAATAAGCAGGCATATGATTTAAAAACCTTTTTGGAACCTGACCTGAATATTCCCCCTGTGGAGAATATTACCCCATTGACACAGATGAAATAGAGTTGATTTGTCTCACGGCTGTCATTTGCATCAGTTACACACTGTGTAGAATTCCCTTCCCTTTGAATATGTCCCATGGTAAATTAACCTGCGTTCCTGATGTGACTTTTTTTAAATGATTGCAGACAGTCCATTTTTATTGTACATTTTATTAAAAGTTCTCATTGATACAATTCTACGGTTGTCTTACTTTCTTTAACTAAAGTGTTTAATATCTGATGCAAGTCTTTTAAACCGGATATATATTAAATATGACCAATTATTAAAAATGTTTTAATGTCCTAAAGGTTTCCTTCTAAATATGTACATGTAATGATGTGATTTTTTAAAAGCAGGAAGTTCTTTGAATTTAATCTGTTTCATGAAGACTTTCTGTTGGGTTTTTTTAGTAAAGAAAATGGAAATTATATTTCTACAAAATGTGAAAAAATGCATTATTAATATTTAAAAACAACCCCCTCCAGAAAGACTTTCCTTGAGAATCAATATTTTTTTACCTAAGACTTTCTGAAATGATTTTTTTACAATTGAATATTTTAAGGATGAGTACAAAATGTTAAACATTTTCCTTTAAAAATACAGCATTTGATCATTTTAGATTTTTTTTGACGTTCCTTGTTTTAATTTGGGGGATGTGTGTCTGCCTGCTCCACATCGATGACAGGCGCATGCGCAGTAACGGTCTGTGAGGAGCAGGTCGGAGCGCTGGTAAGAATAAATTGATTTATGTTATTAAGCTCGGTGCGTTCGGAATTCATAACATACTGAGAGGCTTAAGAGATAAAGTTCCACGTCCTTTTGTTTACAAACAGGCTCTAAAAGGATGAGGGAAGAGCCACGGCGGTTCCGTGGTCGTTGTCGCTGCGGCTGGGTTAATTTATTCGCGTTCAAATGGGAGATAATTAGCCGTCGTGCTAAGGTTTCCATGGTAATGTAAATATGTTGCAGCGGTGGGTTCTGCAACAGAACAACAAAAACAGAGGAACCTGCAGAGGACTGTCCTCTTCCCGGCCCAGACACAGCTCTGTTCATACAAAACGGCGTCGGGCTTTCATTCAGAGATGAACATGTTAAGTATTCACGCGTTAAATCCTAGTTCATTCCAGTTTATTTCTTGAAAAACCCTTTTATAAACCTGTCCGCCATTTCGCAGCACTCCTGCCTGACTTT
Source organism: Hydrocynus forskahlii (assembly GCA_037974365.1). Classification (NCBI taxonomy): domain Eukaryota; kingdom Metazoa; phylum Chordata; class Actinopteri; order Characiformes; family Alestidae; genus Hydrocynus; species Hydrocynus forskahlii. The sequence continues at coordinate 31,709,815 of JBBPCX010000141.1, read as the reverse complement.
GTTTCTGCAGTGATCAAGCAGACAGAGGTGCTGCTCTGGCCAAGAAACCCAGCTTTATTCATTTTTACACCCTTTTTTTTAATTCACCATCACTGTCCTTCATTTTGCCTGATTCTGGACCAGATGAACCCAATATTGGGAGCTGATGTCTGGCCAATTGTAGAATCTTTATGGGGTAAGTGGATGTCTGCTGGGAAACAAGGCTCTGAGAACCAAAATAGAACCAAAAAATTGGTTTCCTGCTTCGCTTTAATGCTCAATCAGTGTAGATACACCATCATTTTTGTTCTTCATCATCCTAGCTTAATTAGAGCCCAAAGAGGTTGCCATAATAAAGGAGAAATGAAGAGAAAGAGAAAGAGGAACAGCCGGTGTAGCTCTTGCATAACTGACCTGCATGTGAAAGAGAAGAGAGAATGATATGCCACAGTGTTTTGAGGAGAATGGTGCCTATAATAATGTGCCAGAAGTGGATATTTCTCATGCACATCAGTGAAAGATGTTTCCTGAGAATGGTCTTCAGCAGAATAAGCAGTCTTTTAATCTCTCTCTCTCTCTGAGAATGGTCTTCAGCAGAATAAGCAGTCTTTTAATCTCTCTCTCTCTCTCTCTCTCTCTCTCTCTCTCTCTCACTCTCACTCTCTCCCCCTTTCAAATGTGGCTTTGAGCGTCTTGTCATGAGTGCCAAAGTGGATGTGGACGTCCTGCCAAAAGATGCAGATGCTTCTCCTGAAAGCAATGGCACATTTCCCTCCAAGGACAGTTTATCCCAGCGGCCCAGGCCCCAGAACACCACCACCATCATTTTACCAGGTGATATTGTCCAAAAAGGAAGTTCCGTGTTGCGCCCTATTGAAGACGGGTCTTTAAAATATGCCTTTTGAGATAAATTGGGAGCCAGAAATTGATTGTATTCAGACTTGGGAATTTTCTGTGAAAATGATAAACCCACTAGAACATATTTGTTATTATGTGCTTTAATTATTATAATAAAAAAAATAAAAATAACATAAGGACCTTAATAATATAATAAGTAACTCTGTAATAACTTTTAATATATTGCCCTCCAACATATTCATGTATTTTTGTTTGCCTTGAAAGGATTAACAGGAAACGGTGTTCTCTCCATTATTATGTATGCATTGCTTTGTAGCTACAATCAGTAATCAGCTTCATTTTCAATTATTACACATAAAATCCCAATAGCTTTAAAAAGATCCTTTTTGCCCCATACTGGGACAAGGACAATTTATCATCTTGTTTTTTACAGGATGCATAAGTTCTTTCAGGTCCCTGTCAGTTTATGTCTCAATGATTCTACTTTATTGTACTTTATTCTTAATTAAATAGTTATTGTGAATAAATATGATGTGTATTCTCTCTCTTTCTTTCTCTCTCTCTCTTACTCTCTCTCTCTCTCTCTCTCTCTCTCTCTCACACTCTCTCTCTCTCTCCTCTCAGTTCAATTCAGTTCAATTCAGAGAGCTTTATTGGCATGACCTTGAGCATGTACAGTATTGCCAAAGCATTGAAATGAAACAATAAAAGTTTTAACAAGAAAATAAGATAAACAATAACAAAGATGAAATAGTATATACAAATACAGATGCTGTACATATATTGTTAGCAATATTGATTCAAAATTAAATTAAATAATTAGAGAAAAATATGCAATAGGTCAACATACAATAGTGTAAACTAGGATACAGGCTGTGTATG
>JBBPCX010000141.1:31674697-31706601 GCA_037974365.1 Hydrocynus forskahlii | reverse complement strand
GTACCATCCCCGCGCTGCGTCACTGGTGGCAGCCCCCTGCTTCACTTGGTGACTGGGTTAAATGCAGAGAAGAATTTCACACTGTTCACATTGTGTGCAGTGTTCACACGTGACTATAAGGGGCAATTCTGTGACTTTCTGATGAAATTCCAAGTAACTTTATGAAGCAGTATTGTAAAGGGGACCTTTTGTCCCTTATCTGGGGAGACATACTGCCCCAAAGACTTTTACTTTTCACTTCAAAGAAGAGAACATCTTATTTTCCCTGTCAAAACCAAATTGACTGCACTACCCACAATACCCCAGTCATCCATTTGATCAAGTAGATCAAGTAACCTCAAAATGTTTCTGGTGCAATAAATCCCAGGAATGTATTTATCGTGATGACCATCACCATTCAGTAAATGTATTTAGATAAATATAGGGGGGTTTATGTTACCCCAGCTGGGGGGTCCTTCCCCCAGCTTACCCTACCAATACTGTGGGATCTATATCAGTAATCTATGTAACAGTACATCTAAATTGCACACCCTGTTGAGAACACCCTTTGTGCTTTTTGTTGAGGAAAAAAAATGAGATTTATTCTTGTTTATTCCCTGAAGCTTCAACTCATCCAATCCCGAAGGTGGATGTATCCCAAAATGCTGGAAAGGAAGTGAAGGGAAGCGGGTCCAACAGCCTGGAGACCGCTTCGCTGGCTGCCCAGGTGGGCGGCACCTGTAGTATCGTCCACGTTCTGGAGTGGAAAGAAGGCATGGCCATTCTTCCAGGCAGCAATCTTAAGGTTAGCAAAATCACCTCACCCCTTCTGTAAACTCCAATTCAAGAAATCTATGTATTTTACGAAAATGTTTTCATTTCAGTTCACTGAGGTGGAATTCAGCTAGATGGATTGTCTTGTATATTTATAAAGCTAGTGGCCTGGTAGTTAGGGAGTTGCCCCTGTGATTAGAAGGTCATGGGTTCGAATCCCAGACCTGCCAGTGGCACCACAGAGGTACCCTTGAGCAAGGTACACCCCCACTCACTGCTCCCCGGGTGCCATTTTCAGTTGCCCGCTGCTTCATTCAGGTGAATGAGTGAAGCAGAGGGCAAATTTCACAATTCACGCTGTGTTCTGTGCTGTGTTGTGTTCATGCGTGATCGAATGGTTCATTTTCACATATCATTCCTCTTTTTGGCTTATGGGGGGACTTTAAATACAGTAAAAAGGCATGTGTTGCATGCTCACAGGGGTAAATGTTAGAAGTCCATAAACAAACAGCACAGTGAATAAAATGAGTAAAAGACATATACTGTAACAGTAGCAAGAAACTGTTGAAATAAACTAAAGGAAGGTGCCGGTTTTCTGTGCTCTGCAGCTGTGTGTGAGTGACAGCGGGACGCTCGAGGTGATCACTCAGGGGAAAGTGGGCACGGCTAACTCGCTTCCTGATGGAACCGCAGCCAAGGCGGCCGATGGAGAGCATAAACAGGCTGCGAAACCCAGTCCAGATCCATCACCAGGTCTTCATCGTTCCTTCGTTGAAGTCCTAAGTCTGTGTCTGACTCTTCTTTTGTATCATGAAAGAGTTTTTTTTGTAAAAAAAAATGTCAGTCACCTGGGGACTAGATGTGTTCCAGTTCAGGAAGGGCTTGTTAGACTGAATCAGGTGTGTTGGAACACAGTGCAGGGCTCCAGCCCGCCGGGAATGAGCAGCATTTCAGCATTTGAAATCATTCGTCCTGAGAGTGAGGAAATCTGGACCAATTGTTTGCATTTTGCTTGTGTCTCTCTTGAACATTTGTTTGATTCTAGATATTAATTCATTTTCACATTAACATATTCCAACCTCTCTTTATCCTTTAGAACATTGGTACATTTTAGTGTTTACGCTGCTCTAACACACCAATAGGGACCTGATCTTTTACTGATGAAGTGGATCAGGTGTGACAACACTTAGCCGGGTTTGGGAATGCTGCAGTGATCCATTTGCTTCCCAGCATTCAGGAATACGACAGCATTTAAACGTTTTCTCCACCACTGGGCTAAACCACTGGGCTAAATTGATGTTGGCTGGAAGGGGGGCAATCTGACGTCACTACCAAGATGGATTTAAAATAGTAATCTGTTTTTGCAGATTACTTTCCATATATGGATTTGAACACGTCAAAAGTGTGTTTATGTAGTAAATCAAAAGAAAACAAAGAAATTTAGATTTCCACAATATGGGCCCTTTGAAACATAACAAAATTTGCTGTAGTACCAAGCAGTCAGTCAGTTTAGTTCATCCACAGGTGTACAGGAACCATGCTGTACCTGAACTGTATTGTGATGGCAGAGAAGTTGTATCATGCTTTTATCTGACAGAGTATCTCAGCCCGGTAATGGTGTTTCTAACATGTCAGCAGCACAATTCTCTCCCCACAGTTTATGGCCAGTTGTCGTCAGTGGAGTCGAACCAGCAGAAAGATTTTCTGACAGAGCCGCTTTTGATATTGTGATCTTTTATTATTTATAGTTTAAGAATTTTTTTCTCAGCTTTCTTTAGCTGTGCGATGAACCCAGCTAACTTGTTAGCGATGGCCTGGTACACCTTTGCGTTTCTCAAAAGGTTAAAAACTCCCCCTGAAGCTGATCTTCAGCTCAGACAGATAGTAGTGCTTGTGTGTTTTTCGACTTCCCAGTTGTTAGTTTGTATCTCCCTTGTTGTTCTTTTTGCACAGACAGTAAAAAAAACCCACTGACCTCTTTCCAAGTTGTCATGACAACTCTTTTCTGTTGTCATGACAACATTTTGACCAATCAGAAAGCAGTGTCGCAGTCAGCTTGGCTACGGCCTGCATTTAGCCCTGCCACCAAGCAGCTCGGATACAGTTTGGGTTCGGGTCACTTTATTTGTAATGGAAGCTTTTTTTATTTGTTTGTTTGCAGTGCGGCACGGTTCCTTGTGCCAGTGGAAAAACGCCATTTGGTAGTGCTCTGGAAAAGAGATCTTTTTGTCTTTGTTCATTTGCTGCTCTACAGAGGTCTCAGTGCATGGCATTGCTGGTCCGGCAGCTTCTGTAGAGGCCGGGCGCCACATGAAGCCAAATGTAGAGGTCCAGGAGGTTTTGACCCAGCGGAAGAGCAGTGAGCAGGTGGCCAAGCGGGCGTACCCTGAAGAGCTACGCCGAGACCCAGTAGCAGAGAAGTACAAACTATTTGCTACATACAGGTCTTTGAACAAAAATAGGTTGTGAATTGCTAGCTTGAATGATATTCACCCATTAATAAGCACTTATTATTCAGTTAATAATTAGATATTATTATTTGGTAATTCATGTGAAACTAATCAGTGTGAGGGTGTTATTGGGAACTTCTTCACCAATAACAAACAAAACAAAAGGTCAAAAAACTCACTGATCAGCCATAACAATAACAAGCTGGACAATAAAAACAGATAAAAACAATAAACTGCACGCCTAAATCGTGAAGGTCTCCTTCTTGCTATCCAGACAGACCTCTCTAGGCGTGCTGTGGTATCTGCTGCAGTTTGAACATGCAGTCTTCATTAATTGGCCAGATCTCACTGCTGATTGAATTAATTCTAACAGGGAAATATCTGAGCAATTTCAATCTTGAATTGTCTCATCAAGAGGGGGGTTTACAGTTCAGCCTGAATTACAGTTTTGAAATGCCTTGTTTATATCACTTAACAGAGACAGACAGTGCTCAGTTCTCTAGATGAAAAGTAAAGGATTGGACACCTTTGTGTGTGGTTCTTATATAAAAATGTCTCTAAGCACCATCAGCTTCACCCAACATCAGTACTGAATGCAATCAAATAGAATTGTATCTAGTTTAATTAAAAATGTAATCTAATTTACAATTATGATAATAGACATAAATTAACAATAGACATAAGTTTAGCTTGCTATTTTTACTAATCCAATAATACAGATACATGAAAATACTATGTATTCAAGTGGCATATAATTGTGACTTCACTAAGCTGAGCAGAAACTAAAAACAGCTGCATGTTGGAACAAAGTTTGTTGAAACAAGATGAGGAAATTTGCCCTTGCTGTAACTGCAGAAGCCATTTATTGAGTCTCAAGTCTTTTTCGAGTCACAGAATCATTGGTGCTGGAGACAGTGTAGGATGTATGTAGTATGTATGTTCCCGAGCTTCTTTTAACAGAGGTTTTTCCCTGCAGGCTGTGTTCGGTCAGAGCAGGCATGCATCAACCTGTGTGATATTGCACCATGCGAATATTTAATGTCACACCCACACAATCCTCTCTGATTTGAGAACTGTAACAAAAGCACTGTAAATGCTTTCTGCACACACACTTGTAAAAGAATGATTCAGAAACACCTCTGTTATTTTGAGCTTTGTTGTAGATCTGGCTCTCAAACACTAAACTCAAAGCAAAAGGCATTGTATACTAGGCAAAAATCAAATAAAAAGTCCATTGGAGCTGAAATAAATAGCCTAAATAAAATTCACATACATTTCCCATTTAACACAAATGTAACTGAATAACCAACACATTTGGTGTTTGGTGTTTTCTGCTTTCATTTTGAACTGGAGCCACAAGGCTAATATAGCTCATTTAAATTGCATAGTTACAAACTGCATGTCTTAGTAAATGTACACTTGTATTGGTTTCTGACATTGTATGACACATTTTTTTCCTTAAAAATGGACAAAGTTAACAAAATTCAACCTCTCAGATGGCTGCTACTTCTATTTTTAGCTATGCTAACATAATTTAGTCCATGATTATAAACAACAGTATGTCATATAGTGTCTGAAACCACGTGAACAAGTTTATTTTCCAGTATCAGTACGAAACACAATGTACTTAAAATGTGCTTAACCCTACATTGATTTACCCCTGAAAATACACCAAACCCCTTCATTTGAATTGAGTGGCCATTAATTTGTGAAAGCGACCCCTTAATTTGACTTTAAATTAGATTTAAGGCATGAGTGTGAAACCCCTTAATCTTAAATTTAAGGCATCAGGAGGCTTTATTATTTAAGGGACAAATATGAAAAAGGAAAAGGAAAATTCAGTAGTTTTACCCTTTAATCAGCCTTAATCTGTGCACTTTTTCCCTTAATTTTCCTTCATTTTCTGTATGGGAAATTAAGTTCAAGGGGCAAAATTAAGCTAAAAGCTTCAAGTGAGCAATTAGCTAAACTATTAGTTAAACACATTTTGGATCCATTTGATCCAGTTCATTGGTTTATGTTTGGCTCTTCTAGCCCAACAGGAGTTGAGAGGGTTCAGGAGAGGCAGGTTACCTCTCGTGTCCCTGAACTACTGAAGCCGATGAAGAAAAAGAGAAGGAAGGATTATTTAACTCCCTCTGAGGAAGATTCTGAGCTGGAGGCGATGGTGGGTTGAGTTTTCATTCTCTTCTACACGCTGACAACGTTCCAGCCACCAAATTCAACCTCTGATGTTGCATGAAATTGTTCTAATGAATATTTAGAATAGAAAGTGCTGCTCAAACTAAATTAATGTTGTCATTCAAAAGGAAGAGAAAGCTGAAGACTCGAAAACAGTTGGAGGGCAGGGAAAAGCAGGTGTGTGTACGTTCCTTATCCTGAGGCTTCATGTTTTTATAATGATTTATGTCATTAAAATGCATCAGTCATTTGTTCTCACTTACTGTATCTGTTACGAAACCATTTGCAGTGGGGGTGGGCAAGATGGCAGTAATATGACATCACAGCACATGATTTTCTCAAGTCTGATGAGCCTGAACAGACACTGGCAGATCTAACCCTCATGTTATGTTCAGATTTACTTACATCCTTTATGCTTCAGGTCAGTTTGACCCCAACAGTTGAAACCTCCAGAAAATGGTTGACATTAAAATTGCTTAGTTTACATGTCAGTACTTTATGTTTCTTTGTTGACCTAATTAGGGCTTTAAATAAAACATGCATGTAAATCATGTCATGTGATCTATCAGTGGCTCTCACAGCTGTGATTATGTTCAGTTGTGGCCTTAAAGGAGAGGGAAGTTTTTTGCAGATTATAAAATTGTACATTACAGTGATCTCAATATGTTTCAAAACAACCAAAACAAATGGGTGTAAAATGTTTCTTATATGTTTTATAAAACAGCCTAGAGTCAAACTGACCCCAAACAACACTGATGAGTGAAAAGTATGTACAGGACATTGAAAAAAGTATTTTTTGTGTTCACATTTGTCCCCTTTAAATGAGGTAAAGAAATTTAATATAAAGCAAAAATTATATCAGTTATGTATTTAGAGACATGTTGATTGGGGTAATTTGACCCCATTCAACATTCGGATTCAAGATACTGCTCTTCAGTGAATCTAAATAAGCGAGGCTAATTCTGTTTTTTTTTTATTAAACAGGTAATGTTCCAGCAGCGATAAATAAAGTCATAGTGCCCACCCCTAATTACCATTTTCTCTAACCCTTAGAAGTTGATTACTTCTGTCGTTTTGCAATACTATTCACTTATGTAATTATTAGTAAATAGCAGTACATAGTAAATTAAATAATTAATTGCAGTTAAATTCAAATTACCCTAAACATTAACAGGTTTGTCAAAAAATGATGAAGCTGTTGTCAAGAAATGGCAAAACCATGGTGAAAGTGTAAAAATGTTCACCAATTTAAACATCCTCTTCAGTCACAAAAACAAATGTGGATTGAATAGAAAGTTTAGAAATGTGAGCTTTCTTGTGTTGTGTGAGAAATAATTGCAGCTTTCTTTTTTATTGTCAGCGATTGCTGCAAATTGTAAGGGTCAAGTGAACATTTCGGTTTGTTTCTTACTTATCTGTGTGACCCTGTGTTACTTTCTCCCAAAGCGAAAGCATAACTGAGAACAATAGCATCCTTATCCTTATTTGTGCAGGCGCACCAGATGCCAAAGCTGAGTCGTGGTCGTGGTCACGATATCTGGAAGAACAGAAGGCTGTGGCAGCTCCACCCAAACTCTTCCAAGAGGTACAGGCTCTATACACACTATTTTTGAACTCAAACACAAACAGGTGCACACAAGTTACCCAGTAAATATCTTTCACTTTTCTCTTTTTCATTATAAAACTGTGATGCAACAGACTGCATTGAACAAGTTCATTCAGAAACACTGGACTTCTACCAAACAGGGCTATTTAAACCCTCCTTACTTCACATCCTATCTGATGAGAAAAGAGAGAGCATTTCTCCAGTTCTCAGGTTCTTGCACTGGCTCCCAGTTCAATGCAGAATTGATCTCAAAGCGTTAATCATCGTGTCACTCATTCATTCAGTGGTTTGGGTCCAACATGCATCTTTTTTTAGTGATTTTCTATGTATTCTTCTATTTCTTTCATTATTTTATTCTATTTTGTGTTCTGCAAAATGCATTGACTAACTAACTAACTAACCTTTAGTATGATAATGTGCTATATAAAGAAACTTGAAAAATAACCGATACACATAACTGACACATTTTTAGGCATTCCATAAATTAAGCGAGACACACTTATTAACTGTGATGATATGATAATTGTGGTTCTGCATTTTCAAACATAATTTTGCATTTTGTGTATAAGCGTGTTTAAGTCCTTAGATATTAACTCTCAGAATTTTCTGTCCATAAAGTCACAGAGAGTTCCAGAAGTGCCAAACGCCTTTCGCCAAAGCATGAAGTTGGAGGGCATCGACCCCCAGCACCCCTCCATGTATTTTGTACTAACAGTGGCTGAGGTACAGCACAACAGTTTTTGACATTTTCCCTTTTTATAGCTGCCTGTGAGCAGAAAGTGAGCGTCCCTGACCTTAGTACTTCACCTCTTACTGACTGTTCTGCAGGTTTGTGGCTACAGATTACGCCTTCATTTCGATGGCTACTCTGATTGCCATGACTTTTGGGTGAATGCAAACTGCCCGGATATTCACCAAGCTGGATGGTGTGAGGGCACAGGACACAAGCTGTACACTCCCAAAGGTATACATTATTCAGTAGTGCAGTAAACCACAGAACGTGAGCGTCTACAACAAATGGCAGTACAACAAATGGTTGTCATGCGGTTCCTAATCTGGAAGTTCACCCAGTTTGTGTTGGTGCTCGAGGTCTCAGACGTCATGTTGAGTTTTGTTTGGTGCTCCTATGTTACATAGAACCAAAGTAATTGTATTTAAAAAACATGTAACAATAATAAATGCTACTTGTGTTTTAAAAATGTCATCACACGCATATGGCCATAAAGAACAAAAATGCCCAAATATATTTATTTTAGGTCTTAGAAACCAACAAAATAAAAACATAAGATCTTTTAACCCGGGAGAACTTTTAAGACAAATGGGGAAAATTGTAAAGAGAGAGGGGGGTCCAGGGAGCGGCTGAGCGAAAGAACAGCAAATGGCGAGTGTGTAGGAGAGTAAACCCTGTTTTTAGACTGTTTTACACCAGTTTTTATAATGGTTGAAATCAGATTTTACAAGGAGTTTTAAGGGTTAACCTAAATTTTGGTCTTTAGAGACTGGTTGTCCAAACTGTGTTTTTAATACAAATTCATCCCACCAGCTGGACACTTTGGCAGTGATTTGAATTTTAAAGAGCTAGTAGCTTCCAACCGCCAAGTACACATGTACTCATGCTCTTTCATGGAACAGAACACTAAAAAACATAATGCAATGGATTTGAGGTTTTATGTCTCAGTTCCACATTAATAAAAAATATAACAACAGCACAATTTTATTTTTCCAATTACATTTTTGGTCAATAATTCTGTTTTATTGCATTGTAATGTTTGTAAGATAAGTGATGTTACATGTTTTATTTATATGGAAATGACGTCTGAACCAAGTAAATTTAAATAAAAAAATTTAAGACACTATTGCTCTAACTCTATTGCCGCCTTATATTGTGCTCTACAGGTTATAAGGAAGAGGAGTTTTCCTGGGCAAGCTACTTGAAGCTCACCAAAGCACAAGCCGCTCCAAAAGAGTTATTTACTAGCCCAGGCAAAGTAAGTCATGCACATACACTTAAACACAGAACAGTAGATATCAGCCTAGATGTATGGCGCTTTTACACTGGCACAACAAACCGCGCTGTACAAATAAAGTGACCCGTACCCGAGCCGTACCCATACTGCTTGACAGAAGGGCCAAAAGCGGAGCTGACTGCGTCACGGCCTTCTGAATGGTTGAAATGTCATCACACCATGGGTACAGGACATTTTTTCTGTACTGTCCACACAAAAAACAACAATGGCGACACAAACTAACAACTGGGAAGCACAAGCACTACTGTCTGTTTGGGTTGAAGATACATGTCAGTGGGGGTTTTCTGTGACACTAACAAATTTATCTTTGACATTGTGAGAAACGTGAAGTTAGCTGGGTTAGGTTTTCATTGCACGGCTAAAATGGCTCTGACAGAAAAACTTTCTGCCTGTTCGTCTCCATGGACGCAATTTTGGTACTATGACCGGTCTGAAACTGTGGGGAGAGAGTTGTGGGGCTGACATGTCAGAAACCCAGTTACCAGACTGAGATACACTGGAAAATCTTGCTACAAGTTCCATGTATCACAGTACAGTTTTGGCACGACATGGTTCTTGTAAGCCTGTGGAAAGGTGCCTGTAGTCAATCAACCAACTGCTTCTTTTGTTTTGCCTTAAAGCCATGAGGCTAACGGTGCACAAGTAAGGCAAATTTATAGCCACCAATGAGCTTTGCAGACACCAATGAGCACCCCCACACTATACTCAGACCCTGTTGAGTTGTCAGATAGACTGGTTTCGGTTTCAAAGTGTGACATGCTGTTATCTATAAAAAGGATAAATTGTCTTTTTCAAAACTAAATAGTACCAGCCACTTTTGACTGAAAGTGGAACATGGAAAAGTTGAAACTGCTACTTAAGGACTGTTAAAGCAGTTAACATAAAAATCTCTTGTTTTTTACCACAGACAGATAAAGAGTGTGGGTTTGAGGTTGGCATGAAACTGGAAGCTGTCGACCGAATGAACCCCTCTCTCATCTGTGTCGCAACGGTAACGGACGTGGTGGGCAACCGCTTTTTAGTTCACTTCGATAACTGGGACGACACGTATGACTACTGGTGCGTTCTAGACTTGGGTTTACAGCAGGCATGTCAAACTGGGTTCCTTGTGGGACGCAGCTCTGCAGAGATTAGCGTTTTCTTTTGTTTCATCTTGTAATTTAGTTCAAAAAGGCTTTGCTAATTAGCTAAAAAGTTGAATTAAGTGTGTTTAAGGCAGTTTCCTGAAGTCTGCAGTGCTGTGGGCCACAAGGGCTAGAGTCTGACGCATGTGGTGACAGTATGTAAAATACACCTTTTGAAATTTTGTTGCTGCATTTTCTTTTTGTTTGCTTTTGTTGTCATTTTGTAGGTGCGATGCTCGAAGTCCGTATATCCACCCTGTGGGTTGGTGCCAAGAGAGAGGCCTCCCCCTCACCCCCCCACAAGGTGACTGACGACCCTTTCCTCCACTAGAGTTAAATTGGTGTGAACATCCTTTCAAAGCGACGCCTTAGAAATCTAAAGTTATTTGCTTGATATTGTGTAACCTGTGTGATTTAAAAAAGAACTATTCTACATTTCTGACATTTGGAATTGTTCTGATGTTCAAAAAAGGGTTAAAACAATTGTCTTTATGGTGCTTTTTAACAGACTATCCTGAGCCAGGCAGGTTCTCCTGGGAGAGGTACCTGGATGAGACCGGCTCTACAGCTGTGCCTGCTGAGGCCTTTAAAGTGGTGTGTAGCCACTGCACAGACCATTACCACTCTGGAAAAAATACCAATACTTCAAAATGCATTGATGATTTCTACTAAGCAGTGATCGAAATCCATCTTTTGTTCAGGATTATATCAGAATAGTTTCAGTCACAATTCGAAATCTCAATATCATTCTCCAAAACCACCAGTGAGCCTACATGTGTCTTGATAATAGTAAAATTGTACTAAATCTAAAGAAATAAGTGCTATTTTGCCTTTTAGAGGCATTAAAGTGTCACATGTATCACCATCACTCTGAATAGTTCTTACCTGGCTAGTTACTCTAGATCAGCAAAGCATGACACCAAACTCTGAATGACTTTGCATACATTTTTGCAATTTAATTATGCAGAAAGTTCCCCTTTCAGGTGTGTGTGTGTGGGTGTGTTTAGTGTTTAATGTGTGCTCTTTTTATGGCTGTGTGCAGCGGCCTCCTCATGGCTTCCAGGTTAATATGAAGCTGGAGGCTGTGGATAAGAGGAGTCCAGGACTGATCCGGGTGGCCACCGTGCAGGAAGTAGACACACACAGGATTAAGGTTCACACATTAGTATTCTTCGCATTTAATTGCAGATGTAGTTGCTTTAAATCATTGTTTTACAGCACTGGAGCTTTCATGGCAAGATACAAATGTGAATGTACAACATACTCTGATACAGTATTATTTATGTGTCGGTAAACCTGTATTACTTTTCCCATCAAACTTATCTTACATCAAACTAAATAGTATTTGTATTTGATGACAACAGTAGCTACAGTGGCAAAAATCAAGATACAGATTTCAGAAAATAGAAAGTAATGATTTGCAATTTTTGTATAGTCCCATAGAATCACGTTCAAATGATCATAATGCAAAGATATTATTAGAATTGTGGTATCTTTTGCAGTAATCTCTTTTCTAATGTATCCAGATTCATTTTGATGGCTGGAGTCATGTGTACGACGAGTGGACGGACTCAGACCATCCTGACATTCACCCTGCAGGCTGGTGTGAAAGCACAGGCCACGCCCTCAAACCTCCACCCAGCACCTCCAGCACCCAGCAGCCTGGTTAGAAGCCCACAGTATTTTTATCTTCAAAATACTCTCTCAGTCTCTCATTTCACCTCAGCAGCCTTTTTCTTTTTGTCTTAAAGTTGTCTTAGTTTTGCCAAACTTCACGGAATCCTGCTTTTGCACTAAATGTGGCCAGTCAAGATGCATTTGATATCTGAATAATATTAATAATAATGACTTGGATTTTGGGCACTGCGGATCCCGGGGCGGGGGGTGGCGAGTTCTAGAAAGGTGGGGGCAACAGCACTGAAGGTTCTGTCCCCAAAGGACCACAGTGTAGTGTAAGAGACAGAGAGGTGACCCTTGTCTGTGGACCGCAGAATACGAGATGGGGTCTGAAGTTTACTTGTTTTGTTTTGCACTAGAGGTACAAAGCTAATGTAGCTAACAAGTGTTGGAAGCTGAAGATACACGAGGTTAACTGTTGTAACTAGATGCCTAATCACACACCTCAAACTATGTCAGATTGAGACTTGCTTATCTGAAACTGCATAATACTGTTATTTTTTATTGGGCCTGTAATTCAGGTGTAATTCAAAACTCAAAGGCTGTTGCTGCTTTTAGATATGCTGCATTCTTGTTTTGGCTGATTTTTAAATTTGTTTTGCCATACTGTCACCTTAATAGCTCACTTCTTTCAGAAATGCTGTATGTGTATACAAAGTTTGTCACAGCATATATTAGTGCAGTAACAGAAATGCAGTAAATTCATAATGCTGCTCATTTTTTTTTACTTTACATTAATTACATTCATTATATTAACACATTGTCCTAGTTTGAAACCATGCATAGTATTCTATGCACAGTAAGTCCATGTGCTTGACACTAAATCATACTATGATAGAAAATGTGATTGTTCAAATATAGCTTGTAGTTGCCTTTTAAAGTGATTCCGTTGGCATTGTTCATAGACTAATCTGGACAGTTCTACGAAAAAAAATCAAAGGCAGCAAACTAACAGTGGAAACAGTGGAATTTTCTCCAGACTGTAACAAGAAAGTATGAAGTATGAGAGTGAGAGGCTACAAGGAGGAGTTGGAATCACTGAGTGGATATATAATATAATAAAATGCTGAGTGGAACATGCATATATATGTACAGCGTGATGAAAATGGGACACTGTGTTCCTCTAGAGCAGGCGTCTCAAACCCTGTCCAGAAAGGGCTGCTGTGGGTGCAGGTTTTCGTTCCAACCAAGGAGGAGGCACGCCTGATTCCACCTCTGTAATCAGTTGGTCTTGGTTTTCAGTTACTCAGGTGTGGCTTTTTCTTGGGTAGAACGAAAACCTGCACCCACAGCGGCCCTTTCTGGACAGGTTTGAGACACCTGCTCTAGAGTAAATCCCATTTTCAACTGTTGAAAGTAATATATACTTTCAATATATACTTTTACTTTTATAGATATAAATGGAAAAATCTCTTTTTAGGGACAAATGCAAATAGTCATTATTACACAAAATAATGTGATTAGGAAATGTAATTAGTTATTCAAATATCCAAGGCAGTTTTTTGCTTGCCTATGTGCTTATAGTATGTAGAGATGAATGCTGTGGTTCCTCCTTTAGGCCCAAAGGAGAACACAGCTGCAGGGCAGCCCAGTTACACGTCCACGCCCTGTAAAAGTGTCCCGCACTCCCGCAACACCTCCAAGTACAGTTTCCACCACAGGTCAGTCCTGCTCTTTCTCTCAGAGCTCTAACTATTATATTGTTTTGTTGCTGTCAAAAAATATTTATTTAGTTCTACACTCTCATGCCAGTAGCAGTATGCATTACTGCCAGGTCACTAATGGCACACAGTGTGTACAAACAGAAACATTAGAAAAATTAATTTATGGGTTTATTTAAATGTAACCATGTTATTATTATGAATGTTAATTAGTGTACTTTGAAGCCACTTATTATATCGCAGAAAAGATACATTATATTAAGAGTACCTTTAAAGAGAAAGAAGCAATGACAACATAGGAACTGTACAGTAAAAATAAATTATGTATTTCTGTGTACGGAACATAATAGTTACCATCAAGTAGTACAAGTACAATACCAGGTGTCACCAGTTTTGTCAACAGAGGAACAGTAAGGCTGAAGCTTCTCATGTCAATCAATTGTTTAATCAGTTGTTCTCTTCAAATAACTGATTCATTAAATACAATTAAGTATATAATTCTTGGATGGAATGAAAAGCTGGAGTCACACCGGTCCTTGGAGTGTATATGTGTTTTATATATATATATATATATATATATATATAGCATATTGTCACTTGATATTACAGGGTGTTTTTAAGTGGAGCTTTAGTTTGCTTTGTTGAATGGACTTATGGTTATTCAATTTTCAGAGTCATTCATGACACATTCATGACACATATATTCTCTCTGAAACAGAAAGTGTCCGACTCCTGGATGTGACGGGTCAGGCCATGTGACTGGACGTTTTACAGCCCATCACTGCATCTCAGGCTGCCCACTGGCAGAGAGGAATCAGGGCAGGGTCAAAACTGACCTCTCGGACACGGAGGGGTCCAAGCGCAACCTCCTCGTCTTTGGCCAGAGGGCTAAAAAGTCACGCTACCATGGAAGGTAAGGAATAGTCTGTGAGGAAGGTAAGCAACAGCAGCAGGATGGAGTCCCTCAGTCAGAGGACTGATCTCAGATCAGATTCCCCTCATATTTATGATAGTCAAGTGATTGTAGCTCTAAACAATATGAATACAAACTCTGGATCCGACTCGGATGGCCTGCTGAACTACTAACATATACAACATGCAGTGCTGAGTGTGTATTATTTGTAGCTCAATACATTTTACCTCTGAGGGACCCTGAGCAAGGTACCGTCCCCATACACTGCTCCCCGGGCGCTGTGTTCCTGGCTGCCCGCTGCTACACTTGGGGAATGGCTTAAATGCAGAGGAAGAATTTTGTGCTGTTCACACTGTGTGCTGTGGTGTGTTCACATATGACAGAATGTTCACTTCGCTTCACTTTCACGTTTTATTTCTTTTTCAGAATTGGGCGCCCTCCAAAATATCGAAAGAATCAACAACGAACTTATCCGAGTGAGTTTCTTGTTTCATAGCACAATTCACTTGTCTTGGTTCAGGTAAAGCAGATGAAAATATTTTAATCATGTTTTTATTTGACAGGAAGAATTAATGATCTGTCCCAAATTAGGCACTGAAGCTATTATATCGGTGATCAGAACATCATTAGTGTTTGTGTGTGTGTGTGTTTTGTTTTCGTTCAGACATGTCTACAGAGAGCATGTATCCCTCCCTGTTCATGTCGGCTTTGACGGCCAGTTCAGATCGCACTCTTTCTCTTTGCTGGGAGCAACACTGCAAGTTACTGCCTGGTGTTGCTGGAATCCATGCAAGCCAAGTAGCTACATGGACTGTAGAGGAGGTAGGCCTCCATAACACAGAAGAAATGTTGATGGCATTTTAAAGACAAAACAGATGCATTTAAATGACAGTTTGGCCAAAACTCAGATTTATAGTTTTCTCCCTTAGCCTGATTGCTATAGATCAGCTAAGACTACGGAATTTATTTCTAAGAGGCTAATGTACACTTACACCCCCTTAGGGCTGCACATTAGGGACAGTAATCTGAATTAGTAATGCAGTTATCCTGCTACATCTTGCAATTGCAGCACCCTTCACTATATTAAAGAGCCTAGGTCATCACTTTTCTGGAATTAAAAATGTTGGACCAGTATTTGTGATGTCCAAAACCCAAACATGTCCACATGCGTTATTCAGCCTACAGCAGTTTAAACCCACTCATTCATGCTGAAGTTCTGAGGAATGTTTCAGCCCCAACCTGTCTTTTGAATGAGCTACAATACAGGACAGCAAATCAGAAAAGAGATTGGCTACATATATCAGCATTAAAGGCACATTAACAAAAACAGTCTGTTTAATTCTGTTGTCGGAAAGAATGAATTATGAAGAATTATGTATTTATTTCGGTACACAAACCATTCAAAAACTGAAATAGGAGGAAAATGTAGAATTTGAGCCCTTGAAACATGCCTTAGCCCTTAAGAGTTAAAGACTGGCCAAAATAGTTAGACTTTTTGTTGAATTACATGAAGACCTCGATTTATCAGAACACCTGTGCTGTGATTAGTCACCCTGTCAAACACTGTGAATGTTTAGAAGCTCATTCGCACATTACATCCTTCTGTAATATCAATATTGCAGAAATCAATATCATGATAAAGATGAACAGGTTAAGTGTTGCAAAGCCCAACACTCCATCAGTTTGCAACTGGCATATCTAAAACATCCATGTTTAGTTCAGTATTTTCAGATAGACTTACCTATGTGGATTCTGACACTGTATGAGACTGTGATTGCTTGCATATTGGGAATTCTCTGAGGGACACACACTGGCTTATGAACATGATCTCTCATGAAGCTGTGAGGGTTTCTAACTTGGTATTCTGCTTCATTTCCAGGTTTTTGGCTTTGTACAGAATCTTATAGGTTGCGAGGAACAGGCCCGGCTTTTCAAGGACGAAGTAATTAGTCAAAACCTTTGCATCACATCACAGTAATCTCCTCTGTCAGTCTATTTTTCAAACCAGTTCTGACTCCTAATAAAAAAATCTGTTTTCCTCTGCAGATGATCGATGGAGAGGCCTTC
The DNA here is from genome assembly GCA_037974365.1 of Hydrocynus forskahlii. Taxonomy (NCBI): domain Eukaryota; kingdom Metazoa; phylum Chordata; class Actinopteri; order Characiformes; family Alestidae; genus Hydrocynus; species Hydrocynus forskahlii. Next base: position 31,690,142 of record JBBPCX010000141.1, on the reverse strand, counting down.
CTCCTACTGACTCAGACTGATATTGTGAAGATAATGAGGATCAAACTGGGACCCGCCCTGAAGATCTACAACGCCATTCTGATGTTCAAGAGAACTGATTAAGGACTGTGGTCAAACTGTGTGACTCTTCAGACCTGTGTGACGTGCCCATCCATGCAGAATCCATTACCCATCATGTGTTTGGTGTTTACCATTGTCCCCACCAGAGAGAGAGAAAGAGAGAGAGCGAGAGAGAGGGAATGAGGAAAAACACAAGGAGACAAACGGAGACAAACACCAGATAGAAAAAAGTAGGTGCAGGTGAAGAAGCATGACTGAGCCCGTGCTAGAAAAAAGTGATGCACTGATTCAAATGTGTACAGTTGAGTGCGAACAAAATATATGACATGAGCACAGTTTTGTCTTTTGGTCTACATACTGTTGGCAATAATTGTGCTGATGCCATATTGTTTATTAATGTTGAAATTATGTATGCAGTTGAATCAGGTAAATTCAGTGCATTATGTTTTCCAGTGCAGTGTGATGGTGCTGTTTATTTTTTTTTTAAAAAGAGAATGTGTTACATTAGAGAACAGTCTGATCCAAATCCCAGAAGTGTCAAAGCTGTGGGCTGTCCTGAGTGGTCATTGTTCTTTCTGCTTCAGCCAACTCAGTGTTTCCAAGACCTTGTGCCCATAACTGTGTCATTTGTTGGCACTTTTCCTGGTAATGGCCTCGTAATTGAGAGACTTACTTTTACTATACATAATAGGGGTGCTGATATCTGACACACAACATATTTATTCGATGTGAAAATGGTTCAGTGCATCAGGAAACTTCACCGTAACTCAGCTTTGGTATAAATTAAAATAGTAAATATTTTTTAAATACACTGATTGCACACATGTGAATACCCCAATAATGGAATATAATGAACAAACCAATACACTAAAGGTGTTTTCACATCTGCAAGTCTGGACCAAAGTTCATGTTTTTGTTACATTGTGTGCGTTTGATCAAGTTAGTTGCGCTTTCACATTGCAGTTTTGCAAACACACTGAAGAACTGTGCAGGACACACTCACACCCTGTTGTCTTGAGCTCCGAGGGCGTCTCCCTATACTTGACACTGATAGATTTGTAGACAAGCTTGTGTCTGACATTGGCATGTTGTCAATCAATCAACAAACAGATTCATTTCGCCGCCACTGCACTACTAATATTACTGTTAATAATTACGATTTAAGTTAGAGGTAAGATGATTAAACTTTTAATTTTGGCATTTTTATGTGTTTTTTTAAGTTGAATTTAGATTTCTCCATCATACCATATTGTTTTGGGCCAATATGAAAAGAAGTGCCATTTTATTAGAACTGAATATTATTAGAACTGATTCTAACATTGCATCTGTGTGGATGAATTGTCACCTTCAGACTCAAATATCATGATGAAGACGTGAATTATTTTTAGACCCCTAATATGTATAGCTGACCAGTTCTCAAAGGGGGAAGCAGAGATAACCATGAAGACCCTGGATGGCCCCTGTGCCGATCATCCCAGAGTGCGATGGGTGTAATATTTGGAATCATGACTAGTAGCACTTTTTGGCAGTATGCTGTTGTTTGTGAACAGTTTTTTTCTACGTAAGAGTGATCTGTGGTTGTTCAGTGAAGTCTGGACAGCTTTTGGGAGACTTGGTGCTATTCCTGAACCCTTTCTTCAGCCCGTGGTAATGTTTATGCACTTTATATGATATCGGCCAACAGGTGGAGCAAATGCACATTCTGAGCCACTGCAGAGAAGCATGGGAGCATCTGCAGCGTTTCCCTTCACCCTTTCTGCAGCTATTTTGTTGCTCATGCAGTTACAGTTGTGTTCATTATTTTGTTAATTAACAAGCAGTTGGGACTGAATACATCTAACAGAAGTCTTAATCCGTTTTTTGATTAACCATTCTCTCTCTGATGGGAAAATTATAATAATGTACAGTTCTTCAGTAAAAAAAATGTCATTCAGCTCATCAACATAAATAAATGTTTAATACAGTCACTGTTGAAATGTTTATGATTTATACTGTATCGAACATGCAAAAATCTGGTGCTTTTTCTGCTACAACCTTCTACTTTCACTTACTGATATTGAGCTGTGATATTGTTTCACTGCTGCTTCCTGTATTCTTTCACTGGCCACTTTATTAGGACAGGTGCCTCACTGTTAAATTTATCGGCTCCACTGACCATACAGGTCCGGACCTGGTCAGGACCCCCACAGGACCACCAGTGAGCAGGTAGCGGGTGGTGAATCATTCCCAGCACAACATCTACCCTGCTGGTCCACCCTGCAGCTATAAAGTTATTGACAATAGTTCATCTGTGCAGTTTGTGTTGGTCATCCTATAATCCTTCATAAGTGGTCAGTTTCTGGCCACAGGACAATGTAGGCTGGATATTTTGGATAATTCTCAGTTCAGCAGAGACACAGAGGTATTGAAAAACTCCTGTGTGTTATCCACTCTGTGGAACACACACATACACACTCACACACACACACACACACACTAATGTATGACATCAGTGTAGTCTATGGACTACTTTCTGTAACTAACCTACAGAGTGCACCTTTATGGTCACTGGAGCTGATAAAAATAAACAGTGAATGTAGATACAAGGTAGGCAGGTCTAGTAAAATGGCCTGTACAAACACACACACACACACGCACTCACTCACACACATATTAGTGTGTATTCTGGTCCTTAAGGGGTGCTTCCATATCTTTATGTAAGACTTGTAGCTAAAAGAGAAAAACGTAAAGAGTCACATTTTGAAATGGTTCACTGTAGAGATATTTTTTTACTTCTATTTCTTTACAGTGGTGGTGAATGGAACCAGGGGTTGCAATGCCTACTACAGATATGGCCATTTTATTTACTATCCAAAACCACCAGTGAATCTGAGAGTTTTTTATGTGACGATAGTGGTAAAATGTAAAAATAAAAATAAAATAAAAAAGAACTTCTGTTTAAATTTTAAAAGAAGAAAGTTTTAGGGCAACACCATCTCATAGAACTATGACAATAATATTAAATGTCTCAGGCAATGTTCATTTAAAGAAGATTAGCTTGCTGTGAGGTAGCTTTTAGAAGCATTGAATGCATTAGACGTCATCATTGTGAACAATTCGATCAGTTTCTGGTGGCCTGTGGTTAGGGAGCTACCCTTGTAATCAGAAGGATGTGGGTTTGAATCCCAGAACTGCTGGTGGCACCACTGAGGTACCCTTGAGCAAGGTACCATCCCCACACACTGCTCCCCAGGTGCTGCGTCGCTGGCTGCCTGCTGCTTCGCTTGGTCAATTAGTTAAAAACAGCAAAAGAATTTCACGCTGTTCACGTTGGGCTGTCGTGCTCACGTGTGACTATTAGGGGTCACTTTACTTTAAAACGGAGCTGAATGGAACCAGACGTCTGGTTCCATTCACCATGACTATATGTAGTAATTCTGACACATTCAGTTTCTCTTGGACGGGGGTGAATGGAACCAGACGACAGCACAAGTTTCTCAAGAAGACCATTTCACACCAGACGCACCTGAAAATATGACTAAAGCATTTAAAACGTTAATTAGTGTTACTGGTAAAAAGTTAATTCCCATTTAAATGCCCTTAACCTTTACCTTAGTAAACAAACGCTGATATCTGGCTTCTTTTCTTTTTTTCCAATAAAGTACAGTGAAAAGGAAAGTACTGGGACATGAGGTCCCCACAAATGGCAAAACCTTGTACGGAACACACAGGGTGCAGCCCTAGCCTAGATCCTCATGCCCTGGTTGATCATTCACTTCACCATAAAGGTGCAGCTCTCTGAACCTCCTCGGTCCGGATCTCTCTCACACACGCAGGTAAAACCAGCTCTCAGCTTCTTAAACCCACTCCAGAGGCTCGAAAAGTGTTGGAATATTCGTACGTGTGCGTAAAAAAGCGCTACTTGTGTAATAGTCATATTTTCAGCAAACGTATTTTCTGTTTGAGTGACGGAAGCTCCGTCGCGTCTTGTTGTTTACAGTTTTAGCGCGCTTCTGCTCTCGTCTTCAGATAAAATGGACCAGTGTGCGCTTATATTTGCACATTTTCTCGCTTAACTGCGAGAATGAATATCCGGATTGAGCGAAAACACATTTCTATCATATACAGTATTTTGGTCTGGCGGTTTGTGATCATGAACTTAAACAGATCGGTCTTATATACTGTTATGTGTATAGTTAAAGGTGCAATTCTGTCTATTTTTCAAAATGATGTGTTTAATTAAAGCGTGGTTCGATGTCAAATGCACCGTTCCTGAAAAACGTAGTTGTTTACAATGTTGGTGAATGGATCCAGACGTCTGAAGAGTTTTCCCTCTCCACATAAAGTTATTACACTAACTGGTTATTAATGTATCCTGACGTGCTAGACATGGTTTCATGATACTTTTTTTGCTAGATCTTGGCCTTAAACATATTTTTATTTATAGTTAAGGATGCAAATGTGCCTGTTTTCCCAAAGTTATCTACGTAATTAAAGCGTTAAGGTGTACCCAAAGTCACTCAGCGTGGTGTACTAGAATCACCGTTCTGGAAAAACGTAGGAGTTGTTTACAATGGTGGTGAATGGAACCAGACGTCTGAAGAATTAACTACATTCCCCATATAAAGTTAAACATAATTTTAAAAGGGTGGAGAGGTGCATACATGGCAAAACAGTTGTCAAAGAAAGTGTATTTTTCAGTTTTATTTTCCACATTTACTCACTTAACTGCAGTTATTCCCTCAACCTGTTAAGAGAAAACTATTTTATTTACAGTATTTTGCTCTGACAGTTTGTGATCATGAACATAAACGTATCAGTCTTATATATTGTTATATTATAAACAAAATCCACATCTTTACAAAAAGATGTGAGTAATTTAAGCATGGTTTGACATCAAATGCACCGTTCTGGAAAAAGTTGCTTTCAGTGGTGGTGACTGGAACCATTAACAACTGGTTATTAATATGCTACATGTTGGACATTGTTTTATAATGCTTTTTGACCTTAAACATATTTTAAAAAGCAAACAAAGGAGGAGAGGTACAAATAGGGCAAAATAGTTGAGGAGGAAAGCATACATTTCAGACTGAACACTACTTTACCATCATTAACATTGCACTTAACAACTCAAAAGACCAGTCCAGTCTTTTGGATGCCAGTTGAATTGAGTGTATTTGTGGTGAAGACGTTGCTACTCCTGGTTCCATTCACTACCATTGTAAAGGACATTTTAGTGCACATTAACAGCGCACATTAACTGGTTGAATTAAAAAGCCTGAAAATGTGTTGAATTCCCCTTTAAGAATCGCAGTCACGGCAGTGACCTTTACATATTGAAAGGCCTTGCAGCTGTAGAGGCTGATGAATATTCATATTGGTTTTGGCTTCTGACTTTTTTTTGTTTCTATCATGCCGCAAACCGTAAATAGAGGCAAACTGTCATAATTCCTTTACATGGAAAGACGGTGTTTACTGTGTAAACCTGATGGGAACTGTTGTGTTACATTGCCCTTCATGGGTTCGTTTCGTGTCACAAACCTGAAGATCCAGTTCAGTGTTCAGCACAGCAGCAGTGTTCATAGCACTCGAGTCATCAAGTGTTGACCATTCGTCTTTGAAACGCAGCGTTAATGTAGCCTGTCCTGTCCTGTGGGAACTGGGGACAACAGCGGAATGGAACAAAGACATGGCACAATATAACCAAGTAAGTCCTTCATGCAAGCCTTTTTTGCTTCACCTCAACACTGTGGACTTGTGTTTCTTTATTCAAGGAGAGACTGACTAACAGAATATTTGTCCTTCAGCCACCGTCCCCTTCGACTAGCGATGTGAACCTGGGAGCTTCAGCCAATCCTCAGTGAGTTTATTTGACCGTGCACACAGACAAAAGCACCTTCCTGAGCGTCTTGTGTGCTTTTTTATATTAAAGTCAAGTCAAGTTTATTTATGTAGCCCATTATCTTACACAAAGATCCCTCAGCGTTCTTTATAGGAATAGAATAAAATAGTGAGCAAAAAAATTGGAGGACACAAAAGAATTCATAGAAAATCAAGAAAAGAGGATTAAAAGTGCAATGGAAGTGCAAATATTTAAAAGAAGGCAGAGGAGAATAGTGCAGTTTTAGCAGCTTTTTAATGCTGGCTGGCAACAGTGGATTATGCAGCAGATAATGAGATAAAATAATAATCTCATAGACCTGTGTGCACATGTGACCTTCGAGGGATTTGCAGGTGTTAATTCCAGTTGCAGTTTTATAATTATGACCGTTTTCTTGCCTTTCAGTGCCAAACCCACTGACTTTGACTTTCTTGCTGTGATCGGGAAAGGAACCTTCGGAAAAGTAAGTCGAGCGCCAGAAAGCTTGAAAGACGACTTGAGAAATGATTAACCTCTTAGTAGGAAGCCTGTTGAACTTTGTTTACTGTGCTGTTTTTAGAATATATTGGAGAAGATGTAGGATTTACAGTTTATTTTCCATCCCGTGCAAACAACTCCACTTATCAATTGCAGGTGCTCCTCGCCAAACTCAAAGCGGATGGAAAATTCTACGCCGTGAAGGTTCTGCAAAAGAAAGTCATCTTAAAGAAAAAGGAGGTTTGTTCTCAAAATCAATCTTATTTAATGAGGAAAAGTATAAAAACACTGCTGTAATCCACACTCTCCTCTTGCAATGTGACCAGTTCGATGGTAAAACACTACCAGAAATTTGTCAAAGGTAATTATTGCCATTTTGTTCGAATGAACAAGCGATTTGTTTTCTTGGAATTATTCAAGTTCTGTAAACACTGCATCATTTCTCTTGTTTTGTCATTTGCTTTAAAGAACAATATGCTTTAGGCTTTAAAGAACAATATTTTTATTTGGAAATTAGGAGAAATATTGTCAGGCGTTCTTAAAAACCAAGGCAAAGCTGTTCAGTTCAGTACTTGTACCTATAAAAGATAAAACCTGAGAAACTGAACATTTTTGCAGTGCTCTCAAATGTTTTTCCAGAGCTGTATATGTTTATATGTAATATAATGGAATCTTCCAGCCTATGTCACTGAAAAGGATAAACTAGGAATAAATATAAATGTTTGAGCACCTTTACTCAAAAGATTTGGTCCTGTAAATAGTTAAGTGAGTATAAGATGATCTCTAAAAGGGATCAAGTCTAATATATGACAATAAAATAATAAAATATGTATCACTTCTTTTGAAGTGGGTTTAATCTGAGAAGTGAAAGTGGGCCGATGTGGCTCACTTGTTGTTCTACCAGTGACCTAATCTAATCAGTTTGTTCCGTCCTTTGCACTGTGACAATCATTTATAGCTGCTAGGCTCATACTCCTTAACTTTTCTTTTAATGTGTTTGGGCATTTTGTGTGCTGCTTTCGCATTCCCTGTGTTGCAACGTCCACTTGTGAAACGGGCTGAAATCCTGATGGGTGTGCTGCTTAGGATGCATAAGTGGTGCCCAAAGTCATATGAGTCCATTCTCTCAAATGAAAAAAACGCAAGAACGAGCCACTGTTCGAGCAGACGCTAACAGCATCTCTCCTGAAGGCTCGCCACACTGCACCATTGTTCCGTCCGTCATAATGCAGGCACTGTCAGACAATGCTGTTCTGTCTAGTGATCATATTGGCAATCAAGTCATCAGTTTTGCTGATTAATGGAGTCATCAATTAGTTAAAAATGCTAAGCAATATTGATTATTTTAGTAATCATGTATATGGTCATTAAGTCAATTCATGTCCGTAAGGCATTATTATTACTGTGTCACTATTATGTGTAATAACAGAGTTGGTATAGAGTGCAACTCCAAACCACTATCTGTGTTAATTTGTATTTATTTAATCTTCTTTTACTGAGCGCAGCAGTTTCTCGATATAGTATAGTGTGGTTAGTACTAAGCAGTTTCAGAGTATTTTTTGGAGAGTGTTATTTTGACATTATGCTGTAATTTGTATTGTTCTCATCTCTGTGTCTTGGTGTCTGTGCAGTTGTAACATAAGCAGTTTCCTCCTGGATTCTGATTCGGATATTATTACTGATGCTGATTATAATTATAACACAGTAACCTATCCCGCTGGTTAATCAAGTGAAAGTGTTTTTAAAAGACCGTATTATGTTATTGTTTATATTACTTTAATGAGTACTATTTTGATTTATCACACTATTCAAGAAAGGCTATATTATTGCAGGTATTAGTATGTAATCTATATTGCCTGTTAATCAAGCAATATGTTAGTTTCTTTTAATAAAGCATATGTCATTTAGATTATTGATTATATTGGCCATTAAGTAATCTATTTTGTTGATTAAATTAATAATCAGAGCTTTAAAAAAGGTCCAGACCATGCATGGTCGTTTACAGATTTCATAATACTTGGAAAAAGATCAACTAGGGCATTGATTTGAATGTTTTATCATCATGCTAACTGCCAAGTATCACTGCCGATTCATCAGGAGGGTACTTTTGAATTAATGAGCTTTAAAATGAGTTGAGATCCTGACAGCTGTCTTGGATCTGTGCTGTTTTATGTTTTCAGCAAAAGAACATAATGGCGGAGAGGAACGTTCTGCTGAAGAGCCTGAAACATCCATTTCTGGTGGGCCTCCACTACTCATTCCAGACTTCGGAGAAACTTTACTTTGTGCTCGACTACGTCAACGGAGGAGAGGTGTGTAAACCCCTAGCCTGAGAAGAGGGCTGTGTGTGTATTCTTATCATGTTTGCTCTCAACTTGTCCCATGATACCACACTTCTGTAAACGCGTAACCAAGTTCAAATATAGTTCACATGAAGTGATTACAGTGAAAAGAGCGATGCACTTATTTGAATTGAATTTATTACATCAACACTGTTTTGGCTTTAAGTTAGCTTACTTTAGGCAAGAACTGTGTTGGTGAAACATTCAGTCAGAATCAGAAAACTTTATTGATCCTGGAGAAACTTGCTTATGTTATGACTGTACAGAGACACAGAGACAAAAACAGTATAAATAATAAATAATAAATAAATCCAATAAAAACTGCGCAGAAAATACTCTATATGAAATGCACTCCGCTATATATACAAACGTTGGCAATTTCTCTAAATACTATAGATAAGTAACTTACATTTAGGTGAATTACTAGTAACAAATAGTGGTTAGCAGTATGTTATTGCATGTAATAAAGATCAGTAGTAGGTAATTAATAGTGACATAATTGACATTTAATATGAATGACATTTAATATAACTGACATTTACTAACAATGTTTTTTTTAAATGTGGAAACTCATGAATTTATGTATTTGGTGTATTTTTCAGTATTTGTGCACCAAGCAGTTTTTTTTTTCTTTAGTTATTCTTCCATCTTCAGAAAGAGCGATGTTTCTCAGAACCACGAGCTCGATTCTACACCGCCGAGGTGGCCAGTGCCATTGGCTACCTCCATTCCCTCAATATCGTTTACAGGTGAGTGACTGGGCCGATTTTCTGTTTTCACAACAGTTGAATTATTTTATGATAAAATATACACTCTTGTACGTTTCTGAGTCAAACCATACACCCCCCAAACCCCCCCCCCCCCCTAATCTTACCACCCTTGGGTTCCTGTCGGGCTTCTGCAGTGTTTTTGCAGTGTTTCTGCTGGTGAAATTTCTCCATGGTGGCCCACTATGGCAACATTTTTGCCACCATGGCAGTAACCCCGCCGTGTCGACAAAACGGAAGCACCCATACTGGTTAACGAAATGAACCCAAGCCCTGCGTGATCACTCCAGGTGCAGCTCGCCCTCCTCACAGCAAGGGACTCTTGTGAGCTAGACTCTGGCATGGCCGACATTTTCAGCGCATTTAAACACAGAGTTTGAACTTGAACTTTGCGAAGTATTGTCTACTTGATAGCGTACTGAGCGTTCTCTCTGTCTTGTCTTTGGATTATTTCGATTGTGACCTGCGGCTTTGTTTGACCACACTTTTTGCCTTGCCTTGGAGACTCCTCTTTCTGGCATTTTTGAACCTTGCTGTTTTATTGAATTATGGAATTTTTCCCTGTTCATATGGCTCGGTCTGCCACTGGTTCACCTCTTGCCTGTTTTCTGTTGTGCATTTGGATTGTCCCCATTGTTCGCCTTCAACTGTGACTTAAACCTCTTCCTTTCTCGAGTTGCATTACACCCACAGCTGAGCTGACGGCGTCACTGCTTTCAGGTTGGTCATCACAACATAAAAAGAGGCCATTATTTTTTTACTGTTTGCACAACAACAACAGTGGCGATACAAACTAACAACTGGTAAGTCGACGAAGTACAAAGCTGCTACCTGTTTGGGCTGCAGATACAGCACTGTTCCTGTATACCTATAGGAACGTGCCTTTTGTGAACTTATATTCATTCATAAATGGTTTTGTAATGCCAAATTTAAACTTCTTTTAAATGATAGCTTATAGATTTAAGCTCATCGGTAACTTGTATAAGTTTTAGCTTATAGTTAACGTACATAAGTTTTAAGTTATTGGTAACTGCCTTGTCTTGTGTGATGATTAATCCTTGCTATTGATTGATGAGTCTACTATTATTAATGCACTAAATACACAAATTCAGTAAATTACTGAATATTAAGATTGAACTGTATATAACTGACATTTTGCCTTCGCATTTGAACCATCCAAACAAGTGTCTCCCTCCAGATCTTCACTGTCAGCAGTTTTTTGTAAAAGCAGAAATTTTAATCATTATGCAAAACTGTCAGGGGTTAAAAGAAGAAAAAGCTAGTTTCTGCCCCTCTGTACTTTCGCTTTAGTTATGTGTATCATTTGTGATGAGGATCAGTGTAATCCTGTCTGTCTGGCTACACGCAGCGAGGGAGATTGCACCCTGACCCAGAGCTCTGACACTGAAATCAATGGGATGAGGCCACGCAGTTGCCTCATCCTTTACTGTAATGTACTGTAAAAGTCTACTGACCTTCTCCACTTTTAAGACACATGCTTTTTTAGACAAATCAATATCAAAGTTAAGTTTCTATAAAAGCTAAATAACCTTTAGGCACTTTTCCACAGGCATTTCCAGCATCTCATTTGAAAGATGCTGGGTTTGGTTCGTGTGTGTTATTGTTCAGCATTGTACCTTTAAAAATACTCAAAACATATAAATTATTAATATAATCAATAATAATCGCATTCATCGCTCACCTGACCTTCATGTCTGGTCTTCGTTGTGCTCCTACAGGGATCTGAAACCAGAAAACATTCTGTTAGACGCTCAGGTAAGGGTCCTCATAATCATTTATATAATCAAATATGCGTCGATTTAAAAAAAAAATACTAAACATTTTGGTTCTAGGGTCATGTGGTCCTGACGGATTTTGGTCTGTGTAAAGAAGGACTAGAACCTGAAGCTACCACCTCCACGTTTTGTGGCACACCAGAGGTGAGTAGAGCTGGAAAGTAGAGCTGTTGCCGGGTTCAATTTTGCTTTATGTGATGTGAATTCTCTCCTGTGTCTTAGTATCTGGCCCCAGAGGTGCTGCGGAAAGAGCCATACGACCGCACTGTGGACTGGTGGTGTCTCGGAGCCGTGCTGTACGAAATGCTCTTCAGCTTAGTAAGTTCCAGTAAATCTATCTGTCTATCTGTATCTAGTTACATATATATATACATCACACTGTCTGTCTGTCTGTCTCTGTCTGTCTGTCTATCTATCTATCTAGCTATCTCTCTATCTGTCTATCTGTCTGCCTTGTTGGTCTATCCAGCTATCTATATCATATTTGATTCGGTTCTTACACAAGACCCTGTGAAATTATGTTGCCCTAACTGTTGAATAGAATAGAGCTGCCTCTTTTTTATTTGGGTCTCTTTCCTTTTGTGACTCTTCCAGCCCCCTTTCTACCGCCGAGATGTAGCAGAGATGTATGATGCCATCTTATACAAGCCCTTGCAGATGCCTCCTGGCAAGTCTGATGCGGTTTGTCACCTGCTGCATGGACTCCTGCAGAAAGACCAGCATCGCCGATTAGGGGCCATCGCTGACTTTGTGAGTAAAACGCATGTCTTTTCAGGCATGAGTTTCCAGGTTCAAACTAGTCCATTTCCATGTAGTAGTAGCTTGAACAATGTAATTGTGTGATATGTTCTCATAATTATTGATGGAGATTTTGTCAGACTTCTGTAAACCAGTTGCTGTCTTCAAGGTTCGAATTCAAGGTTCAAGGTTGCTTTACTGTCATCAGCAGCTGTGAGCACGTACATAGTGAACATTACAATAGAAACAATAGAAACAACACAATAAACAAACACTACAACAACGTAAAAGTATTGTAACAGGTATACACCTAGTGACTAGTGTTGCACTATAAGTATGATTATTGCACAGGAGGCAGTCAGCAGTAATGGATAGACAATAGAGCAATGTATTGTGAGACTGGGATGTCAGTCTGAAACAATACAATAACTAGTGGTTGTTGAGTGTAGTGGATAACATCGCTGCCTTCCAAGCAGCAGAGTGGGATTTGATTCCTAACTTGGACAGCTCACCACACTACGCCAGTAAGGTTCCTAACACTACAATAGCCTACACGTGTCAAGCGCAAATCTGTAAGTCACTTTGGATAATAGTGTCCGCCAAATGCTGTAAATGTAAAATGCATGAGTCGATAATACAGCAGTGTAACAGTAGTGAAAATGGGATGTAAATCTGAGACAATACAATAAGTAGACAATACAACAGTGTAGCAGTGAAGTGTGAAAGGTATGTAAACCTTCCAGAATGAGTAATATTGCATCATATGCATGATATTGCACAAGAGGCCATCTGTGGTTAGAGCTGGGAGATTTGGCAGATGCTTTTATCCAAAGCAGTTTACAATTTGAGGAAACGTTCAAGTGTCGGGACATTGTGAAATTAAATATGGAAAATATACAATTTAAAAGCTTGTGTGATTCCTCTTACTGACACTGTATATCTGTCCAGATGTATTTATTTCATAAAGTGACATATGCATCGTTTTGGCTTGCAGCTGGAGATTAAAAACCATGTGTTCTTCAGCCCTATTAACTGGGATGACCTCTACCACAAGCGCATCACTCCACCATATAACCCCAACGTGGTAGGTTGGAAATGCTAGAACATTTACACAGTATGCTTACAACAAATGCAGTGCATGTTCTGCCTGCTAATGTCAGTCAGATCTCTTGGGAATTTCTTTTTCTTTTTATAATTACAATCAAAGTGTTCTATAATTAACCAGGCAATATGATAATAAATGAAGCCACAAAACAGTCATGTCATGGGTGCCGTCGGTATGTCTGCATCACCGAACAGTTCTGACAGACAAAAAACAGACCAGTTATAAAGAGTTAGTGCATAGTAACATGTATTGTTCATTTGTTTATTTATTTATTTATTAGTTTTATTGCAATTTTTCCAGTTCCAGTCTTCTTCCTTTGAATGAAAAAAAACCCTATAAAATAATCATGTATTTTCTATTTATTTTAAATTATTTATTTTAATTCTGTATATTGCAAGTTTTTTTGCACTTCTCAAATTGAATAAAAAAAATAAAATAAAAATGAAAAACAAAACATAACAAAACAATCTAGTTTATTTTCTTTGTTTTTTTATTTATTTTTGCAGGTACTTCTCAATTTGAACAAAAGTAAAGCAAATGAACAACATAAGATGCTCAATTGTTTATTTATTTATTCATTTATATAGTCTGTTCCAATGTGTCCAAAAGTATCAGGACAAATAAGTATCCTGGTCAGTAGTGTACTCAAATGCACCAGTATTATTACAGTCAGACTGTTCAGTTAGTGTCTCTGTTGACCGTGTTCCTCTGTGTCTCCAGAGGGGTCCAGCTGACCTACAGCACATTGACCCCGAGTTCACCAGGGAGATGGTGCCCAACTCGGTGGGCCGCACTCCAGAACTGACCCCCAGCCTGGCCACAAGCAGCTCCAACGCCTTCAGCGGCTTCTCCTACGTCTCCAGCGACAACAGCTTCCTCTGAGCCTCTCCAGGTGCCTTCCTGCACTGGCCACGATCTCTCGAATGCCTAAAAAACGGAAAAAAACGAGGCATTGAATGTACAAGATTCAAATGTGTCACATTAATCAAATATAGTCGACAGCATGGTTATTACTTAACGTGGAAGGTAGTTACTCATTTAAATCAAGTACGTTCAGCACCTCACTTCTTTCAGCGTCACTAACCCTCACCAAGTTTGAGCCGAACAAGCAGAGTGTTTTACTTTTCCGTGCCTTTTACTTGTATAAACTAGCAATGGATTAAAAGCCACACAGAGATAAGAAACATGTAATTTAGCACTCCTTTAAGCTTCCAGCCTCCTGGTATTTCAACATGGACATGGATTTTCCATTGTGCAATGCCCCGGGCCGATGGCAGGGCCGGTGGGGATTAGATATAAATTGTCCATTAAAAAAATATAGTTGTTTCTTTTGTTTCTTGACTGTGAATTTCAGTGCAACCCATCCACCTGGTCAGTGTTTATGCTCTTTCTTTACTCAGCTGTAAGACGTATCACGTGTAAATAAATAGGACCTCTAGTTATGTGCACTGTACACAATAAAGAGGCCCAAGCATAAATACTGTAATTAGGAAATGTAGCAAAGCATGTGGATTACTTTTTAACAGCTGTACTATTGTAGTCAGTCACACTGCTTTTAGAAAAATAATATGATGCGTGACTATAATTCAGTGTTGTAAGTGATTGCTGAGTGTTTTAAAAGGATATGGTTTAAATAAATGAGCAATCTATTAAAATATATGTGGGTTAGCAGGACCCCCCTTGTGCTCTGAAACTTGTGTTTTAGGTTCCAGTGCTGTGAAAGGCAGTTACTTTGCGTTCCCGGTAATTTAAGCCAGCAAAAGAAATTCTTCAGACATGAGTCTCTTCAGATATAAATCTGCTGAGAACGGCTCGGCTTTCCTAATTTCCCTCTGCGTAGGCATTATTTGTTTATTTTTCAAAGGAGAAACAACCCATGTGAGGTCACCCATAGCAACACCGTTGTTTTATCTGAAGTCATGTAGAAAAATTCTCTCTTGCAACTACATTCATGAAAGATACAGAAAATAGTCAAAATGCTAAGTGCCTGCTTTCATGGCCTAAAAAATAAGTGGGAGCTAGAATCTGTTCATTTGAAGCTTTTTATGCATGTACACACAGTTCCTCTCTCTCTCTCTCTCTCTCTCTATATATATATATATATATATATATACATACGTATATATGTATATATATATATATATATATGTATATATGTATATATATATGTATATATATTGTGTCATTTGCATGATCAGTGCAACAAGAAAGACTAAAAAATAATAAGACAATAGAAAAAAAAAAGAAAATAGACAATAAACGATAGAGCAATACAATAACAAGAACATTAGTGTAACATA
>JBBPCX010000141.1:31655338-31667169 GCA_037974365.1 Hydrocynus forskahlii | reverse complement strand
ATTTCACTACATAATTCCTAATTCCTATTTTTTCTATTTTACAGAGCAGAAAAAATACCCTAAAACATAACTTGTGCTGTAACTTTTGCACAGGGCCCATTTCATTTATGTGGTCTTTGTAGAGCATGTGAACTTATTTTTGCTTAGATCAACAAAACACGTCATTTAAGTCGGGGTGCCTAAACTTTTGCCTACACAAATGTATATTTTAAATGGTACTCACAGTTTCTTATAATAAGGTGTAATCACAAAAATACTGTGTTTTGAAGCAAAATGTCCTCTTAACAGCCAATGTTTCAGAAATGTCCCTCTTGTACAATGTAAATCTTCAGCCACACATGCACAGCCTGACACCTGATAGCTGAGCCCGTGTGTGTACACTATAGAAAGAGTTACTCTATCAGCCATACTACGTCCATTCATCACGTTACAGCCTGGCTGGGGAAAGTGAACTCCTGATGTTGTGATAAATTCTAGGGGCACCTTGCTGTCGAGCCACCTTGTTATTATTGTGAGGTATATGCTTAGCCTTGATTTACTGTCAGATTCCAGATCTTCCCCAAAGTTAAGCCATTTACTAACATTTCTAGTCTTTCCTTTTTGCAAAAATACATATATAATTATTTATTTACTTATGTCTACGTATTAGTTAAACAAATCTTATGCCTTTAAAGAATAGGCTAGCAAAAAATATCAAAACCATTATTCCAAATTCCAAAAATTCCAAAGGAGGGAATGAGTTTTGAAAAAACAAGTTTTTCCATATCCCAGCCAAGACATGTTTAGTTTAGCCACAAAGCTCATGTGGTGTTTGTAATATCACACTTCAAGTTGTTAACAGTGTATTCTAGCTATGAGCACTTATTCCCGTGCATATAGATACAGTGAGTTGTACAGTGTCAGAAAGTGCAAGTCTATTAGAGATTACTGAACACTTCTTTGATGTGACAGTGTGGTGATTAAGGAATGTAGTTAGCATCATGCTAACTGGTGGGATGCATACTATCATTTATTAGCTACATTAGCCTCGTAGATCTGGTGCGAAACTGAAACAAATCAGAATCAGAAACTTTATTGATCTCGGACGATATTGCTGATGTTACAACTAAATAGTCACACAGAGACACAAAGACAATATGAATATAAAGTCAAAAATAAAAGTTAAAAAAGAAGCAAACTTCAGATACCAAACATGTGGACTATATCTGTGGTAAAGGGTAACCTGTGTTAAATGTTTGGCCAAAATATAACCCTATTTTTTAACCTTCTGAAGACTCACCTTTCAGATAGCATCTGCTCTCCGGATACACTCTTGCACTGCTCCTTACGTAAAGATTTTGGTACCCAGAACTTTCCTCTGGTTCTTCAACTGTCATGTAACTTGAGTGTTTCCTTGAATTGTAAGTCGTTTTGGATAAAAGGAAAATAATGTAATGTAATTTTTTGCCAAAATACAAACCTAAAATGACCTGTTGACGATCTCTCCTTCTGGTCAGGTTCTGGAGCGGAACATGCACCTGGAGTGTAAGTGCCATGGTGTGTCTGGTTCATGCACCACCAAGACCTGCTGGACGACGCTGCCCAAGTTCCGTGAGCTGGGCTACATCTTGAAAGAGAAGTACAAGGACGCGGTGCATGTGGAACCGGTGAAGGCTAGCCGCAACAAACGGCCCACCTTCCTCAAGATTAAAAAGTCCTACCGCAAGCCCATGGACACGGACCTGGTTTACATCGAGAAGTCACCCAGTTACTGCGAGCCGGACCCCATCACAGGTAGCATGGGCACCCATGGCCGCATCTGCAACAAGACGTTGACTCAGCACACGGGTGGCTGCGACCTGATGTGCTGTGACCGCGGCTACAACACCCACCAGTACTCACGCGTGTGGCAGTGCAACTGCAAGTTCCTCTGGTGCTGCTATGTCAAGTGCAACACCTGCAGTGAGCGGACAGAGGTCTACACGTGTAAATGAGCAATAACCGGGACTAACTTGCCAGTCACTCTGAGTGGGGGTTTAGCAAGTTAAGCTTTGAGCACATTTTGGGTGGACATATGCTTCCCTGGACCTGACTTGAGATGTGTTTAATTTTGCACAATGCCTCCTCATGGGATGTAACCATGAGCCCTGAGCATCTATGCTTTACACTGGAGTGTCCAGCAGACCTAAAAATGACAGCCCTGGACTGCACTCAATCAGGCTCTACCGACCATGATGCAGTATTTTACACTGGAAAAAAAGTCCAGAAGTCCTACAAATGACTATGAAATATAAAAATGGAAACAATGATAGAAGCCCTGGACTTGCAGGACTGAATGATGTCAGTACTTCATGTCAGAGAAAGTCTCTAGCACACTTTCAAATGACAAACAACAACAGTGGTCCTGGACTTCCTTCATATATTCTGCACTCCATCAGGCTCTGCTGAGGCCAGAGCATCTTTTTTTTGTAGAAACATCAGTGGCCCTGAACTTGCTGGACTCAGTTAAGTCAGTGCTTTACATTGGGGAAAGTTTTTTGAAGACTCTGAAATGGTTATGAAATGAAAAATAAAGAAAACATGGAACTGTAGGGTCTTACTGAGGTCCAGTTCTTTGTTGACTCTGTCAGTACTGGTGCACAGTCTTGCACTGGAGAATAGGAAACACAGTAACAGTTACCCTGGATTTGCTGGACATCCTGGATTCTGTGCATCAACAGTCTCTGCTGACCCTCTGAGGCTAATAGCTTCAGTGCAGTTCGTTACGCTGGAGGAAGCATCCAGCAGTGCAATAACTGTGGACTGGGATCAAAGAAGCAAAGACAGTAGCAATGGACTGCTGGACTGAATGAAGTGAGTGCTTCACATTCAAGCAAACATCCAGCAGCCTTTCAAAACGCAAACAGCATAAGTGGTGCTGAACATGCAGGACGGAGGGTATTCCATTCAAAGATGCAATCCATTATGCTCTGTTGCATCAGTATACCTTCTTTTCTTTTTGGAGAAAGTGTCCCGGAGACTTGAGAATGGAGACTGAGTAATGATGAAAAACAGCAACAGTGACTTGAATTTAAAAGCAGATTTTAAAACGATATAAATGTGGAATTATAGACCAATTCCCTTGCAGTGTTTTGCACTGGCGAATTGGGAAAAAACAGTGACCCTGGATTTTCTGGCGTGTGAATCCTGCAGACTGTAAAATGAATAGGGAATGAAAAAAAAATCAACAACAACTTGTGCTGGACTGTCCGTTCCTTTATAGATTCTCTACTCCATCAGGCTCCGCTGACCTTAATAGGGCCGGCGGTGCTGGCGCAGCACAGGCGAGTCTGGAGTTGCCTGAAAAGCGTCTAAGCTACTAGACTTTTCCCCACCCTCGATCGATGTTAGACTGATAATGATAGGTGTGTGCACCTTGACATGTGGGACATTACATGATAAATGTCCCTCGGCGCATGACAATTTGTTTAAAGACACGAGTTAATTTATTTATTAAGCAAGCTACTGTCATTTGTGGAAACAGTGGATGTTGGTAACGGAGCCTTGCATGTCTATGATAGCTGAAGCAACTCACATTGACATTAGATTAACACTGGTGCCACCAATTTTAGTAATGGCATGCAATTACCCCCCCTTATTTGCTGCTAATCTGGAGAACCACGTATGGTGGGATAGTGGAAAAACTACTGATTACAAGCTCAATTTGAACTGGAATAGAGATATTCCCAGACAAATGGAATTTACACTGAAAATGATTGGTCAGAGAATATATTTTGTGAAAGAGTATTTTTATATGAATGTTTTATTTATACTGTGTTTCTGTTCATAGTGCTCAGTTTGCATTGACCTCTCAGCTCGGTAAAGCAATAGTTGCAATAATGGGTGACATTTACATGGTTATACCTGAAGACGGTAGTGTAATTAAAATCAAGTGTATGCATTCTGCTGATTTACTGTCTCTGTGAACAGTCGTTGGGTTTAACGATGCACCCTGACACATTTGCGTGCAATTAGACATGTGTTTATTGGATTCTTGCTTAGACATTTATTCCTAAAGCTATGTAGAGCGCAAAAGCAAGGTACAGCATGCTAAAATATATGTTGCCATATACTAATGGGAGCTTGGGAAGGATCTACATAAAACTACAGCAGACAGACAGTCAAACAGTTATTCCTAGTGTATTTGCACGTTATCAGGTACAGATCTCATTTGGACATGTTGATATATTTAGAAGTGTTCTAGATATACATTTAGAACATTTAACGGCAATTAGTAGCCCTGCATTCACTGTGTGTGTGTGTATATATACACTCACTGACCATTTTATTAGGTAGATGTATCTCCACACCATTGTCTATTTTATCAGTTCAACTAACCATATAGGTACACTTTGTTGTTCTAAATATATAGACTGTGTTCCCCAGCCTTTGTTCCTTGCTAGCTCCCTTTAACTCAATGGACATGACCCAGATTGGACCACCAATTAGCAGGAGGTGGTAATATATGATAAAATACTGTATATATGTGTGTGTTTGCTTGTGTGTTTGTGTGTGTGTGGTCAAACGACTGGTCAAAATACATATTTCATTGAATTTTTTTGTTAATTTGTGCACAGTTTCTATTTATTTGCTAAGTTTAACGTGTTGGAAAAAAATTGAAGATATACCATAACATTTGCACAAGCCATAAATAGATAGTGGCCTGAACAGAAGTTATGGTACATCTTTTATTTTATATATATCTCAAATAAAGCATTTTCAGCTTTGCCAAAATTGAGCTGACACTTTGATCTTTTTGATTTCTTCTAAATAATGTCTACATGCTGATTGGTCATCAATGTAACTTGGTCTCGTGGGAGCAACAGGGCCTGCTGAGTGATTAATGGAGCTAACTGTCCACTTCTTTCAACCCGAAACGGCCGGTTGCTACAACAACTCCAAAAGTGTGCCACAAAACTGTAAGCTGGTCTCCAAGAGAGGACAGTTAATCCATTTGCATCCAAAATGTTAACGGTTCACAAGGGTGAAAACTTGTTGTAGGCCACATAAATCCAAATAGACATGCATAGAAAACCTTTTGATGTGAAATGAATGAAATTGAGAGTCAAGATGGTTTACAAGGTTTCAGACGAGCTTCACTTTGGTTCTAAAGGAGGCAGGCCAGAACATCTGGCTGGTTAGAGTTAAACCAGAGAAGATAAATTAAGACAGTCATTACATTTGCCTTAGAGTCTAAAGCATTGGGAACAAGCCTTCACCACTTTGCATCTCTGAGGCTTCCAAATGAGTCATCCGATGAGGTCATTTGCTAGTTATTCTTAGCATTGAGGAAATCCACTGTAGGAATGAAGTTAATGATTAAGAAGAGCTCAATTTATAGAGAAAAGCTGAAGTTCCTCAATAACCTACTTGGATTTCATGGACTGAATGATACTCTATGCGAACGTTAGCCATCTGCTAGCCTGCGACTTGTGAAAAACTCCTTTTCAACAGTGTTGGAAAGGGGATGAACATGTGTGTTTACAACAAAGCCTTCCTCAAGCTTGTCATCTGGAAAGCTACTGTTTTGGTTTTTGTGTTTGACGAGCATGTGCTAGAGATCTTTTGTGTAGTAAAGAGATCAAGGAGATACCAATTATATTCTTAGCAGTGTTTCTGTGTAAACAGAGATGTATCGCTGCCAGTGTAGACAATGTTTGATGTGTAGGTTGATCTGAAGTGGAACCCTTTTGCTTTAGACTCCCGCGTGGCTTTTACAGGTGCCCTAGAGTGCACCTGAGTTGCCTCCAACCCTCCAGAAGTGGCTGATTTGTGGTTTGTTTGCAGCACTTTTTCTCTTTGGATGGCCGCCATAGCGTCACATTTTTGCCACTTGCTCTGAAAACGGCCTGTTTGATATGTATCTTTTGCAGCTTTGAATTCATGTCCATATTAAACATTCCTGCTCGAGGCGTTGTTCTACAGAAGGCTCCTCCTAAGTTAATTTTCAACATTTATCAGAAACATTTTTCATCCATCCCCAAGCCTCATACACAAATATCAGTAACTGAAAGTGTCTGCAATCATGATAGCTGGGGAAAGAAAAAAGCTCTCGTTCCTCATCAAAAGACAAATCACCACAGATAATCAGCAGTCAAAAGACAACAATAAAGACCATAATTGAACAGGGTAGAGAGCGGGGAGGCAAATGTGTTTTCCACTCTCTGCCTGTCCATAAATCACCTGACACATAATTCTGTCAGTCATACTTTTGTTTTTTTCGTCTGGTTGAGACACGCACGAGCACCTGAGATGCATGCTGCAAAATTGCAGAGTGTAAGGCAAGGGTTGCACTGTTTACTGTTATGGGTTTGGGGGTCATGGTTGCATATTCTGCAATCCCCATAGTTTGGTTTTACCAAGGCTGTCACTATTACCTAAGTATTCGATATAAAAAAACAACTTAAATTGACTTTCTGCCTGAATCGTCAGTGATTAGTTAGCACTTTTCATGTTATTGCATTTTTATTGCATTTTCCTCCAATCCATTTTAATCAAATCCATCGTCATTGGACAGCTCAGCACATTTAGAGGTGTCACATGGAGACATCAAACAGAACACTGACAGAACACTGAATCAACATGGAGACTGACAAAACAAAACACTCTAAAGCAAAGAGAGACTAGGGTGGAAAACACATATACATGAACACAAGTGGGGCGAAAACACAAAGCAAGACGCACAGGGCTCAACACAAAGTGAATTACTAAGTAAAAACACGGAGTAAGAAGAACTGAGCAACATCACAGAGTGAGAAAAACGGAGCAAAAACATTAAGAACCAACAAAACTAGACTGAAGGCAGGGGATCTATGCACTATCTAAACAAATGAGAAACACCTGGTCAGGGGAACAGGATAACAAGGGGTTGGAGCTGAAGGAGGGGCTAAGACCAAAACAACAGACTCATATGGAACAGGTAAATGAAGACACATGGAGAATGTAAACAGCAACTTAGACAAAAAAAATCAGGGGAAGATAGAATATTACAAAAAGCCGCAGGAGGAGGACACTAACTGCCAGTTCTGGTGGTCAAGAAAGTCACACTGGCCAGTGTCATAGTAGTCACTTTTCCATACATATACAGGAACTGTGCTGTACCTAAACTGTACTGCGATGGTACAGAACTTGCAGCACGCTTTGATTTTCCAGTGTATCTCAGTCCGGTGTTTCTGTCGTGTCAGCAGTGCACTTTTCTCCCCAGTTTATGACCGGTCATCGTCCTAAAACCACGTCCATGGAGTCAAATCAGCAGAAGGTTTTGTTTGAGGTTTTTAAATGGTTTCTCGGCATTCTGTAGCCATATGATGAAAACGGAGCCTGGTCTCACGAGTTGTCGTGAAGCCATCACGATATACAGTGTAATCAAAATATGTGCTGCAATCATGCTTTAAGCCTTTTTTTGTGCTAGGACAACGCTTCACCACCGTATGTATTTTAATGCGCACTGTGTAACACCGCCAGTATCAGCGCTAACTGGTGACTGAGGGACAGTAGGAGAGAAATAATGAGTTGATTCCTTATCGTTTTTGTTTGCAAAGCGGTTGAAACAGATTGAAATGCCGTGAGACGGAGAAAGTCCCTAACCCTAACCCTAACCCTAACTGTAACCCTAATCCTAGCACAAAAAAGTGAAGCGTTGTCCAGGCACGAAAAAAAGCCCTAAAGTGTGATCGCAGCACGTATTTTGATTACATTGTATATCGTGATGGCTGCAAGTCGTGAGATCAGGTTGTGAAAACGTAACCCATAGCATTAAAGTTAAATTCGTTTGTGTCATAGAAAACTCCCAGTGAAATTTATCTTCTGGCCAAACAGATAGAAGTGCTTGTACTTTGTCGATTGTTGTTTTTCTCTGCGGACAATACGTAAAAAATCTTTCCAGTGGGAAACTTTGGAAGTTTTGCCACTTGGAAGCCCCTGGTAATGCATTTTTTAAATTGTCTTACTGCCCTTACTTACAGAAATGCCATGCTTTTTGTTTTTTATCCCCAAGTTTGTTACTGCCAGTTCCACCTAGATCTCCCCCAACAGATGATTCTACCAAGCATGAAGGACGAAAGCTAGCCTTACCTCATCTTTTTGAATTTCAGCTATTGCAGCTTCATCAAACAGCGCAGCACCTTCAGAGGGGAATACTAAAGGCCACCATTGTTATGTTTGTTACCAACTGGTTAGCATCGTGCTGAGCAATAGGTGATTGGGAGGGCCATCATTTTCACCCAGAGAAAGCATAGCCAATTATGCACACTTGGCCTTCCAGTCACAGGTAGTTATGGGCCATTTTGTTTGTAAGGCTTTTGAAAGGCCTATTTTAGCCTTTTTTGCAATACAGTAAACCCCTGATTATCATGGGGTTTCTGTACCAAGAGCACCCACGTAGAGTGATGTGGTTAAAAAAAGCCTAAAAATGCCTATTTTTATAGTGTAAACCCTAAATATGCCTCTAAATATGCACCTCAATTTCATTTTAAACTCAGCTTAATACATTACATTTAAAAAATGTAAGGTAAACCTGTATCCGTATGCGTGGCGGACGAGGCCTGGGCGTCACAAAGGCAAAAAATAAAATGTGGAGGATATCTGTGTTTTTTGTGAATGTGTGGGAGTTTCTGCGTAAAAATTATTAGTTCGGTGTTTAGAAAAAAACCACGAGAGACTGAAGCCGCGACTGCTGAAGCAGGGGGTTACTGCATTTGAAAGCCGATGCATTGTTTGCTTATTATATCATAAGGCTTATGACTGACTCCATAGACTACAATGTGAACTGTATTTATAGAAATATGCAGTAAATGTTTTGACCCAAGAGCAGATCCTAAAACCGTGGACAGATTACTTGTTTACTAATATAACTGACAGTGACAGCCCTGCGTTTTAGACTAGTGAAGTTAGACAGTTGCTTCATAAGCCATCGTTTTCCTGACATGCTTGTGCTGCTTGTAAACATTCCAAAATGAGCTCCAGATTACTAGACACTGAGATTAGGTTTGTGAGGGTGCAGCACTGAGACAAGCTCTTAATACAGATAATGTTTGCATTAAAAAGAGAGAAAAATCTCTTTAAGTACATGTTTCGCAAGTGTACTTTTGAGACATGGGGAGTCGGCTTTCTGAGTGAGCTCCACTAAAGAGTTCCTTTGAAGGGCTTGCATGAATTCTGGCATGTGTTGTGGTATTCTTAAGGATTTCTGAACCCCATATGATACTTTTGCATGCTTTGTCGTAGTCTGGTATGGGGTATGGTGGTCCCACATGCCCCCTTCCCTTCCCTAATCTTCATACATCTGAACCATCTAAATGTGAGACTCTCAAAGCAGGACCACCTAACTCATTGCCCCAAGGAATGGACGTTTTTTTATACCAGCATTTTTAAAACAAAGGACTCAAATAATTACTCCAGTTCAAAATATTTGGTAATTTTATGGACAAAAACAAAAAATGCAGAAGTTTTAACATTAGTTTATTTATGTGCAGCTACCATAAGACCTGATTGGCACCCTATCCTGTGGCTGGTGATTCATCTTTGTGTTTTTATTAGGGATAAGCATTTTAACCATTTTTGCTATTCAAATATATACATTTATACATTTTTAAAAACTATTACAATATTACAGTGATTAAATACTTTATATTGTTTGGAATAAAAAGGAGAAAGTGATTTTACACTCCAGTTGACCTACAGTTTACTATTTTGGAAGACGCTGAATGACTGTAAGAGGGATATTACACAATTTATTTCATTTAAACTCCAAACTACACACTATTTGAATACCTGACTATATAAACAAATACTAAGCTGAGTGTTGCACTGAAATTAACATTTTCAAAGACTTAGACTAAAGATTGGACACACTGGGCTCAACTTTACCTAAAAAAGCTGACACTTTACCTAAAATAAGCCACTCAGCATTTGGCTGACGCTCTTATCCAGAGTGACTTACAATCATTAGTTACAGGGACAGCCCCCCTGGAGCAGCTCAGGGTTAAGTGTCTTGCTCGAAGACACAATTGTAGAAAGTGGGGTTTTGAACCTGCAACTTTGTGGTCACCGGGTTCACAGACACGTGTTTTACCCACTAGGCTGCCACCACCCGATAAAACTCTGTTGTCTTGCACACACAAGAAATCATCAGAACTTGTTTGGAGTCATTTGTGGCTGAAATTTGCAGTATTCGTAAATCTAGTTCTTTTATTCCATTATTCTGAGGGACTGAGGGACACCAGCTCTGAACACACCAACAGACGGAGAAAGTCCCTAACCCTAACCCTAACTGTAACCCTAACAGTCAGCAGTTAGCGCAGATACTGGCGGTGTTATGCAGTGCACATTAAAATGCATAAGGTAGTGAAGCGTTGTCCTAGCACAAAAAAGTGAAGCGTTGTCCTGGCACAAAAAAAAGCCCTAAAGTGTGATCGCAGCACGTATTTTGATTACATTGCATATCGTGATGGCTGCAAGTCGTGAGATCAGGTTGTGAAAACGTAACCCATAGCATTAAAGTTAAATTCATTTGTGTCATAGAAAACTCCCAGTGAAATTTATCTTCTGGCCAAACAGTGCTTGTACTTTGTCGATTGTTGTTTTTCTCTGCGGACAATACGTAAAAAATCTTTCCAGTGTTGTGATGACAAAATTTTGACCAATCAGAAAGGGGAGGAAACTTTGGAAGTTTTGCCACTTGGAAGCCCCTGGTAATGCATTTCTTACTAGAGTAAAGCCAAAGCTGCAGCTGTAACCTCCTGAGCTACCTGAATGAATGAATGACTTGCTAGTGGCACTTCTGAGGTACCCTTGAGCAAGGTACCGTCCCCACACACTGCTCCCCGGGTGCTGTGTTCCTGGCTGCTCGCTGCTTCACTTGGTGAATGGGTTAAATACAGAGAATGAAGGATTTCTTGCTGTTCACACTGTGTGCTGTGTTCACATAGGATAAAATGGTCACATTACACTTCTGCTGCTTTGCAGTGTCAAGCCGTTTTCAAGTGGTCTCAGGCCTGTAATAGAGAAGTCCTTGTGTATTGTATCTGCTCTTGACATTTTTCATTACAGACAGTGATGTGCACGAACGCATTCAAGGAACGGCGTTCATTGAACACGTTCCTATTTTTCGTGAACGCTGAACTGAACGAATCAGTTTACAAATTATGAAAGGGGACGTGAGTGACGTTCACTCTCGCAAGACTGAATACAGCCCACATTTTACGTTTGCTGATTACAGGCTAGCATGGTTGGTGCTTCGAGTTCAGAGGCTTCTACAGAAGGCAGTTTGTTTGAGTCTGTTTTTTGAAGAAATCAGTGTAGATTTAGATGTCTACTTTTAGTAATGTTCTTTTCTGAGCACTTTAAAATATATTGTCTGAATGTTGCATTTTAGGCAGACATGTTTTGTTTACATTTTGTGTTAATATCGTCTGAATAAAATTTCCATATACAGTATAGCTGCGCCTCGTTTTTTTCACTTTCAGCATAACATGATGTATTGCTTAAGTGGTAAGATCTATTCTCAACCTCATAATTGGTTTTTAATGTAACTTATGTCTATGATAGTTCAGTGGTATGACAGATAGAAGGAGAAGACTGAATGAGGTTCAGATAGAAGGACATTGAATTGAAAATGTAAAAAACGCCAAAAAACAAGTGAACAAACATGATTAAAAAACCCCCAAAAACTAATGACCGAACGTGAACTAGTTCATTTTTTGAGGTGTGAACTTAGTTCAAAATGTAAAAAAAACCAAACTATGAACGTGAACTAGTTCATTTTTATTTGAATGAACTAAACTTTGAACTGGTTCTTTTTCAGTGTGAACTGG
>JBBPCX010000141.1:31620862-31636612 GCA_037974365.1 Hydrocynus forskahlii | reverse complement strand
CAGAAGCCACATAAACAAAATTATTTGGGAATTCTTACCAATGTGATATGGTGAGGCTGACATGTTTACTGCAATGCCGAGTCTCGAGTCACTGGGTTGCGAGTGCAAGTCAAGTCTGAAATTATACAATTGCAGTTTTAGAAAAACCTTCAGTCTATAGCACAGCATTAGTAAGCATGCTAGCTAGCTCAATAGCTAATATAATTGGTGATTTGTTAAGTTTTTAACGACTGTGATTTCTAACTTACTAAACTTCAGCTCTATGAGCTAGTATGTTAGATTAGCATTTGTGCAATCTGGCTTACTAGCTATTCAAACTACAGGCTAGCCAAATGTTTCAGATGCCAGCCTCTTTTGTTTGAATGCTACATTTACTGATTGTTGCTGTAAACTGAAAAAATAGCTGTCTGAATCAAGTTGCAGTTCAAGTAAGTCTTTATTCCAAATATGATTGATCATTCAAAAACATACTGTTTGTTTGCACTTTTGCATAAGCAACGTGCAACGTGCAATGGAAGCCTAACAGTGTGCAGTGTGTGAACAGTTGGCCTAATGTTGCTTAAGCAATGACTGCACAGACTTACAACGACACAGAGACAAGAACAATATAAATTATAAAGTGAAAATAAAACTCTCCAGAAAGAACTCTGAAAACCAAATACTGTGGTCAGTAAGAGTTAACTAGTGGTTTAGAGTTAACATGCATCCAACTTTGTGGACATAATTTGGGGAAGAACCTTTTCTGTTCCAGCATGACTGTGCCCCAGTGCAGAACTTGACTGGCCCACACAGAGGCCTGACCTCAACCCCATCCAACACCTTTGGGATGAACTGGAATGGAGATTGTGAGCCAGGCCTTCTCGTCCAACATCAGTGCCTGACCTCTACAGAATGAATGGGCACCCAGAAACTTGTGGAAAGCCTCCAAGAAGAGTGAAAGCTGTTATAGTTGCAAAGGCGGGGCTGTCCAACTCCATATTAAAAGTCTATGTATTTGAATGCAATGTCATTAAAGTCCCTGTTGGTGTAATGGTCAGGCATTGTGTAAATTGGCTGTCTGATTACATTTGGAATGAGGTAGAAAATGGCTGGAATGTTCCACTCTTCCTCTAATATATCAGACTTTATCTTTGTTTTGATGTTGTTAGCAGACTGTAATGAGAAACTGTAAAAACAGATTCAGGCGTATGTGGAGTGGTGACAGAAGTGTGATCCTCCTTCTGTCACCACCATGCATATCTCATTTCCCACGCAACGCTCTCATCTGCACCGGAGGTCTGCAGCAGATACGAAATTCAGGCGGAGGTGTTAATGAGACTTGCTCGGAGACTTCCAGGAAGTTTTAACGTCCTGCAGAGGGGCACCGGCTCGTGTCCCGAGGTGATGGCGTCTTCCTCTCGTCTTGTTCACCGCAGCCTCAGCTGCGTGTATTTCTCTCAACACCCCCTCATCACTTACCAAACCTACCATTAACAGCTGCACTTTGACTTCAGGCCTGGAGTCTTTCACTCACAGCGGTAAAAGCAGCTAGAGGTGCTGGAGGAAACTGGTCTCTTTGTTTGGGTATGTGTGTCTAATTAAACAATTTTTCTTTGGCACCATTTTGAAGTTTGACTACTGTTTAGAAATAACAAAAAGTTGTACAATTGAAACCAATGTAAACATTTTCAGCTGTCTCATGCTTTCTTTATGGATCTGTCTTTCAGCATATTATGTATTGAGTAAATATAATGTAAAAATGCTAATATTGTTTTAATGTGTTTATTTATTTTCTCACATTACTTAATTAATTTGTTCATTCTTTTACTCATTTAGTTTTTGCTAAAGAAACTGAGCTCACCTTAAATATGGTAATTGCGTTATTTTTGTATTTAGGTTTCAAAATAATATTATTAAAAGTAATGCAACCTTATTTATCCAGTCATATAACTGTTACAAATAGGAGCAAGTAAGATAAATGCGAATAAACATGATTATCGACATGGTATGATGTGATCAATCAGGTTTAACTATGCAGTACTAGCTGCAATTATTTTAATCATTTGACAGCATTAGCATATTTACAAAAGGTGGTGAGGATGTGACATATCACTTCATTCTACTCAATTTTAATTTAAATTGAAGTATTACACTTTGGTGCTCCTCAGATCTTTTCAAACTGCTGAAGAGGCTTCTCCTCAATGACAGTGGCTGGACGCTCGAGCTGAATTGACATAGCCTCTGGGGAAATTCCTTTCTGAGATCAACCTATGCTGTACACACACTGTATTTAGGTGTTTATACTGTTTGTAACATGAACTCTTTTAGTGAAGGCCTCCCTCCACTTGATATTAAACCTTGCTGCCATCTCCTACTAGAGAATCTATTCATCTAGTAAGAGTCATACTGAAACTCACCCAGTCAGAACGCGATGACTCAGCTACTGGATTCTGAAGGTGGGTTCTTTTGAAGACTAAAAGATTCCGCCTCTGTATCATCCAGTGTCACAAGAATCATGAATCTAGCCATAAGATGTAGGTCCTGGGTGCCACATGTTTGGCTCTTTTTGGCCTATCTGTGCTCCACCCCCAAATGTTTTGAAACTGTTGACTTTCTAGAATGGTTGAGTAGCATAACAGTGTTGAGTTTAAGGCTAAAAAAATGAACCACCAATTAGATTGTATTGTTGTAGCTTCTCCAAAGTTGGCAGATTGGCAATTTTGTTGTGTAACACTAATGATAGCACAAATAATCAACACCTGATCTAGGATACTTCACTTGCACAGAAACAGGAATCATTTGAAAATAATAATGCATAATGCATTATTATTTTGAATGAGTGGCTGGGTTAAATGCAGAGGAAGAATTTCGTGATGTTCACACTGTGTGCTGTGGTGTGTTCATGACAGAATGGTCACTTTCACTTTTTTCACTTTCAGATTTAGGCCTTTTGAGGAAAAACTGACTCTTGAACTGAACAGGGACTATTAACTCTTAAAACCTTTAGCAAATTCTGAGTTCAACAAATACACACTCACCATTTGCAGCTCTTTCATTCAGCACAAAGTCAATAGTCACCCAAACATCCAAATTGTTTTTGTCAAAATACAACACCAAAACTCATCTTAACCTGCTCCAATGTGTCCAGGTCTTCATTAAGGTGGTGCAGACTTGTGGACATGTGTTGGATGTGTGTGAGATTGTATGTCTACCCTACAATGGACTGGTGGCATGCCCAGAGTGTTTCTCCACCTTTTGCCCCTATGAGTGCTGGGATAAGGACCCTGGTTAAGGACAACCGACTCAGAAAATTAATTAATTTGAGCTCCGGCTAAAGCTGAGGTGCCTGAGCATGGGCAGTCTCAATGTAACTCGACATTCCATACATTTTAAATTTGAAGACCGACCTTATGGGTTCTGCACTGGATTTTTGCCAAAAAATGGATTGGAGAGCACAGCATAGCCAAACCCCATCCATTACAGGTGTATTGCTAATGTTAACTCTTCATATTCAGTATCTAATGTCTATTTTCTGCAGGTACAGGAGAGAAGCATGGACTATTCAGATTTAGGGGGCTAAGTAACGTGCACTATGTCTGTGCAGCTGTTTAGTAGAATTAACTTCTTTTCTCCGGTTGACTGTCTCATAGAAAGCAGCTGCTTTGCGAAGGCATGCGGGCAGACCTGCTTTCTCCTGGCCTCTGATGTAGAAGACTCTCAAAGGTGTAAACAACTCAGAAGTCAATCTGCCTGTCCTCCCCGAGTGGGTTTTCAGCTGTGGCGTACAGTGCCGGGGAAGTCAGAGGCCTGTACCTGTGCACAGAGAGCCAGTCGGGCAGGTTTGCTGCAATTATTTGAAAAATTGTTTTAGTCCCTGAAGGCTTTGGGCCTATGTGGGGAGAAGCTTGTGTGGAGTTAAGTGAACTGGCATGCAGCCTCTCTTTCTGTCTGTTTTACTGTTTGGTCCATTCTCAGAATCAGAATCAGAAAACTTTAGATGCCGGAAGAACCTACTTCTGCTATGACTGCACAGATACACAGAGACGAGAACAATATAAAATATAATATAAAGTCAAAATAAAAGTCCAGAAAATACTCAGTATGAAATACACTATGCTATATACACAAATGCTGTGGTATAAATACTGCAGATAGGTCACTTACAGTTAAGTGAATTACTAATGGTGGTTAGGTATGTTATTGCAGGTAATGGAGATCAGTAGTAGATCAGTTGTGTTGACATAAGTAATGATGTTTAACATTGTACGACTATTGCACATAATGGAATGATTTGGCACCCAATAAGAAAAGTGCACACTGTAAGAGGTAAGACTATTGCACACTGTAGCCGCTGTACTGTGTACTGAGGGTTCTACTTAACAGGCCGGGTCGCAGTGAGGACTTAAGTTGGATCTAAAGTCAACTAAACAGACAACAACAACAGCAGCAGCATGCACCAACTGGCATGTGCATGGGCTGTTAATAACAGATGAATGACTGTAGAGGAAGTCACATGTAAACAAAGAGACACAAGGTGAATCCAACCAATGCAGAACCTGACCTTGTCAAATGAATAATGATCTGGCTGCCAGTAGCCAATCCAAATTCAGCAGCCAGTACATTCCTGTGTAGATGCCTGATGGTAATGAAATTTGGGCGGCTCAGTTTTGCAATATAAAGATGCTGTTTACCCAATTCCAAACAAATCAGCCATTAGCTGTTGCTACAACAAGCTACAACATGTTCTCCTCTGTTCCTCTAACATGGTTTGGTCTATCTGCAAAGTTTATTTAGTCCTTAAAGCCTTATGTAAGATTTACAACATATAAATTTCCACCAAAAAAAAAACTGCTCTGTCTTTTATTGCTGTTATTAATCTTTTACTGTTCTCTCAACTTCTGCGGTGCTCATATTTCACATTACAATCCAGTACATCACTCCGAGTTCTGAGAAATTCTGTTGAAAGTGCCAGAAGTCTTAATAATGTCAGAAGTCTTTATTATGAGAAAGAAGAAAACATATTTTTACATTTTTGTCCTTTTGTCATAGTTTGACTTTGAAACTAATGGGGAAAAGCCCAGACTTGAACCAGTAGACAAAGCATTCAAATACTAAACGTAGATTAAACTACGCAAGTAATTGGGTAATTATGTAATATCATCCATAAATAATTGCATTATATAAGCTAAATGCATAGTAGAGCCGCAAAAGTGAATATTATGGTAGTCGATTATTAATGTGAATTAATTGATAATGGACAAATCTTTTGATCTGTAAATTTGAAAAGCTGTAAAAACCATGTAATACATGTTGAATAATAATCTCACTACTGTACTGACTTTCAATTTAAACTTAAGCAAAACTATTTTTTAATACAAATTTTGTGTGTCTGTCTTCAAGCAGCCTGTAATTTGGTGCTCTTGTAAGAAAACAATGTTACAGTAAAATGACATAAAAATGAGTGTTGTAATGGTTGATTATTCAAGTGAATAAGCTTTAGAATACCCTTCCAAATAAGATTTGAGACTCAGAAACGGTCTGGTGTTGTCATCTCACCACTCCTCACGTTCACTTAGGTTTGTTAAAGGTGGAGTGGGGTGACTCTGATGTCAGTCATACCCCTCAGCTCTGCCCTTTCTAGCTAGGCTGCTACAGTGAGGTCTGCCGCAGTCTCAACACTCTTTACAGTTAAAAACTGTTATATAGAAGTAACTCTGTTTTCTGTCTCCAATAACATTTTGGACCATGTTCTCCGGGGGGAACCATTGCCCATCTGTCTCGCCCAGCTGATCACCATCAGGGCTCTAGGTCACCACTTCATCCTGGATCTGCAATTTGCTCCTCCCCCATTTAAGGGCAACTTCTATTCAAGAGCTCCGATGGAGATTGTTGTTCCTGTTGCTGTAGGCTAGAGACTCTCAAACTACTCTTCACTCAGACTTCATCAAAAACTACCTCTACTGACTCTTGACTATACCTGTTCTATTAACCATAGACTGTAGTGATTAAGTCAGTCCAAAAAGGCCTTCTATTGTTAATCATCTCTATAGAGACTCTTTCTTACTCTCTGGGTTGACCAGAGGGGGATGGGTTCCCCTTTACAGTCTTGGTTCCTCCTGAGGTTTCTCTGTCCACCTTTAGGGTGTTTTTCTCACCTCTGTTGCCTTTGGCTTGCTCACTAGGAGCTTGGACCTGAACTCTGTAAAGCTGCTTTGTGACAACATGGGTTGTAAACAGCATTGCATTGACCTGAATTCAACAACAAATAATGAGAATGCAAACTTGTGTGCACTTTTGGGCAGTGACAATGATTTTGCTAACATGTGTTTTCACATCTGTTTGGTTAGGTAGAAACCACTATAAGCAAGAGGGAGCTCTGTTCTGCTGCTTTACTCACCTCCAGCGAGCATTTTTACAGTGGCTGCCTCCTCCATTCCTGTGGGGACAAGTTCAGAGATAGGTCGTAAAGGAAGCCCATATTACATTCAGTGAGGCAGAGGAGGAAAAACACAGCCCTGCAGGTTGCGATTAGCCCCAACAGCCTGCTGAACCATGCAGAGAATACACTTCCTCATATACATTTCAATCCTTTAAAAAAATAAAAATAAAAACATGAGAAAGACTATTAAAGGGTAAGCACAACCGGGCATACTAACAACTAACAAAGAATGGAAATTGGTAACCATATATTAGCATGAAGTCATTTGCATTATGTGAACTGGTGAGTATATGTAGACTGGGAATATGTCCAAAAGTGTGTAATCAAGGTTATTAACTAGAAGGTCTGCAGTAACAGTCTACTGGAGGTGCACATGACATGTTTCTCCATCTGGCAGGTGAACACATTGGAGGAAGAAGGAGGAGCCACAAAACAGCCAATTTAAACCTTTGTCTCCCAGCTCAGTGACTCAGTACCACTCAGCAACAGCACCTGTCCACCATTAACAGCAAGAAAGAAAGAGAAAACGGAGAAACAAAAGTGAAACACGACACAGCAACACAACACACTTTACATCACTGGACCAAACCCTTTAGGACTTTTAATATAAGTGATCTTTGTTCTGACTGGCTTCTTTGTGTAGAGCCTCAATGCAAAAGCAGTCCAGGCTGAAACACTCCTTATAACTTCAGACGGAGTGGGAGGGGCTTAACGGTAATAGGCTTAATGTTGTATCTATATCAGTGTTGTCACAAAGCAATTCAAAGGGCTTAGTATATGCGCTGTGAAGTGTAGTGTAAATGGTACTTAGCACATAAAACTCTTGAAAAAAAAGTGAGGGTGAGTTTTGTATGATAAGGGCTTATTGATATGGGTTATTAAGATAAATAATACTTAAGACTGTAGGACTTATTGGATTAAAAGATGCCTTATGTTTAAGAGCAGCACTTTAGTTCAGAGAAATAAAAGATTATTTGGTGATGTACAGTCGCTTCTCTTAAACACCACCTTCAGTACCATCAGTGGAAACGGAGGAACAAGGACAAGCGAGGAAAACAAGAAGCGTATAATCCTGTGGCAATGGAGCTGTTTTATGTTTTATGATGACACATGGCAACACAGTGGTAATCAACGACTTCAGATCAAACCTCAAAGTTCCATGTGTAGCTGGGACCGTTCACATCAAAGAGCTAAGACCACAGAAGTGTGTGAGGCCACCCACAAATGCAGCCAGCCTCTAAAAACACACAGAGATAAGCCCAGAGCCAAGGAAAATAACAACCGCTCCGTAGAACTTAGGGTGTATTAGTAATATCTGATTCAAACAAATAAAAATGGCGTAAAACAGTCTAAAACCTGTGTTTGCTCTCCTACACACTTGTAATTTGCTGTGATTTCGCTCGCACCACCACACGGCCGCTCCCTGGACGCCCCTCTCTCTGCAGGTTTTCCGCTCCTACTTGTGCCCGGAAACTATCCTGAGTGTTCTCCAGGATACAAAGATCTTGTGTTTTTTCCATTTGTTTCTAAGATTTTAAATAAAATAATTGGTGTTCTTCTTAGGAATTTGCATTTGCAATAGGAATGCCATTTTTACATT
Organism: Hydrocynus forskahlii; assembly: GCA_037974365.1. Taxonomy (NCBI): domain Eukaryota; kingdom Metazoa; phylum Chordata; class Actinopteri; order Characiformes; family Alestidae; genus Hydrocynus; species Hydrocynus forskahlii. Next base: position 31,628,594 of record JBBPCX010000141.1, on the reverse strand, counting down.
TACGGCATTTAGCAGATGCCTTTATCCAAAGCGGCTTCCTTTCTCTAACTACAAGGGACAGTCTCCCTGGAGCAACTTGAGGTTAAGGGTCTTGCTCAGGAACCCAGTGGTGGAATGCTGAAGGTGGGATTCAAACCCATGACCTCCTGGTCCAGAGGCAAATATCCTACCGACTAGGCCACCACCACCATAATAGTGATTCTTATTATTATAGCATGTTTTTAAAATTAGAATAACTGACATGATGACTGATGACTGACTGATGTCTGACGCCTCCAGCATCAACACAAACTGGGGTAACTTCCATATAAGGAGCTCTTTTGTCACATGATAATGATTTACTCATAATTTGCTGCGCTTCCAGGACAGATCCTAGCTGCTCCCGTTCTGAGAGTTAATATTGGTTGGTATGAAATTCCTGGTGATTTGTGTTTCCAGTGTGAGGCTGTGGTGGTGTGAAGCTGAGCAGGTTATCTTTGAGTGGTCTGAGGTTAGAGTGCCTTCCTTCGCCCTCAAGACATCTACCTTTCCGCAAACATCCTGCCCGTGCTCATATTTGGTCTGCTGATTTGTGTTTTTTTAGCAGTAACTTGTTCTCGCAAACAGCCTGGGGTGGAAAACACACTGAAATTGTCTATTTCAGTTCAACGACTGTTACTTCAACAGCTGAGCTTGCCTTAAAGCTGTAGGACATAAAAAGGCTGGTTATTAAAGCAGTAGTTTAATCACAAATCATATATACCCACTTTTTAAACGCATCCCAGATGTAGCCAATCAACTAAAACAGGTTTGGCCTCCAATTTGCGCTTCTTTAATTTAGCGCTGGAGGCTAATGCCACTAACAAACACTAGAAGTCAATAGTCACCAAATAGTAAAAATTGTTTCTACGAAAATACATCATGAAAACTCTCTTAACCTGTGCAAAGGCACCCAGATCTTAATTAAATCAGGGCTGACTTGTGGATATGGTGTAGGACTCTAGTTTATAACTGCTTTGTAGATACTATGTTCTTTTTTTTTTTATAGCTAATGGTTAGTCATACTGTGTCATAAACCACATCCACAAGTCTGCACCACTTTAATGATGGGCTGGATGTGGTTTGAGCATTTTGAGGGAGATTTGATGAAGTATTTATTCTTTGGGTAAAATGATAACTTGCTTTGGGTAATTGGTAATGTACTTTTTTTTTTTTATTTGTGGGCTGATGCTAAAAGTCAATATTTTTCATGCACATCTGCCATATGTGTGCATGGAAATTTGGACATAATCTCCCTGGATCGGTATCACAGAGAAATTTAACATTCATTACCATTAATTTCTGTTACAAATACGGTGAAATGATTAAAATGTTGAGATTTTAGTGTGGTCACTAAAACATTCATCTCTTAGGGAGAACAATAAATATGTCATCAACTATTGGCTTGAAAATGTGGCGATATCTAATCATATGTGCAATTGCTTTTAAAGCAATGATCTGCTGATGCTGAAGATTTTGATAATAATGGTCATTCTAATAATTACCAATAACAAATAATCAAGCAGTGTAAGATTATTCATTTAAGATAATTTACCCCTGACTGGAGGGCCACTACTTTTTTTGCACTGTGGCCCATAGAATATACATAATTATAACACTGTGCACAAGACAGGGCTAAAAAAGTTAACGAGCCATTCCTTTCTCTTTGACTGTACAATCCAAGCTTTTCTGTTATTCAATAATCCACTTTTTCATGTTTTCATGTAGCATGTCAGAAGGTCGTGGGTTCAAATCCCAGGATGGCTAGTGGCACCACTGAGGTACCCTTGAGCAAGGCACTGTCCCCACACACTGCTCCCCGGGCGCTGTGTTCCTGACTGCCCGCTGCTTCACTTGGTGAATGGGTTAAATCCAGAGAAAGAATTTCACACTGTTCGCACTGTGATGTGTGCTATGATGTGTTCACTCATGACTATAAGGAGCCACTTTACTTTATACCAGTAAACTGTGTTCATTTCTTCCTACCAGTGAGTCTGACTGGTTTGTCCTGAAAAAGGACCAGGGTGGTAAATTCCCATGATGTCTGAATGATTTTGTCACTGACTGAATAAAATATATCCTATGTTCCTCCTCCAACTAAATATGAAGGGTAATAGAGGGTTCCTGGACAAAGTTTAAGATTAATCCTGGTCTAGGAATCATGGAAATATAGTCCAGAAAAGAACTGATGGATTTAAGGTACTCATAACATGATCTCTTTGAATCATTCTTTGTCTTTTATTTTTCCATTAAATTTGACAGTTTCTTTATTTTCTGGAGAGTTTTATGATGACTTATAGTATATTTAATATCGTCCTTGTCTTTGTGTGTCTGTGTGTCTGTGCAGTCATAACATAAGCAATTTCCTCCAGGACCAATTAAGTTTTCTGATTATGATCTCTGACTCTGAATTGCTTTATTGTTTTTTCTGTGTTTGTTTTTCTTGTTTGTTTTTAAATCTCCTATAAAGCCCAATGTAAACTCATAAAGGTGTTGTAGAAATCATTATAATTATATGTGTCATTATGAAAAATGTGTTCTAGTTTTGACTGAGCTGTAATTCCGCACTCTTCTTGTCTGTACATCCCCCTGTTACAGCGTCTTGACTTTCAACCCAGTGCTCCAATGGGCAGGGTCCGGAAATTATCTCGCCACGTGATCATCAAGCTGTCAAGCTAAATCTCAGCAATAATCCACAAAGTTTGCCTTAGGCATGCCATGCAGCAGTCCAAATCTTCAGAGAATCATAATTACTGCAGATTCATCAGGTACAGACCGCTGCCTTAACCAACCCTGAACTGATTCAAACTTGATTTGGAATCCCCATGTTCTGGTTCTAAGAAATAGGAATTGAAAATTTACCAAGAACTGGAACAGAACCTTTGTAAGTTTTACAACCCATTTACATGAGTTATTTCAAGGAAGTAGCAATTTAATAATTTTTTAAGGAAGCAAAAATGGTTCTTCTAGGAAAAGTCTGAGCCAAATGGTGCTTTTTTACAGGCACAGGGAACAGTGCCGTGAATAAATGCTTTTCCATTACAAACAAAGCGACCCGTACCCAGCAGGGTCTAAAGTGACTGCATCACTGCTTTCTGATTGGTCGAAATATCACCACAACATGGAAAGAGGCCTCTGTTTTTGTACTGTCTGTGCAAAAAACAACAGTGAAGAGACAAACTAACAACTGGGAAGTCGACAAAGTACAAGCACTACTGTCTGTTTGGGCTGAAGATAAATTTCAGTGCAAGATTTTTATGATGTTAAAGAATTTATCTTTAAGACTGTGAGAAGCACGAAGGTGTACCAGGACATCGCTAAGGAGTTAGTTCGATTTTCATCGCACGGTTAAGAAGTCCTGAGAAAATAATGTAAAATTCAAACAAGATTATAAGTAATAAAAGACCACAAAATCAAAAGCGGCTCTGACAGAAAGATTTTCCGCTGGTTTGACTCCATGGATGCAATTTCGAGACAACCGGCCATCAACTGTGGGGAGAGAATTGTGCTGCTGACGCGTCAGAAACACAGTTACCAGACTGAGAGTGTGCTGCAAGTTCCATGCATCACAGAACAGTTCAGGTACGGCACAGTTCCTGAATGCCTATGGAAAAGTACCTAAAGTGTGTCCTGCAGGCCAAAGTTGGTCCATGAAGATGTTTATTTATTATATATTATAATATCATGCATAACTTATTTATTTTCCTTCTTTTCCTGAAGCATTTACGTAACAAAATCAGTCATTGCCCTTTGGCCCTGCAGGACACACTTTAGGCACTTCCTCTCTAGACAAAATGGGTTCTATGCAGTCTTAAAAGGGGATCTTTGAGTTAACAATAGTGGAACCCTTTCTGGTGATATGTAGAACCATTTAAAAAGTTCTTCAGAGTCATACACTAGATTTTCTCCATTTTACCTGGACCTGATAAGAATAATCATTTAACCAGGCAAAGGAGCATTTAAGCACTCATAGTTCTCTATATATCCACTGTCTTTACTGAAGAACCCTTAAAGAACAAACTTTCATATGAGTTGTTTTGCCGTATGACGACGATTTACCATTTGTTTTGCTGCCAGCACGGATTAGTACCACTTGTGTTGTAAGGGTTAAGGCCCACAGGCAACCATTTTTTGGAAACTTTATCAATGGTACAGACATCAGCATGCTTTCTTCAATATACAGAACTTCATTATGTCACCCAGTGAAGTCATACGCAGTGACTTCAATCTTACAGTTCCTTTCTTGAGTTGCTGAATGAAACTTCTTGGAAAACAAATCTGTTTCCTCTGGATACTTTAATCTACACAAAGCCATCAGGCCGAGTGTCTGCTCGAAAACAAGAAGCCTTTGAAGTCCATCAGGCATCGAGATGCTCCTGAATCAGGATCATCTAACGCACTTCTTTCCACACTCAGGCTACCGGCACACTCCGATAACGTTTGGATGCCTGACTGAGCATTTGTGTTTTTTATGCCTCATCAGTAGCTGGAGCTGAGCTATCCTCAAAAAACAGAGCGAGGGAGAGTGAGAGAGAGATAGAGAGAGAAAATCACATGCCATATCATGCTCATTCTGTCCCGGGATCATTGAGGTGCTCATCTTTGATCAAGTTAATTCATTAAAAACATCTATCCAGTTCCAAATCCAGCAGAATGGAATGCACCTGCAGGTGTTTGGAGAGCCTTCAGACCTTCGTGGTGGTGAATAGGCTGATGCTGATGGTAGGCTGAGGCTTTGAACCAAGAATATTCAGTTTATTTTTCATGTGACCACAGTATTTGGGATTATGGTGGGAAACAGTGCCCTTCAGTAATGGTTTTATCAAAATCAAAGTGTGTTTACTCTTTATCGCATTATGGCCCATTAAATATCTTGGGGATGATGTGCAGTGACCACACAGTCAAAAGTACTGAAGTATGAAGCTGCAAGAAAAACTGAAGCATAACCTTAGACGATGTATGGATGTCACCTTATTACCACTTCGTGAAAATCAGTCCATGTAACCCTCAGAACTCAGTATTAGTAAAATCTAATTAAAAAAATAGAAGTTGTCTAAAACCGCAGTTTGCTCTCCTATACGCTCGCCGTTTGCTGAGCCTCCCTCTGCTGGTTTTCCCCACCCACTTGTGGGCAGAAACTATCCTGACAGTTTTGTTCTTTATGGGCATTTGTGTGTGATGGCATTTTTAAAACGTATGCCATCACACCATTTTTTTATTATTAATACATGTTTATTAAATTATAATAAATTTATTTCTATGTAACATGGAAACAGCACGAGCTCAGCATAACATCTGACACCTCAAGCATCAAAACAAAGTGGGGAAACTCCCATATAAATAATTTTTTTGCAGTATGATGACAATTTAGCATTTGTTGTGCTTCCAGCACAGATCTGTGGTCCTTCGTACTTCCACTATGAAGTATTGCTCATAGTGGAATTGTTTTTTTGTTTCCATAGTATTCACAATTTCCACAGTAAAGTACCTTGGGATTTGAGGTTTTTTTTACTTGCAGCAGGAAATCTTCCTCCATGCCCCTTGCCTGTTATGCGACTGTATTTTCTCTATACTTCACTGTCCTTCTCTCATTAATTATTTCACATAGTGCCAACTAGCATATTTATTAGTTGACTAACTTGTGCAAGCCCAAAATAATTTAAAGATTAGTAAAATAAAAAGACAAATTTACAAGCAGTACAGATTCAGTCATTTTTGCACAAAATAACACTATGCAGTTAAACAATAATGTAAAATGATAATCTCACCCTTTCACCAGGTATAAATTAAACAGTACACCCAGAACTCTTTACACAAAACGTGCTATCATGCTTCTTCCCACAAACCTATTGCTGCTGTTTTGTGCCTCCGCTCCCGTTCTGGTCTGAGCCAGTCTTGCATTCAGACTATTTTTCAACACAAACCACTGGTTCTCCACAACCACAAAGGTATCTGTCTAGTATAGTCACGCTGATTGCAGGAAGATGATTCATATCACAATAGGAGGTTGCTGAAGGCTTCTTTGGAAGGAAATCCCCATCTTATATTTTTTTTTTCACCTGAGAGCAAATGTCACGATTAATGAGGCTCCGCACGACAACATAAACAGCTCAGATGAAAGAGCTGACTACAATTAAGCATCACAATTGAGGTTTCTCAGTGAGGAGCTTTGGGAATTCCCTGCTAGAATCGCAACCAGGAGCAGGTTGGTTTCTTCAAGCTTTTCCCAGGAAGGAAGCATCACTATAAATGTGCTTACTGCATGCTGGTTTTGTACTTTAATATATCCCAGTTTGCCCACTTAAATTTTTTCAATTTTCCTTTTTTTAAAATTAACATCTCTTATAGTTTTGAATGGTGTTAAGTGCTAAATGGTCAAGACTTATTTTAATCCATTAGAATTAAAAAGGCGAAAGTGAAATGCAAATTACATCTGTTCATACTATCCCTCAAATAGCTGTACAACTTCCAAAGATCTAGTTCAGTAACAATACTCCTTATTACATTAACATGAACAGACAACGGAAACCAAATTGGTGGTGATGTGCAAATATATTCATGGTTGTGACATCCCAACACAGATGACTTTAAAAAACACTGATTTGAACTGAGGAGCAGGCAGGTCTTAAAACTTTAACAGTGTTTACACAGTACATGTTACCCTTTTATTTCAACCGAGAGAAAAGAAAGTTAATTTTTCCATTATGTGGGCACTTTAATTGACTAATTCTTTGAATGTAGGGAAGGGGGAAGGGCCACAGCTTGGCCGGTGGTTCACAGCGTGTGTAAAAAGACCGTGTCTCCGTCCCTGAGTGCCGTCATGGTTCTTGTGGTGTTGGATCATGCAGGAGATTGCTGGATTTCTTTTCACAGCGACAAGCATCTGAGAAATCTCAGCCCTACAAGATAACAGGCAAGAGTGACAAAATGGGGCTGCTTATATTGTTGAAGCATGGCACACTGGCTGTGAAAGCTGCGAATGCAGGGCTCTTATCGGTGTGTGAATCCAGAGATTTGTGGTTCAAACAAGCCGGCAAGACCGATCTGGGTAGAGTTTTTATATTTTTTTCTTCGACTGATCTGAGATCAGATGTCAGTCCTTAAATCCCAGCCATTACTAGTACTGATTTCTTATTCATTTCTATACTAACAAAATATATTGCTTGAACACTTGGTTTGCCTTGTGTTATCAGTGAATATGTTAATAATGTATAATTTAATGATGTGTATATTGAACACACATGAAAAAAGTGACTGATCTGAGGTCAGTGCATGCACAAACGGTGACTGATCGAGGGCATGCAGTCGCTGCCTAGCGCGATCTAGGTGAGTGCACAACAAAAGGCTGTGAATGGGCGAGGAGACGGAACTCAAACACCGATGTAGCTGCATTCCGAGAGGTTCATGATGTGAAACAGCAAAGCGGTGGGAAACAATGATCACATTCATCAGATGTAATTTTCCTTTTCTTTTATCTTGTTTTTTTTGCCCCCCTTCTCCCGTCATAAAGTAATGCGTGCACCTCGGCCAGAAGTGGCCCTTTGTTAAGAGTTAATGTCTGAGCCCTGACCTCATTTTAGTGACTATACTGCCCAGGTACAGTATCTCACACTCTCACACACACTCTCTTGAATACACTCTCTCTCTCTCTCTCTCTCTCTCTCTCTCTCTCTCCCACACACACACACACACACACACACACACACACACACAC
>JBBPCX010000141.1:31601244-31620762 GCA_037974365.1 Hydrocynus forskahlii | reverse complement strand
CTGGGCTCGGACACAAGGTGCACGGGCTCGGGTAGGGTCGGGTTTCATTTTTTGGGCCCGATCTAAACTCTAGTCTGGAGTATGAGCCTGTAGTATATAAGTCCATTGCTGTCCATGTAGTGTCAAACAGTGAAAAAGATGAACCTGTTTACTATTTTGCACAAAACTGACACGGCAAGGTGCAGTATGTGCAGCTGATCTGGAGGAAATTCTCCATTGTGAAAACAAACCTGTGGTAATGAGCCCCTCTTACAATTGAGCATACAGTCATTCATGGTTGTGGAGTGAATATTTGTGAAAAGTGTGAGAACACCCATATGGATGAACCTGCCAAGAGGATGAGCAGTGTGTTCTGTCCACTATTGTAGATAGTGTATGGTTATAAGGTTATGAATTATGTACAGTTAAAACTTTTCCATTGGTTGTATACCTTAATTATGCACGTATACAGTTACTCCAGATTATTCCATGCCCATTGCAAATAAGATCTGCAGGAGGTCATGTCAACTAGAGGGTGCTCTAACAAAGGGGCATTTGGCTGACGCTCTTATCCAGAGCAACTTACAGTCATTAATTACAGGGACAGTCCCTCCTGGAGCAGCTCAGGGTTAGGTGTTTTACTCAAGGACACACTGGTAGAAAGTGGGGGGATTAGAATCTTTGTGGTCATTGGGTTCACAGGCAAGTGTTTTACCCACTAGGCTACTACCACCCTATACAAGTCTTAAAGGTGCTTGTCATGAAGAGGTTGAATCATTTTCAGACTGCAGTAGTCATAAAAAGTGGTATTTTTTTGAATGATGAGAAACCACTCATAGTTGTCTTGAGCTATTAATTTGTTTTTTTTTGGGGGGGGGGTAAATTCTGAACATTAAATGTACTGCTGTTTCCCAGAGTCCTCAAATTCTCAGAGTCAACCTACACTCCGCCAAGTTACATTTCCGAGATGGAGAGAGTGGGAAAGCAAGGAGACATCATCCTGGTGTCAGGAATCAAAACTGGCCATGCAAAGTTGAAAGCCAAAATCCAGGAGACTCTTTACACGGTGCGTGTCTTCCTTTCCTCTGCTGTCCGTCCTTTTCATGCTTGGATTTTTTTTTTATGGTTTAGGCAAGGGTATGTCCCTACCCCCTACCCCCCAAAAAAGCTCAGCTCTGGCTTCCTCTGTCTTCTCCCAATAGACAGTTACTATAAATAGCCAGTCCTGCTTGATGTTGGCTCTGTTCTGGTTTCACTGAAGCTGGAGGGAAGAGTTAGACTAGCTGCTCTGCCCCTGCACTGTATCCTAATCCATACTGGCCCTGTCTTACACTTCTCATATACAAATGAATAAAAACACACACTGCTCATTGGTCTTTGGTTTAATTACTGTTAAATACAGTAACCGTATTTAACAGTAATTTTGTCACATTTATTTCATAAACTGCAGATTTTTATTAGAAAGTTGTTAAGTAAACAGTTACAAATGTGTCAAATAAAACCACTTTCCTTTATAAGATGTAAGAATCTGTAACAGTGCATGTCTGACATCCTGTTAACTGGTTGTGTGGTGATGCAGAGTCAAATTCTAGACTGTCCTTTAACTTTAAATTCACTCGTTCACTGTTTCATCCGTTAATCGCTCGCGAAATATCTTGTCTGCGAATAAACAATATTTTGACTAATAAAGACTCAAATGGTGAACATACTGTACATTTATTTGGTAGCAAAAAAATAGGGTATTTTTAGGAAATATTAAGCGAGTAACATACAAATGTACTGCCGGTCATGAAACGTGTGTGTTCATCTGTTTATGTAAAGAGTGTGGGAGCTGCCGAGGTGAGACTACTGATTTTAGAGAACATCCTCCTGAGCCCCGCCTATGACATTTATCTACTCGTCGGTACCTCCATCAAATACAAGGTCCAGAAGATCCGCCAGGGAAAGATCACAGGTACACTCTACTGTTTGGACCCACAGATGTTGGTTCAAATTTACGCTTCCGTTCAAACTAATGGGTTTTAATTAATTTTTCAGAATTCTTCCTTTTACTATGTAGTCAGTCAGTGCATGTTTATTGTCTTGCATTGAAGCAGCAAGGCTGGTGTACTTTAGATCCAGTAGTTTAGAGCTTAGTGCTATGCATATCCTTTGTAAACATCATATACTTTTCTCAAATAGACTTGCCTGTGTAGTTTTTCAGTCGGATGGACAAAAGTATTGCGGCCTGTTTTTTAGGGTTGCAGGAAAGTCTTATGCTGATAGAAAGTCTGGTCTTTTTCAGAGCTGGCCATGCCCTGTGATCAGTATGAGCTCCAGCTGAAGAACAGTGTTGTCGCAGCCGGAGGAAACTCTGGTTCTCCCGTTGCGGAGCTCGACCAGAGCACCTCCACTGTTTTTGCTCTTCAGCACGGTCACACCAACATCATCCTGGACCACAAGAGTATCCTTCAGTCAAGAAATGAATGGTTTTTATAATTAGTGGTTTTAAAATCTGAGCTGTAAAATACTTAGACTGCACAGACATGACTGCATACCAGAGATAGGAACTCAGGTCATGTTGATTGACTCGGAACTCAGACTCGAGATTAGAGTCGCTCACGCACTTGCAGGCTCGCGGACTGGACTCGCTCTCGCTCAGACTCGAGACTCAACTCACTCTTGTGCCAACTAACTCAAGACTGAGGAACTTATTAAACAGAAAAAATTGTTTTGCACTTAACAGTGTTATTTTATGTTCGTAATTATAAGACTGTTAAATTTAGTGAAATAACTTGAGTTTACAATATGAATGAACAATCTTGTTCTCCTTCAGTGGTTCATGGCTGCTTAATAACATACTCTAAATTCCTTAGCTACATTCCTTAGCCAAAAATAGTTTGTGATTATTATTTATGATAAATTTTTTTTTTTTTTTTTTTTTTTGGTATTTTAGCCTAATTTCGGTTTTCCTCCTTTTTTAATGAAAGCTATGACAGGTGTACTTGATGGTTGTGTACTTTTTGTGACATTTAGATTTCATAAAGGTCAGCTCAGAGCTAGATGTCGGCCTTTTTCTGTTCACCTGCTGTTCAGTCTGAACTGTTTTTGCAGTTCTTTAATGGATTTCTCTTAATTAAAGCCACTTTGAGAAGAATTCAGGCAGAAGATAAGATGTGATTTGGAGGATTTGGGGCTGATGCAACATTCAGATATTTGAATATTTAATGTAGTTAATCAAAAGAGTGAAGAGGTTGAGATAAGAGGGATTTTTGATGAGCAGTCTGGGGGGTGCAGCCAGAGAGTAGAAGGAATAGCAGCTTCTTAAGAGGTTAATTTTTCTGAACAGATCAGAAAGAATGGCAGAATGACACCTTGTTTAATGAAACATAATGAACTTTCCTTAATTAACACTCAGGTCTTGGTATGCATGGAGCGTCTCGGCTGCCAAACAGCACAATATATGTGGTGGAACCTGGATACTTAGGTTTGTGTTCGTTTTTTTTTTCTCCTTTGTTTTATTAGAATGATACGAGTGGGGCTGGTAGGAAAAAGTCACCCTATAGAAAAATAGAAGAAGAAATAGAAAAATGTCAATTTTGTTTCTCAAGGCATTATTTGCAGTATATGCAGAGTTTTATTGCAATACCTTCCATATCTCATAACACTATTCAGTTGTACTGTGACTCAAGTATCGTGATTTACTGAGTGAGGATGTTAACACAGCTGTGTTTTCAAATTATTGATGCTGGATGGGATCAGTGGAGGGACGGAGCGGCGCTTTATAAATTAACACACATTTGTTGATCAGAACATTTATAGCGATGCTCCTCCCTCATTATATCTGCAGGAAACTCGGGGCATAGTTTAGATCCTGAATTCTCCTAGAAATCCTAATAAAACAACTCCCGAATCTTTTCATGTCTTATTTTATCTTTCATTTCTGCACCAAATTATGGAGAGTAAACTAAATAAATATCATTATTGAAAAGCAGTATCAGTATTTATCAGTACCAGTACAATCCTAACCCATGCCTCTGTTCCAACCTGTAATTTTAAAGGATATTTTTAATAAATCATTAACCAGTGATTGAGCCAAGTAACATTGTTTGTCTGTTTTTGTAATTGTAATTATTTTGTAATTATTTATTTCTAAATTCACTGTAGGTATCTGTTTATAATGTGTGTTTCTGTGTTTATTAGTTTTTAAGATTCATCCTGGAGACCGATGGATTCTGGAGACCAGAAGAGTCTATGAGATCTTCATTGAAGTGTTTGACAAGTCAAGTAACAAGATTTACCTCTCTGATGTAAGTTGACAGTGGAATCATTAAGACGCTGTTTTGAATCAGTAACTCGGACAGGACAGTCAGACCTAATTCATTCCTGTGCTTATTACATTAACTGGGACTGTGGTTAGCTTATCTTTTAACCTTTTTAATTGCATTTAGATTCAAAATAAAGTTAAAATTAAATATTCTAAGGCATTAGAATGAAGTCAGTGTTGCAAACCCATGAGGCACATCATTTCAACCATGCTGTGGTTTTCTCCCAGAACTTAAGGATAGAAACCACCTTCCCCAAAGAGTTCTTCCAGGTCTTGGAGTCTTCCGTGAATGGCTCTTACCACCGGGTGAGAGCTCTGAAACAGGGCCAGACCGTCATTGATGCCTCCCTGAAGTCCATTGTTGGACGGGTATGTTTGTTTCTGCGCAAATGTCCACTCTTTTGGAGCATTTCTGTGTTTTGGGTGGTTCCTGCTGAGATTTGTCTTGCGTTCTGATCTGATTTCTCAGGGTGGAGCCATCCATCTGCTTCCTGTTCCAGTGCAGAATGAGCAGGATGTTGAAATTTATAATCCAATAGTCCTCACCCCCTCTATCCTCACATTTCCGTGGCAACCCAAAGAAGGAGCCTACCAGTACACAATCAAGGTAAAGCGTCTCAAAACATTGACACTCACTTTAAATCCATGGGATCAACTTAGTGAGACAGAATTAATATAATTGAGAGTAATAAAAGCAACCGAAAGGAGTCTACCAATACATCACGTAGACAGCACTTATCACTGTCTATTACAAAGCCATTTGTGGTTAATGATGGCTGAAAACGGGTGGAGAGAACCGTTCTCACCCAAAAATAGGTGGGAAAAGCACAGTTTTAACTAAACCACAACAACTAGTCACAGTTGTATTTTTTTATACCTGAACTGAGCTTTAGTGTCCTGAAGTCTGATTGAGTTTGCTGTGCGTTTACCTCCGCAAGCCTGACTTGTTGCGCCATGTTTCGTCGCTTTCCAGCCACCATAGCCATGACATCGCAGACTCTGTCTCCACTACACACTTTTAAAGCTGAGAAGAATTGTAATTTTGGTGCATCATTTTAAAATTATTCTTCTACTTAATTTGCTAAGTAATTTCCTTAAAGCCTCCAGGAACTTTAGTGTGAGTAATTTCACTCTTGTAGCCAGACAGTACACAAAAGAAGTATGTCCAATGAATAATTACACAACGTGCCATAAATGAGCAATGAGTTCTCCCCTCTCCATGCCAGTTTGAGTCATTTGCACATGCAGCCTTTAAACTATATTTTACCTTCAGTAGAATGTGATGTTCTCAGCACAAGCAGCTCCTTCATTTCTGAATCATTTACAAATGCAGATTCCCACAACATTTTTCTCTTGTTAAAACAGAAAACCCAGCCATAAAAAATGACTTTTTGCTTTGCTGGCCATGCGTCACTGCTTTAGGAGCCATGCACAGTGATGCAGATTTATTATTTTTTCATACATAATACAAAATACACTCCTGTGAAGTTTTCCCTAATGAGAAAATATTCTTCACAAATATTCTTAATAAAAATGCAGAGACGTTGCCATATGTCCCAGATATCGTCATGCTTTTGTGGGCTGTCTCTTTAACACCGGTCTGAGCGCTGTCTTGTCAATCAAGCTTGCTCATTACAATATTAAATTATGCCCTGACTGTTCTGAGATTGTGTAATCAGTAAATCTAGCTGGTTTTTGGAGCAGTGATTTGTATTTTTTAATAGTATTTCATTAAAATGCTGGAGTTTAATATAAGACAAATACATGTAATATATTACAATAATGGACTCAAATAAGGCTGTATAACTCCTCCCCAGTCTGTAGGTGATCTATTTAAGTTATGTCATTTTGTTCCAAATCAGATTTGTGCAATATTACTCAAGTATTTCATCTGTAAACTGACAGAACATTACTAAATGTTCATCTCATCCCCTCTTCATCTGCTGCTATTTCATTGCATGTGTTTTTATTTTTTGTTGCATAAACATTTTCTTAGGCCATTTTGCACTACTGATCTGCTGGTATAGAACTCTAAATCTTACATACAGCAGCGTCAGTGTTACAATTCTTTTGTTACAATAACTTTCTATTTAGAAGGTTAAAAGAAAACTTTTCTTTTAAACATTTTCTATTGTTTAATTATTTTCTTGTGGCACTGAGCATTCTAATGACACAAGAATTTCTCTCGGGATTAATAAAGTTCTTTCTTAAAGTCTCTTTTACCTTATTTGTGAAATTCACCTCTGTATCGCAGGCAAGCGGAGGCAGTGGAAACTTCAGCTGGTCTTCCTCCAACCCCGCTGTCGCCACAGTCACAGTGAAGGGAGTGATGACCACCGTGCGGGATATTGGTGTTAGCACCATCTACGCACATGACCTGCGCAACCCCCTCCATTACGGAGAGATGAAGGTGAGGTTGAGTGTGTAAACTGGATTAGATGTGTTTGATTTGGTTTGAAACAAATATTTTGATGGTTATTCATGGGAATCAACAAATAATCAACACATTGCTTATTCTCCTGTGTTTTATGATTCAGCTTATCCTACTCCTCCTTGAAACACCTACATGTAGTTTTTTGCATATTTGCCAGTCATGCATTTCCCTCCGCTGGCCAGGTGTACGTAATCGAGCCGGTCGGGATGGAGTTTAGTCCGTGTGTGGTGGAGGCCCGGGTGGGCCTGGGCTTGGAGCTTCCACTGCGCATCTTCGGCCAACTGCACTGGGAGGCTGGAGAGAGAGTCACCCTCAGCGACTGCTCCCACTTTGACCTGCAGGTCGAGATGGAGAACCACGGCATCTTTCAGCTGCTGGAGGGTGAGTCACCAGTTGAAATAACTTTTATTAGTGTCATTGTTATTGTTGTAGGATTTTGTTACAGATATTTAAAAGAAGCTGATGAAGAATAGTGTAGGTTTAGCAGCTTTTTAAATGTATGAGGAAAGAGTGTCTCTAATCAAGCACCGTGATGTCAGCTCGAGGAGCCAAAAGTAGATCAAAGAGCAGCACAGAGAAAGGGAACACAACCTGTGATGGAACCTGAATTTTGGTGTTAGCTGAAACACACCTTAAGTCACTAACCTATCGTGACACAGTTGTCAAATAAAAACACCACTAAGCCACAGAAAAAGACAAAGGAAAATTCCCGCACTCATACATTCCGCGTTACTGCGTATTCTTTCACCGTGCACAACCAGACTAGTTCACCCATGTAGTCCGTAAGTACGAGGCTAATGGTGTGAGTGGAAGTGAGCGTTGTAAACTCGAAATGTCATATGTCGAGACTGTTGCAACCCGAGGACCCTCTGTACTGCTTAGCTAATTAGGTTTAAAATTTCATTTTTGTGCACTGTTTATTTGTTTATTTGTTTGTGTCTATTTATTTTGATCTCAGGGAGATTACCTCCAGGTCAGGACCGCTGCAGTGGGGTGCGGGTCCAGGCTTTGGCTCCAGGCTACACCAACGTGCTGGTCAGTTACACACATGGCAACGTTCACCTGAATGCAAAGATCACTGTCGCTGCTTACCCTCCACTCAGAGTGAGTCACTTTGTAATTCATTACAATGTTTCAGTTTATAGCTTATTTTAAGACTGTTCATTTTCTTCACCAATATGTCCTGCATGCATTAATTTATTTTATCTTATGGAGCAGCTGTTTGTTTTGAAATCACTATTATCTAAAGATCATAGTAGTAGAAGTAATAGTAGTAGTAAGTTGAATTTGTATCGTGCCAGTTTGTTATATTCTCAAACCCAAGGACACTTTACAGAGTGACAACAGAACAAGAACACAGATTATAAACTCACAAAATGTACTACACAACAATCTTTAAGATATCTGGGCAATAAATTCCATAATTTGGGCGTAGCAACACTGAAAGCCTCCCATAGAGGACAGTCTGTATTTGATTGCTGTAAGTAAACCGGAATTGAGCAGGTCTTGTATATAAGAGGGAGTGAGGTCATGAAGGGCTTTAAAGGTGTATATAGAAGAATTGTATGGTTCCTTTGTCAGCAGCTGTGAACACGTGCACAAGTACATGTTCACGGACCACAGAGCAACATATAGTGAAATTCAACAGAGTGGAAGTTTCGACAGAAACAATACAGACAACACACGTTGAGCGAAGTGCAATAAATAGACAACAGAACAATGTGACAATAGTGTGAATAAGACAATGTCGTAAATAGACAATACCGAATACAGAAGGATAGGGGTGATATCAGAAGAGAGTTTAGTTTGAGTGAGAAGAGCATGGGTCCAAGAGCAGAACCTGGAGGAACACCGTAATGATAATAGAGGACAGTGAGTGAGGGGTCTGAATGAATTGTAAATGAATGGGTTCTAGTCCTTTACAGTAAATTGCCCCCCCACCCCCCATTTCACAGGCTGTGGATCCTGTTGCTGTCGCTCTGGTTACTCTTGGCTCCTCTAAAGAAATGCTCTTTGAAGGCGGCCCAAAGCCGTGGGTTCTGGAACCCTCCAAGTTCTTCAGGAACCTGACTGCTGAGGACCCCAACAGTGTCACGCTGACCCTCACTGGCCCAGCGTCACGGAGCTATTTCAGACACCTGGTGCAAGCCACCTGTCGAGCCCTGGGTGAACAGGTGAGATACTTCTAGACCAGAAAACAGGCACAGCTTCATTTGGCCATTTGACACGCATGAACACGGCACAGCACACAGTGAGAACAAGGTGAAATTCCAGCTAGTGGTTATATATTAGTTATATAACGTGTGATATATTAGGTTATATAATAGTGTATTAATTTGTTGTGCATATTTGTATATTAGTTTGTTGTGGTGTAAATGAGTCTGCATGAGCTCCAAGCACCAACATTTCCATGTGTGTAGTAGTGAACCAGTGTTATGAATAGTGTTATTGGGATGTGGGTAATGTTCTGCTTGCAAATCCATGGTCTTCTAGGTGCTGGCAGTGACTGTGGGGAATCAGCCCACTGTCACCAACCCATTCCCAGCTGTTGAACCAGCAGTGGTGAAGTTTATCTGTGCTCCTCCATCACGTCTGACTCTTGTCCCAGTCTACACCAGCCCCCAGCTGGACCTGTCCTGTCCTCTGCTCCAGCAGAACAAACAAGTGGTAGGTACTAATTATTGAACAACAGCATTTGTAGATCCATGCAAAAGTTTGGGTGACCCTGGCCAAATTACATGTATTGTTGAATCCTCTATAGAGAAGACACTTTTTATACTGTGCATTTTAATGCACAATTGCTATGAAATTCATGTGCAAAAATGATCTTATATATAAAGTACGACTGAGCTAAAGCTGTTATTACTGGGCAGTAGTGTTAAAGCAAAAATACTACAATAAATACAAATAAAACGAAAAATACAAATGTATATAGTAAATAGTTCTTTTCTGTGTGACAACTTATTCTCTTGACTATCTCTAGACCTCTTTCCTCATGGAAGCCCAGTGTTACTTGTAGCTGTCATCATAACTGGGTTGGCTCTTTGTACTTCATTAGATTAAATTAGGTGTGTTGCTTGTGGAATTTTATAAATCCAGGCAATGACTGGAGGCACAAAGAAGAAGTCTGGAACCAAACCTTCTCACCAGCTCACAAAATATTAACAACTTTTTAGGAAAACAAAAAAACATTTTTGCTTCTTTCTTGTTTTTTTGCATTCATGTTCATGTTTTTTTGTTTTTTTACTTTGAAATTTATATTGTTTATTGTGTAATGTTAACTGAAGAGAACAGGTCATAGAGTGCCATGCTTCTATGATCTATAACAGGTGCCTGTATCTAATTATCGTAATCCTGAGCTGGACCTGGCAGCCTTCGACCAGCAAGGGAGGAAATATGACAACTTCAGCTCTCTGAGTATGATCTGGGAGTCATCAAAAGTGGCTCTGGCCAGCATCGAGCCCTTGAAGCCCATGGAGCTGCACTTACTTGAGGACAGCAACAAGCAGAAGAAGCTTCATGGTACTCAGAGCTCACTCATATTCTAAACTAAAAGGTTCCCAATCCTGTTCTCTGACACATCTTACAGCTCACCAGTGCTTTTGGTTCAGTGTATTAGTGCAGAGGTGTAATGGCATTACATTTTTGCATCAATTGTAGTAATAAATAATGAATGCATATTTTGGTTAGATAAGGAGTCTGGGGATATTTTCAAATAAAAAAGAACCTGTTTCTCTAGAGGAGGAGTTGTTGTTGTTGCTGTTGTTGCTGTTGCTGTTGAACCTACTACAACTACTATTATTATTGTTGTTGTGAAAACTTTCCCTCCAGTCACAGTTAGCATATTTTAAAAAGTGTCTCTTCTTTCAAAATCAATCCAATCATGGTCAAATGTGCGATTTATATATATGTATTTATATATACCTATTTCTTACAATATGTTTAATTGCATTATATATATATATATCTAGTTTGCATAAATACTGCATAAATGTCTGTGTAATTGAACATTGTTTGTTTGATGCCATACTGAGCAGTTCTCATATTTGTCTGTAGGTCGTCAGACAGTGCTGGTTCATCATCAGTCTGGGGTTGCAGCCATCACTGTGACGGCCATGGGCTACAAGGCATCCCATCTGGATGCAGCAAGAGTTATCCCTGGGGTATGTGAGCTCTTTCCCAAGACTCTTAATCTGTCAGCCATTTCAGATACACATGCAGAATCAGCCACCATTTTTGTTTCTGCGACGTTAGCTCGGGAGATCAGTTTCATTTCCTTTATAGCTGAAGCGGAAGCAGTGGGGCGGCGGTGTGTGACCACAGGCTCTTATTCGTTCCTCACCTTCTCACTGGTTGCCATTGCCAACGGATGGCACAAACAAAACATTCTAACATTTAGCTCTTTCAGAAAGCTGAAGAGAAACAAGTGCTTCAGGGGTTTTCCGACTAACAAAATGAGGGCCATCACTATTGGCTGTATAGAGAATCTCCCAGTAAGTTTAATGAGTACCAAAATCAGAGATAAATGTAATTTGTGCGTGTGCGCATATGCTTTATTAACATGTGCATGTAGTTTTACTCGTTTTAATGCATCGACCTGTAGAATGAAAATATGTCTAATATAATAAGAGAGATTTAGTAAATACAGCACTGTGCCGCCCTTTGTTTATTTCATTTCCACTCTAAATGGGAGTGTATTACAATTTTTCAGCATCAGGACAAAAAGCAATAAACTTTATATTTAACAAACACAAACATTAAGTGTAATATCAAATCTGTTCATATTTACATTGTCCACTCTCTGAATTAGTGCCCCCTTCTGTCACTTTTTCTTTCTCACCTCCAACACTGACAAAGAGACTCAGTTACAGTAGCAGCTACCCACACTCACCTCAGCTGCCACATGTTTTTCTCATGCACATCAAAAACGGCCAAAAAAGAGAGACTTCTGAAAAGATTGAACTTAAAATCAACCCCTCACATTAGAAAGAGAGGCTTTAAAGGGAAAATAGTGAAGAAGAAACTTGGTTTAAAAAGCAAAAAACCCATAGGAGATTTAAAAACTGGAGTTTAAAATGATTAACCCCTAACCACATTCAACCACTGCAAGATCATGTAGACCACAAAAACTGTCATCCTCAGATACACCTTTATTTGATTTTTGATTGATTATTTTTTAATACATTTTTTCACTTGTCAACTTATCATTATCATGTATATAATGCATCATTATATTAATTTATAAAGAAAAGCTGGAGTAAAGCTTAAGTAATTAAGTTTAATTACAGCATGATGGCTGTAACAGCAAGATGAAACATGCTGCATTGTTGAATGTCCTGAGATACTCATTCATTCACCTTTTCCAGCAGTTTGAAGCCCTGACTCCTGTCTCTGCTACGCTGGATCTCCTGCTGGTGGAGGACGTGCGAGTGAGCCCAGAGTCTGTCACCATATATAACCACCCTGGTGTGCGGGTAAGAGCTCGTGTCTGCGGTGTTCTTTCATCTCGCTGGTAACACACATGTATCCACTTGTAAGAGGAAGTCTGCTGTGTACATTAAGCCCAAAGCAATATCTGCTCTAACACTCATTCTCTGTTTGAGCCTTGATGGTTTTCCTTACTTCCCTTCTCACTTCTTTCTAGGGCTGCACAATATATCATTGACAATAATGACTTTGGTGATTCTGATATATATTTTTTAAAGCAGTCACAGCCCTAAAGGGCCCATATTCTGTATTTTCTCACTTAAGGAATTTGTGGTTTATACCAAAAATATACATATACTGTGCAAAAGTCCTGATGAGCAATGCCTTATTTCTTCATATTTTCCTTCCAAAGATCCAGACTATGTTGTATTTCTACTGTAGTCTTGAGGAACAGTTCGCCAGGCTCCCTGAAAGAAAGACTCATTTTCAGTCCAGTCCCTGAACCAGAACCAGTTTCAGGGGAATGTTTAGTTTAAGCCACATAGTGATCAACTTATAAATCATTCAAGCATAACAAAGACCATCTAACTGAAGTCCTGAACCAGTGAAGAAACTGGTGCAGATGATTCCAGATGATCAGGCGGTGATCAGTATACTGGTGGTGCTGAATGCTGAGTGGTTGGAACTCCTTTATCTAGGCTCCTTGTGTCTGTAGACACTTTGCAGCAGTAAAACGTTTGTTTCTGTTTCTTTAATGCATGCTACTCAATCTTCCAAAGATAAGTTTGACAGGCAGGAAATAGTATTTTTGCCCCAGTAAAGCAAAATACAGTACACCCCCACTTATCGCAGGGGTTACATTCCAAGAGCACCCGCTTATAGTGAAAAAACATGATTTTGTGATGTGGTAAAAAAAAAATGCCCATTTTCGTAGTGTAAACCCTTAATATGGCCCTAAAATATGCTCCCAAAACACTTTAATTTCATTTGAAACTCAGCTTAATACATTACCCTTAAAGAAAATTGGTATGGTAAACCCCCTTTCATACTGTACAGTTTACACCGAACTCCTGCAGTGCTAGAATGTAAATAACAATGTTACCCCTGTATAGGCTATACTGTAATTCATGCACAAGCGTTTTCTTTGGTAAACTGTCGTTATAAGCAGGTAATAAGCAGGTAAATACAGTAATAAATTCATTTGATTAGGAGTAATAAAAAGAAGATCAAAACGAAAAACACGAGACCACTTAGAGAAACACTCAAGATAGCTGCACACAGGAAACTGTTCTAATGTGGGAATTCTGGACTGCAGCAAGGAGAAATGAATAACACTCTTCAGATTGGCTACTTTCAAACCTCCCGCCTCTGAGTACAACTTTCTTTGTTTTCTCTTGACAGTACCAACAAATTTATACAGCTGAATTTACGTTAATATTTATTAGAAAATTATTGAATTATATTTAGAACTAAAATGCATGAAAAGTTATATATTGTCACGAAAATAGCAAAAGAAATGCGGAGGGTATCTGCGGTTTCCGCAAAAAATTGTGGGAGTTTCCGCAAACAATTATTAGTTCTGTTCTAAGAAAAAAATCTGTGAACGACTGAATCCACAAATGCTGAACTGCGAATTAGCGGGGGTTTACTGTGTATATATTAGGGCATTAACAACTTCAGATGTTTTCAGGTCGACTTATCCGTCATCAAAGTCGAAGTCGAGTCTACTAGTCGTTTGATGACGTCACACAGACGTAGTGGAGGAACACAGGTGTTCAACATTGAGCAAGTTCTCTGTAACATTAACAGTCAACATTACAATTAAACAAAAGAAAACAAAGGCTGATCCCTTGAATTTTCTGGTAAATGTAAGTGTAAAAATGTAAGTGTAAAACAGAAAGTGGGAACAGCTTAAGCCGCGCAGCCACTCGGCGTCCTCTGGATGGGACGACTCCCTGCAGTGTTAGTGTTAGCCATGTTGGCTATTGGATGCCGTTTCAGATGCCGTGCAGAACGCCAGTACTGTTACTGTACTTTTACACCGACTTGCAGATTGTGCTGGTCACCGTGCTGTTTGTGTTTCTAGAGTGAAGTATCTCCACACATGTGATGTGTGTCTGTCTCCTCTGCTGCCGTGTCTCCCGTCTTGTTGTGGTTTTGTGTTTAGATTCCACTCGCGCCAACGGTAGCGCACTTTTTATGAAGGGACTATAATAATTGGTTAAGTCAAGGAACACGTGTCAGCATCAGCCAATCAGAGGCAGAGACTGCATCGTGTACACAAGCACACGCACAGAGGGAGGAAAAAAACACACGACTAGTCGACTTCTTATATAGAAAGCCAGATAGCTGTGTAGCAGCTTAATCTCAGTACTAGAATTTTGTTCTTTTCCTAAGTTTGTTTCTTCGTTGTTGTATTTCAGGCTGACCTCACTTTGCAGGAGGGCTCTGGCTATTTCTTTGTCAATACGAGTGTTGGGGGAATCGCTGAAGTTGTGTTCCAGGAGTCGCAGGGAACTGCTGAGGTGAGTTTTATTGGTGCCAGAGGCTGCTAACAATGTTCTGTTTAAGCAAAAGCATGTCAGAGCCTGAATTATGTGTTAGGTTGGGCAGTTCAAGGACCGATCTGCAGCTTCTGAAATGAAATGGCTCTGAACTGTTTCTGGTTTATTATTTCCAGTTCCATTTATTTTAGTGCCTTTATTTATGTAGAGGCTGACCCCAAAGACCTTTGTCGTATATCTGTTCACTCCATGCTTCCTCCAAGAACTGCTTGTTTTTGTCTGATGCATTTTCTGAGAGTTTCTGATACTGAATGACTGACTGATGAACCCAAACTCTAAAATGAAGTGATAAAATAGTTTTCTTAATGCTAGCATGAGGTGAAATACAGGATTCCTTTTAACGTTCTCTACTGTGTTTCAGGTAGTGCCGAAGCGGCCAGGAGTTTTGCAGGTGATGGTTCATGACCTCTGCTTGACCTTCCCTGCTCCTGCCACCGCTACAGTTCACGTGTCGGACATTCTGGAGGTTTACGTCCGCGTGGTTGATAAGGTCAGTGGATGAGTTTGTACTGGGCGATATATTGTTTATCATGAAATTGGCTTTTGTAGTACTGATATCAAACAATGCATGTATGCACAAATGAGACTTGTTTTTTTTCTGCATTTTCACCATTCCAGATGTTCATGTAGTCTTAAAAAGTGAATCAATATTTGGACAAAATAATTCTGATGCAGCATTAAATCTACAGTAGGATAGCCTCTAAATACACTTTTGTCATGAGGTGAAGAGGAGAAACAAAGCAAAATACAAAAAAAAAATGCCGAAAGGTCCCTCAAAAATGTTCATAAGCTATTTTTATGTGAAATTATTAGCCTGTCACATTTGTGTATGGCATTGGACCATAATTGCTACCGTAATTGGGGGGGGAAAGGCTAACAAGCTTTTTATCGGGCCAAATGAAAGATGAGAATGAAAATACCTTGAATTAAATATATAAACCCATGCAAAGTATAAGGACATGCTGCATAAAATACATGTTTTTGCAACAGCCACAGATTTGTTGCTACAAAAGTGGCCAATTACTTCGCTGTTTGGAGACTAAACATGTCTTGTAGTAAAACATCAGCCAGTCTTGCACACACTCACCAGCTCCTCTGCGGTACTGTAAAAACGTGGGCTGTGGTTTGGCCTGTGTTGTTTAAAAGGCTGGGAACGCCGTTTTTTTGGCAGACCTCAGTATCTGAGGTTTGATCAGGGTGAGATGGTCTTCAGAGATGAATCTGTGGTTGAATAGCAGACACGTTATTAGCAGACACGTGTGATGGCTAAGTTTTTATTATTGTTATTATTATTGCACCTGATTGTGGTGGTGTTCTCAGAGGTCACGCAGTTCTAACTCTTATGTGCGTTGTTGGATTCTCAACCAGAGTCGTGGTTTTAAATCCCACCAACAGTCAAAATTCTGGACACATTCCTCTTTGTTCAAAGTTTGTGTAGACCAGTAGTAGTCAACAAAATTCCTGTGTTTTTTACTGGTCAGTGGCTAGATCGTTATCATAATGTGCAATATCTTACTATGTGCTGTATTTTTACCATGTGAAATATCATTACTTACATTACTGAACTACTACTGATCTTTATTACAGCAGTAACACACTTCTAACCACGTTTAGTGTTATTAGTAATTAATTTAACTGTGAGTTACTTATTTATAGTATTAATACCCCAGCATTTGTGGATATAGCACAGTGTGTTTCACAGTGTTTGCTGCAGTTTTTCTTGTCTTTCTCTCACTCTCTTTCACTCACTCACACTCTCTCAAACTCTCTCACACTCACACTCTCTCACACTCACTCACTCTCTATCTCTCACACTCTCTTTCTCTCTCACACTCTCCCTCTCACTCTCTCAATCTCTCACTCTCACTCTCTCACACTCTCTCACTCACTCTCACACTCTCTCTCTCACTCTCTCATTCTCTCACACTCACTCACACTCACTCTCTCTCTCTCACTCTCTCTCTCT
Organism: Hydrocynus forskahlii; assembly: GCA_037974365.1. Classification (NCBI taxonomy): domain Eukaryota; kingdom Metazoa; phylum Chordata; class Actinopteri; order Characiformes; family Alestidae; genus Hydrocynus; species Hydrocynus forskahlii. Next base: position 31,604,086 of record JBBPCX010000141.1, on the reverse strand, counting down.
CACTCTGTCTCTCTCTCTCTCACTCTCTCTCTCTCTCTCTCACACACGCCAAGGCAATTACATAGCAACACCTTAGCAACCACTACAGTTACTATAGCAACTCACTAACTACATCTTACACCTGCTATGCCATAGTAACCATCTAGTAACACCCTGGCAACCACTTGAGACACCATAGCAACCACCTAACAGCTGCCATAACAACTACACAGTCACACGTTGCGTTCTCTGGCGGAAATGGGTACCAGTTTGCTGCTGCTGTTAATGGGGCTGTGTGTCAGAGTCATTTCTGGACTATTGATTATAAACTGATTTACTATCCTGCTCTCCTCTGGGTCCAAGTTTGAAGAGAATGGAAGGAAGGCATGAATCATTCAGTGATTATCGCTGAGCTTTTCTGTTGTGTCTGCTGAGAGGAAACATGCTGATTTATCGCTGTGTTTCAGGTGGAGATAGGAAAGTCCATCAAAGCCTATGTTCGGGTTTTGGACGACAACAAGAGGCCCTTCCTCGCCAAATATTTCTCGCACATGAATCTGAAGCTAAAGGCCGCGTCATCAATTGTTTCTTTGCAGTGAGTAAAAACAACTCTAGAGATTTACACTGTGTTTTTTATTTATCTTTTTTTTATGGACCACAAGAAGCCTCTTAGCATCACTCGTCTCTGATTGTTTTGCTAGACCTCTGTCGGAGTTTTCTGAGAAGGATACAGCTACTTTCCTGGTCAAAGGCCTGGCGATTGGCCAGACGAGTGTGTCTGCGGTTGTGATGGACAAGAATGGAAGAAAAATTGCATCAGCACCACAGCAAATCGAAGTAAGCCACATTTCAGCGCATTGCAAACTACTTCTGTCACAGTTTTCCCAATTTGTGCATGATTTAGTCTTTAAGATGCAAAGTCATTCAGAGTGATTTAATGTGGAAATGGTTCATTGTAGAGAAACTTGCACGCTTGAATGTCTACAACACAAACACAACCATTTTATTTACTGTCCAAACCCACGAGTGAGCATACACAGGTTTCATGTAGTGTTGACCATGGCAGTGTGCTCAAGATTTAAGATTTTTTATTTTTCACATACATAGTTATACATGTACAACACGCAGTGAAATGTGCCCTGAACCGCTCCTTTTTTTATGACAGTGCAAAATTTACACTCAGATCTAAAAATAAAAAATAAAAGTACAACAACTGAAACAAGGAACACAAGTTAAAGGTGACATATGTAAGCTGTTTTTTGTTATGATAAAGGTTATTTTTAAGTGAAGCAACAGTCCTGGGAGAGCGTATGTACAGTGGGATGTTAAAGTGCATTGTGCCATGTTAGTGCAGCAAAGTAAGAAAAGTAACGTAAACAGTAATGTAAACAAAACAGTGAACGTGATATGACAGTGAATATGATGAGTGTGATGAGGTGTTGTATCAGTCCCTTAAGGTAATGCTATGGGGAGGGGGGCTTGATCTGATTCATGACTCGAATGGCCTGGGGATAGAAGCTCCTCTTGTGTCTCTCTGTTTTGGCCCTGATGGTGCAGAACTCTCTGCCTGATTGCAGCAGTTGACACAGTCCGTTACTGGGGTGGTACAAGTCCTTTTAATATCTGAGCTGCTCTGGACCAACGTCTCCTGGTGTAAATGTCCTGTAGGGAAGAGAGAACAGACCTGCAGCAGCGTTCTGCCGTGCGGATCACTCTCTGAAGAGCTTTTCGGTCCTGAACACAGCAACTCCCATACCAGGATGTGATGTTCTGTGTGAGGATGCTCTCCAAAGCGACTGAAGTCCTGAGGATCACTGGGGAGTCCCCGAACTTTCTCAGCTATCGGAGATGGTACAGGCGCTGCCTAGACTTTTTGGACTGGATCTGGAGCATTTCTTAACCGTTTTCTGTTAGCTTTAAGAAGCACTTAAAGCTAAACACTTCAGCTGCCTGGTGTATGTCACTGTATTGGGGCCAATTTTCTGTTTCTTTAGAAAGGAGCATTTCCCACATCAGCCTGAATGACTTGAGTCACATGTTAACAAAATTATACATATATATGTGTGTGCGTATATGTATGTGTGTATGTGTATTTGTGTGTGTGTATATATATATATGTATGTATATATGTATATATGTATGTATATATGTATATATGTATGTATATATGTATATATGTGTATATGTATGTATGTATGTATGTATATATGTATGTATGTATGTATGTATATATGTATATATGTATGTATGTATGTATGTATATATGTATGTATGTATGTATGTATATATGTATATATGTATGTATGTACGTATATATGTATATATGTATGTATGTATGTATGTATATATGTATGTATGTATATATGTATGTATGTTTGTATGTATATATGTATATATGTATGTATGTATGTATATATGTATGTATATATGTATGTATGTATGTATGTATATATGTATATATGTATGTATGTATGTATGTATATATGTATATATGTATGTATGTATATATGTATATATGTATGTATGTATGTATGTATATATGTATATATGTATGTATGTATGTATATATGTATATATGTATATATGTATGTATGTATGTATGTATGTATATATGTATATATGTATGTATGTATGTATGTATGTATATATGTATATATGTATATATGTATGTATGTATGTATATATGTATGTATGTATGTATGTATGTATGTATGTATATATGTATGTATGTATGTATGTATGTATGTATATATGTATATATGTATGTATGTATGTATATATGTATATATGTATGTATGTATGTATATATGTATGTATGTATATATGTATGTATGTATGTATGTATATATGTATGTATGTATAT
>JBBPCX010000141.1:31564777-31601144 GCA_037974365.1 Hydrocynus forskahlii | reverse complement strand
TATATATGCGCCCTGAAAAATGTTGATAAAAAGCATTACAATTTTTTTTTTCTTTTGTATCTAGGTTTTCCCACCTTTCAGGCTTCTTCCAAGAAAGGTTACTCTGATTATAGGTGCAGTGATGCAGGTAATTACCCGTTTACTAGTTTGAGAAAGTTTGTCACAAGTGTTTTTATGAGTTTATTAATTTATGGTTAAATACCTTCTGCCTTTCCTAAAATCTGTAGATCACATCTGAAGGAGGGCCACAGCCCCAGTCCAACATCCTCTTCTCTCTGAGCAATGCTGATATAGCAGCTGTAAACAGCATGGGGCTCGTTCGTGGCATTGCCATTGGAAACATGACCGTAACTGGAGTCGTCCAAGCAGTCGACACGGAATCTGGCAAACTGGTGGTGGTTTCTAAGGTAACTGAAGTTTTTCCACCCATATAAGCTGCCCTTTAATGGTTAACCTTTAGAGCAGGTATCCCCAACTTTGGTCTCGGAGGGCCGGTGTCCAGGACAGTTTGGTTGTTTTCCTCCTCAAACCCACTCACTATATCTGAAAATGAACAGGGGAGGTGATAAGGTGTATTTGAGCAGAGAAACCAGACTGAGCTGGACACACCACCCCTCTGGAACTGAAATGTCCCTGTTTTAGTGAACTGACAATTAATTTGGGTTTTAAGAACAAACCAAACAAAAATAAATAACGATGACAACCCATTCATAGCCTAGGTAAGGTTCCAAAATACAAAAGATGAATTAGAAAGCCTTTAAAATTACTTTTAAACAATAAAAAAACCAAAAAACATTATGTGGCAAGAATTATTTTCTCTTACGGTAAGAGTAGGAAAATTATTTTACATTTTTTTAGCAAAAAGTTTACATCACTGATTTGCCTAGAAGTTCTGTTAAGTTTGATAGTTCTTGTTACAAAAAAAAATGTTCATACACCTGTGCTGACTACCTTGCACTTTTCAGGATCAAGTGGAGGTAGAGGTCATCCAGCTGAAAGCCATCCGTATCCGAGCCCCCATCACGAGAATGAAGTCTGGCACCATGGTAACCGGATCTGTTCTGCTTCTTATTCATCCACAGGTCCAGTAGAGGACGATGTGCTTGTGTAGGTTCATTTGTGGAAACTGTAAGCCTGTGTTCTCTCTCCTCCTGTAGATGCCCGTACATGTGATGGGTCTCACCAGCACTCAGACCCCGTTCTCCTTTGGTAATGCTCTTCCTGGGCTCACCTTTCACTGGTCTGTAACCAAGAGGGACATTCTGGAAGTGCACACTCGTCACTCAGAGGTGAGTTAACAGTTAGATCCTTTCAGGACAGTTTTTATCGTATTCAGTTGTTTATTTTGGTGTATCATTAGTTATCACGATAGTATAGTTTTACCGATCACATTTCCTGTCAGTACTGAGAGCCTCTTAATCAGTCACAGGCATATTTGTATGTATGTGTGTATGTATATGGCCACACTGGACCAGGCACTCAGACCCAAACTGAGCACGTCTACCTGTGACCAACTAACTAACTCTCTGACAAAACAGTCTCTGCTGCTGAGTTAGTCACTTACAGTACTGAAGAAATAGTGTAAAGGGGTGTTATTCTGTTGTTACTTCTAGATTATAATTGTGGCTTGAGATGCCTTGTATGCATGGCCATCATTATATTAGGGAGAGACGTGTCTCTGCACCCGACTTTTAAAAATTGTTAGTTTCGTCTCGCCACTCACTTATCCTCCCATTGTTCTGGCTGAAGCATTTTTTATTTTTTTTTATCTCAGCATACTAGGTCATATTTTTGCTTGTTGTTATCATTATTGCACACAAACAGTGCAAAAAATGTTTGCTGTAAACACTTTTACAGCCCTAAAATGTGTGCGATTGATTTAGATGAATTAATCACAGCGCTTGTAAGATCAGATAACTCTAAGATCAGTGGAATTTGATCAGACAACTTCTCTTTCGACTTAAAGTTTGTGCGACTCTATAAGGTTGTTTGTCAACAGAGCAGGTCCTTGGAGAAAGTCTTTCATTTTTATTATTTCTGCAGGTGGATTTATGTAATATAAACAGCTGTTGACTTTCTGTCTAGACTCCGCTGCAGATTTGGCTGCATTGCAACATAAGATGTTTGGATTTGTTGGCTCTCAAATATGAGCGGTTCTGTGAAAATTCCCACTCATGCTTAGTTACATGTACAAAGCTTTATTACATTACAAGCTTTATCTGCAAAATTACAAGCTTTATCTGCAAAACCTGCCCTGCACTTTGCCAGGGCAGCATGAGTCACACTAAACTGTCTGAAAAGCGGGGAGCCAGAATCTTCATGGCTGCTGAGAAGTTTAAGTGGTGTTAATCCTCACCTCTTCTCCTTCAGGCCTCTGTCCAGCTCTCTGCAGAGCATAACTTCGCTATGAACGTTGTTGGCCGAAGCAAGGGACGCACGGGCCTGAAGGTTGTGGTGAAGGCGGTAGCCCCTGAGGCGGGACATCTGGAGGGCAATGCTGTGGAGCTCTCTGATGAGATTCAGATTCAGGTAACCTGCTTTCAGTTTGTCTTTTTTATGAATGTTTATTCTTAAGTCAAGTTTATTCATGTAGCACATTATCATACACAAAGATGTTGTACAGAAATCAATGTAAATGTGTTTTACAGAACTTTAATAAAGATGATAAATAAATTAATAAAATAGAAGAAATGGTACATATAAAATCAATAAAAGAAGACTGAAAGTTCAATAGAAGTGCCAGTATTTTGAGTAAACTGTAATTGCATCTTTAGTTGTTTCTAGTGAAAGTGTAACATTAACATTTAACCAAAACGTATATGCATGGATAAAAAGTCAGCTGATAGGGCAGATTTTATGATGCACAAAAGTTTTCAGCTATGTGTCATTTCATCATAATTTGCTTCCAAAGAGCCAGTATTTTTGCTGTAGTCTTGGGGAACGGTTCTCCAGGCTTCCTGAAGGACTTTCAAAGTCTCTCAGTTTCTGTCCTGTTTCAGAAGAATGTTTCTGTTTAAGACACACAGTGATCTGCATATGAATCATTCAAGCAAAACAAAGTCAACTAACTGAACCAGTGAAGAAACAGGTGCAGATGATTTCAGATGATCAGGCGATGATCAGTATACTGGTGGTGCTGAATCTGGTATCTTGCCTCTTTAGGCACTTTGCAGTCTTACAGTAAAACGTTTGTTCCCATTTCCTTAATTTAATCTACTCAATATGCAGACGATAAGACTTTATGTCTGACAAACTGGTTTTATACCATGATGGTGATTCAAAGCAAAATGCAAAGAAATATCCTCTGAACTTTCTGAATCAAGTGCATACTCTGTTCTCTCTGGGTTCTTTGTTTTTATTTATGTTTTATCTGTCAGGTTGTGTTTTAGAGCAGTAAGCTACCAGAGACCCTGCAATACCATTGCTTTTCCATGATGTGAAACATGGTGAAATCTTGTAACGCACGCAGCCTCGAGTTGCTTACTGCCTTCACAAAAGAGAAGACTTGGCACCTTAATGTGTAAAATAATAAACGTGCAGTCAAACGTGCAAGTCTTTTATAGCTTAATTATTGCATTCCATATTCCAATCATACTTCAGGTAAAGGGGGTCTCAGTTTGCTTGCTTGCAATATGGAATGCAATAATTAAGCTATAAAAGACTTGATAAACAAATTTGACTGCACCTTAATGTGTAATATAATAAACGTGCAGTCAAATGTGTTTATCAAGTCTTTTATAGCTTCATTATTGCATTCCATATTCCATTCATACTTCACATAAAGGTGTTCTCAGTTTGCTTGCTTGCTTGGCACCATTAATTGTATCACTCAGACCAGCCACGCCGTTACAGACCACATTATCACGATCAGGTTCATAAGGATGAATGTAGCTTATTTGTTTATGACTGTTCTATTAATTAGTCAATGTACTAATGAATTAGTCAAGAAACTGATTTAGAAGATGAATTGATAATCAGTTGTTAAGTTCTCTATGAATCTGTTTTGTTCAGTGATGAACTGTTAACACTGAAACTGGTTTTTGAGCCTCACTGAAAGAGAGAAAACCCACCCTAGCAGGTCCTTACAAACATGGGCATGTTTGTAGTTATGAATGGCATGTACAGCACTGTGCAAAAGTCTTGAGCCACCCCTCATTTCTTTATGTTTTGCTTTGAAAGAAAAATCTTATGCCTGTTAGACTGTCTTTATCTTTGGCATACTGAGTAGATTAAATGGGCAGACTTATTGTATTACTGTAGCTGAGGGACGTATGCCTTCTTTATGAAATGTTACTGGCATCCAGGAACATCACAGTACTGAGAGCTTTGGTCATTAGATTATAAACTAGAGGCTGATTGCAGTAGCAGATCATATTACAGTATCAGGAGCAACACAGTGGTGTTTTAAAGGTTTCAGTAAACAAGCAGCACTATTTTGCTCAACTTTCACTAAATGTTTGTTCTCTCTTCTATTTTTTTAAAGGTTTATGAGAAATTGCAGCTGCTGAACCCAGACGTGCAGGCCGAGGAAATTCTGATGTCCCCAAACTCCTTATTAAAACTTCAAACCAACAGGTGAATGTGATTCTCTGCAGAGGTCAAGGCTGAAGAAGTGATGATTCTGTGTGTTGAATCGGATATAAAAAAGAGTTGAGCTTTTCACACGTCTGTCCATGCTGCAGTCTGTCCTTGTGGCAGTCTGTATCGTATAGTGAGACTACAACTTGTAATTCATGTTATTTACAATTTTTGTAGTGTTTTTTGTAGTATTTGAAAAACAATGTGGCCGTGTGTGCTTTTTCCACCCATTTCGAGAGGCGTTTGCTCCACCTGTTTTCAGGCTTTTGGGGTTTTTTTGTGCCTCCAAATATTGGTTTTATAGTAACCATGCAGTCACAGTTCTCATTTTCTCAATCCATTATTATTATAAATAATATTAAATAAAATTTTTATTTTTGCACTTCATGATCAGGGATGACCAGGGTATACTGTACCAGATGAATGATCTGTCCAGACAAAGTTGCCTCCAGTTTATATTTTTGTTTCTGAATGTTTATTTTTAAGAGGAAACTAATTACATCTGTAGTTATTTGTAATGCTAGTATGGCTTCTGAATCTGTGTTTAAGTCATTTCCTTTTGCTGATTGTGAAGAGTGAGGTGGTAGGGCAGCACAGAAGAAATATCAAAACAATACGCATTTAACATTTAACCAAAAGATGGAAATGCAATTCGTATAAAAAGTCACAGCTAATCACCCAGTCAGTGTTTTATGTCTGTGAGAATGTGGTGATGCTGTAAAAATTGAGCTATTAAATACGCTTTTTTTGTTGTTTGTTTGTTTGTTTTTTGGGGGTTTTTTTCTTGATGTTTGTTCTTCGTGTTTTCAGGCTTTTGGGGGGGTTTTGTGCCTCCAAATATTGGTTTTATAGTAACCATGCAATCATAATTCACATTTTCTCAATCAATTTTTATTATAAATAATATTAAATACAATTTTTATTTTTGCACTTCATGATCAGGGATGGCCAGGGTACGCTGTCATACCGGGTGCTGGACTGTCCAGACAAAGCTGTGCTCATTCAAGTGGATGAAAAAGGCTATTTATCCTCAAGCTCTTTGACTGGCACAGCCTCCTTACAAATCACCTCTCAGGAGACTTTTGGAGTCAACCAAACTGTCATCTTAGCTGTGAAGGTAAGGATTTCTTTTAACCTAAAAACACAAGAACTGGCGATGTTGCTTTAAAAAAAAACTATAATAGTATAATGTTTATACATTATACTATTATACTGGAGGTTCGATCACCAAGGAGTTAGTAAGGCTGTGCATATCCTAGCCTTAATAATAGCACCAATTCTGCCAGGCAAGGACAACAGCACGTTTCAGCTTCTATGAATTCCTGTGTGTCTCTTTCAGCCTTTCACCTGCTGCTCCACATTGAGTATTAGGATTGAGATCTGGTGGTTTTGGTGGTCATCTACAGTGTCTTTGTCTGGATAGGGGAGTTAATTTTATCATTTTAATAATATATTTATGCAATACGTTTCAGTCCTTCCAGTAAAGTCCATGAGTGTGCGTGCATAAGTGTCATACTGCAAATCAGGTCATTGTGTCAGGCCTAGTAACAGGATTGATTTGTAAGTGAATTAATCATCTAGAAATATTAGGACAGAGATTCTTCTGATCTTTCAACATGTAAGTAGACCTTCAAGATGTCTTCCAGGTTCTTCTGACCTGACCATTACTTCTAAGCCTCAGCAGACCTGTTCAGTAATGTGTTGTTTTCACAGGTGGTCACTGTGTCTTACCTGAGATTGGCTACCAGTCCGGTGTTCTACATGGCTAACAGGGAAACTTTATCTGCCATCCCACTGGGCACGGTGTTGACTTTCACCGTTCACTTCCACGACAGTACTGGAGAAGCTCTACACAGCCACAATTCCCACCTCACCTTCTCCACCAACAGGTACGGCTCCTCTTATCCTCAGTGTTTCTCCTGTCTCTAAAATAACTTGCATGTCAGGAATGAGGACACTCTCCATTTGATAACTACGACATCACGTTGTGGACTTTGAAAAGGGGCAACTGGTGGCCTAGTGGTTAGGGTGTTCGCCCTGCAATCAGAAAGTCATGGATTTGAATCTCAAGACTGCTAGGCACACCACTGTGGTACCCTTGAGCAAGCTACCATCCCCACACACTGCTCCCTGGGCACTGTGTTGCTGGCTGCTCGCTGCTTCATTTGGTGAATGGGTTAAAATTTCAGAGGATGAATTTTGTGCTGTTCACACTGTGAGCTATGGTGTGTTCACGTATGACAGAATGGTCACGTTACGCATTTTTTTGACTTACTATAACATCAACCTTTACTTCATTGGATCCCTCTACATTCACCTCTAAATACCAAATAGCCATAACATTAACACCACCTGTCTAATATTGTGTAGGTCTTTATCATATACCTCAAACCAGTTCAGACCCATTGAAGCATGGACTCCACAAGACCTCTGAAGGTGTGTTGTGGTATCTGCTCCAAGACAGTAACAGGAAGTTGAGTTAAGTCCTGTAAGTTGAGAGGTGGAACCTCCAAGGAGTGGATCTGGGAAAATTGGACCACAGACACCTTGAACTCGTTATCATGTTCCTCAGATTGTTCCTAAACAGTGTTTGCAGTGCGGTAGAGCTCATTATCCTGCTGAAAGAAGTCACTGGCATTAGGGAACACTGTTGAAGGGCTGCAACAGTGTTTAGGTAGGTAATACGCAACATCCACGTGAATGCCAGGACCCATGGTTTCCTAAGATGATCATTGCTCAGACCATCACACTGCATGTCGTCTTCTAGTCCATCCTGGTGAGATTTCTTCTGTATGATAACAATGCACACACACCTGCTCGTCCACATCCTGTAAAAGGAAACAAGATTCATCAGACTAGGCCACCTTCTTCCATTGCTCCAAGGTCCAGTTTTGGAGCTGTTCACACCTGATGATCTGATCACAAGTGCATCTAAGTACAGGTGTGAATACACCCAAGATGTCAGTGTCGTCGTTTTGAGAGCGGACCATTTCCCAAACAGTATCCAGCCAAGAGCAGTTTTGTGATCAGAAACTGACCTTTTATAAAAGGCTAGAGTGTGGCTGGCAACCTGTGTATCAACAGATGGGCTGTAAAGTGGAGCTAGGTTGAGGTTTTAAAAAAAAAAAGAAGCAGACATGGGTATAATTGGAGAAGAGTGGTCATCACTATAGACTGTAGTTCAGAAGTGAGTGCACTAGAGAGAAGAATCTTTTCCACTGCCACAGATCTAACTGGAAATTCTACTTATTTTAGCTTCAAGGTATTTGCACTCACCAGTGCTTGTTTTCTGGTAGTCAGAAGTTGCTGAGATAGTCATGAAGGGCAACGTTTCTTGCAGAGATTCATGAGAGTAATTTGTCGAGCTGCTCCCTTCCATTCTAAACGAAGCTGTTTCCACCTGAGCAATGCTAAATTAATGGGGGAGTGAGGAATGAGCAGATAGAGGTATTACAACACCAGAGGCTCAGGGAGTCTCTAAAACGGCTGCAAGTTAAATTGATTCTATTACTTTGCTCTCCAAAGCCCCTCGGCAGCCTATTGGAAAAGCAAGTCGGACACATAAGAGTGAGGGAGCTGCAGAGTGATTTGAGGGAGGAAGCTGTTGACTGTGATGGGCTCCAGGAGGACTCCAGGGGTTGGAAGGATGCTTTCACACAGCTGTGGGCCTGATTGGCCTGGACTCGGGGCTCCTTTGAGAAATTGTGAAATCTTTTTGTCTTGGTATGAGGGACCACTTCTTTTATACATGACATGAGTGAGATCCTCAGTCATGTCATTGCTGTTAGAACAAAGACTTAAAACCCCCCACACCCTTTTTTTCATACATATTTACTTCATTATTTGAAAACAACTAGCCTACAATATATGATGAATAGAATGTTTAATTGTTTAAAATGTGTGTGTATACAGATACTGTATTTAAACTTTGTTATTACCTTTGTGTGTATATATATGCATACAAATACGTATATACACGTATTTGTACAATATTTGTGTGTTTGTGTGTGTGTACATAATGTATATATGTATGTGTGTCTGTATGTAATGAGCATGTACATAATATATATGTATATATATTTGTGTGTGCACGTAGTTGTGTACATGTACTACATACATTCAAACTGTTTGATTAGCAGCACCATAGACTGGCTGCATGAAACTATTTCAAGGTTTTTTTGAGACTTGTCAGAAAAGTAATTCATAACGACTGTTTGTGCCAAGTATCAAGAGGTGGAACGTCACCCAAGGTTTGAGAAAACTGCTACGCAGCAGCAGGTTTATGGGGGAGAAAAAAAACATGAACAGTGATTTCAAAGTGCAAAAACTATAAATCATGAAATTCTTTGCCTTGCATTATCAACTGGGTTCTTTTCACTCAAATATTTTGTTTTGAATTTCTTTCTGATGTTTTTGCTTTTGTTTATATGGAACATGTGAAAAGTTGTTTGTGTATGAAGAGTACTTTATAAATGAACTTGCCTTTCCTGTTAGGCCCAAATGCAATTTGTTGTAGAACATGTGTGAACCCACAACTGACCTTGCGGAGAGAGAAAGAAAAACACGAGTAACAAAACAACAGGGCAAGACAACATTTAGTTGATGGCAGAATGAATACAGTATTTTGACAGATAATAATAGGTGTGCAATAGGTGTGCAAAAATGCAGAATGAAGATAGAACAGAAATAAATACATTTACAAATAGAAGCAACAGTACAGAGGTTGTGCTGTATATAATAAATATCGGGTATTTACAGTTGTGGTATAAGTTGTTTAAGGCAGAACAGTTCTGTGTGTATATGAATTGTGTAAAGATAAGAAAAAGGTCAGTTCAGTTTGTGTATCTGTGTGAGAAGGATTGTGTAAAATCTTGTTCAGGCCCCCTGTTTTTTCTTGTGTTATAGGACACGTGAGACCCCACAACACGACCTTATTTAGAAATGTGTGTGATTCTGTGAGGCTCCCTGTTCAGTGAAATCCACTTATCTTTTGTTCTATCTTACTCATTTCTCTCTCTCTTTCTCTCTCTCTCTGCAGGGATGACCTGGTGCAGGTGGGAAAAGGCCCCAGTAACGGCACCCTGACGGTCCGGACGGTGAACGTGGGTCTGACTCTGCTGGGTGTCTGGGATATAGAACAGGCCGGCCTCGCTGATTACATCGCCCTGCCTGTACAGCACGCCATCCACCCTGCGGAGGCCCAGAGCCTCATTGTCGGAGATGTCATCTGCTTCTCAGCCCAGCTCCTCAGCCAGGAAGGTCAGGGTTCTACTCACTCCTCTTTAAACTCTACAGCCGCACCACTTCCCTCACCTCCTTTCACATTCACTTCAGTTCACCTGTGCATGAAGACACATGAACATAACACAACTTTTTATTGGTAGATACATTAGAATGCCTGACAAGTGGGAACGATATTTTAACATTATGCCATTTAAATACATTGTGCATTTTAGGTGTCCCAGTCAGATCCAATGTAGTTGATTTTCTGAGTTATTTTCTTAGTGAAGTTCTCTACAGAGAATGCTCTTTTGCACATTTTTCTGTTGATTAAAAAAAAGTTCCCAAAATTTAAAATTGTGTGCTAAAAATGTTATTCGTTATAGAAGTGTACTTTTTCACAAATTCAGCAAAACATGTAATGTGACCAGTGTTCAACCCTTAATGTGTGACTTTATGCATAGGTTTACATATGTAATATTTTATTATTCCAATTGAAATAAAATAATATGCTGTTTTGAAATGTGACATAAAAGGTGATCTGTAACAGTCAGTGGTTGATTTATGTTATAGGCAGATGTCTTTTAACAGACTACCAGTTAATCTACAGAATGATACACAGCAATTTCATATTTAATTACAAATGATGCGCATCAATGATGGATAAGGGTGGATATCAATTTCTTCAGTCGACAATGTCCATCCCTAGTTAAGAAATAGCTGTTAAATAAGAACAGTCTTTTCTACAGGAATCTCTGGCTCCTGGAGCTCCTCATCCCATGCCATTCTGGAGATCCATCCCAAAACTGGTGTGGCTGTTGCCAGAGACGCAGGCACCGTGACAGTTTATTATGAGGTTCCAGGCCATCTGCGTACTTACAGAGAGGTAAGGCTTTGTCTTGTGAATGTAAGCGGAATAAGACCAAATGTGGAGTCTATTGGCTCATCTTTCTACTGTTTACAATATAATGGGCTGGTCTGGGCTGAGAATTGCTGGTGGGAGATGTTTGCAGCAGTGCGACAACACCTGGCCCATCTCTGTCACAGCATACAAGAAATTCACAGGGGAAATCATTATATTCAGGGCAGCTGGTTGGTGTAGTGTGGTGGGTAATATGTTCTATAGCAGACTGGGGTTCGATTCACTGCAAGCACACTACGCACCCATAAGAGTCCCAGGGAATAACTCTACATACACTACATTTGCCCACATCTGTTACTTGATTTAAATCATACCCGTGACGTAGAGAAGAGCATCTGCCAAATACGTAAATTAATGGAAATGGAAATGGCTTATCCACTTTCCATGTGTTTCTTAACTTAGTAGTGCCTATTCTTTTTATAGCTGGAAATTGATGCCTCTTCTCCTCTTACAGTTTTTGAAATCTTGGCATGGTTCAAATGGCAAAAACATCAGATAATAGGGGGCAAGTATTGATCATTTAAGAATGTGATTTTTGTGGTTGAGTCACCTCTGTAATTAATGGGGGGAGAGAGTGGAGGGGTGAGTCTTACAGAGCTAAACACAGCAGACTCATAAACATACTTCATGACACTAAAGCTCAGGTCAGTTATAAAAGTAAAAAAGTCATGGGTCACTGTGTGTTATGGTTTAATTAAGAATAATCAGCCTGTGAATACAGTGACGTGTGCTTTTCCCACCCTTTTTCGAGCAAGAGTGGTTTACTTCACTCATTTTCAGCCGTCCTTAACCACAGATGGCTTGGTAAGAGACAACAAGTCAATGCCCTGTCAGTGGCTGAGCGATAAAACGTGACGCAATGAATGAAGAGAGTCAAAGGAGGCACTGGTTCGAACGTGAGCAGAATGTTTTTAACACACTTTTTCTGGCCAAAAATAGTGACGGGCCGATCCACGTTTTTCTAGTTCCGATCCGATTCCGCTACACCACTGCTGATACCGATACAGATTCCGATATAATACATACTTTTTACTTTAATATTAGCATTATTTGTTGAAATTGTGCTGTTTGTTATTAAGGTTACATCACAGAATAAATAAACTACTAAGCACTTATTAGAAGAGCAAAAAATATACACAAATACACTGAATTTAAAGGCATCTCAAAGGAATTTATGTCACACTTCAGAAAAAGGTAGCAGCAACAGCTGTAAAATGTTGTAAATATCAAAAACAAAATAATCTTAGCTGAATCATCTAAATAGTTCAAGTATTATGTCCATTCTAGCAGCAACAACTGTGTAGAAAATAAAGTGCAAAACTAATGAATTTAAAATAATGTGAATTCGGAGACATGACAGGGCAGAGAGTAATCTCACCACTTCTGTGTTTAAGGTGAACAAGCCGAGTTATGAGATGCCCACCTTTAGCCTCGTCGTGTTTTGAGAGAATCATCTAGAGTTCAAGTATTGTGTGATTTCCTTTGTTTTTATTATTGGCTACATTGAGGATTAATATTGAAAACATCACCTATTGCTCTGATGACAGCTTTGCACACTCCTGGCATTTTTTTCAATCAGATTTATGAGGTATCGACCTGGAACTTCTGGAATTTCTTGCCACCTTAATGTGTTTGGGACCATTTGTTTGTGATTGAGTTGTGATGGTCGGGGGTCGGGTTGGTACACAGTTAGTAATCCTATTCCACTACGGTTCTACTCCACATTATGGCGAGGACCACTTAACTAAGTAAAAAGAGACAACAGTCCATCATTACCTTATTACCAAACATATTCTGGTTTTTTTTGTTGTTTTGTTCCATGTGTCCCTTCATTGTTTTGTTTGTTTTCATTATTAATCTACAATGTAGACAATTATAAAAACAAAGGGGAAAAAAAGATGATGTGTCCAAACTTTTACTGGTAGAATCGTTCAGCAGAAATATCTGTCGGGCTGCGATCCTGTGGATTACTAGAGGGCTAGAAGATAGCAGTACTGCACGCTGTACAGTGGAAGATTTAAAATGGAAGAGCGCATTACATTTTAATATTTTTCTGTTGCTATGACTATTTTCCATCAGTTGGATTCCAGAGAAAGAATTTCACACTGTTCACACTGTGTGCTGTGTTGTGGTGTGTTCACGCATGATTATAAGGGACCACTTTACTTGACTTAATGAATTTTGCCATTTGATTGTCTACTCTTAGTCCCTAATGTTGTCATGGCGATGGGTCAGGTGATGGAGTCCTGTAGTCTTACCTACTGACACAGCTGGAAGACTCGGCCTTCACTCAGACTGCTTGTTGAAGCCACGCTGAAAATCACACAGTTCCTTTTATAACAATATTATATAATGATATATTAAACCTATCAGTGTGTAACAAGGTGACACAGCCAATAAATCACAAACACATACACATGCTCAACTTTAGTCTACACACAAGCTGCCAAATGATACATTTATCAATATGACAAAATACTCCAGTGCCCACGTACACGTCCAGCAAGAAACAGAAATAGTATGAATTCTAGATTGCAGTCAATATGACGAAGTTCTAGAAGCTGAGGACAACTTGTAATCTCACTATTTCAACAAATGAGAAGAGCGCAGTCCTTTAGCACCCACACCTTCTGAATGAGAATAATCCACATTCCAGCAGCAAAGAATCACAACAGTTTGCAATTAGAAGAGCCAGAACGCTTTGTTCACCTGCATGCACACACTAATTCCCCCTCATCCCGAACACTTGGCCCATCTGTCTTCATTATGCAGTATAATCAACTGATAGCACGCACAATGCACAGCGTAATTCAAGAGTAATGGAGAAAGAATTACACATTATAATTAAACGAAAATAACATGGAGGGCATTAAATTCAAAGTTCTTTATTTATCACATACATAGTAATACAAGTGCAACACGTGGAGAAATGAGCAAACCCTTAAGATTTTGCCATAAATGTATCAAATAATTTAAATTAAACAGAAATTTGGAAACAAAACTAAAGAGAGAGAGATGGGGAGAGAGATAGAGAGAGAGAGAGAGAGAGAAGACAAGATAGAGAGACGGAGAGAGAATAAGAATGAATGGGTTCACATCTGACAGTAGCTCAAACTTAGTGTCCTGAGGGGCTGTACAGCCTCCGGGCGCACAGTGTCCTGGACAACAGAATTTTAATGCTTCAGGAAGGATGAATGACTGTCAGGTCAGTGGAGCTGTATGAAGTTAAAGCTCAGTATCCTGTCTTTTCAGTGAAGTTACACTTGATTAATCTTTTCTGAATTGAGGCTCGATTCATGTCACTGTTGTGCAAAATAAGCTGAAAACACTTTATTATATGGACAATTCTAAAGACCTGCCCAAAAATAACTTCATTCCTTAAACATAAGTGTGTCAGTCTGACACGCACCCACACTGATAAACTGTGCTGGTGTTGGACAGGGTGTTGGTGTCCGGGACACTGTGAGCCCCGGGGCTGTGTGACACCATGAGATGTAGAGCAGAGGCTGTTAGAAAGGGCAAATGACCCAAACGCTATTACTCATGTAGGTCTAGGCTAAGGCCATGTATCTACTGTTCATCTTTTCTTCCCTCTGCCTTTTTTACAGGGGGAAATAAAGGGGAAGTTACTACATGGCATGTTTCTGCTTTAAAAGAAGCATTAAAAGATGTGGGGACCTCCTCTGTGACCTGGTGTACAAATTATGTTTATTAGGTCAAGTTAAGTAGGTGTTATTTCAACCATCTACATGGTGAAATTAAACAATCTTCCTCCAGGGATAGAGAGCAGTGGTGGAACAAAAATGCAAGACTAAACAAGTGCAGGCAGGACAGGACTACACAAAGTGCACAAAAAGACACAGCGTCCAAGACTTAAAAAATACATAAGCGAACAATCAATATTGCAGTACAGGACAGCATGCACAGCAGCCATCAAAGGCAGCACTAGTGTGAGGGAACTCACACACTAGAGATTCTAGCAGCAGCATTCATTAAAGGCACCTTTCCATAGGGATACCGGACCCGTGCTGTATCTAAACCGTACTCCAATGGTACAGAACTTGCAACAGACTTTGATTCTCAGTCTGGTAACTGTGTTTGTGACGTGTCAGCAACTCAGTTCTCTCCCTACAGTTTGTGGCTGGTCGTCGTGCCAAAACCGCGTCTATGGAGTTGAACCAACTGAGAGTTTTTCTGGCAGAGCTGTTTTCGTTATTGTGGTCTTTTATTATTCATAGTCTTGTTTGAGTTTTCAATTATTTTCTCAGCATTCTTGAGCTGTGCGATGAAAACCTAACCCAGCTAACCTGTTAGTGATGTCCTGGTTCACCCTCACATTAATCACAGCGTTAAAGATACATTTGTTTGCATCTCAGAAAACTCCCACTGAAAGTTATCTTCATCCTGAACAGACAGTAGTGCTGGTACTTTGTTGTTATTTTGTATGTCCACTGTTTTTTTTTTTTTGTTTTTGTTTTTTTTTTGTTTAAGGACAGTATAAAAACAGTCGCCTTTTTCCAAGTCCGTCTGTTGTCATGACAGCATTTTGACCAATCAGAAAGCACTGACGCCGTCGACTCAGCTGTGGCCTGCTTTCAGCCCTGCAGTCGAGCAGCTCGGGTACAAGTTGCTTTATTTGTAATGGAAAAGCATTTGTTCACGATGGGGCATGGTTCCTTGTGCCAGCTGAAAAGAGCCATAAGTGTAGAAAAATAGATCTCAATAGCAGCAACATGATTAAAAAAAATATATGGTATATAATAAATAAATGGTATTTACAGAGAATGTGTGTATGAGGGAGTGATAGCTGGTGTAAGTTATGTGACACTGCCATTTGGGGAAATGTAAGCTGCAGAAGACGTGCCTGTAAAACATGATGAGGAACAGTGGTGAGGAGAGGTCAGTCTAAAATTGCTCAGCTCCAACAGTGGACTACAGTACAGTATACAGTTAATATAACAAAAGAATCACCACCTTCAAAATATTCACATTTTGTTGTTTTGGAGCCTAAATGAAGACATAAACTCAAACAAATCTTCCTGCTGTATTTACTCAGTGCAACTTAACATCCGAGTGACGGATATGATAGAAAACATATAATGTCTAAAATCATATCTTAGAAAAACATAAAATATAAAGAAATAGAATCACTGTGTCGGTACTCTGTGGAACAACCTTTTACTAATTACTGCCCTGAGTCTGTTGGGGTAGTTCTCTATAAAGTTTGCACATCTATGCAGTATTTGCCAACTCTTCTTCTTTGCAGGACTGTTCAAGCTCAATCAATTTGGATGGTGATCGTTGGTGGACTGCAAAATAGTTGGGGAGGGGATGTGCCATTCGCATTCTAAGGGTTAAAAACAACATGTAATAATAATAATAATAATACCCGCTACTGGGGTTTTTAAAATGCCCATAAAGAACATAAATGCCCAAATTTATTTTATTTTAGGTCTTAGAAACACACAAAAATAAACACAAGATCTTTGAACCCGAGAAAACTTTCAGGATAGTTTATTCTCACAAGTGGGTGGGGAAAAGAGAGGGAGAGGGAGGCGGGGGTCCAGTGGTGGAGCAGCGACACTCCAAGCGAAAGGGCAGCAAAGGGCGAGCGTGTAGGAGAGCATACACCGCTTTTAGACTTTTTTTTTTTTTTTTAACACTGTTAATATTAGTTGAAATAAGATTTTAATAATACGTGTTCTAAAGATGAATGCGTTTGGCTTGCTGCTATTTTGTGCATTCACAATAGACATTTACCCTGAGTACCCTATACTGTACCCATTTGTGCCCACATTCTATTTCATGTGCATTAATGTATTACCAGTCAAGATTCTCTCTGAGATGCTCAAACCTGCCATACTGCTGAACTCTTCTGTACTGTTGTATTCTTTTATGTTTGAATCTTTGTGGAGCTGAATAATACTTCAATGCATTTTATAGTGGAGAAAATAAATGCATAAAACAGTGCAGCCTCAGTTGTCAGTAGAGTAGTGAGTCCTGTACTGTCGTATTCAGTGCACAGAAAGACAGTAAAAGAGGGCCAGAAACGCATCCCTGAGGAACACCCACCACATTATTTTTGCAAGACCTGAATCTAAATCGCATGTCTCTTGCAGGTCGTTGTTAACAGTGTCTCCAGAACGGCTGTCATGGTTCCCTCAGATGTGGGGAGGACTGATAAAGAAGCCAAGGTGCTGCTGACAACAAGAGAACAAGGCACTAACCTTATTGGTACGAGACTATCGCTGTTGTGATTAACCCTTTACCTCTAAAATTATAATTTTACAGGAGAACGAAATTACTTGAAGAAAGATTTAAAAAAATAGCTACTCTGTGCTGGTAATTTCTTATTGGTTCTAATGTAGAACTTACTATCTCTTCCAAAGCCTCCACTCAAAACATTTTTTCCTCCTTCTGTAAAGTCAGAGATACAAGCTTCTCCGGCAGCAAGCTTCTCTGTGTGTCCACCATATTGACAATATGAGCTTTTCTCTTTGGGGTTTTAAATGCTGTTTGAGTAAGAAAGATAAAATTTGTTTGTAGTTACACATATATGTCCAAACGTTCATAGACGCCTGTTCATCCTGCATTTCTTCTGAAATCAAGGATAATTATAACAGAGTTTGTTCCCCCTTTACTGCAGTCAAAGTCTCTGCTCTTCTGGGAAGGCTTCACACTAGATGACAAAACACTGTTGTGAGGAATTGATTGAATTCAATCAAATCCTCAGATGATAGCATTAGTAACTCCAACTCATCCATAAGATATTGGATGGACCACAATCACATCAGAGAACTACTCCGCAGTCCCATACTGGTGGTCTTTATACCCCTCTAACTGATGCTTGGCATTGGGCTTGGTGACCATAGGTTCATGTGTGGCTGATTATCCCATTCTACTGACAATCCTGTTCTTTGTAGAGATTAGAATGTTAAAATGGCATAAAAACATATAATTAATAGTTAATAATTGAATTTCAGTCCAAAAGTCTATTTTCAAATGTATTTGTGCATTCAGCTTATTTTTTAAAATAATTCTGAGCTTTATCAAAATAATTGTATGTAAACGTGGTAAAACTTAAGATTTCATGATGTATAACATTTATTTACGTTGAAATCAAATTATTGTGACATTTATGTTTTATTTCCCTCTCTATGCAGGAACCTGTTCATCTACACAAATGGATAGCATTGGCTCTCTACACCCAGAAACCTCCATCAGTTGCCACCTCCAGTTCACCAGTGATGCGGTTCACTTCTCCGCTCATGACGTCTATCAGATACACACCGCTTTTGATGCCGCTACAGGTCTGCGAATAACCACACTATGTTTGGCACACGTGGACATAAATATTGTGGGACGAAGCACATCGATGTGTTTGATGTACTCCACTGAGTTTACGTTGTTTTCCCTGCGTACAACAGGGATGTTCAACTTCAGAGTTCTGGTATCTTACCCAGTTTGATTGATCCTCTACTCAAACACATTGAATAAATCTGGCAAGACTCCTGAGCTGAATACTCCTGGTGTTCATGTACTGGCCACTTACACACCTTGTTTACTGGTAAACCTTGAAAGTCAAGGTTTCTATGGTGGTCCCTTTCCATTGTTGAATAGAACACCCCTCATCAGATTAAACTCTTTATTGATTTGCTGTGTGATAATAAGTGCACATTCTTAACTGGGCAAACACTTAAACATGTCATTTTCTGCAGTTTTTATACATTCTTTCAGTGCCAACTGCATGTATATACAGTTAAGCCCAAAATGATTCATACCCATACCAGATTTTGATTTATACTGAACTTTTTATTTGACCAGTAGGTTTCCTCTGGCATTGTTCTATAGATTATAAATGGCATGTACAAAAAAAGAGGTGCATAACCCAGCAGACACAATGCACTGCCACCCTCACTAAGCTCTTTGGTTTTCACCATGACCTGCAGTTGATTAGTGACTGGAGGACTTGCTGCATCAGCTGTTCTCAACTTATTGCTGATCAGATCTGGAACATGATACAAAAATAGTATAAAAGCTTATTTCAAGGGATATTGAATAACTTTATACATGTCATTTTTTCTTCATTTATATCTTATTATAATGACATGCTTATGTCATTTCCAGCCTGAAGAAACGTATTGGTCAAAAAAAAAAAAGAAAGTTTAGTATAATTCAAAATCTTGTACGTTTATGAATCATTTTGGGCCTAACTATGCAAGTTTTATTTGAGTGTTGTCCTTGAAAACGCTCATAAACTTTAGCTGTCGGACATTGTACTGTGTTGCGCTTTAATAATGCCCTCAGTAGTTTATCAGGCTGATTGCAGGAGCTAATTGTGTTGGGGAGTGCTTTTGTGCTGCATGTGCTTATCTAAGTGGCAAATCAGAGGCTTAACCAGTCAACTGTAGTGCATTTAAAGCCTTAAATACTCCCAGTGGAAGCTCTCTTACTCAGACAGAGTGATCCAGAGGCAGCAAGGCTGATTAATATTCAGTGTGATGGGCTCTCAGCTTTAAATGAGGGCATTCGGGGGTTTTATTGTTTGATTGATACGCTTGCCATTAGAACTTTGTAATTCTATGGTTACATATATAAATGACTTCACTTCGGTCTTTAATTTGTCTTCCAGGCTTCTACAGCTGCGAGCTGAGCCTCCGGGCAGTGACTGACCAGCAGATCAAGGTGCTGAGCATGTCCATGACAAACGTGTTGGTGCGTGCGGCCGTGGAAGGCAGCCATTTCTCCGGCGAGCAGGTCACCGCTCAGCTGCCCGTAAATCCAGGCTTCTACGCTGATCAGACAGACGTCATCCTGAGCAGCCAGCACAGCTCCGCTGATCTGACCGTTTATGGAGCCTCAGCAGCCCTCCAGCGCCTAGAGGTAGATCCTCTACCCTATACATATATATATAGCCTTACCATGTGAAATATCACTTCGTCAGTATCCATGTGGGTCTGTAAAATGTAGAAATGATTTACCAGTGAAAAGTGTTGAAAATAGTAGTTTGATGACACAGTATTCATTTATTTAGAATATACATAGTTTTTTGAGTTTCCTGAAAAATAGCCGTTTTGGACATATGAGGTTTCCGCCCGACAGCGACGATATATAACATTTTATTTTGTTCTCATCTCTGTTTCTGTGCAGTCGTAACGTAAGCACTTTCCTCTGGGATCAAATAAGGTTTCTGATTCTGATTCTAATTTTTACGCATACTTGAACTCTTTTCTTTAATATTTAGGTGAAGTCGAGTTCTTCTTCCATTGTGGTTCAGGAGAAGGAGGTTTCCTACAGTTACCCAAGCTTCATCAAATACACCATCAGTCTGGTCAATCCTCAGGAAGCAACGTCTGCTACTGTGTCTATATCAAGCACCACCACTGGCCAGGTGCTGGTCATTCCAGTCACCATAATAAACGCAGGGAGTGTTAGCACCCCTATGAAAGGTTTGTAATATTTCACTCATTTACAGTTAATTTTGGAATTTAAGAACATAGAAATAAACTATTTCTGTGAGAAAATGTGAAGTGTGATTGTGTGGTTGCGATAAAACCAGTGTTTGGAGAAACCCAGACATTGGCCATAACCATGATGTCACACACTTTCGCTACACATTTTTAAGACAACTCCACTCTCTCCTCCCATACATTATGGACGTGACTCGACCACAAAAATTATATTTTTAAACAGTCGATACTTGGCCCCCTGATCAACCAATCAAATATCTTATAACAAGTGCACTACCCTGGATATTAATGGCCGTTTTGGCATTGGAACCATGCCAGTATTTGCAAAACTGTAGGAGGAGAAGAGGTGCCAAATTCCAGCTATAATGATAATAATAATCAGAATCAGAATCATAATAGTTGTTAATGATCATAACAATGGTGGTGGCCTAGTGGGTGGTATACTTGCCTCTGGACCAAGAGTTCGATTCCTACATTCAGCATAGCACCACTGAGCAAGACCCTTAACCCCATGTCTGCTTAAATGCCATAAGTGTAAACATAATAGTGTAATTGTAAAAATACAAATCTGTCAACCATGTCAGTGTTAATGGCACAGTGATTAGAAATAAAACTATAATAAAGAATGAATATGTATTGCCAAACTTCAGTACTTTACACTATATTTTATATTATTCTTGTCTCTGTGTGACTGTGCACAAGCAATTTCCTCCTGGATCAGTAAAGTTTCTGATTCTGATTCAATATTTTGAAAAGGCAGCAGTAAGTTTTTGTTACTGCTGTAGGAATTTAAGCTAAATTGCCTGCCATGAACACAGAACAATGACCTTGTTTTTACTGACAGTTTGTTAATTGCAATATTATACAGGATGAGCTATACATACATAATATTAATTATATATCACAAAAGCAGATTTAGCATATTCGTCAAGCAATGGGGGCCAGTAATTTTCTTTTTAAAATCAATTAACTTATTTAATGTACTTTTTAAAAAAAACAATATGATTTAAGATCACTGTTTAATGTATATTTATCATTTTAAAGGAAAGTCTGTTTATTGATTGAACTGATGAACAAAAATAACCCTAAAAATCCTGTGCCCTGCAGTCAGTGCCCCTGGAAGTGAAGGCGCTGGTATTCTCCAGCAGTTTGTGGACTCATACCAAGTAATGTTCTTCACTCTCTTTGCTCTTCTCGCTGGTACAGCAGTGACTGTTATTGGTGAGTATCACTATTTATCGCTTACTATAATAATAAGTTAATATAAGTAGAATAAGTTATTTTTGTACAAATGGTATTTTTAATAAAGAATTCTACACCTACGGCTCTCATTCTAAAGTCTGGGCTATATTCGAAGCCATGGTAAAATCTTTTATTTATCCATAATTTTAACACAGTTGAATTATGTAGTTTTATGCAAATGTTATTAAAACTTATTTTAAAAATGTTGCTATGCATTAGGCAGTCTTTGAGTGCTATTTTTATGCTCTTGGCAAACTACATTTGGCTAAATGACTGACTTATTAGTAGTAAAGATGTGTGTGAAATATTGGTGTATATTAATGTTTTCTAATGACGTTGAGGGATATTGGAGTTGAGGGATATTGTCCTTATTTTACTGTGTAATATTGCTACCTATTAATTATTAATTAGGCCATAAACACTTATGATTAAAAAGAAGTTCTAAGACAAATGAAAAGGTCAACAGTGAGCTGTGTATGTGCTGAATCAGCACATCAGTAACTGCTATCCATAAAGCCCTTCTAAGGGCGGTACACTTTAATGTAACCCTTAAAAACTATTTCATTGACCATGAGTGATGATCGTTACCTCTCTTGCAGTGTGCCATGCACTTTTTTCCCCGAGAGATCAAGCCGTTCACCCTGCCTTCATCCATAACTCCCCGCCTCCCCCAGGTACCCCAAAGCCTTATCTTCTCGTGCATGATGTTGTATTATGTAATGTTTTGTCCGCTACACCAAAAGCATGTGTCAGTTAGATTGTTCTTGCCATCACTATAAGCTTGTAGGCCAAGAAACCAGTTTGCATTATACACTGTATGGCAAAAAAGTATTGGGATGTCTGACCATTACACCAGTGGGGACTTTAATGACCTTGCATTCAAATACATTCAAATACTTTTACGCACCATGGACCTTAGCAGTTGTGGACCATGTGACTCTACATGGTCTTCCGCTTCATGGCTGAGATGCTGCTGTTCCTAAATGCTACCACGTGCCAATAAAACCACTTACAGTTGACAATGGACTATCCAACAGGGATGAAATCTCACAAAAGGTCTTATTGCAAAGGTGGCATCCCATCACAGTACCACGCTTGTGTCACTGAGCTCTTCAGAACGACCCATTTTGTTTCACTAATGTTTGTAACTGGAGACTGCATGGCTAGGTGCCTGATTTATATACCTGTGGCAGTGGGTATGATTGAAAGACCTGAATTCAGTAATGAGGAGGTGTGTCCCAATACTTTTGTCCATATAGTGTTGCTTGATTTTAGGGTCTAAGTGAGTAGATCTCTCAGTGACTCCATAACCTTATTTATTCATTTGTTTTTTGTTTGTTTGATTATTTATTTAGCCACTCCATCTGCAAGCCCCTTCAACCACACGATGGCCTCGAATGTGAAGGGCAGTCCAAAGATACGCCTGTATTCTCCAGACTACAACTCGCGGTGAAAATAAGACTTGTCTGTCTTTCAGAAGTGCCTTCTCTGTGAAGAAAGAATTTCAAGGTGTTTGCTTGTACGCAGAGTAATAGCTTCCTAAATTACAGCCTAAGTGTGTTTGATAATAAGAAATTGTTGCACTGTAAATCTAGAAAGCATGTGGGGTTTTTGTGTGTGTGCGCATTTGTGTGTGTGTTGGTATACACTATATACCAACTGTATATCCGCTGTATTACCAATGACTTTTTTTTTCCCCCCCCCAAGTATTTAGGTTTTGTTTGAGTCTTATTTTGTGATTATTTATAATGGCTTTTCTTGCTGAGTGTTTTATACTTTTACCACTTGTTTTTTGTTAGAGTGAATGTGAACAATTTGAAACTCAGGACAAATCTTATTCTCTCCAGTGCATCGTCCCATACACTCAGTGTAGCATATTGTGAATAGTTTCACCACTGAACCCGTCCAAGCTACGAATATTGTGAAAAACATCGGCCAGTCTGAACGAGCTGTGATTTTAGTTTCTACTGTTTTTTTCTGAAGGCCAGAAATGCCTTAAGGTTTGTTTTTCTGAGGCAAGATTGTGCAGCTGAACACCATGACTGATGTGAAACATGAAGAAAACTGCTAAAAAGGTGGATTTTTGTTTGTTTGTTTTGGATAATCGCTTACAGTCAGTTGCTCCTGTAAGCTCAGTCTGAACCCAGACTACAATAGCAGCTCAGAATCCATAAGACATGAAACTGTGACCAAACACAGTACTGTTTTTGTGAATCATTTGTGTACGAATCTTTAGCTTTCTGCCACGTACCTCAGCATAGGGATCAGGAGCCATCGAGGACTGACTTTTGTGGCCTGTAAGACTGCAGCATCAAATTCAATGAAGTGTCATTTGGGTTTTGCATTTGTGTCATTTTTCTTAATTTTGTGTTATCGATTTATCTCTGCTTGTGTATTGTTTAAGGAATTTTGCTTTTGAAAAAGACTGTATTTCACATTATAAAAGGCCTGCCCTGAAAATACATGTGCTTTTTTTTTTTTTTTAAACATTTGTTTGTCCAGTGTTTGCGAAATAAATGCCCTTTTTAAAATACTTGCTTAACCTGAGTGCTGTTATTAAGTTAACACTCCCCAGCAGAGTTTATAGTAAGACAATTTTTTGATTTCTTCAATATTTGTTGTCTACTTCTGGCTAAAATGCCCTCCTTTCAGCTACAAAGATTTGTAATCGCCTGCTCTGAAACAAGGGGAAGATTTGGTATGACATTCTTTTAGAATAACTGAGGTTCAGTGTTCTATCCATGTAATGAAGCGTGACGAAGCTGGGCAGTGGACGTATATTAAAGCTGGATGGCCTTTCACTGAAACCTGATGAGATTTATGAGCGAAGCCTTGGGTTTTTTTCATGGTGTCCATTCATTCAGCCTCAATTTCAGACAAGCTGGGGGGGTGAAGTCATTATAAAATAGGCTTTACTCATCCAGCGTGACACCGTCACACTTATAACAGCATGAAGTGGAGACTGACACTTCTTTCATCCACACATTTATTTCACAAGATGTCCCTTTGTTGACTTGGAGGTTGTGAACTTCTCGAATTATCCACTGGAAAGTAGACAAGTGATGCGTAGTTGAAAGTCATTATTGGCACTTTTACGCTGGCAGAAGGAACCGTGCTGTACCGTGAACAAATGGTTTTCCATTACAAATAGCGAGTCGGACCCGAGCTGTTTGACAGCAGGGCCAAAAGCGGGCCACAGGTGAGCTGACTGCATCACTGCTTCATTTCTGCTCTCTGAAAACAATGGAGATGCAAACCAACAACTGGGGAAAGGCGACAACGTGCAATTATTACTGTTTGGGCTGAGGATAATTTTCAGTGGGAGTTTCCTACGACGCTAACAAATTTATCTTAAACATTGTGAGAAATGTGAAGGTGAACTAGGACACCGCTAACAGGTTAGCTGGGTTAGGTTTTCATCACTTGGTTAAAGAATGCTGAGAAGAAAAATAAATAAGACTATCAACAATAAAAGCGGCTCTGACAGAAAAACCTTCCACTGGTTCATACAGAGCATCGCAGCTAACCACAAACTGACCCTGTCCACCACTGAGAACGCCTACAGTGGGCACCTGAGCATCAGAACTGGACCATGGAGCAAAATCAGAAAACTATACTGGTCCTGGAGGAAACTGCTTATGTTATGACTGCACAGTCACACAGAGAGACAAGAACAAGTAAAAATAAAAGCCAAAAAAAAAAATCTGTACAAACTACACTATGCTATATACACAAAATGTGGTCAGTGAGGTGGATTTAAATACTATAGATAAATTACTAATAAGTAAAACTATTAGTTTACACACAAAGTGGTTTGGAGTTGTTATCTATACTGAGTCTGTTATTTCACATATACTGAATAGAGATCAGTGTACGTAGCAGTAGTTATATTGCACATTGTAAGACTTGCACATAATAATAGGAAATTGCACAAAAAGATCATGATTTAACACCCAATAAGGACCAGTGGAAGAAGGTGTCTTGTTTTCTTTTACATCATGTTGACAGCCATGTGTGTGTACGTGTGTTGCTTACCTCGGGAGAAGAGGGCATCAGGATGCACTAAGGGAAGAAGGCAAACTGGCAGAGGGAGTGTGATGCTCTGGGCACTGATCTGCTGGGACACCTTGGGTCCTGCAGTACTTTCTGAATGTTACCTTGCAGCTACAGTTCTAAACTAAAGAAGCAATATCTGAACACAAACAAGTCTTGTTTGATTTACATGTGGGTAAGTGGACAGTTGTATAAATGTTCCTTTTTGCCAAAGGATTCTGTTAAATACTGATGATGTCCATGACAGAAAAATGCATTGAGTCGTCATCATTTTTCATGTTGCTGATAATATTGTCATACTGGCCGTGCCCACTTTATTAAATCAGGAAAACGATTTGAATTTAAAGAGAGTAGGAGAATTTAAAATTTTCATTATCATGCAAAATGTCATGTAACCTTTTAAAGCATTTTTTTTATTATTTGAATAATCAGTTCTAATAAATCAGCATCGTTCCATATCATTCAGTTACTGGATTGCAGGTAATAAAGTAACAACATGTTTAGCTGAGCTAAATCCTTTGCTGCACTTCATGAGTGAAACTTCAGAGGAGAGAGCAGCAGTCAGATCCTGACCACGGCCGGTTTCTGACCACAGCCAGCGCTGGCAGCCGGTGGCCGGAGGTCTGGGTCTGTGCCAGCCCTCTAAGCTCATCACTCCAGTTCACTGGCCATCTTTCAGTTGTGTTCGCTAAAAGGGAGCAGATCAAGACGCCAGAGGGAAAAAAAAAGGTGCAGTAACGTCCCATCTGTGTTTTCATCAAAGAAAAGAGAACCATGAAAGTGTGTTGTTTTTTTTCTGCTCTCATTTCCCTCCTGCTCTAAAAACATTTGAAAAATATTTCCAGGCAAGAGAAAGTGAGTGTCCTAAATTTGTCTAACACCCCACAAGCCATTCTTCAGTCTTACATGTTTCAACCTTTCCATAACACTATTTTTGTTACTGTGCCTTTTAGACACACACATACACACATATAAACACTGTATGGACAAAAGTGTTGAAGGCCTGACCATTACACCAACAGGGACTTTAATGACATTGCATCCAGCTGAGGGAGTTTTTCCTCCCCTCTGTCGCCTTTGGCTTACTCACTAGGGGCTCAGACCTGGACTCTGTAAAGCTGCTTTGTGACAACTTGGTTATAAAAAGCGCTATATAAATAAAATTAAGTTGAATTGAATTGAAATACGTAGACTTTAACATGGAGTCTGTCCCACTTTTGCAGCTGTAACAGCTTCCACTGTTCTTGGAGGATTTCCACAAGATTTTGGAGTTTCTGTGGGAATTTGCGCACTGGGGCACAGTCATGCTGGAATAGAAAAGACCCTTTTTCTTTACTGTGTCCACAAAGTTGGAAGCGTGGCATTGTCCAAAATGTCTTGGTCTGCTGAAACATTAAGATTAAGCCCTTCACTGCGGCGGCCTCCAAACTTCCTTGTACAATGGACCAGTTTCATGTAAAACAATATTTTCACGAACCGGTGTAGACACAACTAAAAACAAATGGTTTGTTTTTTACTCATTTTCGCTAGCTTATGGGCAAAATTTTTGATGTACCGTATCATGTGACCGAGACAAGCATTATTTTCAAAATAAAAGATCTTTCTGACTCTGATAATCAATAAAATATTTTATTCTGCCTACTGGTCTGCAGCC
Source organism: Hydrocynus forskahlii (assembly GCA_037974365.1). Classification (NCBI taxonomy): domain Eukaryota; kingdom Metazoa; phylum Chordata; class Actinopteri; order Characiformes; family Alestidae; genus Hydrocynus; species Hydrocynus forskahlii. Next base: position 31,574,005 of record JBBPCX010000141.1, on the reverse strand, counting down.
TGGTGGTTGGGGACCTCTGCTTCACTGGAAGTAAGGGGCCAAGCCCAAACCCGGAAATCCCTGAAAACCCAGTTCTGACTGGCATCTCATTCTGAGTGTTTAATTGGTCTGTGTGGAGCTAAGCTGTCGAAGGCCCAATAAGACAAGTAAATGCACTTTTGTTTGTTGTCACATCACAGAATCACTGAGTTTGAGACTTTATTGAAGGTTGTGTGAATGGAATGCTTTGAAAATGTCATTTTTACATTAACCGTTCCGTAAAATGTGAGGAAAATTACTTTTTTGTGCTATTATGTACCATTTGATCAAGTGACATTTTCCTTCTGGCTGAAAGTTTGTCCTGTTGCAAAAGATGATGATATATAGGGGTCTGTGTGTGTGTGTGTGTTTGTGTGTGTAGGTTTGCTTGTTTGTATAGACTGAATGATTATTCTTAGATCTTGGGTTTAGTTGCTTCATTTTGCCATTTATTTGCAGTCCAGCTAAATAGAAATTGATGGAAAACATGCTGTTTTTGCTGAACTGCTTTTTTCCTCCGCCATGTCCAGTCCTTTGCTAGTGTTTCAGCCACCTTTGGAGTGTAACCCAGTTGTCTGCTGGAGAAAAGAGGTTGCCTTTGAAGTGTCATGCATGTTAACCACCAGCAGGGGGAACCCCACTGTCCTGATTTTTCTTTAAAAAGTTCCTTTCCAGCCAAACGACTTTCCAGCAGTCCTGCATGAGGGTGAAAGATTTCTGAAGTATCCTCTGCCTTTCTGGTCTCCTTTACTGCCCCTCTGGCTGCAGACTGTGGGTGTGATGCCCAGTGATCACGTGGCATCGCTCTGATCTTGGTGGTCGTGATGGTGGTCTGTAAACTGAAGGGAGGTCAGTGCAGGGGCTTGAAGCTGAGTTTATCTCTCACCATGACTCAGCAGAACGCGTCATTCTTGATCAATCACTCGCACTCATTCGTTTTCATCCATTCATTATTATTCTGAATGTGTTTAGTTGATTAATTGGTTTATTAACTGGCTACTTACTCAACCAGCTTAATTTAGCGAATAATACTCATTCATAAAAGTGGACATGCCAGCCTAAATTAAAGTTTGGTACGTGTAATAGTGTGTGTGAATATGTGTGTGTGCGTCCCTACTGGCCCCTCAAATGCTTCAAAGCCTTTCTCCATCGTCACAGTCCGCAAACGGGAAGGTTAGTGTTGCTGCTGCAGGCGTTTTTGTGCTTTTCATTTTCCACCCGTGTTTGTATAAGCCACGCCCCCGCATGCTTGGGATTGGTAGGTATATCCCACCCTTGCGCTACGATTGGTTACTAGTTCTCGTTAAGAATGAACACTTAAGTGCTTCCAATTCTAGAGGTGGAACATCATTAGCCAATCGCAGCGCTAGTGGGCGTGGTCTATCTGAAAACAGGTAGGAAAGAAAAATAACAACGCGTGGTGCAGTCAGTCAGTCTGGCCGGGCGGGAGGAGCAGAAACTTGGTCCAGTTCAGCTTCAGAGCTGGAGATGGCCGTGAACAGAGACGCGTCGCTGCTCCGCTCGGAAGCAGACCTCGGGGAGATGTTTGTGGGGATGTCCCGAGCCTGAACGCGAGCGCCATGGAGAGTCCGAGCGAGAACCCGAACCGAGCCGCGGAGTACCTGACCGAGCTGAACCGGATCATAGAGACGCAGCAGGAGCTGCTGGCCAAGCAGAGGCTCCGGATAGAGGAGCTGGAGCAGCAGGTCTCGGACCTGCACAGCGAGAACGCCTGCCTCAGAGAGCAGTACGAGCGGCACCTGCTCACCTGCAGGCTGCAGAACAGCAGCGGAGCGTTAGGAGCGTTAGGAGCGTTAGGCTGCATCCAGGAGAACACCCCGCGAGAAAAGTAAGAGTCGTCACGCGCCACTCACAACGCAGTTACAGCACAGGTCTGTCATCAGTCATGCAATTATATAAATTATGCAGTTCTATTAATCAGTATCAGAATCGCGTTTATTAATAAAGCAATTATATCACTAGTGCAGTCTCATCAACAATGTAATCATATCAGTAATGTAATTATACTACAAAAAGCAAATTATATCAGTGCAATCGTGTCAATAGTATAATATCAATAATGCAATTATATCAAAAATGCATTCATATCAGTAGTGCAATTATATCAATCGTAATTATATCAGTAATGGAATTCTGTCAGAATTGTAATTAAATCAGTAAAGCAATCGTATCAGTGATGTAATTACATCGATAGTGCATTCATATCAGTAGTGCAATTATATCAATAAATCTATTATATCAACAAAGCAATTGTATCAGTAATGTAGTCATATCAATAGTGCAATTAAATCAGTAATGCAGTCATATCAATAATGGAGTTATATTAATAAAGCAATTCAATCAGTAATGTGATTATATCAATAATGCGGTCATATCAGTAGTGCAATTATATCAATAATGCAATTAATCAGTAATGCAATTGTATCAGTAGTGGAATTATATCAACAATGCCATCACATCAGTAATGCAATCGTATCAGTAATGAAATTATATTAATAATGCCATTTTATCAATAGTGCATTTATATCAGTGGTGTGATCAATTAATTATGTCAACAAAATAATTGTATTAGTAATGCAATTATGCAATTCATGAAGTGATATCAACAATGTAATCATATCAGTAATGCAGTTTTACCAAGAATGCCATCTTATAAATTCATTTAAATAATTCATTCAATAAATAAATGCAGTCCATAATATCGGTAATAGAGTTAAATCAACAATGCATTCATATCAATTGTGTAGTTCTACCAATAATGCAATCATGTAAATTGTGTATTTATATTAATAGGGCAAACATATCAATAAAGCAGTTATGGCACTCTTGCAACCGTGTCAATAATCCAATTATAATAATACAATTATTTATTTAGTGCAACCTTTCAGTCATATCAATCATGTAATCATATCTATAGTGCAATCATATCAACAGTGCAGTCGAATTAATTGTACAGTTCTGTCAACAATGCAGTCAGGTTCATATGATCTGATCAGTGACGTCAATAATTAATTCATCCAATCCAATGAATGCAGTTATGTCGGTAACATCAATGTCAGTAAAGCAGTTATATCAATAGTGCAGTCATAGCAGGAATTCAAGTAATTCAAGTAATGTTATTTTAATTGAAACTGAAATTAATTAACAATGTAATTAAGTCAATAACTATGTCTTATTAATGCAGCTCTGTAAATAATCTGGAAGCTTGCCCTGTTGTTATATCCAGCCTCTTTTGTTCTTCAATGTCTTCACTGGCTGTGGGACATTAGCTTCCAGGATTTGATGATTATTTCTTCCTCACAACATTTCTTGAGCCTCAAAGCTTTATAGACCTGCACCCAAGCCTAAGATTTTGCCTGATGTTCTTAAAAATGAGTAAAACTTATCTTCAACTTTTGGACTGCTAAATATGCATTTCCAGATGAACTTCTACCGACAAAAAAAAAATTCTGATGTTTGAATGGAAATTGACTGACACATTTGCTACATGTCTAGACCAAACTATTCAGTGTTTACATCACATAACACACATTAAATCAGCTCAGGTTAGGCTCATTTGGCAACGTCTGATTGAATTTGTCTCACGTTTCATCCATAACATGGTTATTTGTAGGATTCTTGCTCCAGAGCCTTAGTCCACAAAGTGCAGCTTGGAGATGGTTGTGGGATTTTAGTGGAATGCAAGGAAAGCTTGGAATTGAGGTTGAAGCCGGAGTTGGGGTTGTAATCTGGATTCAAGTTTATCACTTTCAAAAAAACATCACTGTGGAGCCTAGATTTTACAGCAACTCAGCTTTAGAGAAGAATCTGAGCAACAAAGCAGAGAGAGCAGCCTTCTTCTAAACGTGGCTTTATGTTTACGTTTACGGCATTTAACAGATGCTCTTATCCAGAGTGACGTACATCAGTGTTTAGTAGTCTGCATCTGTTCTTCATACCTGTAAAGCTATACTAAAATCACCATCTGCTTTTAACCAAGTTACTGCCTGATAAGTTACACACCGTTTTTTTTCCATATATTCTATATATTGAGAAGACTGGTTAGTCACCAAGGTGCTCCTTGAAGAGGTGGGTCTTCAGACGATGCTTGAAGCCTTCAGTTGAGTCAAACACATTTTGTGTAAGATGTGTGACATGGTCTGTGTATGCAAATTTTCCAGAGGCATAAAGTACATTTTTGTTCATGAAAGTCAGATTCAAACTTCTGGTTGACGTTTCAGATGTGTCAAATCTGAGTGGGACCACCTGAAAAACATGCATGATTCATGGAGGTCCATTCGCGTTTTTTATTCTTCACATTTTTTATCTTGAGTCAGATAAAAGGTGGGGGTAAGACATTATTTTCTCAGGCTCATCACATTGTAATTACAAGGAAATTAAAACCCTTAGGTAGGGGTGAACACATCAATGGGCTCTGATGCTCTGACCTGATTGTGATCGATGACTCAGAAGATTGACCATTAATAATGCAGAAATAAATAATGAAAAGTTGTAGTTTGTAAACACACCCTAAATTCCCCTGCCATTTTTATTCAGAGTGATGGTTTGCCTGGATGATGCAAGTCATGTGGGATAGGCCCACTCTCATTTCTGGGTTCTGTCAAACGCTGTGTCAGTTTGTCTTTGCATGACCCTGAAATGACCTCTGGGCCATAGTTCATTGGTTTATGGAGTTCTGGTGATGGGCAGATATGACCCTCTATTGACCTCAGCTTTAGTTTCTGAAATGAAACGTTGCTGACCAAAGCGATGTACCACCAGTAAATGACTCTAAACTGGTTATGAATGGGATTCTGTCAGGTATTTTGACATATAATCTGGGTTATATATGCATATTTGCTGACGTGTTTGTAATAGTCGAAGCCACTTACAATGGATTCAATGATGTTAATGCAGTCAAGTCAATAATGCAATTTTACTAATGCAGTCAGTAATATGTATAAGTATTGAAAATGTGAATAATGCAAATGATAGTATTAATTACAGTCATGTCAATAATGCAGTGTTAAATATGCAATCGCATCAACATTCCATGATATCAGTAATCCAATGTTGGCAAATCATTAAATCGTGTCATATTTAGCTGCACGTATCTGCTCCCCTTCTTGTAAATGTGTAAAGTATTTAGGAGCGGAGTTTAGGAGCTGCTTTGGCATCACTTACCAATAAGAACACCCATATAAAGTGTTTATAAATAATTTATAATCGGGTTGTTTTTTAGGTTGTAGATAGTATTTGTGTTTTAGATAATTGCAATACATAGACACAGGCTCAGTATTTGGCAGAGTCTGGTGTTCTAATGGTAGTAGTATGTTAACACACGCTCCTCCCCCATCCAGGGGGGTTCCTCTGGTTGTGGACCGGAGACTCTCAGATACTCTTCCAAAAAAAACTACACGAAAGTACACGAAGGCCATCTTTTGTTAGTTATCTCCACAGAGACTTTCTTTCTCTTTCTCTCTCTGGGCCAACCAGAGGGGGATGGGTTCACCTTTTGAGCCTTGGTTCCTCCCGAGGTTTTTTCCTCCAGCTTTAAAGAGTTTTTCCTCGCCTCTGTCTCCTTTGGCTTGCTCCCTAGGGGCTCGGACTTGGATTCTGTGAAGTTGCTTTGTGACATCGTCGGTTGTCAGAAGCGCTATATAAATAAAATTGAATTGAAGCTGATGAAGCCGAGAGTTGGTAACATTCTGCCTGAGAAGCTACAAGATAACCTAACCCGCTAGCAAGATCTGAGATCTTGCCAAATTGCATCAGTGTATGACGACTGTTAGCACTTGTTTATAACTGCTTATTAATGAATTATAAACTGTCTGCAACCTAATTAACAACCTGACTATAAATAATTTGTAAGAGTAGTCGTGTTGTAAAGTGTGACTGCCGTTTTAAATAAGGAGATCTGTTTTTCTGTGTTTGTCTGTATCATGTGACTCCAGTGGTAATGAAACTTGTTTCTTTGCGCTGTGCTCTCCCCGTGGGACCCAGCGGCTGCATCTGCAGAGTCTCGATTAGTATTCAGGCTGTAGACAAATGGCTGTAAACACTATCTTAAATCTCTGACCTGCTTGCTGCCACATGCCAGCAAGCCAACTCCTCTCACTTTCATTTCTCTATGACCTCTTATAAGGTCTTTTAGTGAGAGGTGCATGCGTGGCCCTGTTGTGGTGCAAGGCCATCAAACATTTCAGCTGGCTTTGGAAGGTCAAAATGTAAACAAAGTCGTTTAGAGTGGCTTTGGTGTGAAACGCTCCAGAATTGTTCACAGTGGCGGTGAATGGAACCAGACATCTGAAGACTTAAAAAGAGTCATGAATACACTTCCTAATGACAAATTGTTTAACAGTATTTCTGATATTTTGTCTTTTTCAAATGTTATTTTAAAGAGTGGTGTCTTCATAAAACACTTCATAAATTACTACTATCATAAATGACGTATCCAGAATGTACTCATGGGACCCATAATGGCTTAAGCAGCTGTTTATACAGCCCTGTTGGTGTTGGTGTCACAACAATATTGATGGATGCTATGGCTTGCTAAACTATGGCGGACTAAAACCTCCCTTAAATAACAAAAGAGGACCCTCGCTAAAATAATTCACTTACTCCACTGAACAGTGTCCCTCAGCTCACCAGCTCTAGCATGGGAAGTCATCATATTTGAATCATCAGAACAGGCCAGCCCAATCATCATATTAATACCTGAAGATTATTGTTATTTACCACTTTACAGTAAGACTATCTTAATAAAGGGCCTATAAAAGATTTAGAATCAGGTTGTTAATTAGGTTGTAGACAGTTTACACATCATTAGTAATCAGTTATAAACAGGTTACAACAGTTTTCGTACATCAGTGAAGTTGACAGTGTAACATTCAGGAGTCCAAGATAGAATAATTGTCCTTGCTCTCTCTGAGTGCCCTAGATATCGTCCTTCCTCTCCCCATCACTCAAACACAAAGTTAGTGGAGGGTTAGAATTGAGTAATAAATCGCAAATTGACAAATTTGCCCATTTTTGTAGGTTTTAAAGATTAAATGATGTAATACCATCTTAGAAACTTCACCTTAGCATGATAACTACACTTAATAATGATTTTGGTTATGATGAAACAAGCTTTCATAAAGCAACAAGGTTCCATTCCAGGAGCTCAAACAAACACCCTAAAAACCTCTTTAGCTTAATATTTTATGATTTAAGAAAAACCTGAAATATGGACTACAGCAACAGGAATCTCAAATATAGCCGAACGTCACTGGGGTGACTTTGCTTACTTCAATAAAACTCCATTTTGACCACTGGCTCCACAAACAACTGTTCTATTAAAAGCCCTGTATTGTGGAAATCTTGCTTTTCCTTGCTTTTTTTTTTAAATAGGAGTTGAATCTAGTGTGTAAACACTGTTTATGTAGCTGTATATGGAAACTAAGTTGCAAAAAAACAGCCCATTTTGAATGTCACAAAAACAAACACATGTGATGTCACAAAAACAAACACATTCTTCTGTTACAGCCTACAGCAGACCTCATTTACATATTACAGTCTTAAAGGCACAGTAACAAAAATAGCCTTTTTAATACTGGGAGAGGTTGAAAAGTGGTCATTTCAAATAAATGATGGGAAAACAATAACATTAATACTCGCCATAACTGGGTGCAGAAAATAAAGGTAAGACATGAAAAGATGTGAAAAGTTTCAGCAGTTATTTTATTGTGGTATTTGGAGAAATAAGGATCTAATCTGTGTCCTGAGTTTGTATGTATAATGAGGGAGGAGTGTTCCCAGAATCTTCTGATCAACAAATGTGTGTTGATGTGGAGACCGACACTCCCGCCCCTTCACTGATCCAATCCAACACTGACTGTTTGAAAAAGCAGCTGTGTTAGAATGTATTAACACTGCAGAAACGCAGAGAGCAGCACTGTTTGTCCAGGAAATATATTGTAAATTGTATATACTGTGTGTATTATGATTATTAAATATTATTTCAGGATTGACCAGTTAGGAACTTGGACCAGTTTAATGCTGGCTCTTGATACCCATCCTTAATTAAAATAGGCTTTAGCTTCTATAGCCAGTATGTATAGCAGCATGCAAATATGAGTACAAATTGCCAGTGCACTGTAGAGCACAGTGTATTATAATATGTCCATCACACTGAATGATAGTGAGCAGGTTGGTTGCTTTCAGAAAGCTGATTTCTTTCTCCGGCTCCACTTGTGCTTACACTCTAACTGCCTCGTAACTGCAATTCTTGGTAACAAAGCGTTTTCTATCTTGGAAGTCACCGGAGTATAGCACACCAAAAATAGTCCAGCTAAGCCGTCATGCTGGAATGTGTTTGGCTTCCTTGATGGAGGAGATAAGACAATGTAGGGAACATCTGCTCCAGGATCTGTGTCATGCCCTCCTTTTTGGCCTTTTGATGTTCTTTTGACTGAATTTCCCCCGCGATTATGAAGATCACCCAAGGTCTCGATTGGCCTGGAGTTTCTTAAGTCACACCTTACGAAAAATATATATATATTAAAAAAAAAGAAAATAATGCTGTGACGGCTTCTTAAAGCTTCACACTTTCTCAATCACTGCTGTCTTCCCATAATCATATCAGATGTTGATTCATAAATGTCTCCTCCATAGATCTCTATGACTGAATTACAGGCTACAGTTTGTTAGCTGGCCTCTGGTTGCACTGGCAAAGCCCAGGAGAACGGCTAATTGCAGGGTTGATGAGGGCTTTTAACTCCATCTGATTGCCGTTCTTGTAAAGGTTCCTCTGAGGAGTTTGGAAGGAAGGAAATGGCCATATTTGGAGGGTCTTCATAGCTAGTATTTGACAATTTTGTTATTTTTTAATTTAAGATGATGTTGTCCGTAAGTAATGTCAATAGTTCTAACTAGAGTGCATTAGAGTGAGAAAATGCTAAGTGTGATTGCTTGGTGCTATAAAACCAGTGTCTGGAGACACCCAAGCATACATTTTATAGCAAAAAGCTTGTGTTAAAAAAACAAATCTCCTCACAGCTGGGTATCGAACCAGCACCTCTTCTGACTCTCTTCATTCAGCTCAACTATGGAGGAGGGCGTTTACTCACTGTCCATTACCAAGCCATTAATGGTGGGTGCAGGTTTTCGTTCCAACCAAGCAGGAGGCACACCTGATTCCTCCTCTGTAATCAGTTGGTCTTGGTTTTC
>JBBPCX010000141.1:31498640-31543177 GCA_037974365.1 Hydrocynus forskahlii | reverse complement strand
CCCCCCTCCCCCGTTGACGAATACAAACTACAACTCTGAATCCTAACACATCTGACCATTATATTCAGTCAGTCATTATTATAATAATTTGCTTTCTATGAATGCCTAGAAAGCGAGTAGGCACTTACCAAATGGGATTCTTCAACTACTCCACAGCCACATGGCCTGTTGGTTAGAGGTTGTGATTATTGTGAGTCACCTGGCTGGGTTTAGTTTTTTCAGCCCCTGTAAAACCTCTCAGAAGTTCTGCCCACACACATATTAAAATGAGTGATGACGTCAAATGGATTCTGAACATCGCCATGGAGCTGATGTATCACATTTGACTCAAGTGGCTGAAAATGTTGATTTTACTGATAAAATAATGAAAGATAGCATTTGCCAAATAGTATCGTGTGCATGAATCATGCTGACTCTAGCTTCTGAACTAATATTCATTGATTAGAAATAAATGCAATTGCTTCTCATGTTAGCCTGCTTATGCCCTGATGTCAAGTTGAACATTTATTTGAAAATGATAGTCTGGCTCATTTCTTCTGGCAAAGACAATGAGAAGTTTCTGTTTGTGGATCTGAGCTGTGGATGGTTGATTGTTTTGTTCCACAGATGTCGCGCGCCACAAAGATTGATGAATTCTGTCTCCGTGCACAGTAGGCGCTCAGTATTGGCCACAGCACATCTTGTTCTGCTGGTGTTCTCCTGGCAAAATAATTGACAATAAAGCCGTCTTGTTTGCAAGATGTAGGTGAAGGGGCTCGAGTGAGAGAATGAGTGAAGGTGCTGATGGCTCCAGAACGTCTTGCCAAGAGGAAGGAAGGGATGGGAGGATGAAGGGATTGGGGGGTGGGTGATGGAGCAGAGAGGAGGATGGTGCTGAATAATGATAAAGGCCCACCCTCAGCTCTTGAACAGTGGGCCTCTGGTCCGTCGTGGTGCCTAAACTGGCATGTTTCATTTCATGGTGTCTTGTTTCATGTTGGTTGTATTCACCTTGGGAAATTAAAGGGTCATTCCAACCTACAACTAGAGTTTTATATATTATTTGTCATGTTATATAATATCCTGAAGCTCAGCCTCATATCTTTTAGCTTGTTCAGTTTGGCAAAATTAACACTTTTGCATTCTTCTCATGTTTTCATCTTCCAGTGTTTGTTCACCATAATACCTAGGGTGCATCATGCAAATACATGAAAAAAAAAAAAGTCCTGACTACTAGCATAGTGTTCTAGAGGCTTTAATAATCCAGGCTTGTCATAAAAATGATATGAAGACCGTTATTGCAGTTATACAACTGCAATATGATATTTAATTTACTAAGAGTAACATGAACTATCTTGCAAAAAATAAATTATCTGATGACCCCATAAGTATCCACCCCAAAAAGGAGGGGGTGTTCCTAGTTTTGCTGTGGACTACTGCTTAAGTTATTAAAATGACTGATCATATGGATCCAAGAATTAAGTCAATGTGTGGAAGCTGTTATTTTAAATATTTATATATGTATTTGTAACTTATTTTTTTTTGTAAGCATAAGTGCACTAAGCTCAGTACCTGTTTAGGAAACACTCATATGAAGAAGAAGAAGACAAAACGGATCTATTGAGTAGTAACAGTGTTAAAGTCATTTTTCAGTGGTGGCAAAAAGTTCACTCACAGCTCTGTGGGCATGGAGGAGTTGGAGGCTCTGCTTTGGCTCTGAACAACTATAAAGTCTAAACATGGCTTAAATCTGCACATTAAATCTGCTTAAATCTGCACAACTGTTCATTTGTTTTGAAGTTTTTCTTTTAGCCTGTAAACTTTGTTATGGCCTGGTTTAGGTTGACTGCAATATACATGGTAATAATGGTGCAAGACCCCACATGTGTGAAATCGCCTTGGACGTGCAGGCTCCAACTGGTGCAAATGGAATATACTGGATTGTATTGATTGTCACTGTAAAATACCAATGGTTTTAAGGATGGAGACAGACATTCATCAATCATTTTGTCCTGTTTATTTAAAATTAAAATTTTAAATTGCTTATCAGCCCATAGCACTGCAGGAGGCAAGAGGGTGTTTACAACAGATGTTGTGATCTTCACATTTTTAAATTTCATTTGAGGTCCCCTTTAGGCGCCTTGCAGATTGCATGAGGTTAAAAAAGATGCATTTACACTTGAAAAATGATTCTTGATATGGTGGAAAATTGCAAATCAGCTCATAACCAGGCGTGTCCTGTTCCTCATTTCTGATTTTCTTCCTATTCCATGCAAAAGATTGCTGCCACAGTCAGAAATGGATAGGAATTATAATTCTTTCAAATAGAAAGGCACCAGTTACAATAGTATTTTAGCCGTCATGGTCATGGACCATGCACGTTATGACGTAATGTTTTCGAAGGGATTTTGATTGTCAAATATGGCTGGGAAAGACTGCATTGCAGACCATCACCAAATGGTCCGATTAATTGTATTGAAATCTACTTTGGTTGTATTTACATCTGCAGTTTGTGTCAACAATACCTGTATATACATCATGATGCTCAAAATGTATGAGATGACCAGATGTCAACAGGTTCCTGGTCTCCTTATTGCTTTTCCTGCTTCTGTAGACGTCTTCTTCAGTGCCATTTAGGATCCTCCCTGCTCCTTTAATCAGAACAGTGGTGCTGCAGGATTTCATTTGTAGTACAACTTACTTCTCCCAGTTCTGTTCTAATGACATCATTGGTTTTAGGGAGTTCCCACCCTGCCCGCAGCCTGGCCAATCAGGTGTTGTCAGCCGAGCATTTGCAAGTTCAGTAGTGGTGGTGTTGCCTGGCAACCAGCAATCGGCATATATGTGTGTGTGTGTGTGTGTGTGTGTTGGGCTCTCGGCGGATGGCTGCAGCCCAGAAACACTCACTTGAGGAAACCTCAGCGCTTTACACCCAGACACTGGAACTTCTCCTCCAGAGCTTCTGAAGGACTCCGCTAATGAACCAAAATGCGCAAGTGCAGTCGGTACAAAGGCGGTGCACGCATGTCCTCAGTGGGTCTAAATTTGACAAGCTGCTGAAGCTCCTGGGTTTTTCTGTCTGAAGGAAAAGTGGGTGTGAGACTGACCTGGATTTCCACCATACACAGCTGGAAGCCTTCAGCAGGGCTTTGACCACGTGCTTTCCTGCAGCTCCTGGACACACTGGGTCAATAGGACGTGCCCTGGCACCAGCAACTTGAGGATGCTTATACAGCTATCTCCTGCTTCTTCGGTAGCCAGAGCTGCCTCATGTCCCTCAGAGTGTGATGGTGTTCATCCAGCCTGTGTGATTTTTTTGGCTCCTTTCTCCTTGGGGCAGTGGTGATAATGGATGGTTTGTCATTTTGACACTTGACTGACCCTCACGATGTTGCGGTTCAAGGCTCTGTGCTTAGACTATTGGCAGTTTCTCTGCCTTCAGCCTTCAAGTGGCTTTTTTAAAAGGTAAGCAAAAAAGTCACATAGTTCATCTGCATGTTAAACGCATTGTGTAAGCGGCTAAACTTCATGATACTTCTATATGAACCCTTGGGATTTGATTTTGCGTCATGTTCAGGTCAGCCTGCAGCTGTTCCGAGCGCCAGTTAGTTTCGCGGTCATCAGTTAACAGTTACATATAGTCATACTTTCCAAGCCAGGGCAGCACAGATAGCAGTACCAGTGCACCTTTATCTCATTCATCTTGACTCATTTAAGCACTTGGAGACCGTTCTTTTAAATTGTAGCTGGGCTGAGGGCTGCATGAAAAAACTGCACTGCTGATTAAATGATATTGCATATGAATTATTCATCAGAACAGTTTCCAAAGCCTTAGATCAGAGTATTTGATCATTCGATGGTACATTTCCATTGCTAATAGACCATGATTAGTCTCCCTGTGTCTCAGGTCAGTATTGATTTTTACACGTATCTCTTTCCTTTTCCCTCATGTTGACACTGACCATGTGGGATGAGTTCTGCTGATGGCTGCCCCACCTGTCTACTTCAGTTAACACTAATCCTGTCAAGCATGTGTTTGTCTGATTAACAAGCAGTTGTTTTACTATAATCAGTTTATTGTAATAAAAGGAAGAAAAATTGTATCTTCACAAAGCCCTCACTTGTGGAGCCTGATCAGTTGTGTCACAATTTGCTTTTCTGGACATTTTGAGGAAATCATCAGTAAAGAACACTGATCACCTGCATGCTTTATTACAGAAGATGTCATTTGGTCTGTTTAGCTGTGTTTAATGCAGACGATGTGTGTGAAATGTCAAACAGAAATTGTTTCTTGATAATATTTTTAAAATTCCTTTTTATCTTAAAATATTATGGTCACCAGGCTGCCCCAAATAGCATTTTACAGCCTTTACAGCAGAGTAGTCAAGTAGTCCAGTAGGTTTTATTTGTAATTTCTGCCATATACACACAGTACATAGTAAAAACAAAACACCGTTCCTCCAGGGCCGTGGTGCAACACAAGAGCAGAACAGAACAGAACACAAAACCACAAGTGCAAACAGGACAAAGAGCTCAAAAAAGAGCAACAATAACAACTACACAAACAAGACAATGTTCAGTACGAAGACAACGTTCAGTACAACTAAGTACTGACTAATCACCCTTAAATAATAATATTTACATTTTGTGATTAACCATAATTACATTTTCATTACTGCACTTCATAGGATAACCATTAGAAGGTAGCGATTGTAGCCTCTTGATCAAACTCAGCCTGAGTCATGTGGAAACTGAGGATGTAATAAAATGTATTTACTCATCAGAATTTTGTTTAGTGACGACAGAGGTGACTGCAGTATCTTGGTGTGTTCCTGTCAGCGTCCACTGTCTGAGCAGAACCAGGTTTGAGGCTGCGATGTCCCAACTTTAGCTTTGACCTTGTCTCACACCTGTAGAAGCCTTGCTATATTTACATATTTTAGAGAGTCATCAAACTTGTAAGGCATTCTTAACAACCTCTTGCTATGCATTTTTCTTGTAATCCCATTATAAGTTCTCCCACACATGTGACTCCTCAAGCACTTCTCTTTTAGCTTCAATGCCCACGTCAAGAGCAGTTATTTTTATTTTTACTTATCCTTACATTTTACTACAGTGTAATCAGTGCTTTTTATTGGTCCTATGTGTTGTAGTTTATGTTGAAAAACACATGATGTTTCCACACCTTCAACATCAAATCTAAATCTAAGATTGCACTGGGGGTGTTTGTGTTGTGTTGCGGATGGGACACAGCTGCCGAAACTGATCGCAACAACTCTGCACAATCTTTTTAATTCCACCAGACGTACAGCAGCACATTTCAGAAGCATCCCAGAAGTGGCTCTCCGCCCCATTCTGGTAAAATACTATTTTAAGGTCTATTTTTGATGGAAGCCTCAAAAACTCCTTCTACTCACTTCCTCAGTCTTTCAAGCAGGAGAAGAAATGCAATATATAATAATTATGAGAAAGAAATATATTAAAAATAAATACACAGCTGCAAGCCTTTGATCACCATTATTCATAACCCGAGTTGATTGTACTTACTAATTTGTCTGTGGGCTAAAGCACAATACAGTAAGAAACATAGATAAACAATACTGTAATACCCCGATTTTACGCGGATCAGGAGTCGCGGAAACAGTCTTATGCAGGTTTTTTCTGAGAACCTAACCGATAATTGTATGCGGAAATCCCCACAATAACGCGGAAACTGCAAATATTCTCCGCTTTTTTTTCCTGCTTTTTTTAATAATTTATTAATTTTGTTACAAAAATAGTAATCCAAATATACATTCAGCTAAAATTCCAGTTATTGGCTGCTGCTCTCCTGTTCTGGAACCACAACCAGGGCCATCAACAGCTCCAAAACCTTATTTTCGAGCCAGTAAGGGATGGTTTGATCGTTTTCTGAAACTATTCAATATTAAGTGTGTTTCTCTATGTGGAGAGGCATCATCTGCCAACAAAGAAGCCGCAGAGAACCGGCGGGTTACTACAATACGACTTCTCCTGAAGCCCCTGAATAAGACGCGCCGGATGAACAGTAAATTATTGAACTGTAATAATCATTTTACTGTATTTTTATTACTAAAAAAAATACAATAAATTATTACTGTATTTACCTGCTTATACCAAAGAAAATGACAGCGCATACCAAAGAAAACGCCCGTGCATGAATTACTGTACAGTCTACACAGGGGTAGTTACATTCTAGCACTGCAGGAGTTCAGTGTAAACTGTACAGTACGGATATGGGTTTACCTTTACATTTTCATTAAGGGTAATGTATTAAACTGTTTAAAATGAAATTAAAGTGTTTTGGGAGCATTTTTGGCAGCATATTTAGGGTGTACACTATAAAAAAAAGGCATTTTTAGGCTATTTTTTTTTACTACAACACTATATGGGGGTGCTCTTGGTACATAACCCCCGCGAGATGCAGGGGATTACTGTATATAGATAATAAACAAAATAGGCAAAAAACTTTAAAAGCATTTCACGTGGTATACACAGAAAACATCAAGATCAGAAAGTCAGCAAAATCAAGATAAAGCACCCTGCTTCTGAAATGCACCACTTCCTTTGGAATTCCGGCTTAACTCTGGAGTCAAGCAACGTTTGCAGGTGGTTTCAAATCTGATTCAAATGAAATCTCTGAACCTCTGACTTGAACAATCAGACGAAATTCAATGTTGTTTTTCATCATTCAAGCTTTTACAGACTTTGAGGAGCATTTTTTTTTACTGTATTCTGTAGTTTTCAGCAACTTTCAGCAAACACTGAAGTCTGAATATTAACACTGAAGCCTGAGCTTATTAGCCTTTTATCATTTCGCTGACAGGACCATCCTACTCTAACATCATCGATCTCCTCACGTTTATGTTCTGGCTGCTAAAAAGTACTTTTGTGAAAAACAGCACAATGGTTCTGCCAGTTGACAGGTGTTAATGAACGATACTCATTAAGATCTAAGCTCATACATGCGACCAGTGTTACTCTGGAACCATAATAACTCTATGTAGAACCACTACAATAATAGAACTGTGCTTTGAATGCTTCAGTGGTTCCCTGCATTGTTTGTGGTATGTGGCAATATAAAGAAACTTAAAAAGGCTCTATATATCACCAAAGAGAGTTCTACCGTTATTACACGTCAAAACCTTTCTTTGATACTATGTAACATCCTTCTTTCTAAGAGTGCACTGTATGATTTATTTTTGTATCTGATCTTTTTTGAGGTCCCTTGGCTTGAGATGCTGTATGAGGAGACAGAGTCACCATGTCGCTACCATTGGCAACCTGTATTGAGTTATTAATACTCTCCTCCCAACGAACAGTGAATTGTCTTCTCACATCTGTGCATATGCATTATTTTTCAGATTTGACAGGCCTCACAACAACAGACTGAGCCAGAGAGCCAGAGACTTTTGTTTGAAGGCTTTTGAGCATCTTTAATTCGAAGTTAGCAGGAAGCAGGGTTGGTGATGCTGCGATAGCTGAATTTGCATATGCGATAACAAAGGTGTGCCGAGATCGTCCCAGGTGGGATGTCTCATCACAGCTTACCCTAGTGTGTAAATAATGCATTGTGAGATGCTCATCAGAAGAACTGCTTTCAAAGTCTGTGGAGACATTATGAAGCGCATCTCCTGAAAGGCATTTCTCCTTCACTTTGCTTTCAGGATCTGCACATAAACGAACTTACGCATTAGCATAGAGATGCTTTAAATCTCATCCTTTTGTAGGTGTAATCCATCTGTAGGTGTAATCCATTTGTGGGTGTAATCTAGGTGCTGAGGTACTGTTGTGAAAAAGGCTTAAATCCATCCTTTCAGTGGGTTTAACCTCAATATTGTTAACATGAGAGATCATCACACTAAGATTACATTGTAGGTTTTACCAGTACTTAAAGACTACTTGGTTCTGTTTTAATTAATATAGTATTGTCCAGTTAGTGAAATGTTATATACAGTCATTAAACATACCTTGTTCATAAACCAGATTTGCAGCAACCTGTCTAATAACATCAGAACGATGTTTTCCCTAACCTCATTTGTTCCACCCTTTTTAAATCAAAATGTGGTTGCTTGATTCTGCTATCAGCTCGTATTAACTATATGCGATCTGACATCCTGCACCTGAGGGCCTAACCAATAGAAGAACTCCCTTAAATACATCTACTTATATACTACAGAGAAAAGAATTCTGATTGAATAATTTTCTTTTGGCCATTTTAATATAACCCTGTACTTGCCAAGCTTAAATATAAAGATGAATCTGTTGAATAAAAATGAACAAAAAATACAGACTTCTAAATTTAACTCACAGAAATGAATCAGGTAATGTGGATTCCCCCTAAATGTACATTAACTAAGCAAATACAGCAAGGCTGAATAGAGCACTATTGTCCAGTGAAAATGTCAAGTGTGATGCTATATCTTTGGCCCTATTGTCCAGCACTAGTTGTACACTGTTTGTCCAACCTAAACTGAGATGGACTGTGCAATAATGCCCTTTCCATTACATTTGCTGTGACGCATATCTGAAAGACCTTATTATGCTATCCGCTGCCAGCGCCAGAAATCTAGACTTCACACAGTTTAAGTGTAGAGCGTTCTTGTTGCCAGTGCTGAACAATGGTGCGCCTGTTTTTCGCTGCTCAGTAAACAAGAACAAGCCTGGGCACACTTTCTAAGTTGCCATTATGCTCCACTAACACATCTGAACTTTAGCCTGAGCATCTCTTTTGTGGCCTTAAAACGAACCCCCGTGCTTTGGTGCAGCTCTGAGGGTATAGTCAGATTTGGACGAGGTCCTGGTTTTCAGTTGTTGTTGGAACATGCA
Organism: Hydrocynus forskahlii; assembly: GCA_037974365.1. Classification (NCBI taxonomy): domain Eukaryota; kingdom Metazoa; phylum Chordata; class Actinopteri; order Characiformes; family Alestidae; genus Hydrocynus; species Hydrocynus forskahlii. The sequence goes on along the minus strand of JBBPCX010000141.1, from coordinate 31,534,351 downwards.
CACCATTTCCGCGAGGGCCAGCCTAACCCTTCGGAGGAATTTCCATCTCAGGAGTGAAGGAAAGGATAAAAAACGAAAGGGACAGAAGAGGGTTTAACTTTTATTCAGGGTGAAAACTTGGTGTGACTGTGGCTGACAGAATTACTGTTGGTGAGCTTGGAAAGATTGTGGTTCGTGGTGGGTCAAAAACCAGTGGAGAACAAAAGAGGAGCAACCATAACAACTAACAGCAAGACTCTGGGAAAACTAATTTTCAGGGGGTTTTTTTGGTCACAAGCAATGATGCAATCTGTGGGAAGTGGCCTGCGTGCTGGGGGGAAGCGCCTCTAGACTAGACTTTCCCCAGCTTTCTTCAGAGATGTCTTTGTGTGCCTGTTAGATGCAGAGCCATCTCAGTGCATGGCATTCTTTGTTCAGTAAAGAATGTCGCATGTCTTGTCGGCTGATGTCACAGCTCTGTGGAATGAGATGTGGAAGTATTGCATCTCCCCCAGAACCCAAAGGTAGGAGGTGCTGCACAGCGGAATCACTTTTTTTATGGATGCTGTCTTGTCTGTGTGTAAAGTGAAACCCTTGGAATGAGACTTTGCTCATATTTATTCACACTTCAACCATGAGTCTGGCGGAAATTCTCTCGCTGCATATCTGATGCTTTTTGTGAAATTGCATTATTGATTTGAGCTTTTGTGCCTTGCGGAACCTCTCACATACTTTATTTTTCATTGTGGACCAGTTTCCCAGAGCCAGATTAAACCTAAAACCAGACAAAATGTAATCTGTGATGGTAAAAGACCACAGAGATTGTATTTTATTCCAAAACTGGGCTTAATCCTTGTACACAAGGTTGGCCTGGGATGTTGTTAAAGGGGAATACCACCAAAAAATTTGTTGTGGTGTGAAATGGTTTAATGTAGAGAAGTGTATCATCTCGGATTCTTGCTGTGTTGGTGGAACCAGGGCTTGTGATCTCTACAACAAAACTTTAGCCAATTGATATACCATCCAAAACTACCAGCTAACCTACGCCTTTTTGTGTATTATTTTGTTCATTAATATATTATAATATTACATATTATTGTATTGTTATAATGCTGATAGAGGCTGATAGAGGCCAATAACTCGAATACATTCTAGGCAAAAAAAAACAACTGTATTTCAGTGTATTTGTACATTTCATATAATAACTTTCTGTGAGGGAGCAGACATCTGGTTCCATTCACTATTACTGTCAATAATTCAGGGCTGGGAAGTTTCTCTAGAACAGAGCATTTCACATCAAACCAATCTGAATGACTGTTTACATTTTAACGATGCAATTCTTTAGCTATTTTGAAAATTCAGCGAAATGCCTTATTGATGTGATTTTTAAATCTTTCACATTTTTTTTCTATTTAAACCGTTTCACAGTGGTGCTATTATTTGTGATTTTGTGCACCCAAGATTGTCGTAGTTTATTTTGACATGTCCAATTTTAGCTTTTCATCCATTAGAATTAAACAAGCTGTTTTCGTTACTGTGCCTTTTATACTTATATATATATAAATGAGCTCTGTTCTAAGTGGTGTTCATTAGGCAACCCAGATAGAAACACTCCATACAACTTCAACGTGAATGGGCCGGACTATACTGCTGTAGGTAAAATAGGCAGACATGAAAAAGCATTGTTTTTTGTGACATCAAAACATTTAAATAAAAGGAGCATATATATGTTAATCAGTGCATTTGAAACATAAACAGTGTTTATATACCTCATGAAACTCATATTTAGAAATTTAGAAAAGTTCAGAAATGTTTACCATGATATGGGCCCTTTAATGGATCATAATGTATCAAGTTACATTGTACATTTGAGGTCACTTTAAAGAGCTCTTCAAAAGGCCAGATCAGGTCAGGTCAAAGGGTCATTATTGTCATTCCTCAGTCAAACTATTTGACACTGGAGTGAAATGTTGTGTACACACATCAGGAGAAACATAGGATGCTAACTAGACAGGATTCCAGATTTGCAAACGATATGAGCCAAGTCTCTGAGACGAGCCCTCACTCTTGGTTCAGCTGTGTCGTCTGAGATCCATCTGGCTGATTGTGAAACTGCTCTCTTTCAGTAATCTAGAAATGGTGGTGAAGCTTTTCCAGGTGGTTTCTCTAAGTCAGACGCTCTGTCTGAGGTTTCTGAAGGGGAATTTATGAGGCTGCTGTGAGAAAATGAAAGTGTTGTGGAGGTCCCCTCACTCGACACCTCTCCAAGCCCTGGAGGACCATGGTGACACTGTAGAACCCGGGAAACCTGACCCGATCGTATATCCGTCTGAGAGAGACGAGGGTATAATTTATTTACAGCATGTGCATCTACTCAGCTTTTGCTTCCCTGTGCTTTCCGCACTGACTCGGGACTCAAAAAGTGCTTTATTTTCCACCGCTCAATGCTAGCTTTCACCGTCTGAGGCCCGGCACACTTCTGCCTGCCTTTCTCTCTCGCAGGAGCTGTGCTGCGTTTGCTTTCATAAAGAGCGACAAGTGTGGATCAGGCCAGACAGCTGCCTCCGAGGACCTGAGACAAGTGCTTGTGTGAGGACTTTACAAAGGGAATTTGGGTCTGTGTGATTTGTGAGGGATCTGCTTTTTAAAATCTTAAATTCGCTACGTTCTCTCACAACCTTCCTCACAGGACGAGGTGTGAATCTGAAACACCACACATGGAGAAGTGATTCCACTTCGGTGAGTATTGTGTTGGACGCTCTCAGAAATAAAGGTGCCAGAAAACACTTTCGCTTCCCTAAACCAGCTTTCGATGGATGGTTCTTTAAAGAGCAATTTTGTAAATGAGCTGTGCGAGCCAGAAGAACCTTTTACAAGTTTAAAGGCCCATTTGATGAAAATCTTTTGTTATTGTGAAATAACATGTCATGTTAAAGGTTAAAGTTTGGAAGCATACCCCAGTCCATAGTTATGGATGTTGTGAAATCATGAAATTTCAGCAGTGAATAATGAACTGTTTTATAAATGATTGTGATTAAAATACTTGTTTTTCCTCAAGTGGCCAAAATCACTCATTAGATATTTTGCCTCATGGATATCTCTACCTGATACAAGGGGTGTAACATTTCACTCTTTTCATAGTTTGGAATGATCCTCAGTTTCTGAGCCACAGCTAATAACTATCATTTAACTGGAACTGGAATCGAATAGCTCGAACACATTGATCAGAATCTTGTAGCTTGAAGACATTTAACAGTGATCGGAATTTCTTATCTCAAACACATTTAACAGTTATCGGATTCTTATAGCTCGAGCACATTTAACAGTTATCGGATTCTTATAGCTCAAACAAATTTAACAGTTATCGGATTCTTATAGCTCGAGCACATTTAACAGTTATCGGATTCTTATAGCTCAAACAAATGTAACAGTTATCGGATTCTTATAGCTCAAACACATTTAACAGTTATCAGATTCTTAAAGCTCGAGCACATTTAACAGTGATCAGAATCTCATAGCTTGAGGACTTTTAATTATAATTGGAATCCTATATGCCAAACACTTTTAAAAGTAATTGAAATGCCTTGGCTAAAGTACATTTGAGACTGATCGAAATTTCATGTTTTGAGCACGTTAAACAGTGATTGGAATCCTGTATCTTGAGCACATTTTAGAGTCAGCAGAATCCCATGGCTCAAGTACATTTCACAGTGGTCAGAATCTCATAGCTCGAGCGCATTTAGCCACAATCAGAATTTCACAGTTGGTTCACAGTTCAGTCCTGTTTTTTGAATTAGATACAATTCAAGGCAGCCAACCAGAACAGAGCTCATTTACATATATCATTTTCTAAAGGATGAAGATACATTTATAAATGTCATGTAGAAAAGAATTATGACTATTTTTGTAATGTAAATCCAATGTAAAGCAACAAACCATTTAGGGATATTTAATTTATTCTTTAAGGCACTTTTAAATTGTCAAAAAGTCTTTAAATGCAGAGCCATTGTCTCATACATTAAAATAAATAATGAGGTCCTTATTAAGAGCATAAGAGTTACATGTGTATTTGAACAATTTATCTGAAAGCCTCCCCAGTGTATTTAACAAACTCTTCATTTGTGTAGAACCTTTAGCTTATGTGAAGGGTATTGACAGTAAAGACATTTATGTGAACTGTCTGTTTAATTCTAAATGATGAAAAGGAAGATAGAGGAAAAATGAATTATGGTTTTTGGTGAAATTAATGTATAAGTAGAAGATGGATCCTCTCCAGTGCCAGCACCTGCTTGGTGGGGACAGGACTGGGAGTTCCTCCAGCAGTGTGGCCTGTGCAGCTGAGGTGAATGTGAGATCTCAGGTGTTTTTGTTGTTCTTGGCTTTGTGAACCCTATTTTTCTTCTGTCGTCCCTGATTCTGTTTTACTGCATTCAAAGAGGGATGGACTTCTATTCACATTACTGAGCTTACATGGTCCTGTTCCTCTCTTTTTATTATTAGTCACAGTGACTATATCACTTTATCTCCCTCTTTCTATTTGGTGACACACACCCCTCCGCTCTCTCTCTCTCTCTCTCCCCTCTCTCTTTCTCTCTCTCTCCCCTCTCTCTCTCTCTCTCTCTCCCATCTCTCCTCTCTCTCTTTCTCTCTCTCTCTCTTTCTCTCTCTCTCTCTTTCTCTGTCTGTCTCTCCCATCTCTCCTCTCTCTCTTTCTCTCTCTCACTCTCTTTCTCTCTCTCTCTCTCTCTCTCTCTCTCGCTCTCTCTCTCTTTCTCTCTCTCTCCCCCTCTCTCTGTCTCTGGCATGCCTTGTGCTGTGTGTGCCCAGACTGCATTCACTTACATAACAGCATGTGAGCAGTGAAGGCGGAGCCTAAACGATGAGCTCATGTTGCTGCAGTGCAGTGTGTGTGTGTGTGTGTGTGTGTGTGTGTGTGTGACAGTGTTTGCCTTTGCATTCCATCCTCCAAAAATCAGGATTCTTCCAGCTGAATCCACGTGCCTGCTATCTTCTTTAGTGCACTACCTCTAGTGCTCTGTTTGCCATTTAAAAAAGGGAGGTGCGCAAACACACACTCTCTCTCTCTCACGCTGAATTTGAAATGGATCATTGACTGTGTCGCCATGCTTGAGGGTGTCTTTTTTGAGCAAACTGTTTAAGAATCATACACCTTTTAATGCACACTGAAAAAATAAATCTGCATTGAATTTAATTCAAATGATAATTTCCAATGAATAAAATGCATTACATTTAGTCGTTCATGATTTACATGTTTAGCTGAAAAAAAATCCAGAAAAAAGTCTGATGGTGAAAATGAACCTGTCCCAGAGTGATTGTGTGAAGGTGTGGAGAAAAGGAACTTATGACACAAAGCACACCAACTTATTTATGAAGCATGGTGGAGGTAGTTTTGATTTTGTGGGTGCAGCGGATCACTCATGCGCGTAAAGGCGTGCGCTTAAAGGTACAAAAAGTTGCAAAAAAAATTTTATGTTTAAGTTTGTTTACTTTATAGGTTGTGTACTTATTTTCACTGATAAAACACGTCATCTGACCAGGGGCTTTCAAACTTGCGTGGGACTATTAACAACCTGGAATTAAAGCAGATGATCTTGAAGCTCAAAGTCCGTGTTCATCAAAGTCCAGTGCGCTGGAAACAACAGAGTGCACAACTGTCTGTTTACTGTTTATAGACTCACACTATCAAACCCCAAAATGTCACGCATTTGTGTGTCTGATTGTGTGTGTGTGTGTTTGTAGTGCGTGTGCTTGAGGCTGCAGTAGATTGTCTTCGTTTACTGAGACAGTGGGGGGGTTAAGTGCTCAATAAATCACTGAAAGCCTGAGGGGGGCTGAAGGGAGTCTATTCGAAGTCCATGGCCGATTATTCCTCTGAAGGAGCAGGTAATTGATGCCACAGTTATAGGAGATGTTGAGAACTTTGCCTTCCGGTCTGTTAAGGCCAATCTTATTCCACCATGCTGACATTATGGTGCTCTGCTGTTCTTTCTGCCAGAAAAAAACTTTCCCAAAGCCCAGCCGTCCATGCTCCTCCTTAATTAGGCTTAATTATTAATGAGCTGTAAGAAATTACAGTGTAGTCACTGAAACCGCAGCTGTTGTTTGAAAATAATCATTAAAGTGTAGTTTAGTGTGTGTGTGTGGTTATGTGTGTATTGAATGTGCATGAATGCATGTGCACAAGGCCTAGTAACCAGACCAGGTCATGTGATCAGTCCTGAAAAGGCCCTCAGTCCTTCTAATTAGACTGAATAATTAACCCTTAGAACACAGGAGGCACAAATCTGTGGCAGCAACAAATGGTAAATTGTCATCATACTGCAAAACACCTTGTTATATGTAAGTTCCCCCAGTTTGTGTTGATGTCAGATGTCATGCTGAGTTTGGTGTTCCCATGTCACATAGAACCAAGTTATTGTCATAAAAAAAAATAATATAATAATAATAATATAATAATAATTTTAATAGTCATGTGCAAAATGCCCATCAAGAACAAAAAAGCCCAAATTTCTTTTATTTTAGGTCTTAGAACCAAACAGAAAAACACAAGATTTGTAAACCCAGGAAAACTTTCAGGATAGTCTCCGCCCACAAGTGGGTAGGGAAAACCCTCAAAAAGAGGGGGGTCCAGAGAGCGGCCGAGCAGTGGTGCACCAAAGGCACAGCAAACAGTGAGCATGTAGGAGAGCAAACTCCGGTTTTAGACTGTGTTACACCATTTTTATTTGTTAAAATCAGATTTTACTAATACACTCTGAGTTCTAAGGGTTCTAGCGTCCAGCAGTCTTCTTCTCACTAGCAGTTCTCTCTTGTCTGCTTGCTTTGCTTTGGTGTCAGTGATCAAACCCATGCTGGCTGTGGCTAACTCCTGCTCGATCCAAATACACACACACATACAAACACACACACACACACACACACACACACACACATACACACATACACACACTGCTATAATGAGCTCCCTCGAGTGGCTGTGGGACTCCCTTGCAGAGCAGAATCCGGCCCACTCTCAGGACTAAACCCAGCCATTAGCACAGTACCGATTTGTTCTGCCCAATATACTGTTGATTATAGATGAGCTTAATGCACCTATCATATTACAGAAGCGAAGCCTAAATATGCAAATGCGCCCCCTGACCAGGGGTTGAATTGTTAGTTTTTTGTCTATACTTTATTAGGGTTTTTAGGCATGCGTCATGATATCCTTTTACATAGCTATATGCCACAGGTCTGTCACACCTGTGGCATACAACTAATTACTATTGTTACTGCCAATGACTATAATGCCTGTATTTAATTGCACCGACCTGAAACCAGGTCCCTGCTTCATTAAAAAGAGTTACATCATGTGTGCATCCCCACTGGCAACATTACGAATATCATTGTGAATGAGTTTCCTGGGCTCAACTGTTTCTGTCACAGTATTATGATGTTATATAGATGCATTTAATTTTGGGCATGCAATAAGTTTAGAGTGCAGTACAGATCTGTTAGGACATATTAGTGTCTGATTCTTGTTCTTGATCAAAATAAATGCAACAACAACTGAGAAACTGAAGAACACATTATTTGAGAGGCGTAGCCGCTTTTTAAGGCCTAAGGGGCTTATTCAAAGACGAGAAAACCATTTAAAGGCGAATTCCACCACGTTTTTCAGTATAATTGCATGTTTATGGTGAAGTGGTTTGGCGCAGTTCTTGAGAAACTTACCTTCAGCATTGTTCACAGCGGTGGTGATAGGAACCGGATGTCTGAGTGCCTCTAAAAGCTCTTTTATGGAGCTTATTACTCAGAAATGTCATGAATGTGCAGACTGATTCCTGAGATGTTGTTTTATGATAGTGTAGAGATGAGGTTTATGGCAAAATTATTCATTTTACAGTCCATTAATAGAAGGAAGATACATGTCAATGTAAGGCAAAATAGCCCCCCGAAGACCACTCCTTTACTATTATCTGCATAAGTCAAGTTCATTTCTATATCCCATTATCATACACAAAGGTCATTCAATGTGCTTTACAGGAATCAAATAAAATATTCAGCATAAAAATAGTATGAAGTAAAAAAATAAAAGAATACACAGAAAATCAGTAAAAGAAGATTCAATGTGTGATGGAAGTACAGATATTTAAAAGAAGAGAATATTGCAGTCTAGCAGCTTTTTAAAGCTACAGATGGTGCAGATCTGATACTAATGGGTCTTTTTTATGGGTAAAAAAATAAGTAACATGGTCATATAAAAAAAAGAGACAAATGGGTGGACGGACTTCAGGACCCCTGGTCCCATTCACTACCACTATAAAGAAATCAGTTGAGCCTGCGAGTTGCTCTACAATCTTCTCACATCAAACTCACTCTGAACAACATTGTTTTCATCTCAATGACTTAATGAATCATGAGAAAAAATTTGTGTTGAATGGGTTGAATTCCCTTTTGGCATAAGTTCAATAGAAGCAAATGGGCAAGTGCTTCAGCTTCAAACTCTATTATAAATCTGTTTTGAGGGAACAGCTTTTCTAAGTACAGAGCAATGACTGTGGTAATAGACTGTATGCTACAGTAGTGGAGGATAGAGATTAGACAGAAAAATGCATTCCTTTTATCCTGTGTTTCTGTGAGCGCTCTGATGAATCAAGTGTGATTTAAAAAATCCAGATAATAATAATAATGAATTAAAATCGTGCCATTAATCAAGTTTTTCTTTACATCACATCAGAGTTCCACAGTCATCTATTTCCATATCATAAGGCAAATTGCAGTCACAATATGTAGCAATATAATCACATCCTTGACCTCTGGGCTGGTGTTTCTCATTGGGCTGACCTCAGGTTCGCATATTTGTCAATTTATTGCCTTGACCTCTGTCTGCCACCGACCTGTTACCTAGATAAGATCAGAAAACTGAAAATAAATGTATACTGCAAGCCGACAGGAAGACGGCTGGGCATCTGCTCATTTGCTTTTATTATTAGTGCATTTTGACACAGTGGGTTTTCTATTGTTTTACTACAGTCAGGAAATCTGTCAAAATTATCACCTCTGATAACGAACTGTGTGCTGTAGATGCAGGTGATAAAAAATAGCTTGAAAGATGGTGTATTCATTTCTTCTGCCATATAGATTTGTGTACTGCTTTTATAGCTAAAAGCATCGTTTTCATACACTTTCAATTGCTATGGTTTTACCGTGTGTGGTAATGTGTGTGTGTGTGTGTGTGTGCATGGCATTTTAAGAGATTGCACCATCATTGCCACTCATTTCAGCTTGTGTTTTTCCCCCGGCTGTAGGAATTGTCTCAGTGTATCATCAGCTGAGAGCAGTGAAAGGTCTTTCTGTGGCAAGAGATGGAAGTGATTTTTTTTATTTTTCATTTTCTGTTTCTCACAGTAATCTGCGGTCTCTTTGCTCCCTCTAGAGGTGAGACAGCTGTCCACTAAAAGGCCACTCTGCCCGTTTAAACACACACTGGTCCATTTCGTAGAAATCACCCTCCGCGGTGGTGGAGGTGTCAGATTAGAAAACTTATTGCTGCAGTGCTGATGGTTCCTGTCTCTCCTCCCTCCGGGGGCTCCTGTGCCAGTAGCGTGAGGACAGATGCAGCCAGATGTGTGGCTCATGAATGATTCAGCGTGTGTCAGGGTGACAGGTTTGACTCAGGTGCTTTGTTTTTTTTTTCACACTGATAAAGTACCACCAGCCTTAAGCCAAGTCCTGCTGTCAGGATCACACCTCTGCACAAGCATGTAGAGTCTGACAGCAGGCAGGCAAATGCTCCTGTACTGGGGCGACGTGTAGAACCACACAGATTACTCTCAAACCTACATGCACACTCATGTACTAGGCACCTAACATGACATACATTTTCTTTTTTGTTCAGTTTTCTATGTTACCTCTCTCTTTCTCTCTCTCTCTCTCTCTCTCTCTCTCTCTCTCTCTCTGGTCTCTCTCTCATTATATATATATGTTAGGGGTGACACATGATTAAAAAAGTTAGTCTAATTAATTACAAGCTCTAAACGTTTTTGCTCTAAAAGTACCTACAGATTTAAATGAATTTTGGCATATGAGTGAATGAATAGTCTGTTTTACAAACTTTCAGTGTCTCTTTTATTTAATAACAGTTTCTGTGCAGTAACGGTCACAGCAATCAAAAAGAAGAACCACACTAGAAGTTTATCTATAAGGTGCAGTTTAAGGCAATGTACATACAAGCACAGGCGTCAGAAGCATTTTAATGTGCGGGTGTGCTGCACTCTCACGTGTTTCATTCATGATGAATTATGCTGCCTTGTTTATACAGTTTATACAGTTTATAGTCTGTTTATGACACTGATAATGATGAGAAATAGTCAAATAATATGCATAATCAGAAAAAAATATATTTTATTTAAATGAGAGGAGCCTAGATCGATAGACAGACCTTTAGAGGTGCATAGAGCCAGTTTATACAGTCACGTTCTAACATTGAGAAATGCTACCGTGAAGCAGGGCACAGGCTACTTCAAATCATGCTGTGTAGATGCAAATGAGCATGTACAAGGCGAAAATAACAATTAAAAGAGCTTTTAAGATATTAGTCACAATAACTAGTGGCCCCAACGCAAGATAGCACAGATAAACCTGTTTCCCTAATGCTAGATAGCACTGAATCCCAAGACTGTGGAACTGCACATGTGCAGAAGAGCATGGTAGCGATGGGTAGCATGTTTTGGCAAAACACCGGACCAGGTGTCACATTAATGAGCGATAATTTTTTTAAACAAATCTTTAGTGAATTCATAATAAAATCATACAAGATATGACAAGTATAATATAAATTATATAATGAGTAACGCAACATCTTGTGTTAATAAATACAATACATTTATTTTACCTGCATGTGTGAGCTCCTCCTTCTTGAGGCACAAAAAAGAAATCTCTTACCCTTGTGGTGAAACTTTTGGTTGCTAAATATATGTGAGTTACAAAGCCACATCTGTGTGCTTTAAATAATACAACATCTGGAGTTTAGTTATAGGTTTATACAGCGGTTGAGTGGACTTCCTCAACAGAAAATCCAGCAGTCATCTTTGTGTTTGGCCCTATTTCACTCCTGTTGGTCTTGTTCGGCTTCCTCCCAGTGTAAGCCGATGTGAATCTGATGTATTCACATACATCACTGCTGGTGTGAGGCACTCTCAATATAGAGCTCTTGGTGTGTTTGTGAACTCCAGCTGAGTTCTGCTCAACATGAAGCTCTGCTACAGGCCAGAGTGAACAAGATATGGGCCCATCTGCTGAGACATGTAGAAAGCTAACAATGGAGCAGGGGGGCAGCTGTTAGAGGTGTGTTTTGGCTGTATAAATATGCTTTAATTCACTCTGCTCTGGCCCTGTTATGGCTCCTCTGTTCTAACCTCTTTAGAGATTTCCAACCTGCTCTCAGCCTCTTTATGTTCTCAGATAATTGGCTGCCATAGAGGCGGAGTGGAGAAAATAAATCAGCTGGACTGTGGTTGAGTGTGTCGTTGTTTAAATCTTGATTAGGAGTAGTGGCCTGTATGGTTCCAAAGCTTAATGAACATAAGGATTATTCAGTAGTGTCCAGAGCACTAAAGTGGAGTTATGAAATGACGAAAGGTGAGAGGATAACCACACCTGAACCTCTGCCTCTTTTGAGCATATCATCCTATACATTTTCATCTTTTTATCTTTGCCTTTGTTAAGTGAACCAGGGCCTAAAAACACTGTATTGTTTTTGCTACAAATATAAGTACATTCTTAATACTTTGCTGGATGCCCTCTAATGCCCAAAGAGCTGGTGTCAGCAAAAACAACTGAATACGATTTTAGTGTCATAAAACCAAACCAGCAGTTGAATCAGCATAAACCTGGTCTCAGCACTTTCAACTAATTCTAATTAACTCACTCATACATCAAAACCAATCAAGCGCTAAATCACACCTACAGTTCTTGCAAAGTCTTGAGCCACCCCTCATTCCTTTACATTTTGCTTTGAATGACCTTGTTGGTCGGTTAAACTGTCTTATCTTTGGCATATTGAGTAGATTAAGTTAAAGAAATTAAAAGATCTGGAATCAGATGAAAATGAGAGCCTTTGACAGTCCATCAAGAAGTCTGGAGAACTGTTCCTCAAAACTACATCAAAAATACAAGAAAGTCTGGGGTGGTTCAAGACTTCCGCACAGCGCTGTACATATCAACAAGTCCCAGAGGAAGTGACTGATCTGAGTGTGCAGTAAACACAAAAGTGTGCAGAGTATCAGGTGTCAAAGACTGGAAACCCAGTGGTGCGGGTATCAGGCTATGCTACTTCAGTCAGATACTTGGAAAAATATCAATATTGGACACCATTTTTAATGCCAAAGACAAATGACAAAATTGCCACCTCCCATTTCTATATCACTGTTCAGCAGCTCTGATATCAGAGAAAATTTGGCTTTCCCACAAATAATTCTAATTTTATTTGACCATTCATGTGCTCAGAACTCATGATTTAGCTATTTGTAGCTCCAGGGTAAATGGTGAAGTATGAGCTTCCACTACCTATAAGCTACACTAGTCTTAAAGCTCTGCAGTAAAACTAAACAAGAAAACCTCGGACACTAAATATGTCTTGGGTGATTGATTGCAATTGGGGTACAAATTGTGTAAGTTTGATTTTTATATAAGCCCCACTAGAGCCTCTTTGAGAGTTTCATTTGAGTTTCCGTAACTTTTTGACATCAACAGCTCTTGGAATGTCCTGTTCCTGAGTGTGAATTAGAGAGATGAGTGAGAGATCAGCAGATTCTTCTATGTTTTCCTCCACCTGCAAAAGGCTTGGGCCCCCAGAATGTCAGGCTGAAGAATCAGAGAACATCCTTCATTCATGGAACGGAAGCTGAGTGGACAGAAGGTGGACATGCAGGAAAGACACGGAGGGGTAGAATTTCCTGTAAAGTTCTTTCTGGTTCTGATTGTGACTGTTGCCTATTGCTGAATGGTCATAGTGTCCATCCCATTCACACGAATGTGCTCTTTCATGTAGCGTATCGATTTGTCTGGCCTTGAGCTGGTGCTTATAAGAGGCTTATGTTCTACCCACACACTCTGAGCTGTCTCGACTGTGTTAACCCTTCGAAGATGAGCAGCACGGATCCATGCAGGAGGCTCTACAAATGCTACATTGTCATCATATGGCAAAATAACTCCTTACTAATGCTGGGCAACAATTACATTTTTAAATTGTGATTAATCGCATTGTTATACGCGAAATTAAATAATTTTTAAAAAGTGTATTGCACACTTTTATTTTTAAAGTACTGCTATATGAACAAAAGTGCAATAACATTTGGTTTGCAAACACTTTAAACAAATAAGGAGCTTTTTAACAGCAGTTTTCCTTTAATGCAGTTACACAGCTGCAGTTCAAATATTTCTGTAAATCTCAACTTAAACATTAATGTAATGAAATCAAAAATGAAACCAAGGCTAATTGCCTCTGCAGGGCATTCAGGTTTTATCTAGTTTGTTATAGAAAGTATTAAAGTCTATGTATCTTAATACAGTGTCATTATAGTCCCTGTTGGTGTAATGGTCAGACGTCCTATTACTTTTGTTCATATAGTGTATGTTGACTTGTGGGCATTTATATTGTCCATCATAAGAATTTACAAATTTTTAGACATAAGTTTTTTCTGTACTCTTCAGGGAAGACTTTACACAATGGTTGGAACATTGCTGTGAGGATTTGATCATGTTCAGCCACAACAGTAGGTATTAATGTTGGGCGAATTGTTCTGGTACATGGAGCACGGAACCATTATAGCAGATGCAAGGGGGGACCAACTCCATACTGAAGTCTATGTATCTGAATGCAGTGTCATGAAAGTCCCTCGTGGTGTAATGGTCAGGCATCCCAATCCTTTTCCATATTATATAGACAAAAGTAATGGGACGCCAGCCCCCCGCGTAAACCAGCCGAGACTTGGAGCAGTGTACTCCACGCAGCCATGAGCAAAAAAACACAAAAAGCAACAAACTTTTAAATAGAAGGATTTTAAAAAAATCTGCGTTAACAGCGAGTAACAAAGTAGCAAACGACGAGTGTGTAGGAGAACAAACACTGGTTTTAGACTGATTTACACTGTTTTTATTTGTTGAACTTTTATCTGTTGGTGGGCTTCGAGGGCATGCAAAGACCCTCAGTTCATATTATCACCTGCTGTTAGTCTATGTGATACTTATGATAGTGTGATTGTATGGTGGTAGAATGGTGGAATTCTCAGCTGATGGTGAGGTTTACCACACAAATGTAACTAATTTTTGTTATAGTCTATGAATACAGATCCTTCAGTATGTCAAGATGGCAAGTACAGGCACATCGAATCCAAATCCGAATCAGAAAACCTTACTGATCACGAGGAAATTGCTCATTTTATGACTGCACAGACACACGGAGACACAGAGACGAGACCAATATAAAATATAAAGTCTAAATAAATCTAATAAAAACTCTACAGAAAATGAAATACACTGCTATATACATAAATGCTGGGGTATAAATACTATAGACAAGTAACAGTAAAGTAAATTACTAGGAACACAAATAGTGGACAGTGGTATGTTACTGCGTGTAATAGAGATCAGTAGTAGTAAAATAACATTGACATAAGTAATTATATTTCACATGGTAGACTATTACGCATATTAATAAGATAATAATTCACACAATAATAATGACGTAGGCCCAATAAGAAATATGACCATATCTGGGGCTTTACGCATAAAATCAGGGAAAGTAGCTGAACTGAAAACTCAACCAATATTGGATAGAAGGTGATCTGAAGGTGGGGCTAGAGAGTGGTCTGTCAAAGAAAGGAACAGTTAAACATATTGGAATCATCAATTATGAATTTGATGGGCATCATCCAGTAGTGTTAAAGTATTAGTAAATTAATTAACATCTTCTAATAAGGGCTTTGGATAAGTTTTTACACCCATCCACAGAGACAGAGAGAGAGAGAGAGAGAGAGAGAGAGAGAAAGAGAGAGGGAGAGAGAGAGAAAGAGGGAGAGAGAGAAAGAGGGAGAGAAAGAGAGGGAGAGAGAGAGGGAAAGAGAGGGAGAGAGAGAGAGAATGAGAGGGAGAGCGGGAGAGAGAGAGATGGAGAGGGAGAGAGAGAGCAAGAGAGAGAAAGAGAGAGAGAAAGAGAGGGAGAGAGAGTGAGAGGGAGAGAGAAAGAGGCAGATAGGGAGAGAGATGGAGAGGGAGAGAGAGAGAGAGGGAGAGAGATGGAGAGGGAGAGAGAGAGAGAGGGAGAGAGAAAGAGAGGGAGAGAGAGTGAGAGGGAGAGAGAGAAAGAGGCAGAGAGGGAGAGAGATGGAGAGGGAGAGAGAGGGAGAGAGACAGAGAGAGGGAGAGAGATGGAGAGGAAGAGAGAGAGAGAGGGAGAGAGAAAGAGAGAGAAAGAGAGGGAGAGAGAGAGAGAGAGAAAGAGGGAGAGAGATAAAGAGAGGGAGAGAGAGAGAGAGAGGGAGAGAGAAGGGGTTTCACTCATTGACGTTCTGGGGAAGGAGCTGGGTGGTCAGTCCATCAGACTGTAGATCAGCTCAGTGTGAAAAAGAGCCTTCTCTTCCCTGCCGGGTGGCAGAGGGGGCTTCCTCTCTTCTTTGCAGACCCTGATGGACGCATGGACAGGTAGGCGGCTTTTACATACAGGTGGGCAGTGTGGTGATATTCTATTGGACTGTGATAGATTAATCTTTTCTGACCGTATTATATCACTAGTACTTAACTAACACTGACTAAATGCATATTTTGTTATAGAAAGCATAATGTGTTGTATTCAAATGTCATCAGTTATGTGCAGATGTACTGCATTTAGTGAATAAAAATAACTGCTCAGTTTTTAATCTCAGTATTTTTTTAAATGTGGCACCACTGAGGCTGAATCTGGTGAACTGAATATGGCGATGTGTATCATGACATACCCACCTCTAGGTTTATGAATTATATGCTCGCACATACACACACACACACACACACACACACACACACACACACACACACACATACACACACACATACAGACATGGACAAACATCACAGTAAAGTCAGGCTTGTTAGTGGCACAAACTACTTTTATTAACTATGTGATATCTATGTCTATACTGTAGTTAAAAGTGTTTTGTTAATTTCTTTAAGCCCAGGAAAAAAATAGCTGTTTTTTTGTTTGTTTTTTTCTGATCCTTATTGTGTATGTGCAGGTGTATTGTGAATCTGACACAAGCAGAAGTGGCAGAGTGTGTGTGTGTGTGTGTGTGTGATGTGTGTGGACATAGAATGCCAAATCCTGCATTAGCACATTAGTGCCCATTTAAGGTTGCTGGTTACACAAGCGTGCTTCTCCTAGAGCTAACGATGAACCAGAATTTTGGAGTTTCCATGTGTTAATGAGGGGAGGGTGCACACAGTAATGTCTCTAATATATTGCTCTCACAGTAATATCTGAGATATCTAATAGTATCAATAATAGCCCAAAAGAAACTCAGATTGTATTACTGGGCAATTGATCTCATAGTTATGGAGTGAAGCTACCAATGCATGCTGTCAGTTTTTTGGAAAATTTTTGTAATCACTCTCCAAGAATCTTTAAAGTTCACGTCAGCATCTATCAATCCATTCATTGTCAGAGCTACTTAACCAGCAGTCAGGGTGAAAGGCGGAGAAATACCCTGAACAGGTTACCAGCCTATCACAGGATACATACACAGACAAATACACTAATACTTACTCACACTAAGGGACAATTTAGCATCTCCAGTTCACTTGACTTCTGTGTCTTTGTACTGTGGGGGAAACGCATGCAGACATTGGCAGATCATGCTAACTCCACACAGAAATAATCCTGGTGACCCCGGCTGAAAATCGAACCCAAGACCGTCTTGCTGGGAGGTGATGGTGCTTACAGTCCAACATCTTTAATTATGACTCACCTCCCTATTCAGTTAATCAGATTAGAAGAAGCATATCATTACTGTGGGAACAAAACCTTCAGTAACTTTGCAGGGGAAGCAAAAAATATCTTTACATTTCAGTGTAGGACAAGGTAAAAAGATTGTATTAATCCTGGGTGATTTCTCTGAGTCTGTTTCTCATGAAAATTAGTGCAATAGCAGCTGCCATTTCCAAATGATGTCAAATTGCATAAAAGGGAGATATAAAGCCTTCCACAATGTAATCTGCCATTCAAAGTCAATACAGCCCCCCTTGATTCATTGTTTTTTGAGTTTATGAATAACGTGGGCCACACACAGCCACTGCTTCGCTCTCTGCCATTTATTACAAGCTTCCTTCTCTTGCATGTGATCAATCAGTACACTGTCCATTCAGCATTGCCTTAATGAATGCTCATTGATCTTCTGAACTGTTTATGGGTTTTACAGCAGAGCCTTTCCTGCTTCCCCTCTCTCGTGGGGAAGTGCTGACCCCATCTAATTGACACTGTTTACAGAGTGGATGGCCTCCTTGCCCTCGTCATTAGCACAAATGAAAAGCGGAGAGAGTAATAAGGGACTGCTTATGGCCGGCCCCAAGTTCAGCAGGAACTCAGCCTTGTCCCTGTGCACGTGTTTCTGACAGCCCTGGTACTGTTCTGCAATGGCCATACATCTCGTGTTCCTCTGTAAAATAAAAGAGTCGGTTGCTGAACCTTTTTGGCCTCCTTATGGTTTATATTGGTGTTAAGCATGATATTGGCATCACATCGGTATCAGCAGATGATTATTTTAAAGAATTATCAGTACTGGACAGATATGACATTTGACCAATAGTTCAATACTAATATTTCTTGCCATAATTGTTGTGGAGGAAATGCCCCCTTTAAAGCATCGTCAATGTACTGCAGAGGTAAACCATATTTGTGTATGAGTGTAGCATGTACACGATGATGATGCACCAGCCTACAGACAATTAGGGGAAAAAACTATAGCACAAAAAAGGGAACTATCAGAGGAAAAAGCTGCCATACCTGGAGGTAAAAAGACCCAAAACATGGTTCAAAAAGGCATTTTATCAATTTTACAGCGCAGCGCTCTACGTCTCGGCTGTAGTCCGGGAAAGGAAAAGTGGGGGGGACGAAACGAATGATTTTGTGGGTTCTGGCACCCATGCGTTTACTGTATTCTAAACTTTCAATCCATACTACATTTGTGTTTTTGTGAGTACACTCTTAAAAAGGCCTCCAAATTGTCTCAGCATTATGTTTACATTTACAGTATTTAGCAGACACGTTTGTCCAAAGTGACTTCCATTTCCTAACTACAGGGAGCAGTCTCCCTGGAGCGACTTGGGGTTAAGGGTCTTGCTCAGGAACACAGTGGTGGTTTACTGAAGGTAGGATTCGAACCCATGACCTCTTGGTCCAGAGGGTAGTATCCTGCTCACTAGGCCACCCCCACCCCCACCCCCACCCCATTATTTGGTGCATTATTTGGTGATAAGTTGACAGCCTGGAAGTAGCTGGAAATAACTTTTTTACCAAGAAAGTCATCAGTTGAGCTTGGCATTTACAATCTGTATTTGAGCAAGAAGGCTACAGTTGTATCAATTAGAGCAACATACAGTGCATCTGGGCTTCAGTCTGCTTTTCTGCAGATGATTTGTAAGGTCAAACAAGGAAGATGCATTACTGACATTGAGAAAAATTATACCATTAATGAATTACTGCATTAACATGTTAATGTTGACAGCACTTGTAATTAATTATGTAATTATATTTAGTATAGCATTACAGTTTAACCTGAAACTGCTGCCAGGAGGAGAGAACCCAAATTCTGTGTGCAGCTAATGGGGGCCTCCTGCCTGATCATTCCCACTGATTTGTTCTGCCTGGCCTGCATTATTCTCTCCAGATGGAGTGTCCATGATACATGAGATTGCAAAGTTTAAGAAGGTGTTGCATTCACTGCAGCCTGTATTTTGTCATCCTCATCCAAACATGGACATGTTTTATTCATTAATTACTGTTCTACATGAACTCAGGTTCTGTGTGGGTGTATATTCTCCCACTATTTGTGTCAATTCTTACAGTCTGATTTTATTGTTAGTCTGGGGAAAAGGGAGTTTTTTCTAGTTTAATTTCATTTTGTGTCTGAGGACCTGAATGTATCTGAGTAGTGAATTTGAGTTCATGACACTGAGTAATGAGGCACAGAGTGAGTTTAAAGTGGTTCAGCGTGAGAAGACTCCTCACCACAGTGAACATGATAAGAGTGATTCAGAACACACTTCCAAATGCCAGTTTTCTGAGGGCCTGCAGCATGTCATGTTTATTGAAGTCATTTTCTTCTCAGCTCATTTACCGTGACAGTTTATCAGCATTAATACATCATTGTTTTAATATGACATGTCACTTGTTGTTAGCTGTGCCCATTTTAATCAGAACAGAAGAGATCCAATGAGATCGGGTTGATAAGTTGACCAGTGAGCAAATGATGGCAAAATCTGAATTGATTAGTAATGATAAAATCTGAACAAATATGTTTTCTTGAGATAATATTTTTACCCTACAATGCCCTGCATGTAAGCCGTGAAAAAAAAAAACTTTCCAGAGTGGCCTAATATTCTGAGTTCACTAAACCTCTAATAGTGAATTACATTAAAAAATCTCTGTTTTACATTCTGTTAACTTGTCATTTCGGGGAACTAAACACTTTTAACTTTACTGTGGACCTCTTCACCATGAATATGAGAAAAATATGAAAAACCTTTTTTGAAAATATGTTTTTAGCCAAAATAATTTCTCAAATGTATTGGAGTAGTGTATAGATAATGCACTGTGTGTAATAGCTATACAGTACATAATTTAAAGCCATTTAAACACTTAAGCTGTCTGGTTCCTACCACAACTGCTGTGAAAAGTTGTGATTCAACAACTGTGAATGATATTTTTACATCTTAATTATAGAGTTATGCAGAAATTTAGGAACGTTGGTGGAATTCCCCCTTAATGAGAACATTCTAGACCTTAGTATAGAAAATGTACTTGATTTCAATGCAGGCATTTGTTTGTATCAATACAGCTTTGTCTTTCACTTTATTATGTGAATATATCATTATTTTATTAATGTGGGACTGACTGAATCAAGTAAATCTAAGCCACTGTTTTATTCCATTCATTTTAGCCAGTTCTAAAGAGCTGTTATTTACACTTGTGATTTATGTGACTGGCTCAGTGTGTGTGCCTTTCAGTGGAAAAGCACACATCCTGCCTCCCGTCCCACCTTGCTGCCTGCCCCTGATGTTTATGGACTGTGATTTTTCCCCTGGGCATGTGTCCCTGCTCTCTGTGTTATTAGCAAGGCCCATGGGAGCATCTACCGGGCCAGAAAATACAGAGGCTTGGGAGGGGTCCATGCACATACAGCCTGAATGTGGAGTATCTTTCATCACAAGTGACAATCCATTCTTTATTTCAATTTAGAGATCCAGTGTGGCGTACTGGTAGTAAAGGATTACAATTTTGTAAATTTAAGGCTCCTAAATGTCTCTTGGCTTTGACATAAAAGTGTGCATTATCTCAAAAAGTGTCATTTACATCCTACATTTTTCTCTACTTTTAATGAACCAATACAATCATAACTCCTGACATATGTAAAGAACTTCTATTCTGATTGGCTGCCCCATATTGTACTTCATTATAAAAGCTGTCCAGGTTGAAACACTCCTTACAAGTTCTGTGTGAATGGGTGGGGCAAAACTGGTGCAGGCCACATAGACATACATAGGTAAGTGAGTTGAATTTTGTGCCTTCACAGAAACACTGCATTTAAAACAAACTGTTTTTGCCAAAAGCTGTTTTTGTTTCCATATATGGACTCTATGGCCTAATAAATGTTTAAAAAATTTTAAATTCCCATAGTATTCCTATGTTCTATCAGCCTCTGCAAAGTAAATACACGTTTCCATGATATGAGTCCTTTAAACAGCAGCCAGCTTTGAATATAATACAATTTAATATATTTTATTTTTGACACACTTTACTTTAGGGCAAATCTCAAAGTGCTACAAAGTAAAAAGCATCATTACAAAAGACAGAAAATAAACTTAAAACATCTTAAAAATGGCAGGAAACAGCAAGATTATAGAGAAATTAAGAATTTTGGATTTTCTGTTTTTGTTCTTTGTGGGTCTGTTTTTGTTCTGCCTCTGCTCCATGGTACTGGAGGCATGTTGTTTTGCTTCCCTGAGTACTGTTTGTATATGGTTGAAATGACAATAAACCTACTTGGCTTGACTTGACACTGACATTAGGACCCTGGCGGTTTTGTGGTCTCTTGAATTTATTGAGGACTCCCCGATGAGAAGTGTGTTACAGAAATCCAGTCTGGATTACTGTAATGCACTATATTGACCTGTGCTGTATGACACATCTTGGCTGAGCTGAGAGACGGACAGCCCAGCAGGCGTGACCAGAGGTTAGCCAAATGTGCTCTGTCGCCTGTGTGACTGGACAGTCAGCGCCATTGGCTCAGTATATGACTGGTGGGCTGTCTGGGACAATATTCTCTCTGTGTGTGGCGATGAATAGTCCTTCAGTGCTGGGCATCTAGGTGTGAGGAGCAGCCGTAGTTCAGTTGGTCAGAACTTCATGACATACCACCACTATGGTGGTTTTGGAAAAGAACTGGGTAGAACGGAGTTTTGTCTAATGAGGCAGAAATATATAATGAGTCAAAATAAACCAATAAAAGAATAAATTAATGGTTGACTGGATGGGTAAACTATACATAAATCATTCATAAACTCATCTTCCTCAGTGGTCTCTGACCACACAGCTGCTCTTGGCTGGACATCATTTGGGTGGTGTGCTCTCGGCCAACACTTACATGCTAGTGTATCGATGCTGCTTGGGTTTTTTCCACATATTAATGTCACTGCTGGGTTGACAGCGGTCCCAAATATATCCAACAAAAAGTGCCTCTGTGACCAGAAACTGACCACTAATGAAGAGCTAGAGGATCACTAACACAAACAGTGCAAGCTTCTTAAAGGTACAGTCCACTGATTTCTCAAAATCTCTGCATGATTAACTTGTTTCTTTTGTGAAATGCCTTAATCAACAAACAAATCTGCCAAAGCAGAAATGTTCACAATGGTGGTGATAGGACCCAGACATCTGCTACCTCATATGTCAATAAAAATGGTTATGAATATACAATCTGATGCCTTTGACACGTGGTTTTGAGCCTGTCCCTGGGTTTGTGGGTGCGAGGCAGGCACTCACTCCGGGCGGGACGCCAGCCCAAAACACATTTTTGAACTTATTATTTTTAAGGATCGTTGCATATTTCATTACAAAACTCATACCATAGTAGTTAGCTGCCTCCTTCATTTCACATTGACAAATTGCTGATTGTTTTTAATCAGAATTTGCTGTTTTGGGGAAAAGCAAAAAACTAGAGGCTCATTAACTGTGCATCCACAGAATGGATATAATCTGCCAGGTGAGGGGTTTCTGGTGAAGCAGCCTTTGAGTGTATATTGCCTTGGCATTAATTTTTGGGTTCTATTTTGGAGGCTTGTAGGTTTAAACTGAAAAAAGTCCCATCTTTTCTCACTTCCTTTTTGCCTGATAACCTTTCACTTAAGGCTGAAACATGAGGGTGACTGGGCTGACCGAGGTTCTGCTTCACTCCTGCTTCTGCAGAAGTATGAATGGAATTCGCCTACTCAAGCTTTCTCAATCATGAACCCATTTCTCAGCACAAATATGACTCACCCCTGTCAAAGCTGGCTCCAGGCCAACAGCACGAGTCCTCTCCTGGACCATTAACTACCGTACTGTGACCCCGCACCATTTTAGCGTGTAGGCCTGGCTGCGATATGTTTTTTTAAATGCATTTTGAAGTGGAAATAATGGAACTCATTCTGTGTATGTCTTTTTGCCATTGATTTGAATGTAAGAGAGCGCAGCATGTGGCTCATTCATGCATCGCACATCTCTCTCAAAGCTTTTTCATATGAACATAAAAATTACATGGTTGTAAATATGTTGCCTGATGCCATAGAACATGCTTTATGACAACTTTGACATTATGTTTAACTATTTTTAAACATAAATTCATGTCAGAGAGTGGCAAAAAATATATTTTTAAGGATCATGACTTATTACATTACATATAAAACTGTCTTAGCAGTTAGCTGCCTCTTTCATCTCTCTGAAAGATTGCTGATTGTTGTTAATCAGATTTTGCTGTTTTTGGGAAAAGAGACACAGAGCAGGGCAGGATTTCCTTCA
The DNA here is from genome assembly GCA_037974365.1 of Hydrocynus forskahlii. Taxonomy (NCBI): domain Eukaryota; kingdom Metazoa; phylum Chordata; class Actinopteri; order Characiformes; family Alestidae; genus Hydrocynus; species Hydrocynus forskahlii. The sequence goes on along the minus strand of JBBPCX010000141.1, from coordinate 31,511,064 downwards.
ACAAATGTATGAAAGGCTGATGCTGCAGTTTTCACAAAAACATTCCAAGTTTTTTTGGAGTAGGCAAAACTGCACTGTCCTGAAATGCAGGAAAGTAGGAAAGTGAGATAATGTGAAAAAGGAACTACTTCAGCAGTATTAAGGGTTGAATATCCATATTCGCCCTTGAGTAGCTGTTTGAGGTTTCTGGGGTTGAATGGTGGGTTCTAGATGATTTAAATGTTCTGTGGACCGTCACACTCACTCCATTACAGGGTTGGTGGAAGCTTCAGTGGAGATGTGGGAGTCTGAATCAATGGGGGGGAAGTTTCTCAGAAATTCCTGTTGTTACAGCAGGAGTGACACAGAGGTCATATTTTTCCACTGATTTAGGCTGATACTGTACCTTCTGCTCATGTGGAGAACAACCACATCAGACACACAACTACAAAATATTTTTCTTGACTTTTTACAATTATATATACAATTAATACAAAAAATGAAACTACCTTTCAAAGGTTTGGAATCAGTTGCCATGTTGATAATTCTTGCTTTTTTATTTATAGTTCAAATATTGAAATATTATGAACTGGAAATACTGGAACTATTTTTAAAATATATTTAGATTTTTATTACATGATAGAACCATATACTTTAATTTTCTGTCAAGAGCACTTTATTATTATTAGTATTATTATTATTACTATTATTAGTCACCTGTTACTTTTCAAATATAAGGCATTCTAGATATCATTTTTATTAGAACTTCTTCCTAGACATTAATTTTATTAGAATTATTCTAAATATCTTGTTAATCAGAACTTCATTTTGAATATTCATTTTTTAGGTATTATTATTATTTGTACTTCATTTTGAAGATGTATTTTTTAGAACGTATTACAGCATGCCTTATCATTTTAAAATCATCTAAAGCTCTGTTCACATTTTTAAATAAAAGGTAGGTTTCCAGTGCAGAATAGTTCTTGTAATGAAACAGTGATTCCGAGTTTGTTCCACTGATGTAAAGACCACCCTTCTGTCTAGACCATAACTATGTTCTCCCCCAAATACTGTATTTCTTTTTGACTCGGCGGGACTGTATTAGGTTGCAGTGTGTGTTTGTCAGAGATGGAAAATGTGGTGGGGTGAGTGCGACTAACGCCAACGTCAACACCCCAACACACTGCAGACTCGTTTAGCAGCACAGGGAGGCGCTCAGTCCTGCTCAGTAGCCTCAGTGTGAGTGTGTGTCTGTGTGTGTGTGTCTCAGTGAGTCAGTGCACTGGGGTAAGAGAGCCACAGGCCTGCAGTGGGCAGAGCAGAGCAGAGGGAGGCGGCTCTGGTCACTCCGGTCATAACCGCTACGGATCAGTGCTGACAGCTGAGGGCCAGGAAGAAAAGGCTGTGGATGTGATCAGCTGCTGTTGGCCAGGGTGAGTGAGGGAATAAATATATTCTAGCTTTAATATAGTCTTAAAATGTGCCACTGTGTTGTTTCCTCCTTCGTGTTTTTACTGTTGCATTTGAATTAAACTCACAAGTGGAGAAAGTGATGCTTTAAATGTATTTGACTCAAATCATTTCCAAAAGAAGAAAATATTTTAATCACAGTTGGTGCAAAAAAGTAAGTAAAGCGCAGGACCAACAAGCTTTATTTATTCCTGTAGAGATGATGCACACATAAGAATCCCAGTAACTTCAGTGCATCACATTTATTATTGAAGCTGCACTTTCTAGCGGATTTATTGGCTTTTAGTTAATATCTGGCACTGTATGTTTTCCAGCTGAGCTGCAAGTAGAGCTTTGTGGGCATTCATTGTATTCAAATGTAGTGATATTCCCGGTCACAAACATTAGAATCAACTGATATGCGATGCCTTATTGTTTTTCCAAGATATACTAAAATTGATTCACACAAAATTAGACTGAAGCTCAGAATAAATGAACTACCGTTCGCTCTTCAAGTGTCTTTTGATCAACCCCATTGAACTGTTGACGTTCCCTGAAGAATTATTCTTGTAAATGAGATATGTGAGTGTGAATAATATTTTACATGAATGGACTCTTCAAATGACGTCTGGATTAAAAGGTCCTTCTAGAGAACTTTAAATAATTTTAAAAAAATTTTTACGTTTGAAAAAGGTTCTCCACATATCTCATGGCCAAAAATGATTCTTTAAAGAATCATCCATTGAAAGGTTCTTTAGGGAGACATAAATGTTTTTTCTGCAGCTTGTTTTAAAGAGTAAAGTCAGTATTACTGCCTAACAGGAAGGGTTTGGTGGAAATGTCCAGCAGTGGACAGAATGACCCTTATGTTTCTTCAGCTTTTTCTTTCGGTTCCTTTCCATCTTGAGATATTTGTGAAATGTCCTGAAATATGATGATGTGTTGTTTTGTGATGTCAAGTACAGTCAAGCTTATTAATGTAACACATTATCACACACAAAGGTCATTCAGAGTGCTTTGAAGGAAAAGAATAAAATCAAAATGGAATAAAAGAAAAGAAATAGAAGAATACATACACTTTCAAGAAGATTGAAAGTGTAATGGAAGTGCTCATATTTAAAGGAAAGCTTTATATAGTTGGAAATATATATGATGGAAAATATATCTCTGAAAATCACTTCATGCTCTTCCCAGTTCTTTTAGCTTCCAAGCAACTCACAAGGCAAAGGAACCCGTTATTATTTATCTCCCACTTAAGTAATTTCATGTTCTTGGTTGGCTGTAAGGACTCTAAATTGCACTCCTTGAAATATTCAGCTTTGACCTATGTGCTCATGGACTTTCTACTTGCTCCAGAAATCCAAAAACAGCAACTAACAACAAGAATGAAGCTCTTCCACCTTCACAATACTTGGCTCAAAGTTTTCTGGAATTCCTTACTCAATAGCCTTGAAGTGTAACAGCTGTGTGAGAAGAATTTAGCCTGAATTCCAACAACCATGACATGCAGGCCCAGGTGTAACCCTTTGACCCCCTGCCACGTAATTAAATCTCAATGTTTTCATTCAGAGAGCAGAAAAATACGGTATTTTATGATTACCATTTTTCCTTTCTAATGCTAAAGTGCTAGCTGCTAACCCAACATTAGCCTAGCCACCCCTCGTTTCTTCATATTTTGCTTCCACTGAGCCAGACTTTCTTTTATTTTTTTGTCTTGAGGAACAGTTCTCCAGGCTTTCTGACGGACTTTCAAAGGCTCTCATTTTCAGTCCAGTACCTGTACCTTGACCAGTTTCTTAGGAATTATTTTTTGTTAAGCCACACAGTGACCTATGTATGATTCAAGCATAACAAAGCACTTAAGGCCTGAACCAGTGAGGAAACAGGTACAGATGATTCTAGATGATCAGGCGGAGATCAGTATACTGGTGGTGCTGAATGCTGAGTGTTTGGAACTCCTTTATCTAGGCTTCTTGTATCTTTCGGCACTTTGCAACCTGTCGGGGTAAAACGTTTGTTCCAATTTCTTTCATTTAATCCACTCAATATGCCAAAGATAAGACAGTTTGAGAGGCATCAAATAGTATTTTTGAACCATACATCATGCTGTACATGAGTGTAGTTAGCAAGGGTTAAACCTATTTAGGATTACAGTTATGTGCATAGTCTAATCCAGTGACTAAGAAAGGATGTCCTGTGGACTCTCACAGTGCATGTTTTATGTCAGTGTCCTTAACTGTGGGTGAGACCGCCCCCTAGTGTTCCAGTTTAAAGCTGTCACTCCGGGCCCTATCTAATCTCTAGAGCACTGATTAACAGATGCAAAACACACTTTACACTGCAAATGACTCTATAATGAGAAATTATGTAAAGTACAAGCCAGGCAGTGGGCCAGGAAAGAGAGAGCTGTTTATGGCCTTGTCTCTCTCACTTCATTTTACTCGTATTGCTCTCTCTCACATACTCTCAGGCCAATTTGATTTATTGTGCGGATCTGAGCAGCTAGCTGACGAATGTTTTACGGTAACATCCTCACATGGCTTCATACTTTGAATACTGTGCATGCAGTTCACATCAATACCTGTGTCTTCTATGATCTGATGATCAAATCTCAGTGTCTCTGTGATTTTGCACGGGTTAAACATACAGAAAACACCGCAGGTAGTGATTCAGGCTCGTACTGTTCATTGTAGTGTATGCTGAGGGCTAGTACATTAAGTGTAATATAAGCAATAAGTCAGCAGATGGAGTCACGTACTCTTTCTGGTGTATGTGTATGTGTGTGTGTGTGTGTGTGTGTGTGTGTGTGTGTGTGTGTGTGTGCGTGTCTGTGTTCTTGTGGCTCTTAGAATGCTGTGTCATGTGCTCGTGCTGTGCAGTGTTTATTTTTCCTCTCCATGGCCACACAAGGCCGCTGGGTATTCCTAGCTTGCTGTTGAGTAACTGACTCATGAGTCATGTTCTATTTGCCTTTTAGACGTAAACACAGCGCTCCCGAGATTAAAGAGAGATCTTTTTATTGTACATTGTAATTCCACAATGTGCATCTAATCATTTTGTTCTGAGCCCTTTCTGATGTACAGTGTATCCACTTTGTGCTGGCACGCACGTCCATCGCTAGGAATTATATTGGGCTTTAAAAATGAGGCAATTCAGGAGTGTACTATTGGGAAAAAGAGCACTAATTGGAGAAAAGTTCTTTCTTTTGTGATTTTATGCTCTTGAAGGCTGTGTTGTTGGTTCTACTGAGATGTGCTGACCTTTGGCGAACTCTGCTTTGACCCTGAGCTCTGAATTATGACACATGACAGTAACATAGAGCAACATGTGTTCACAATATGCGCCCAAGTTTAATTATCAATTTACTAAGACCGCATTTTATCATGTAAACTGCATGTAACTCCGCCCACTGTGTTTTAAAAGACTGTCAGCAAGCTCAAGAGTAAACAGAAAATGAAAGCTCAGTGATGAAGAGAGAGTGGTGTTGATTAAGTTTTTTCCTACCCAAACCTTTTCCAGCTGTGTAAGTTGGCTTTGACTAAGAAAACAGAATTGTGGACATGAGAACCACGGATGTATCATGACATGTTCTGCATCATACATGTGTAATTGTTCCTAAGAGTTGAAACAGTGCTGATCGGAAGGCAAACACTCTTTCAGCTTGTGTTTCCTGGTCGTGTCTTCATCCAGCATAGGTTTACCTGCTCCTGTCTCTGAAACAATAAAGCAAATTTACGCCTGGTTTAAAACAGAGTCAGCCGCCAAAGTTGCTTAATCTTTAGTTAATGGAGTGGAACTTGGAATCATGAGTCGGAGTCGGTAGCTAGTAGTTTAATTCATTGACGCTTGGGAATTGCTGCACCGCTTCTTTTAGATCTGTAGAACATCTACTTCCGTGTGGAACGGTCAGTCACTGCTTTTATAAGAGACAGGTGATTCTTGCGGTTGTTCGATGAGAATGGAGGTTACGAGACGTTTTTGGTACAGGGGGTCCTCAGGTTACGACAGCCTCGACATTTCAGGTTTACGATGCTCACTAGTTTGGGTGACATCACTGTGGCAGGAATGGATCTGTGTCGTAACTCGAGGACCCCCTTGTATATAGATAAGATTTTGGTCACTCTTTATATGAATGGTCCCCTGTAGTACTATCTACATGTGATATAAAACTTTCTATATGTATTATAATACTACAGATCCTTTCATTGTTAATGGACTATCTGTATAAACTCATTATCAACGACACTAAATGTAGGTTTAGGATTAGGATTGGCTTTAAGGTAAGGATTCCGTTTAGGGTTAGATTTAATAGAATTTTTTAGATTCAATTTAAAATTCAGTTACATTTATCAGATCTTTAGTTCAGTGTTTGTGAAAGGCAAGCTAAGCTTCAGCAGCTAAATATAGTGTTATCAAGATTTTTTGTTGCCAGGGAAGGTCAGAAAGTCACCATATCCTCCAACAAAGTTACTAACTTGAAATTGTAACACTGCTCGAACCGCTCTGTGTGAATTGTTTCTGAGATAATATTCATTGTAGATGAAGCGAGTTCAGTTAATCATCTCTTATTTTCTCCTGACAGCACATCTCCTTCATTGTTCTCCACTCTTTCGCTTTACAGTCTCTGTTCCCTCGGCCGGGATAAAGACGACTTAGATAATTCGCTCCAAATGAATTGCTCTTATCAGAAAAGAGGATGTTACACAGGATGTCCCTTGCAAAACAATACATTTCATAAACACGTGGGCAACGTTCATTTCAGAACTGCGAAGAACTGCGGTTCAGTGCAAAGGCCATATACTTCCTTTATTAGTCCTTAGAACTCAGAGTGTTAGTAAAAACTGATTTCAACCAATAAAAATTGTGTAAAACAGTCTAAAACCGGTGTTTGTTCGTTTGCTGCTCTTTCACTCTGCGTGCCGCCCCTCAGCCGCTCTCCGGACCCCCTCCCACTTGTGGGCAGAAACTATCCTGAAAGATCTTGCCATCTTTTTTTTGTTTCTTAGACCTAAAATTCAGGAAATCTGGGCCTGTTTTTGTTTTAGGTGATGTTCTTTTAAAGGTTACTGCAAATGCAGTAGATCTACAGTATATAAGATCACTTACTTACTTCTTAATCTGATTTACCCAGTTTCCCACTGACAACAGATGTAGTCAAGCAAGACACATTTGGAGTCCATATTTCCCTGAAACTTCTCCCAACCCAGTCAAAAGACAACCAGCTCTACGTTAAGGTGGAGAAGACATGTTAAGGTGGTTTAGGACTCAGTCTGACTTACTGCATGCTGTAAAAATGAACAAAATGTGCATGGACAGAAGGGTCCATCCGTATACACCTTAAGCATCAGTGAGTTTTCTGTGGTCTGCCCACAGGACTACACAGGGAGGTTTTGTTCATTTTTACAGCTTGCTGTGAGTAAGTCCTAAATCACATCTAGCTCTTCATTAAGGTGGAGCAGACTTGTTGATTTGGTTTAAGACTTAGTGTGACTTACTGCAGGCTGTAAAAATGGACAAAACTTCACTGTGTAGCAAATTCAGTGATGTTCAGCATTAAAGACACATATGGACAGACCGGAGGGGGGGTGTCCGGAGAGCATCTGAGCGGCAGTGCACTGAGCAAAAGAGCAGCAAATGGCAAAAAGTATGTTGGAGAGCAAACACCGGTTCTAGACTGTTTTACATATTTCACTCATATGCTCTGAGTTATAAGGGTTAATGGACAAATATTGAATGTCTTCCTGTAGCTCGTGGAGAGTGATTTTGTGCGGATGTGATGCAGGGCCTGTGTGGAAGTTGCGAACAGAGTTTTTGTGATCTTTGATCTTCGGTTGTCTCCTGAAGGTCCTGGAGGCAAACACATCTGTTCCAGCTTTTCCTTCACCATCAGAGGCACATCCTCTAATTACTGTCACTTCCTGATCCTCCATACAAACCCTTTTGAGTTTAAATTACAACAGTGAAGCACTCCTCACTTCTCAGGAACCCACTGAAAGCCAACCATTTACACTCTAGCCTATTAACGCCCCCCATCCAGCACATTCCATCTGCTCCTCCTTTCTCTCCAAAGAATGCTGTTGTATCTAGCCATGACATCATTGCTCTTAATCACTTCCAGTCCGAGCAGTGGCGCGTTACGCTTTCGTTTTTGCGCTCCGTCCATCTCCGTCCATCTGCTTTTTGCAAAGGTGGGAAACGACACATGACATCAGCGGCCGCCAGGCTTCAATTGGCCCGAGGGGCAGAAGGTTATGAAATTAAGGTTTATGAATGGCTGCAAGGACCTGCTGGTTTACATTAACACATTCAACCCTCCCTTGCGAGTGAGGCCCCCTCTTTTTCATTTCATTTTTTCCCTTCATTTTTCTTCCTCCTCTTTGTTTTTGTAAGGCCGAGAGACGGGTAGAGGCCCGGCGTAAGTTGCTGGAAAGATCTCCACTTGCATTCCTGCTAAAAGCTGAGGCTCGCGCTGTAGCTGAAGTTCATGAAGGGCTGCAGTAGTGAAGCTCAAATGGTGTGGGAGTCATGGAAGGCATAATATGTGACTGCTTTGGGGTTTAGTTGTATTACAGGCACGTGTGCTGGGCTGGAGCGGAGACTGTCAGGGGAGTGCTCAGATACTCACAGAGCGTCCAGTTGGAACTATCGTCCATGATATTATGGCTTGGCCAGAGCTGCAGCTGGTCGGAGCAGTTGTTTGGGAGAAGTTAAGCACTTAAGTGCGTCTGGACAAATCTTATTAGACATCGGGACTGCACAGTGTCATTTCTGTGCACTTTGCAGTATATTAACCCCAGGCTTTCACATTCAGGTTTCATCAATCATTCCTTGGTGAACAAATAAGGAGTTATATTTAAGTTCCAGAAGTGAGGAATGGAACCCTGAACTGACTTTGACTGACTGAAATGACTTAGTTCAGAATATTTAGAAACACACTCATGTGGAACTGTGATTGGTCAAGTTGCTGGCAGCAAACGGTTAAAAAACAAAACAGTATTGGTTACATATTATGGCCTTCTGCGCTATTCATATTCCAAAGCTCGGTATCATGATAATGTTCCTCAAATTGTATATCTAAGGCCCTATGAACTTTTTTTCCACAAATTCAGTTTCTGTCTTTCCATTTTCCATTATCAGAATTGCTTATTCTTAATCCTTAGAACTCAGAGCATATTAGTAAAGTTACTAATTTCAACAAAATGGTCTAAAACAGTTTAAAACTGGTGTTTGTTCTCCTACACGCTCGCTGTTTGCTGCTCTTTCACCTGGCACGCCGTCGCTATGCCACTCTCCGGATCTAAGTCCATGTATTTGAAAGCCATTTTTCAACTCAATTCCATAATTATGTTCTCAATATCAAAAATCCCCATAGGGCCCTATTTATCATGCAGTTTTACTTTATATTAGCTTTTTCTTGCCCTAAGTATCCCTGAGAGACTGGAATTTATTCTGTCATGTCTCGCTCTGATTCCCTTGGCTGGCCTTCATAACTCTTGCTGTAACAATGATTATGACGGGATCCCAAAATGCCATAAAAACAACATGTCAGACAGCTTACGAAGCCAATGACTCATTCTGACACCTGTTATTAATGTAATTCGCCTTGTGCTTGAGCTTTTTCATTATGCTAACGTGGCCTATCAAGTGAAGAAATTTATGTTTCTAAGATGAAAAGGAAATTTGAGTGTAATTACATTGTTCCATCATTGGGACTTTTTTCATCTGGGTTGAAAGTGAATGAAATAATCATAAGCAGGCCAGAAATGGTCCCCGTTTCGGGAAGGAGAACAGGACTGGCTTTAGATGAAGGCTGTAAGTCTCAGCACGGATTACTCAGAGCCGTGTCACTTCTGCTCTTCATAATTCAGTGTGTGAGCAGAGTGAGTGGAAACCTCATCATTTAGATGTATGGGCAGATTTAGAAGGCGCGAGTGGACAGAGAGACCACTTTCATGATTTAAGGTTCCATACCTCTTCATAATCCTACACCACACACATTACTGTGGGAAAAGGGGCCCTTTGGAATTCTGTCCCAGAGTTACTGTGGGAATCATGCTTGGTTAAAATGCTCTGTTTAAAGGGATAGATATTAATAATGCTAATGTAGTGGGTAACATCTCTGCCTTCCAAGCAAAAGACTGGTATTTGATTTCTAGCCTGGGTGACACACCCCACCATATGAATAAGAGTCTTGGGGCAAGATTCCTTACACTACATTCACCTACAGCCGTGATATGCAAAAACTTATAGTCGCTTTGGATAAAAGCATTTGCCAAAATGATATAAATGTTGCTAACAATGAATGAAGGTAGTTACTAATTAATATTATTGCATGGTAACCACTAGCTCCCATTCATTGTTGGCATGAATGGCTGAATTGTTGCTTTAATTTCTTTCATTCTTATGAAATAGTTTCTCTTTTATGATGAAATTCCAAACTGTGCTGATAATCAGTGTGGTCCGAAAAATGTGATTCAAATGAAATGAGTGATCAGCTTGCTCCCCTGATAAGGTTTGTTATACATAGAGGCACAATATATAATGTCTTTAATGTTGTTGTGATGTTGACAGCACAGAAGGCAAAGATATGAAAATGAACCTTCTAACCAGTCAAAGTGTTTTTGCTTTTGGCGTAAGGTGTGTGAAACCAGACTGATCACTATCCCATTAAAATGTTCTTGCTGATTCATCCAATGCAAAGAAAATAGCCCCTGCCCAGTCACAAGGACCCATTCACAGACTGATGTCATGCGTATCATTACACATTACTCAACCCAGCAGTGGCACTACAGCCCCAGCCACACCATGGTACCTAATACACTCACACCAACTCCACACACACTGCCACTCACCAGAGCTCCCTGTGGAAAAAAAGACATCTTATAAAGTTTTAAAATAGATTTGAAAAATGTAACATTGTAAAATGTCTGAAAATGTATTTTTTTATTATTAGAAAGATTAAAGCTGGGATTCAGACCTGTAAGGCTGTCCAGAAATTTTGCATTAGCAGCAGTTCAAAAAGATGTGGTGCTTTATGTGACTCATCCTCCCAGTGTTGGTGGTATCGTTGGCAGAAAAACTGGAAAAATGCTATACGGTGTCCTGGTGGTTGCCCATGTAATCGGAAGGTCATGAGTTCAAATCCCAGGACCATCAGTAACACCACTGAGGTACCCTTGAGCAAGGTACCATCCTCATACACTGCTCTCTGGACGCTGTGTTCCTGGCTGCCCACTGCTTCACTTCGTGAATGGATTAAATACAGAGAAAGAATTTCACACTGTTCACTCTGTGTGCTGTAGTGTGTTCACGGGTAACTATAAGGGACCAATTTACTATATTTATGTGTGTGTATGTGTGTGTGTGTGTGTGTGTGTGTGTGTGTGTGTGTCTGTAAATTTTGCGCCATGTAATTTTCAGCATTGTACAGCAAGCCGGCATTTAAAAAATTAACATACTTTCAAATTAATTGTACTTTCAAATTAGTTGTGTCAATGTGCTGATTCTCTTTGAATGTGTTGCAGTTCAAAGCTCATTATGTCAGGTCATTATGTCTGAACTGAATCAAACTCAAAGTAGAAAATCACACCTGGGGATGAAGTCGGTGGCAGCGATGCCCACTCTAGGTGGCAGCAGTCTAGAGGGTAGTCTTTTCTCCAAAGGAGTGAAAGCAGGGTCGAGGTGCTGTCACAGTATTTGGAAGGGTTGTCCATTATGTGTCAGAGAGATAGATACATTCTCACCACTTACACTGGCTAAAATGCATCTTAAACCATCTCCTGAAGTGGTCTGAGTGATCCAATTTTTGTTTTAAACATGATTCGGGTGCCAATTTGTATATAGAGCCTCCCTATCCAGATATAATTCTGATATGCAAGACACATGAAACGATCAGGTGTAAATGGCACCTTAGAGACCACCTTACATAGAGGTCCAACACTCAATTATTATAAAGGCAAGCAGTGGTTCTGTGGTCAGAAACCAACTGCTGATGAATGGGATAGGGTAGACTGCAACAGATGGTCTGTCTGTAATTATACAGTGATATCAGACCAATAAGATACAAAAAAGCTTATTGGTCTGTGAGAGGAAATACAAAAGTAGATGTTTCTAATAAAGTGGCTAGTGAGTGAGTAAAAAGTAGTTGTTTCTATGGAATGCATTGTGTCAAAATGTCACTGTAGCAGTGAACAATTGTACTTGGCCACTGTAGGACTAAGCACAGTGTTAAATTAGCCAAAGTCAATTCACCAGTTCACAGACGCCGCTGTCATTGTCATCCATTTCATCTCAAAGAGGTCAAAGTGGCAGAAGTTAATATGGACTCAAACATGCACACACACCCACACAAACACACACACAAGGACATTTTCCTTCTGGCAATCTGTTGTTTGAAGTTTTAGATGCAGCAAGGCCAAAGGAAGCAATCAATTTCTCCACAGGGAGACGAACGTCCAGCCTGCTAATTAGAGGACCCGACCAGTTTCATTCTGAGGTGCCCTTGTAAAAAGTGCACGGCCATCTGGGGATTATTCTCGAGTTTTTCAATCACCCCGGCCACCATTATTCACCAAACATCCCAGGTTCTGAGGCGTTTGGGCCAGTCACACTTCAAACGCCACCCCCCCTTCTCCTTTCCCCAGTCAACTCTGGGGCAATTACCCACAGTCCCCTTACGCAGTCACTGGAGCCTCCAGCATATCCATTAACCGCCTGGACTGGAGCTCATGCATGACCACTGGGTTTCTGTGCTGGGATCAGTCTTAAAAAGGGTCAAATGTTTGGAGAGCACTGCGGGTTTGGAGGCAGAGGGTGACACAGAGTGTGTGTCCTTCTGAGAGAGAGTGTGTAGTCTAAACAGCCACGGTGTGTTTGGTGTGACTCATAAACAAACAGAGGGGAGAAAAAGAGGGTTGTAGCACAGAAGAGCTTAGAGAAAGGGAGAGATAGGGAAAAACAAGGACATTTACATCTTTCTTTCTGTAGGTCTCTCTCT
>JBBPCX010000141.1:31460808-31485334 GCA_037974365.1 Hydrocynus forskahlii | reverse complement strand
AGTAGTAGTAGTAGTAGCCGTAGTAGTAGTAGTAGTAGTTGCAGCAGTAGTAGTAGCAGTAGTAGAAGTAGTAGTAGCAGTAGTAGTAGTAATAACAGTAGTAGTAGTAGTAGTAGCAGTAGTAGTAGTAATAGTTGCAGTAGTAGCAATAGTAGTAGTAGTAGTAGTAGTAGTAGTAGTAGCAGTAGTAGTACAGAAGTAGTACAATAGCAGTACTGCTATTGTACTACCTCTGTACTACTACTACTACTACTTAGCAGTAGTAGTAGTAGCAAGAATTGTAGTTTTACATAATCGTCATATCATTATCATTTGAATAGTGCAAAAAATCATGTTACAAGTTTCAGTCCTTTTCTCCTGCCTCTGGGCGCAGGTCATATGAGCATCAGTCCTGCACAGCTCTTCCGCTCTCTCCTTCCCTTTTTCTCAGACCTTGTGAGTGATATGGCTGTACATGGCCTATATGGATGTCTGGCATTTTAAGCAGCCTGCTAGGTGGAATTGCCGTAGAAGTGGGAGGGAGTAGCGCGTCACAGTTTGCTGTGACAGATGGTGGAGGAGATTCGGTCCATGAGCCATTATGCAAGAAGTGTGAATTTCAGCATGTCACAAGTAGCCCAAACCACCACCACCACAACAACGGCAGCAGTTGTCAGTGTATGTTTACTTGTGTGCAAACTGGTATATAGGCTTCTGACTCAGTGTCTGTTTGGTTTAAAGCACAATACCAAGGTCACTTGGTATAGAGTGTCTTTGTGATGGGTAATGGCCCATTACACTTATTAAATCTGATTGTAGTGTATCTGAATATCCTTCTCTGGGTTTCAAAGTAAATTACAAGCCTGTTATGACATACTGTATTACACTATCTTAATGTATATATTGTTATGATGCAAAGAATAATGCAGTGAAGAATGCACTGAACTTACTGGATTCAGATTTGTACATTCTTTTCCAATAAATACATATACATTTGCAAAAAGTGTCATGTTTCAGTGTGTTTTCTAAAGAGGATATGTACTAATTTTAATTTAATAATCAAAACTGTCATTTAATTACAGGCACCCAGACTTTTGTGCATGTAAAAGTTGGCTATATTCCAAAAAACTCATCATTCAGTTCACATACTTTAGGCAATAATGATAACAATGCCATATATTTTCACATCGTCAAATACATTTTATATACATATAGTATTGTGCAAAAGTCTTGAGCCACCCCTCATTTCTTTACATTTTGCTTTGGGTCACCTTGTTGGTGCAAAAACACAATTTATGCCTGTTGAACTGTCTTGTCTTTGGCATACTGAGTAGATTAATTTAAAAAGCTGATTGCAGGGCACTTCCCTAACTACTAGACAACCAGCTGCCCCAAAAGAAATGGGAACAAATGTTCTACTGCGACAGGCTGCAAAGTGCCTTGATAAAAGTGTTCCAAGCACAGTATACTAATCACCTGCCTGATCATCTGGAAGCAGTCTTAAATTAGATTTTGTTGAATACCCCCAACCTCCCCACCAATCGTTCAACAAGACTCGCCTACAGCGTTAAAATGACCGTAGTGCATGTGAGGTGAAAGTGCCCCCTGTTCAAAGTGAAAGTTCCTTGTTTACACAGGCACGGACGGAGCTGCTGTTCAGACCTGCTCTGCTCCTGCCAGCCATTCACCAGTCCGGTGTACGACAGCCTCGAGCATGCTGCCACAACTTGTTAGGAAATGTGTTCTTTCGTGAACTTTTTATGCAAACACGACTGTTGATTTCTGTAACCACAAACCCGCGGTTTAGAGCAACAGCATGCACATGATGTGGTGTTCTGGGTAAATGATTGGTCCTCAGTCCGCTTTCATCAGAGCAGACTTTGTCTGTGTTGCACTTTGAGCTTTTTTTTTTTTACTCTCCACGATGGTCGATAAGATTTGGAGGAAGAGTTGGGAGTTCTTTGGGAATAGAAGCCCTTTCCTTGGAAGACGGGTTGTGGAGAAGAAAAATGAGTGAGTAGAGCTTCATATTAGCGTAGCCTGGAGGGTGCTGTTGCCTTAAACTCAGGGGGTCTCAGGCGACCTAACACCACGTCGTTGGTCTTTCAAGTACCTGCTGGATATGTTACATCATCTCTGACTGCTGGTCTGAATGAATCCACTTTACATATTGTTCAGTTCTATCCTAAGTCTGTGAGCTGTAATCACACATGTAATGTAATGTAATGTAACTTAATGTAATGTAATGTACAGTTGTTGGCAAAGGTTTAGACAAAAGATGTTTTGTTGATATTCTAAGTGAAAACAGGTACACATCTTCACTCACGAGAACATTTTAATCTACAATTAATCTGCTGAAATTAATACTATTTTTATACCATAAATATTAATTTGAACATGTTAAAGCCTGTGGAAAAGCTTTGGCACATTTTATATTTTGTGTTTTTGAAGTTTTTGCAAACTTCTTTAAATGACAATATTTTTCATGTTTATTGCAGTGTTTTGACTATGGAATTAATATAATTCTGATGTATTGTCAGGTTTCTGGAAGACATGGGTTCCACTTCCATTGCCCCTCTGCTGATATTTTCCATTATTGATATTTTAGACTCTGTGGTGCGATGCTAGGACCTGTAGTTTCTATCCCCTTCCTCTCACTGTTGCACTTTTGGTTAATTAAGGAAATATGTCAGTTTGTTCTGCCACATAAACCTTAATTCCCCGTTTCATGGAAAGAGTCCCAGATCACAGTGTACTTCAGTGGTTTGCACTCTTTTTTGCTTCTGTGCGTTTTTTGCCTTTTCCTTATTTCTCATCAATATTTAATGAATTTGCTGGTCTGTCTGTGTTTTACAGTGTGGAGGGGGAAGTGCAGAGCAGTGAGCCGACCCCTTCTCTGGACCGTGGGACAGGTTATGGCCCCCTGACCCACAGCGCCTCCATCAGCCCCGACACGTTTGACGGCTCGGGGTACGGCCAGACTGCCCAGCCTGGCCCCCAGCGTCCGCGGAGGCCCAAACTCCAGCACTCGCAGTCCATTCTTCGCAAGCAAGCTGAGGAGGAGGCCATCAAGCGCTCGCGCTCGCTCTCCGAGAGCTATGAGCTCTCCACTGATCTGCAGGACAAGCAGGTACAGGAACAGTGATGAGAAAACAGATCAGTTGCATTTACTGGTGTAGCACACTGTGCTGATTAAAATGGCTTATTAGGCTTTGAGTGTAACTAAAGACAGATGTTATGTACTAAGAGATATATGCCAAATATATACACATATGAAATATAAAAATGTCCAACACAGGTTTAGGTGGAAATAGTTAGCAGATGGTTTAAGTCCTTTCAAATAAAAAATATGTAATTAACAACTACATATGGCATGTCAGGTATAAGTACTGGGCTGATATTATCAGTGGGGAAAAGAATCAGTCCAATCCAATCCTGTAACAAATCTAGCCTGACATCGCACACATTCACACTTTGCGATGTCATGGTTTTATCAGTGTATGAGCAGGACAGGCTTAAGTGAAGAGCTTCAATTAAAAAAGCTTTGTTTTTTTTTAAAGAAAAAACAGTATCAGATATTACTCAGGTTTCAGTATCAATATCAGAAAGAAAAATGTTACACTGTGTCATCTCTAAAGAAAAGCTGCCAAACCAGTCATTTAGAATAATGCTGATGAATACCCACAGCAGGGGTTCCCCCCCATTCTCTGCACATTTTTTCTGTTTTTCCAACTCTATACATCTGGCCAAGTTCACAAGAAGCTCATTTATTATTTAATCAGATGTGCTGGATGAGACAAAGCAAAAGAAATATGCGTAGTGTGGGTTCAGTAGGACTGAGGTCAGGATCTCTTGCAAGACATTTCAAATGAGTGGTTCCATCAATTGAATGGTTCTTTAGGAAAGTCTTTCCTGTGTGGCATCAGCCCAAATAGTCATTTCTGGGTCTTTTTTTCATATGTGTGAATATAATATAGTCTATTTTCTGAGGCCATTTTGCTAATCTCTTGTTGGGTCTCAGGTGGAGATGCTAGAGAGGAAATATGGTGGACGTTTCATCAGCCGTCATGCCGCTCGCACCATTCAGACGGCGTTCCGCCAATACCAAATGAACAAGAACTTTGAGCGTCTCCGGAGTTCCATGTCAGAGAACCGTATGTCGCGGCGGATCGTTCTGTCCAACATGAGGATGCAGTTTTCCTTTGAGGGACCTGAGAAAGTCCACAGCTCATTTTTTGAGGGCAAGCAAGTGTCCCTGACTGATGAGGGCAGTCAAATGGGAACCATGGTGCAAACCCAGAGTGGGGACATAGTCCCTGTGCGCATGGCTGCACCTTCAGCTCAGAACGACCTCAGTGATGCTATTACGGAGCTTGAGGACGCTTTCTCTAGGCAAGTTAAATCACTAGCAGAATCTATTGATGACGCCCTAAATTGTCGGAGTTTGCATGAAGAGGAGGAACAGCCAGAGCAGGTTCAGGACATGCAACGGAAGTTGCCCTACAAGGTGAAACCTGCTCATGGAGCTGACCGGCGTAAGCTTGATGAGATGATGGCTTCCTACAGCGATGTGACACTCTTCATTGACGAGGAGGACCTTTCTCCCCCCATCCACCTTACGCACCACTCGGCAGACCCAGCATCCAGCACCGAGTCTGACCAGCGCGCCCAGTCCGTCAACTCTTCACAGGAATATTGGTCCATGGACAACAAGGAGGACAAAGTGGACACTGACACCAGCTGCCGGAGCACGCCTTCATTGGAGTGTCAGGAACCAAGACTTCGTATGGACCATCTGCCGCTGCTAACCATCGAACCACCCAGCGACAGCTCGGCAGACATGAGTGACCGCTCCGAGATCGACTCGGTAAAGAGACAGAACGTTTACGAGCGGACCGTGGCCGGACCACAGGCCAGCCCCAAACACATAGCGCATGGTCTACCTCCTAGAGGCCCTTCCCTCTCTCGGGATGAGGAGCCAATCAGGCACAGGCATCGGCAGCTCGAGAGCCACCTAGCCATCAACGGGAACCGACAGAGTAAGTCGGAATCAGACTTTTCAGATGGGGATAATGACAGCATCAATAGCACTTCGAACTCAACTGACACCATCAACTGCAGCTCAGAGTCGTCGTCCCGGGACAGTGTGAGGGAGCAGACACTCAGCAAGCAGACGTACCACAAAGAGACACGCAACAGCTGGGACTCACCAGCCTTCAGCAACGACATCATCCGCAAACGCCACTACCGCATAGGTCTCAACCTTTTCAACAAGTATGTATTCTGTGTCATCTGTTTCTGGTGCAGAAATGCTCTTTTCATTCAGTTAATTTGTTGTTAATTAGTGTGATAAACTCGCCATGTGGGAATTACATGGATTGGTTTACATTTCTTGGTTTAGCATTTTGATTTATTCAAGATTCAAGAGAGTTTATTGTCAGCGTTCTCTGAAGCAAATAGTGTAAGACAAAGACAGACAGAGAGCAGAGACAAGAGACTGCCACAACATTATATTGCAGCAGTCAGAAATATTATTTTTAATAGTTCCTAGAGGTATGAAGGCCCATTTTAGACGACTTCTGAAATTCTTACTGTTTTCTTATAACAAGTAAAGTGTATGTGGTGTATTTAACAAATTTAATGTTTAGTATGGCATGTTTTGTTGATTTGAAGTGAAAATAGGCACATCCTCTGCTGAGAACACAATCAAAAATGTCTGTTTAACACATTGGAAAAACAACATAAAATGTGCCCATTTTGCACAGGCTACATTTACATTTTTATTTTAATATGTTAAATTCAGCAAATAAACAATAATTGTGCCCTAAAATGTGCAGAGGCCTCTGTGTCTCCGTAGAAGATATGAGATTATTTACATTTAGAAAATCAACAAAGCGTCTTTTGACCAAAAACTTTTGCACACAGTTGTACATGAGAATAATTCTGTATGCGCCTCTGTCAGACTTTTGTATGTCCTCCTCATAGAAATTGAAGACCAAGTATTTGAAATACGCTCTTCCCCTCTCGTCAAAAACTGAGAGGTCTACTTCCATTATTTTGACTGTACTGCACTAAGAACTGCATAATACGTATAGAGGAGCCTGTTTAAGTCCACAGTGGAAAATGAATGCTTTTATCAGCTGTATAGAACATGCCTGAAGTTGCATCGCCTTCATTTAGTGCATGTGAAATTTGCCAGAAACAATGTGCATGTTAGCAGGTAACATCTGAGGAACATGTTTGCACTGGCAGAAGAATGGTATTTTGGTGCTGCCAGTCTTTTAATCTTTTGATTATCGGAGAAACAATCTTGTTCCATTCCTTATCTGGAATTGAGATTAGCCACAGGACATTTTATTTTATTACTGAAACCTAAACATATTTGCTACCAAAGACCAAACTCAACCATTGAGCAGTAGAACATTTTTTATTTTTATTTCTACATTTTATAACTATAATGAAGACCTCAAAGGTACATTGTTCATATGGAACAATTCTATAATGGTTTTCTATGTAGGTAGGGATGTTACAACTGGCATGACATTTTTCGATGCAGCAATAATAAGTGTCTGAAAATGTGACTTATGTTTAAATATTTTTGCATTTGTTTTTATTTTATCTAAATATTTAACATTCTAAAAGTACCACATTTGAAACAAAGCTGTTTTACAGTGTCCCGGTCTAACATTATAGGTAGAAGCTAATATGTATCAATGCAGTGATACAATGTGAAACTATATTATGAAGGTATGATAGTATGCAATATATCATAATAAATGATAAAACATAATCCAGTGCAATAAAATTCAGAGCAATATTGAGATCCTTCCTTATCACAACAGAACTGATTGGCTGATTTGTTTCAGATAGGACAGTTGTCCATTAATTAACTTTTAGTGAGAAGAACATAGTAATTAGGATGATGTGATGATCGGGGTTCCAACTCTACAATGCTATGATGATAAAACACACACTCTAAGGTGTGTCCAAACTCAGGTGTTGTTTTTGAAAAAAGGGGTTTCAAAGTGTATCAGTACTGTCTTCAGCAGTGACATTAGTAAGTTCAAATCATTATTGAAAGAGTGTGTGACACTCTTTTCGGAGTGTCTGTTACAAGCAATTCTAAGCTTAAAACAGCCATTCACAGATGCTATATAACCACCGTCAGAATGCACACACTAATACAACATAAGGGCGCTAATAGAAATGAGCATTATTGCCATATAATTTGGATAAATACAGGCTTCTTATGAAGCAAATTAAAATGTTTTTGCATTAAACATAGCCATGTAATGCTGTTCTCTTAGTTTGACTGTGACTCTCAGTTTGACATTTGATAACACCAAGTGCCTTTTACCTTGTGTGGAAGTTTTAGGATGCTTGAGCCAATACAAATCAATACTTGTGGCAAAATGCCTTTTTAAATTAAATTAACATTGAGAACTGTTACTGACTGTTGATTGCAAGAAGGCAGAGCTGGACATCATGGGCTTAAAAAATTAGCCCAGATCAGGGGCATATCCCTACGACATGTACGTCACAGCACATTTGACACAGAATTACAGACATGATGTGAATATGCAGCTTGGGATAGAGATAAATCAGCCACATTTTAGCCAATTCTTATATTTATTAAGACCTGTTCGTGGCACTGTTATCCGTAGGTCCGCAAAGATCCAAAAAATCAGCTTCTAGTCATTTGTTAACAGCAAGTAAAACATGATGGAGGCCAAAGCTCCTCATTGATGCCCTTCTTTGAAAGAGAGAGAGGGCACATCCATACCATATCCATTTATACCAGTCACCCATGATTTTTAGAGCAACATTACTCTAAGTGCACTTTTTCAGCCAAACTCAGTATTTCCTTTCTTCTCCACCATCTCCTGGGGAATCACCCTCAAGCCAACACCACCATATGGAGCGGAGGTCTAGTTTATTTTTGTGGGGAAATGAACTTGACTTCGGCGTGGCCCCTGCCTTAATTTGACTCCTTCCAGGAGAGTTCTGCACAAGATACATACTCCGTCCTCATGTAGTTCTTAATCAGGAAGGGTCTGAAAGACCTATCTTTCCCTTTTTGTGGCTTAATCCAAGGGTGTAACATGCTTAACATGCATCAGGAATAGATTTCATTCACTCCCTTCAGTTATACAGTTACACTTCATGACTCAGTCTTTTGTTCCAAATGTTATGCATGCAAGGAGAATTTTATATTAATGTATAACACGCCTTCTAATGTTCAGTTCAAAGTCATAGTCACTTCTATTGTCATTTTGTCCCACTGCAGATGTGTTGAGTGAAGAAGGGAATGTAGTTTCTCCAGTGTAGGACAGCAGCAGGCAACTAATACAAAAACATTAAACCTAATGAGCTATATGGAAACACTAGGGCTGCACGATATGGACAAAATATCAGGACTCTGATTATACTGCAACATATTGTGAATGCTATACATAAAAGGTCTCATATAACCACTTTTGTGGAATTAAAAAGTTTGATGTACATAAATATTGTTAATTTTCCAAAATGTATGTTCACTGTCCAATCCATACAGTCCATCAATGGAAACATAGCTGCAAAATCAACCATTTGAGAGTAGTTTTAAAGAGAGTTTTAAAGAGAGACCTTTTCAGTGAGATGAGATACAGGGCAGCCAATTAGAAAAGAGGTCATTTACATATGTCAGTCTTAAAGGCACAGGAACAGAAACAGTCTGTTTAAGGAATGAACAGAGGTTGGAAAATTGTCAAGTAAGAATAAATCATGAATTTTTGGTAAAAGATGCATAGAATATAGATCAGATTTTTCTTTGGAATGATGCCACTTAATGGGTGTTCTTAGAGGTAAGAGCCCATAGTTTAGGCTCCACCTGAAAGGTTCCATTGTATTTTCTTTATATTTAGTTGTATACATACACATATCAGAGCTTGTCACATGGAGGGAAGTGAGCAGCTGTTGTTGATCCACTTTCAGAAAGCCAGAGAAAGGCATTCAGTACCTGACCGAGAGAGGCTTCGTTCCGGACACGCCTGTGGGCGTGGCCCATTTTCTGCTTCAGAGGAAGGGGCTGAGCCGGCAGATGATTGGCGAGTTCCTGGGGAACCGACAGAAACAGTTCAACAGGGACGTCTTGGAGTGAGTGTTTGCTTTCATTTTATCCATAAAAAGAGTCCTGCTGCTCTTCTACAGGGCTGGAGGATGGCCTGAGAAAATCTGTGAAAGTCCCTCTAGTGTAGAAAATTGAGAAATAAATGAAAGTCAGGCCATATTTTGAGACTAAAGTAACTTAGCTGGGCACAAATTGTTCAGGTGAATTCATTAGATTTTTCAACATTTTGCATAGTTAACTGATGAAATAGTAAAGTCATTTATATAGGTTTGATATGAAATGTTCTGTTATAGAGAGTCTGAATTATTCACAGTGGTGGTGGATGGAACCAGATGTCTGAAGAGTTTATGGCCTCTAAAAGCTCCCTCTCTGAAATATATTACATGGAATGTTTATGAATACACTTTTTGATGCCTGAGACACTGTTTTACGTTCTGGGACGGTTTCAGCCTAGAACATATTTTGTACATTAATGGCAGAGACGTGTATGAAGAGGATGGTAGGCAGTTTTTCCAGATTAGCATTATATATAAAAACTCAGAAGACATGTGTAGGTGTCACGTGCAGGGCTCGGGAAGTGTAGCGAGGCGCAGACGCAGGTTTCTCTTTGTAGGATTTTGTTAACAAAACACAAACTCAAAACACAAAAAAACAAAGAAGGCATGAGGGCCCAAATGCAAGGAATCAATAAAACAGCAGGAACATGATGGACGGGTAGGGTGAGGGTGTGTGTGAGGCTTGTGTGATGGTTGACCGACAACTGGGACAAGAATCCTTGGAACTTAAATACATAACAGACTAGGACAGGAACTAAACACAATCACTTTCACATAAACACAGGACTGCAAACAGAACACATAAACTAAAGCAATGAACAGAATGTTTCAAACTAAGAGTCTCACATGAAAAACTGAAACAGTAGTTGACTGGGAATGTCACAGCAGGATAGTTTCAGACATTAAAATCCCTGGTTCCATTTACCACCACTGTAATAAAATTAGAGGTAAGTTTCTGTACAATAAATCATTTTTATTAAAAATAAAAAAATCCTAATCAAATGAAAATGTTAGGCGTTAAAAGTGTTTTTTTCTCTTGGAGTTGTTATCGGGTAAGGCTACAGTTAATATAAATAATAATATAATATTTAAATGGAGTAACACATCCCTCGAGTATTTTCACCTCTGGTTTGTTATATACACCTGTCTTGAACAATGTGTATGTCTGCCGGTCATTTTTTGAACGCTTCTGCCATACAGGTCTCTCTGTAGTCCTG
Source organism: Hydrocynus forskahlii (assembly GCA_037974365.1). Lineage (NCBI taxonomy): Eukaryota > Metazoa > Chordata > Actinopteri > Characiformes > Alestidae > Hydrocynus > Hydrocynus forskahlii. The sequence continues at coordinate 31,474,973 of JBBPCX010000141.1, read as the reverse complement.
CAGTTAGTGAATTAGTGAGTGTTGTGCTGGTATACTGTGTTCTTCATTTGGGTTCACCATAAATTAGGTGTATTGACTGGCAATTAATTGACTTGATGCCTTTAAAATCTTAATCTCTGCACAAGTGTCTCCTGTGTCCTCATTGCGGTGTCTTTCCAGATAATATCAATTAGGGCAGCGTCTGTGAAAGCAGTCTACGTTAGGTCCTCGGAGGATTGCCGCATGTCTGTACAGATTCCCTCTTCATCAGCTCAAACAGGGCCTGGCTAATTAAGTCCAGCCTACTCTGAAAATGAAGTCATCTCCTGAGCTGGCAGCTGTTCTCACACACTTTCCATGCTACATAGATTTCACACGCAGTCTATTAGTCATTCATCACTTACCCTAAAAGAGTAAAAACTATAAAGGACACTTGATCATTGTTGACTGAATGATCCATTTTTTGTCAATTGGTACTCAAGACACTTTTCTATAGGCATACAGGAACCACGCTGCACCTAAACTGTACGTTTATGGCCAATCGTTGTCCCAAAACCGCATCCATAGATTCCAACCAGCAGAAAGTTTTTTTTGGTCAGAGTGGCTTTGGTTATTCTGGTCTTTTATTATTTACAGTCTTGTTTTAGTTTTCTAATTTTTTTCCTGGTATTTTTCTATGACAGCCCCGCTTGTTAGCAATGGCCTGGTTCACCTTCACGTTTCTCACAGCATTAAAGATAAATTTGTTAACGTCATAGAAAATTCCCACAGAAATTTTACTTCAGACAGCAGTACTTCTCCTCTGTCAGCTTCTCCATTGTTGTTTTTTTGAAAGAAACAGTAAAAAAACACCCACAATGGCTTCTTTCCATGTTGTGATGACAACATTTCGACCAATCAGAAAGTAGTGACGCAGTCAGCTCAGCTGTGGCCCACTTTCAGCCCTGCCATACGGTACGACTCAGGTTTGGGTCCCTTTTTTTGAACTGCAGTATGGTACGGTTCCTTCTGCCAGTAGAAATGCACGAATTGTTCCAACTTCCGAATTCGGTTATTACATATATTTCTTGTTGACCTCTGAAATGTTGGTGTATTTTTTCCAGCTGTGTGGTGGACGAGATGGACTTCTCAGGGATGGAACTGGACGAAGCTCTCAGGAAATTCCAGGCACACATCAGGGTCCAAGGAGAGGCCCAGAAGGTTGAGCGCTTAATCGAGGCTTTCAGGTGAGGATACACCTTAGTCTGCTCAATCTCCATTTCCTCAAGCCTCTATGGCGAAACACATGGTCTCTTTGCATTCACCAGTCAGGAGATCAGTCCACTGATGTGTACTAGAAGCCTAAGATTGTTCTGCCCCATTTTTTCCTCATCAGCCAACGCTACTGCATCTGCAACCCAGGAGTGGTGCGGCAGTTCCGAAACCCGGACACTATCTTCATCCTGGCCTTTGCCATCATCCTCCTCAACACAGACATGTACAGCCCCAACGTTAAGCCAGAGCGCAAGATGAAACTAGAAGACTTTGTCAAGAACCTTCGAGGTGGGTGAGAGAAGAAAAGAATTGTTGGATTACGCTAAAAATGTTAACAAACGTCCAATAATTTTACTGCTGGTTCCTAAAAGTTCCTGCAGTTTCAGAAACACAGTTAAATGTTGCTTAATGAATTAGTCAAAGTCTTTAAAAGCTCTTTTGTAAAGGTTAAAAGAGCAGTTCCGTTTTAATCATTTTGAGATGTTAAGTCATTAAGGATGTACACATTGGGAGAACTTTACATAACTGGGCTCATTTAAGCAGGAAAGTTGCAGGAAAAATAAAGTTACTCGTATTGTTTCTCTCTTGTTCAGGCTAATGAAAAGAAACAAATGCCAACATAGTATCTCTGCTTACTGTGTGTGTGTGTGTGTAATTTAGGGGTCGATGATGGTGAGGACATCCCTCGTGAGATGCTGATCGGCATCTATGAGCGGATCCGTCAGAAAGAACTCAAGACCAATGAAGATCATGTATCTCAGGTGCAGAAGGTGGAAAAACTCATCGTGGGCAAGAAGCCAGTAAGTGACATCATGCTATAAAATTACACAGAGACTTCATTTGCCAGAATGGAGCATAAACCCAAAGTTACAATGAGGAAACTGCACAAGAATGTCTATGAAGGTTGTAAATGGGTTGTTATATCTCCAGGTGGGTATTATCTGATACCCTGTGAACAGTAGATCAACCTAGTAAACAATGTACTAATGGTAAATTTAAAGGCACTGCAGTATTTATCATAATGTTCAGAAATGATCATGACATTAAGCCAACCTCTAGTGAAAAGGCAGGCCCTATATGTAAAAACCAGCAATAAGTCCCGTTTGGCATTTTGATTGGTCCGTCTCTGTTAAGGTGTAAGCCCTATTTGCGTCATTAGCTTAACAGCTGCTGAGCAAACAAGCACAAACCAGCCAGTCACTTTGATTTATTGTGACTTTACAAGTTTGCCATAAGGTTTGCCCTGCTCACATTTTACACTTCGTTCAGTGCAGAGCGAGGGAGGGGTTGTCATCAGGGGGCACAATATTGCTTACCTGTTTGCTAATGGAATACCAGTCATTGTTATGCATGACTGGTAGTTTATAAACATCACAAATTTTCCTTTCTCTTGGTTTTGCAGATCGGTTCACTTCATCATGGCCTTGGATGTGTAAGTGCACTTTAGTGTCCTTCACTTACTGTATATGTTGTGGGATGTGGTATAGTAATGCAAATCTGTTTTGCTGGTGCAAATGTGTTCTGTGGCCATTGGTGAGGAGCCTATTTCTAAAGTATGGTACTTTATAATGGTATAGAAATGGGAACCACAACCTGGCCCAAAGTCTGCAGTATGGCTGTTCATGTGTCCAAAACGGAAACAAAATAGTTAGTCTTAGGCAAAAGTTTGGCCACCCCCGGTCAAACTATAGTGAAAATAACTACCTATAACTTCTACACATTTAGAGCACAACTACTGCTTATTTGCTCAATTTAATATGTTGGTAAAATATGAACCATAAAACCATAAAATGTGATGTTGTGTTAAATGCACCAAATAAATATGTCATGCCCTAGCATGTGACAAAACGTACTGCTTATTTGCAATCAGAAAAGCATAAAAAGATGTATCATGACCAGGAGTGCTCACACTTTTGCCTGAGACTATGATATATGTATACTTACATATACTTACATAGTTAATGTTATGTAAAAGAACAGTAAGTAGCACTATTGCCTCACACCTCTTGTGTTGGGAGCTCAAATCAGGGTCCTGGCCTTGTGTCTGTGGAGTTTGCATGTTCTCCTCATGGTGGGTTTCCTCCAGGGTCTCCGGTTTCTCCCACAGTATAAAGACATGGGTGTCAGGTGAATTGTGGATTCTAAATTGACCGTAGGTATGAGTGTGTGAGTGAATGCGTGCCCTTGCTGTGGGCTGGCGTCCCCCCCGGGGTGAACCCCTGCCTCACGCCAATAGACCCCGGGATAGGCTCCGTGTACCTGCGACCCTAGTAAGGGTTAAGCGGTTACAGAAAATGAATGAATGTACTTAGATATACTTGCATATAAAATAACTAAAAACTAATTCAGTAACTTATTTTCATGCAAACCAACATATGCTTTATAAATGACAAAACAGATTTGGCTAACACTATGCTGACATAGTTACTTTTTAATTTTGGGTTTTTGTTGGTCCCTTCATCATGAAATGTTCACAGAACAAAAAGAACAGAGTTCTGATATAACAGGGACAGTGTGCTGGCATGCTGTGCCTGGGAGACTGTGTTGACAGTGTAGTCCGCCTGGCTCTGTACTCTCTGGACTGGGTCAATAACAATAAATTCCAAGTCCGCAGGGTATTGCCTTGTTTACACAGCACAAGCTGACATAAGCTTGTTGCAGCCTCTGAGGTCATTCGGTTACTGGCCTCCGCAGTAATCTCGGTTAAGGCACCTTTTACTGACCACTTGCAGGATTTATACACTACCTGCGGACCTGTTTGTAAAGTTCATTATTTACATTAAGCGAGTCGAGCAGATAAGCATTTACAACTTTCCTCCCCTTGCACTCGACTTGGTATCTGTTTCTGCAGCACATATACAGTATATAGAATGTGCTACAGAATCAAATACCAAGTTGAGTGTGTATATATATATATATATATGTGTGTGTGTGTGTGTGTGTGTGTGTGTGTGTGTGTGTGTGTGTGTGTGTGTGTGTGTAGTAAAGAAGCGGTCATTCGCATATTTTGTTCTTGGAACTGAACTAATAATTGTTTGCGGAAACCCCACCACATTCGCGGAAACCACAGATATCCTCTGCATTTTTTGCTTTTTTCGTGGCAATATATAATTTTTCATGCATTTTAGTGTCTGAGTGTTCTTTTGTTTTTTGTTTTGTTCTTCTTAAAGCCCTGTATTTTTATTACTGTAAATGAAATTAGTACTGCATTTACCTGCTCATACCAAAGAAAACGACAGTGCTTACCAAAGAAAACGTGGTTGCATGAATTACAGTACAGTCTATATAGGGGTAAAATTGGTATTTTACATTCTAGCACTGCGGCAGACAGTGGTTCGGTGTAAACTGTACAGTACGAATATGGGTTCACCTTAAATTTTTTAAGGGTAATGTATTAAACAGTTTAAAATGCAATTAAAGTGTTTTGGGCATATACTTGGGGGCATATTTAGGGTTTACACTATAAAAATAGATATTTATGTGTGTGTGTGTATATGGGATAAATAAATAAATAAATATGTATGTATGTATGTATGTATGTATGTATGATCTCACATACTAACAGTGTGTGTGTGTGTTTGTGCCATAGGTTCTGTCCCTGCCCCATCGCAGGCTGGTGTGTTATTGCCGTCTGTTTGAAGTGCCAGATCCCAACAAGCTGCAGAAACTTGGGTTACATCAACGGGAGATTTTCCTTTTTAATGACCTCTTGGTGGTGAGAATTATTTTAAAAACCTATTTTAAAAAACAGAAAAACATGTCTATCAGTGATGCACTGATTTTATGGAAAACACATTTGAACCAAGTTCATTTCCAGTGTATTTCTCCAGGTCTCAGGTAGACTAAAGATAGAGTACAGCTGCACTGAAATGCTGCAGAGCTTTGGCAAGGTCCACCCAGTTGACAGTTTTCTGGTCTTGTTTGGCTTTGAAGGTAACTAAAATCTTCCAGAAGAAGAAAAACTCAGTGACGTACAGCTTCAGGCAGTCCTTCTCCCTGTACGGAATGCAAGTGCTGCTGTTTGAGAACCAGTGTAAGTAACATGAGCCTTTATAGTGCGGCAGAATCTGCTTAAATCTGTAAATGCAAGGCCTCACAACAGCTGTGTACATTGTACCATAACTTCTTTGGGCTAGATTTCTGTTGGTCTCATTCGTGGATCATATTAACTGTTAACTGTGTTTTAAAACCCATACAGGTTAAACCTCTATTTTTTATTGAAATGGCCAGTTAATAAAACCTTTAGCTTGTTCTCATTTGCATAAGGTTAATTGGTGGCTGTTCACTTATTTTCAGCATTTTATCACCTTTTTTTTTAAATAACGCTCTGCGCTTGTCCCTTTAGATTACCCAAATGGAATTCGGCTCACCTCAGCCATTCCAGGTGCTGATGTAAAGGTCCTCATCAGCTTTAACGCTCCAAACCCTCAGGACCGCAAGAAGTTCACTGACGACTTGCGGGAGTCCATCGCTGAAGTTCAGGAAATGGAAAAGTACCGGATAGAGTGTAGGCAGACAAAATTTCTCCTATACTCACAGACAGACACACATACACACACACACACCAACATATATACACACATACACATCATGTAAAGGGTTTAACTTCATTAATTAAATTAATGATCATCGAGTCACAAAATTCACAGATTATTGAGATTTGATATTTCTAAGTAATAATAATAATAATAAGAATACATTTATTGAGCTAAACATGATTATCATCTGTTAAAGAGTATGATATATTCTGTCTGTAAAAAATTAATAGGACTTTTACAAAGACTAGGTGTTTTGGGTTCTTTCAACAAGCCTTGAATTAACATTGTTATTTATAATTATTAGATTTGCATACAGAATACCACAGTATTATGAAAGCAACTTATCATAATTATGATAAGTTGCTTTTAATATATCGGAAAAATCCTCATATAAACTCTTCCCCCCCTTTTCTCAGCCTCTACCTTTGCCAAAGTCTGTTCACACCACTTGCAAGGGAGAAGTATTATATGGAGGAGAAGAGAACAGTGCAAATATGAAGTATTTCTGGAGGAGAAGAGAACAGTGCAAACAATCAGTATAGCATAAAAAACATTGGTACAGAAATTCAGTGGAGCTCTACTGGAGTCCGAGAGATGGATTTGGCAGCAGTGTGATGACTGGTTCTGATATGAGCAGAGAGAAGCTGTGCTGTAGACACAGTGTTGATGCATCCAAGGCGTTCTATAAACAGCCTCCATGGGGGCCTTGGAGATTTGTGTCCAGAACACAGCTTTACTCTAGTTAGGTAGCAGGAGGTATCAAAGTTCAAGTTAGTTTTACTATAGCGCCCCCATAAGAGCAGGTGGGTGGTACTGCAGGAACAAAACATCAGGGGTGTAAATCTCTGCCCACACAGTAATCTGTATTGATTACAATTCATTAGGAAGCCATAACAGAAATGTTAGAAGAATATATTTTACTTTTCATACTTAATTACAACAAAAAGCAAGTGCCAAAAATGTGCATGAAGGCAGGTATATCTAATGGTGTGCATATTTTCATGCCTGTAGCTGAGCTGGAGAAGCAGAAAGGTGTAGTAAGACCCAGCATGTCTCAGAGCATGTCAGGCCTGAAGAAAGAGGCGGGAAATGGGACCATGAGCCGCACCAGCCTGGACGACACGTATGCTATGGGGGAGGGTCTGAAGAGGAGCGCACTCAGTAGCTCCCTGCGTGACCTTTCTGAAGCAGGTGAGTTTGTGGGTGCTGCTAAAGATCGAGATGTGTGCAGGTGTATTGGTGGAAAGTTAAAATTTTTATTAGAGAAAAATTTTAATCAGCTTGTTTTCGGCAGATTATAGCTTTGTTTTGTATATTTCATTGGTTTATAGATTATGGCTAGCACCATTGAAGTGGATTAAAAGTGATAGTTTTTGATGAAATTAGACCATTTACACCAAATGTTAGCCGAGAAAAAAACGCACATTTTTGTCCTGGTCATCTCTAGAAATCTTATGTAATCATTGCTTTAAGCGTGTACTTTCTCCCTTATCTCATATGTAGTTGATCAGCCGAGACATGTTTGATGCCCAAGTTGTTAATTTTGCACTGATATAGCAAGTAATGGAAGTGTATAGTAATCAAAAGCCAAAATCATCACACTCTCATTTTTCCATGTGACTCCTGAAACCATGTCATGTATTGTGATCTATAAGAATGGACAAAATTCTGTGGCTAAAGACAGTAAATGCTAAATTCTGTCCACTTGTATTAACATGGGTGGAACCACACTGAAATAACTGCTGGGATTATTTAACACCCTCTCCAAAAGCCAAAAATGAGAGAGGAAATCCAGTGACATAGTGGTACCTGCTAAGGGTTGTGGCAGAGAATTAAATATCTACCATAGCTGAGACCTGTGGATGGGCTCTATGAAAACTTGTGTTTTTGCGGGGGGGTGGGGCTTGGGGGTGGTGCATGCTAGGAGATTATTGGTTAATGTATTTTTCCTTGCACCTTGAATAAAGGATGACTTTGAAGAGATGACCAGGACATGTGAAAAATGTACATATAAACATTGACACATTCATTTGTTACATAGAGACATTTTTACTATGTGAGTAATGTGAGTGAAGAGTCACCAAAAGTTTAAAAATAATGCACAAATAGTTCAATGTCCCTTCCTCACAGTCATGTTTACAGACTTTCTGTGTTGTTTCCTGTTGTTTACCAGTCTGTGGCCAAGGCTAGAGCCAATTGGAGTGTGACTCACCTTTGTCTTTTTGTACATGTCTAAATTGTTAAATTTTCCATTTTTATTCTCCTGTTGTCCCCATAACATCCCATGTTTATTTGTACCCCTAAACTATTTTCCTGTGGTGTTTCATAGTTAAGACTTTAACTGCTGAACCATCAGTTTCATACATCAATGGCACAGTACCCAACTGACCATAATGTTGATCTGATCAAAGGCACTTGAGGTGATTCACCGCTTGGCTGTATTATAGTGAACACAAGTATATTGGAGTTTCATATTATACAAACTTACTTCAGTGGTTTAGTTCTTATTACAGTTTAATACTTTGCATTTCAGCATAAAGCCAAGATAAAAAGGTTTCTCCAAGTGCCAGACCCTTTTGATCTGGGTTCAATCTTTGCCGTCAGTTGGCCATCAGCAATGATGGAATGAAATCCATTAAAGGAGTCTGATTCATAAATGGAACAGAGAGCCATTTGTATTGTTACTTCCCATCAATTTACCCTCGAAGAAATACTAACATTTGAGTCTGACGAAAGTGTCGCGCCATGAAAGTGTTCCCACTCCACCTTTGCTTGGTCCCAGTTGTCCGACATCACTGACGGGGGCCTCCATTCGAAGCTTTTACTGGCAGAGTGTGGCATGAGTTGTAATCAGTCGTGTATATGAAGCATTGTTTCATTCATCCCCCCTCCTTATATCCCTGGATCTACTAGTTACTGGCTGCTCGTGAGGTTACTTTCAGGCGGGTGTGTGTGTGTGCGCCGGAGTGCTTTTGGCTATCAGTCATCTGTCCATCAGCTGCCGTGTTTTGAGTGTGTGCCATGTCTTGTATTGGCTTATGTGGCTCATTGAAAGGCAGCAGAGGAACGGCTTTTGGATGTTTTTGCACAGGATGACCACACACAGCAGCCTATGATACATGGCTGTCAACTGCCATTTACTCTTAGGGGATCACTTTGACCCGCTTTAGGTCATTTACGTCTCATGCAAGTCCAAATTTTCGATCCTTGAACACGGCGCGATTTCTCTTTAAGTGAGTTCAACTGTAAAAAAAGAAAAGTGCAGACCACTTCATCTGGGCACTTCCCTAATTATAGACCATTTATTTTAAAGGTATGACCACAAATCACCTACCTATGCTCAGCACACAAATATTTTCTTTTTTTGTCCAAACTAGTTGCTAGGTTGGACAAGATTGTTGGCAAAGATTCCATTCAATCTGCAAAATGTCCAAACATTTGATTTGACGTATGGTTTCGAGATAGCAACAGCATTGAATTGCAGAACTTTGTGGGCAAAAGCAAACAATTTATATTGCTATATCACTACAAGTGCATTAATAACACCATATCAACCACATGGAACACCAACAGCGCTCTGGCAACTACCCAAGATCCCATTTCAGTCACCTAGTGACCACCGAGAAACCACCTGGCATACAATAACAGTGGCCTAATAACCACCTAACAGTGACCTTGAAATACTAGCAACACCCTAGCAACCATCAGAAATACCACAAAAATTAGTTAGCAACATCCTAGCAACCACCCGGGATACCACTAGGGTTTTTTTCATCCTATAACTGAGCTCTCATTAGTGTGAGGGCAAATGTATTTCAGATTCCAGCCCATTTAGTAGCATATCATTTTAAATTGAAAATTTTTAATTTAATAGCAACTCACAAAATTGTCTCATTGAGTTGAATGAGATTTTTGCCAACTTTTTGCAAAGCTTGTCCAACCTTGCGGCAGTTAACACGGAATAACACATCAGTGGAGTGCAATAGGTCAATGAATCGGCACTGGAATATTGCCACTCCACAATTATGCCTGCGAGACCACCACTACTGCCCCACCCCCACCTCCCACTTCCCTAGTCACCACCCCCTTTCACCCAAGTCCCTGACCACCCTCCTTAATGAGACTGGAAGAGGCTTGCTGTGTGCTCACATGTCCCTTTGGCGTCCCCTAAAATGAAGAAAGATGTGTACACTACTAGCCTCCCATAAGTTGTTGATGCCCATCTCTAATCTGTCGTATTGCATGTCTCGGGCAGGCAAGCGTGGGCGCCGCAGCAGTGCAGGATCACTAGACAGCAATATGGAAGTAAGTAGGAAGCAGTGGATGTCTAGTTTACTTCCTCTGTGTTGACTGATGTGCACTGTAAACAAAAACAAACAAAAAAATAGAAATAAAACCAAACCAAAAACAAACCCAAACTTTTTACTGTTTATGTTCTTTGCACCCTCTTTACGCTTCATAGTTTTTTCCGACAAGCTCATTCTTTACATTTTCAGTTTTTGGTTTCCTTGTCAAACTTGATTATTGATGCCTAACCCGCCTGCCTGCTCACATGCATGCATGAGCTGCTTGCCTTGATTTTCCGGACGTCGGGCTTTGTCTGCGAGCAAGTGGCCTCGAGGGCAGTCCAACAGGCCAATGGCCTTATTCCTCCAACACCAAGCATGTTCTGTACTAACTCTCGCTGGTTTGTCAATCATTGCTCAACCATCGGTCTCCTGTTCGCTCATTTAACCATTTGTTGCAACCCATGTTTTTTTTAGCTGAAGGTTTTTCATTAGGTAACAACAGGGTTATCTATGACCAACAACAGCAGTGGTTTCAATTTCTGGGCTTCAAGACCTGCCTTAGTGTTGTCTCTGCTCTGGCACACTTGATCAAACTGAACTGACAAAAAAGTGAGTGTGTTGGAGCAGGACAGTAAAATGTGCAGACCAGGGTTAGGAGCCACTGCTCTAGAGGCACAAATCTTCTCGACACTCTTAAAAATAAATGGTGCCAAAAAAGGGTTCTGCCATAGAATAGTTGTGCCAGAACCCTGCTTCATAACATTAACATAACCATGCCATTAATATGTCATGGCAGATGCCATATGCTATCATGGGTTGTCAAAACAGAGTATGTACTTTCATGAAATCTGCATGTGACATGAACTGTCAAAACAATATTATTGTGTCTTTCTTGACAATTGCACAAATTGGTTACATAAAACTGTTACGCTAATGGCCATAATACCATTATGGACATAATCAGCTCAAGACATCTACCATGACATGGTCATAGCATGGATTTGCCAATGTAACGTAGCAGGGTTCAAGTACAAATGTTGCCACAGATGTATTTAACTCCTGGCATTGAATCCAGCTTCCAGTCTAGGACTTTATAATCACTAGTCAAGATTCAGGTCACTGAACAGGGTCTCTTTTTTTCCCCTGCCCCAACACACCCATGCGTTTGGACAATTTAGACTGTCTCAGGGCCTCTGTGGACTGGATAGAGGACCACTGGCCAAAAAAACCCCTTTTAACATTTTTAAATACCATTTACTTAAATGGAATGAGATGTATGAGTGTGAATTGCTTTAAAGTTTGAACTTTAAAGAACCTCCTAATAATTTAAAAGCTCTAGAACAAGAGGGGAAAACTGACTTCTGCTAACTCAAATCCTGATGGTCATAAATAAAATGATAATTCTAATTAGTTGACATTACACTCTTACCATCTCAAATGGCTCATGAAACCGTACTCGAACAATGGGCTACAACCGTGGCATCTTTAGCAAAATATAGCGCTGGAGCAGCTGGCCATTAATGCTTTGTTGGCCCCTACAGGATTTTCGTTTTCAGAAATGAAAATATTTCATTGTTATTGTTAACTATTTTGAGAACAAGTATTTAAGCAATACCAAAAATAACCAACAATCAAAGACTATGAAATGCTATTCAGGCCCAAAAAGAACCATTTAGGAGCTTTTATTTTTAAGAGTGTCCTCACAATTTGTCTCTTAGTGCTACTGCCCTTGTTTGCCCCCTTCTGGAGAAGCTGCTTTGTGACCTGCTAAGAAACAAGTCCAGTCCCGTGGCATTTGATTGGACCCCTGTGATGCAAATCAGAAAGGATGTGGATTTCATTAGCACACACATGTTCATTGTCCATGTCATTTTCTTCATGACCCTTCATTGAGTGGGACGTTTGGGACTCTTACTGTTCGGAACACTGTCCTTGTCTGTAGACAGATTGTTTTAAACTGCTTAAAGAGGAGATTCATTTGTTAGTCATGTATGAGAACATAGTTGAAGGAAATGCAGTTTGAAAAGGATCAAACGAGTGACGAAACATACCGTTTTCTATAGTGCAGGGGTTGAATTGCTACCGTACCCTAAACTGCTGAATTGTGGAAATGTGGACTGAATTTTTTGCCGTTACTGCCTTTGCATGTGAAGTATCTGCTCTCATCATCCTAATGAGATGCATGTGAGATTTCTCCCCAGGCTTGTCTATAATGTGTTTTTATTATTGTTTTATACCTTTCAGCGTTTAAATGAGCATTCCACCAGAATCCCGTAATTTAATATTCAACGTCTCGCCGCAAGACAGTTTTGCAGGGATTTGGCCAGGACTCTCCAGGTAGCCTTCAGGAAAGGATCTAACAATGAATGGTCATGTGACTCCATGGGTTCAGGCAGGAAAGTGAATGAGAGCCGGACATCTGAGGTGGTGTTGGAACTCTTTAAAGTGAAATAGGATGAAATGTTGAAAATCATTGCTGTCATGTGAAAACTTTTTATCTCAGAGAATGTTAATTTTAGGAGAGAGAGAAATATCATTTTATTATGTGTAAAAGGGCCTATATCATATGATAAGATAAGATAATTATTAGTCGTACAAGTGGGAATTTTGCATTGTTACAGCAGTATGTGGACAGAACAAGAGAAGAAAGCAGAAGCAGCATAACCAATAGAACACACAGTATAATATAAAACGTACATTATACAAATAATACAAAAATATCAAATCCCATGCTTTTTTAAATGAGTTTTTTGTTTAAACAAATGTCAGAACATATAATTCAGTCCATACAGTCCATATATAGAAAATGAACTGTTTTTAATGTGCTGCTTTTGTGATATATAAGAGTTGTTAACCTATAAAAACCCAGCCACTACAAGTTAAAAAGAGTGTTTCAGCCTGCTTTATGAATGAGGAACAGTGTAGCCAGTCAGAACAGAGCTCATTTGCATATATCTGTCTTCTTTAAGACACAGGGACATAATTAGACTGTTTAATTCTAAATGATGAAAGTTTGGGGAATGGTCAAAAATATAAATAACATTGTGATACAAACCACTCAAATAATATACATGAACCTCATGGAGGAAAAAAAATGAAGGAAGGAGGTTTTCTTTTGAAAATTGTTTAAACTAATTATTTCCATTCCATCAAATGAGTCGATATACATAGACCTTGTGTGCCCAAAGTAAAATGCAATAGAGTTTAAATATTTTCAGGTTGTCAATGGATCACCACTAATTTTTTAACACAGAAAACAGTTCAACAGGTTATTAAAGGGAAACAGGTTACAGGTTTTCTAGTGACAGCAACAAACCTGATATTTAGGATTCCTAATCCTCTACCGTTTGTGATCCAACGTTTCTGAAATAAGTGTTTGAGAACTTGTACACTTAGTGTGAAGCAACCACTACCTCACCACCAGCTGGTCCACCCGCTGCAGAAGGCTTATGAATGCAGGAGACACCACAATAGGGTCCACTCACTTGGGCTTGAGTGGAAATAAGCAAAGTGTCAGATGTCACATCATAACAGTGGATGGAAGCTGTATTTCTGTGTTCCTGATATCAAATGATGGATTTTGGGTGGGATGCTCCTTTAAATGCTCTCCTACATGTCACCTCGTCACATCCTGCCAGCATCTTTCAGCTGGATCAGTTTCGGTCATCTAAGTTCTATTGCTTTACATGGTCAGTTCTTACAAATTTTGTATAAAAAATGTTAGATACATACAAAATAGAAATGTAATTAAAGTATAAAAGTACGAGTATAAATTACAGGCTAGTTTGCAGTGTTGGCTTCTAGACCACAGTTGTGTTAAGAATGGAACTTTTTGGCACAACGTTGGTATTGAGTCTAAATCCCTGCCGGTCTGATCGGAACTACTTTCATGCAGGCGGCTGTTTAAATTCATTACGACACTTTGGCCAATCAGATTAAAATAACAGATGTGTTCAATCCACCAAATCCTGCTTGTGATCTGTTCTTGCTAAAATCTCCCCTGATGTCGCCTGAGCTGTATTGACGCATCGCTCTGGACTGTGCGGTTTCAGCGAAACTCTTACTAATGCATACTTCGCTAATGCCTCTCACTAATATTTACCTT
>JBBPCX010000141.1:31449516-31459666 GCA_037974365.1 Hydrocynus forskahlii | reverse complement strand
TGTAACTGTAATTTGTGGTATTTACTATTTTATAAACCACGGTACTTTATTTACTTCTATCTCAGTATCAGTAGGAATGCATAGATAATGTATATGCACATGAGTCAAAAAGTGTGGAAGCAAGCACTACCGACAGCCAGCACAATACATGGTTATCTTTAAAGTAATCAGTTTTTTCCACAATATCCCATTAGTCTGCAGGGCCTTTTCACACTTTTTTTGATAACAGTCCCTTAAACTAAGCAGATGTTAATTCTTTACAAATTCCTGATCATTTAGCGAATGAAGCCTTCCAGAGCATCTGAATGAAGTAATTAGATGAATCTGATTGGAGCTGCAATAAAACACTGCTGGGGAATCAGCATGAGCTCTGCTAATCAACAATAGCTTATAGAAGACATCTTTATCAACACATTTTATTCTGGGTTAATAAACAAATATCTCATTTGTCATGATCAGTGCTGCTTCCAGCCTTTTAGTCTATAGTACAAGAGCAATATTTGATCATTAGAACTGCAACTATTTTCAATAACGGTACATTACAAAGTACATCCAAATTCCATTGGACCTTTGGAGTACATTGGATTAGGCCTGAGTGCTGGCCATCACTGTGTCCTCTTTGAAAAAAGAATATGTGTTCCTAGAGGAAACAGTGTTGGCCATGCACTTGTCACGATAAAGAGGGCAAAAAGAGTTCTCTGGAGCAATGAAGGAACCATTTTACTTCTCTGAAAAACCTTTATATAGATGGTTTTAAAAACTTGTTTGAAACCACTTTATTCAAAGTTTCTTCAGGAAGCCACAAGTTGTTCTAGTTCGAAAGAACCCATTTTGCCTTGTGTGTGGATGTGTATGTGTGTGTGTGTGTGTTGAGCTAAATGTTGTGTTTGTTCTGACGGCGTTCTGTCTGGCCTGTCTCTGCCTGCAGGGCTCCATCATTAGCAGCCCTCATCTGCGCCGGAGAGCGCCCTCCTCAGCCCGGGAGTGTCCATCTCGCCCCGGCCCCAACCCTCCCTCTTCCTCCTCCCTGCTGGGATCGCTCTTCGGCAGCAAACGGGGGAAGTCTGCGCCGCAGGGCTACCCCCCTCATCCCCATTCTCTGCCTCCACACCACCCGGGCCACCCTACCCTCATCTCCCACAAACCGCACCCCACTAACTTGCACCACACGGCACAGGCCCAGATGGAGGTCCAAGTTGGACACGGTTACCACGGACAGCGTAGTCCACTTCCGCAGAACCCTCCACCGTATCTCCACCATCACCACTACCACCCGCCCCAGCCTGGGCCCGGACCCCGCCTGTACCGACAGCACTCAGGCCATGCCCCTGTCCCACACGCCCACACACACCACCCTCAGTTTACACACCACCACCACCACCATCACCGGCACCACAGAGAGCAGCAGCAGGCGGCCAGTTCCAAACCCAAGCACTGTGGCATCAGCACGGTGGTGTGACCCCGGCTATGTCCTGAGCCATAGAACTTCAAACAGACTTACGGTCACTGTGGGCTGCCGGAACGCACCAAGCTCAGTTGGCTTGCAAAGCAGGAAAGCCCAAGATGGACTGAACATTGGAGAAGCTTTTCTGCTCTGTGATTGCAGTTTGGACTCTCCTGGAAAGGCTTTTCTCAAGCTTTTCTGAGGTTTATGTTGCCACGGTCAGGTTTGGGAGGGGTTAAAAGGGATGCAACCTAAATTATATGTCCAAAAGTATGCAAATGTCCCTTAATATTAGTAATTTTCAGATGCACCCATTGTTGATATAGACATTACAATGAGCAAAGCCATCTGTCTTTAATGAAGAATGTTAGTAGAATGACTCTGAAGCTTTCTGGAGGAGAAGCTTAAGGCCTCCATGAGCTCCCTGCCCATCATTAGGTTGTGAGGCAGTGGAATCATACTGTTTGGAGGGACGAAGCTCCACTGAACACCTCTGAAATGTGTTGGATTGGTGAAACACCCATTTGCCATGAGTTGAAATCTTTGGAACTGGTTAGTGTGGCACTAATGGCGCTTTTCCACTGGCACAAAGAACCATGCTGTACTTTGAACAAATGTTTCTTAATACAAATAAAGTGCTGTTTGAAGGCAGGGCCACTGCTTTCTGATTAATCACAACATGGAATGAGGCCATTGTTTTTTACTGTCCACACAGAAAAACAGCAATGGATATACAAACTAAAAACTGGGAAGTCGACAAAGTACAAGCACTATTATCTGTTTGGGCTAAATGCAAAGGTGTACTAGAACATCGCTAACAAGTTAGCTGTGTTAGGTTTTCATTGCATGGCTAAAGAATGCCAAGAAACAAATAAAAACTCCAACAAGACTATAAATAATAAAAGACCCCAATAACAAAAGCAGCTCTGACAGAAAACCGTTCTGCCGGTTCTGACTCCATGGATGCGGTTTGGGACAATGACTGGCCATAAACAACGTTACTGGGCTGAGATACATTGAAAAATCAAAGCATGCCTCAAGTTACGTACCATTGCAGTACAGTTTACTTACAGCACAGTTTCTGTATATCTGTGGAAAAGTGCCTTAATTCTCTTAAGGCTAAAATGCTTCAACATTGAAAATCCTTCTCAGAAGAGTCAAGGCTGGTTTCACCAAAAAACAGAGGACCACTTCCGTATTAACACCCTTACTTTGGGAAAAATGGTGGCCAAGCAGGTGTTTGGATACTTTTGGACATATAATGTTTGAGCAGAGGTTCTACCCCACGTTCCCCTACCCAGAGGGTCAAAGGCGATGAGAGACGGCCTTGTCCGGACAAGGCTCCATGTTTTCCTCACAATAGCTCACTGTAAACAGTCTCCTAAGACTTTGCTGTTGTTGTCATTTCAACACTCTGCCTACATCTCCGAGATGCTATTTTTTATTTGGGAAGAAGTTGTGTGTTGCTCATTGTAGGATCTGTCGTTATTTTTTTAAGAGCCTAAACATGCTCTCCTCCTCCTGGATGGCTAGCAGAACGACCAGTCGTGAGAGTAGTCGTCCTGATACTGTATTTATTGTGGATAACAGCCTTATTTGTTGTCCTAGCAATCATATATAAATGTGCCAATAACCATTGCATATCTACTCAGTCAAATGCTCTGCTCTGTGTATACTGTACTGTGTGTAATAGTATTTAGTAGTGTGATTGCATCCATTGTAAGATGTTCTATAATATTGTACAAAAATAGACATATTCAGAGGTTTTTTTTAATATTATGGTCAAATATAAGTCAAATAATATGGTCACAGGTGCAGTCAAGGTCACTCGTCCCATAAAGATATATCAAAGTGAGAACAAGAAAGCTATTTTGGAACTTTTGATGCCTTTGCAATATTACCTGAAGCAATTTTGATGGTCAGAGCAATGGCCTAACACAGACTGTCGAAGGACAAGGACTGAACAGTGAGTTTAAAATAAGCAGTGTGGCTGTAGATGGACATAAGAGATGGAAGTAATAGCAAATAGTGTAAAATACAGCAAACCATGAACAAAAAGGGCACTTTTTATAGAGAGCAAGGTGTGTTACCCATTCACCAAGCACCTGGACGATCCTTTAACTTTACAAATATACAAATCGTTTTCCGGAGAATGGGAAAACCGCTAGTATTTTAAGCTTTCTTTTACCTGTCGCAAAGAAAATGATCAAATCCGATTTAGTTTTTTAGGATAAGGCTATATAACGGTAACGTAGGTAGTCAGTGTTTGTCCTGCACATATCCTACAGTTATGCACAAACCATATGAGGCCAGTAACTGAAGTATTTTTTTTTTTCATTTTTACGTGCAATATGTTTGTAATACTTTGTGAAGAATTCCTCTTGCTGAGCGATGGCATTTTTTTTTTCTGTTTTTTTGTTCGTTTGGTTTTTCTCTTTTCCACAATTAACAAACATATTTCATTATTGTAGTAGCTCTCGTCACACATGTGGCATCACAATACTACAATACAGAAAAATCCCATCACTTGGAACTTAGTGGAAATATCCAATCTAATGTGTCCTCTTGTTTATTATGTGATTTTTTTTGGGGGGATTGGGCGAAATACATCAGTGTTACTTTGGCAACGAAGTGCAATCGTGTAGACAATAGATCAGCAGCTGTTATACCCTCAAGAGATTCAGGTGAACGTTCAGTGAAATTATGCAAATATCTTTCCTTCCACATGATGAAGATGCGATGAAGAATGTATTTAGGTGATGAAATGTATGCATGTGTTTTTTTTTTCAGAACCACATACAACCCCCATTGCTTTATCAATTCATTGCAGAATTCATGACCAAGAGGCATTTCATTAAGTGTCAACATCAGAATAACGCTAAGATTTAACATTGTGTTCCGCAGGCAGTAGGTTTGTATATTTAATCATAGCTTCCTTTCTATGATCCCAGTTTGTTTAAAGGAATATTCCAGCATTTTCCAACTTAATCTTTGTCTCCTACATCTGCAGCACATGGTCAGTTGCCAAGAATAGTAATTTCCCTATGCTTACAAAAGCACAGAAAACCTGAAGCAGCTGCTCCATTCACAGTGCAGTGCTTTTTGGCAGCT
The DNA here is from genome assembly GCA_037974365.1 of Hydrocynus forskahlii. NCBI lineage: Eukaryota > Metazoa > Chordata > Actinopteri > Characiformes > Alestidae > Hydrocynus > Hydrocynus forskahlii. The sequence goes on along the minus strand of JBBPCX010000141.1, from coordinate 31,455,111 downwards.
TGGAGCATTATTATAGAATCCAAATAGTGTTAGGTAGTCAGAGGTATATGTAGAGGCAATTTGAGGCTACATGCTTGATTTGTAGACCGGGTAAGGGGGTGGAAGAGGGACTGGAGTTACAATTTGGATTGTTCATTTGTCCAAGATGCAGAATGTCAGAGATTCGATTTGTCAGTGGGGGTTGGGGGGCTGGTGGACACATTGGTGGCATTTTCATTATTTTTGAGATCCAGGGCTATTCGTAAAACACTTGGGGCGGTAGCCACGGACACCCAAGCCTAATGATGTCTGTAAGACCTATAGGCTTATTTGCAATATGTTATTATTCTTCTCAAGTAAATGGGTTTTATGTTTTACTTTTTTTAAGTATAGTTGAAATTATGGTCTGAAAATGCGCTACAGATGCAGCTGATAGAAATGAGGTTAAAAAGTCCACCTTTTACTGTACGTTTGTTCTTGTGCGGTGTATTTTCTGTTGTTCGAGGCAACATATGTATGGTGTTTTCGTCTTTTTATATGATTTATCAGTCGTGCGCCTTCGTAATCCTTTCAATTCTGTTCTGAAAAGTTTACGAAAGGAATGTCAAGAAAGCATCGGTCCTGATCCATCTGACTGTTCCTCAGTCGCGGAGTCCGAGAACGTATTCCAACGAAGCACTGCATGGACCCGAAGCATCTTGTTCACTGTGAGCTGATGGACATTCAGCCTGGATTTAACAAAAAAAGGTTTTATTTTTATTTTTTTTTATTTTTGTACCCTCGATGTTAACTTGCAATCGCTGTTCCGTACTGCATTGTGTTTTACTGAAGTGCAGCATGCAGATCATTTTACATATCCATCGTAAAATTAAAAAAACACAAGAAAGGGAGGGAGAGAGGAGTCCCACTATTGCACCATAAGTAGAGAACATACTATTGTGTAAATATGAGCTGTAGACATCAGAAGTGTCGGAAGTGGGATATGTAACAGTTACAAATCTTTCAGTGGACCAAGTGGGAGAAATCGACCTGTACATAGTGTGCATAGAGTAATTCCTCATAACGTAATGTCCTCATTTATTTGGAGGGTGTGTTCCCGTCTCGTCCAAAGTGGACGAAAGCTATACGGTTTTGGTTCATCTCTGCTTTGATCCGTACTGAGCTGTGATGCTGTGCATTTTAGAAACAGACTGTTGGAAAATAAAATAAAATGAAATAAAAACATAACTACAAAAAAAAGAGTTCACTGCCTTTCACATCAACCCACCAGATCGCTGCTGTCCCAAGAGCATGTTTCAGGAAAGGGAAGGATTTTAGGGGAAAAAAGGAATGAATGCTTTCATTTTGATATGCAGTCTGTTTGTAAGTGCTTAAGATCTGATAAATGTAAAACTTCAACTGTGACAATGTTGAGAAATAAAACAAATAAAATGTGATACAAAGATTGGATCACTTTATTTCTTACTGTGTAGGAGTGCTCCAACTTTGTCTCTGTTCAGGCAAGATGACCAAACATGCGCTAACTTCAATCAAACTTTAAAGCTACTATATTCAAGATTAATATATTTGGACTAAAATTGTCATTGGACAGAGTGAAGTTAAATAAATCAGTTTATTGATATTCATGAAAATATAATATGGCGGCATTTCATGCTGTTGTGTTGTGTTGGTGTTAAGCTAATGTTTTCACAGGCTGCATCCCAAACCACCCACTTCCATAATTCACAAACTACAATACTGATGCATTTCTAATGGCTGTGAACTATTTTATACACACTATTTAAAGTAGTAGCATGCGACCTTGTATTTTCCCCTCACTGGGTTTAATACTTCTGAAGGCAGGTCCAACAAAATCACAGACATTTGAAGAGTGCAAGACATCCAAGCACCACAATGATTAACTTTTAAAATTGTAAATACTTCAATTCACAGCCTGAATATTAGCGGAGGAGCAGTTTAGCCTGTTAGCTATTTTTTAACCTACTTCTTAAGAATGAGTTAGATTGTCCAGTCACAGTGCAGTGGTTTTTGGCAACTTTGAGCATTAATACAGAATGTAATTATTAGATAGTTACAGGCATCTGCAGAGGCAGTGTTAGGTTTGAGAAACATTCAGGTCTACAGTTTTAAGTTGTCAATTTCAAAACTGTAGCCCAAACTTGAAATCAGGAGGGATCTCATTTTGTTAACGGGGTGTCAAAAATTTCAGTTTGGCTCTGGGGATTGGGCGTAGAGACTCTCTGGTTGTCCACAGGACATGGTTTTAGAATTTCAATTTGTCCATGGGGGCCTATTCATAAAACTTTAGAGGCTGGAGCCCCAGACACCCAGGCCTAACGATGCCCCAGGGTATTTATAAGGCTTTATAAGGCTTATTTGCTGTGCGTTTTTAGGCTACACTTCACAACGAGCCTATGAACACTCTTGCTAAATGATAAAATGATAAAATCAGCCCAACACAGCCACTAGTGGCTTATTGAAACTATAGACATAAAATATGATCAAATTCAGTTTCCCAAAAAATCATCTCATTTTTTGTCCTATAGACATCATTGCAATAAAGAAGTATTCCACAAAAAATCCAGTTAGTTTAGAGTACATATATTTATGTTTCCAAACCATAGATTGGTCAGGGAGTACACAAACACAGTACAGCAATGCGGGGCAGTTAGGGAGTTGCCCCTGTTACGGAGTTGCCCCTGCGATCAGAAGGTCGTGGCTTTGAATCCCAGGACTGCAAGTGGCACCACTGAGGTACCCTTGAGCAAAGTACCGTCCCCACCCACTGCTCCCCGGGTGCCGCGTCACTGGCAGCCCACAGTCTCACATGCCTCTTCATTTCCAATGTAGTCGCTATGCAGTTATTATTATCTTCTCAAAAGTACAGTAAAAGCATATTCATAACTTAACACAATTTCTATAGCTTTCTGTGGGGGGAGCTTTTAGACATTAAACTCCTCAAACATCTGATTCCATTGTCAAGTCAAGTCAAGTCAAGTCAAGTAAAGTCAAGTAAGTTTGTAATTTCAACCATACTAACAGTACACATTCCTGCAAGACCATGGTGCAGCACAGGAACAGAAACAGAACACCACTGACCTCCATTGGGAACAATTCTCTAGAATGGGGCATTTCACATCAAACCCACCCTGAAGGATTTTGTTTACATCTTAACCATTTAATTATGCAGACATTTTGAAAAACAATTCTTGTTTAACTGTGATTCTGGTAGGCCACTGGACTAACTGAACTGTGTCCACCAGAGACTAAGCCAAAAACTACAGCTCCACATAATTTGAACTGTATTCTTTGTGAAGTGGCAGTAAATGTACAACGGTGCAATGTGGAAAAAATACACGAAATGGGCTTTTCCACACAGTCGCTGAGCGCTGGTGCGATAGATAGTCTTATCAGGGGACCACAGGGAAAGACCCCAACAGTCATGTGATCAGTAAGAGCAGTCTGGTGGACCTCCAACGCCTGACGAAGGTGGAAAAGTAAAGTCAGAAACAAAGTCTGTGACAGGAAGACTGAAATACTTACTATAAAAGAGATTAATGGACTGAATTTCTCTCACACAGAGTGAGGAGCCAGAATTGCCCTTGTTTGTACTGAGAGGTAAGTCTTGCATTCACCACCTAATTAAATTCTTCATTTCCAAATTTCAGTTCCAAAAATAAATTACTGTATGTTCAGGAGTCAATTTATCTGCCCTCTGAAACATCCAAAATTATGTTTTACAGACATAACCTGATAAGTAGTATATTCTTGCATATTCTGGGTGTGCAGCATGTACACAACACAGCATGTGATAATTGTGGAAGGTTTCCACTGACATGTACAAAAGTTTTAACCCACCCAGTCAAATTTCTAGATGAAAATAAATAAACGTCCTTTATGGGAAAGAAACTTAAATTCTGCATTTTTTGGTACACAATTTCTAATTATTTGCCAAGTTTAGCATAGTGGAAAAAATTTAACATCAAGGATGAACAGGCCATGACACTCGCAAGGGCCGAATTTTCTTGTTTATATATATTAAATATAATAGATTATATTCAGCAAAGAAATAAGAATTGTTATTAAATGTGCAGAGGTGAGCTCTTTCTAGAAGGTTTTTAAAAACCATTTGAACACTGCTGTCTGTAACCAACACTCAGGGTGTAGGAACGTGAAATGGGGTCTCACAGAAAACTTTAGAACACATTCTTGTTTATGAAAGACATGATGTGAAACAAAAGTCATTAAAATGAATGTAATAAGTTCTTACTTGATCTTCATCCTCTTGTTTCCATCAAAACATCATAAAATACTTTTACTGTCCAAGTTCTCTGGCCTTATGTTAAATTCATTGCACTAATAGTAAGTTGAAAGAACAGTTTTATTCTCAAAAATTATTTTTGAAATTCCAATAAAATCATTTTTTACAGTGCATTGTAAAAATGATTTTAACCTAAAACAGCAAGCACTGCTATAAAAATGTTCATGTTGCATTTTACATTAAAGTAATAGTTTAATGCATTGCTCAACCCCAGATGTGGTTGAACAGCAAAAACATGTTTGGAGTCCAAATTGTGCCTCTTTAATTTAGTTTTGGAGCTTTGAACCCAACACTGATCAACACTAGACGTCAATATTCACCCAAATCACCATAAAAATGCATCCAAACAACCTCAACCAACCAACCACATCTGGCTCCTCTTTAAGGTGGTATAGACTTATGCATGTGTTTTAGGACATAGTGTGACTTACTGAGAGCTGTAAAAATACCACACACACACACACACACACACACACACACACACACACACACACTTTTCATATATTTTTCTCCCTGCCTTATTAATATTGATAATGCAGCTCAGCCAAGGTAATTGTTTTCAAATGGACCCTTGAAAACCTGTAACACGATGATTTTCTCTTTAATATCCTAAAGGAATGACTGACAGATGCTGGTGTGTGGGTGGCATTCTTTGACAGCTTGAAACAAAAGCAAGCAAATTTCGATTTATTTGCTTATCAAAAATAAATAAGTAGTCACGCCACCAAGTTACATATATTTTTTACAGTGTTTATCATATTTAAACTGCTTATTGTCATACATAATTGCCTTAGGAATAAGTTATCTGTGTATAGAATTTATTCCCTAGCATTTGTATATATAGTATAGTGTATTTCATATTTTTCTGCATGGTTTTTATTTGACTTTTATTTTAAACGGTGTCTCTGTGAATTTGTAACAGAAGCAATTTCCTCTGGGATCAGTAAAGGTTTCTAATAATATGATAAAATGCAAATTTATCTGATAAAATGCAATTATTGATCTAAGTATAAGATAAGATAACCCCGTATTAGTCCTGTGGGTGGGAAATTTGCACTGATACAGCAGCATATATATTTATACACACACATATCATATTGTTGTATAATATTTCAAGTCAAGAAGTCAAGTAGGGTTTTTTTTTTTTGTCATTTTGACCATATACACACAGAGTACCTAGTAAAACGAAACAAAGTGCCTCCAGGACAACACAAGAACAGAACAGAACACCACAAGACCACAGGTGGAGATAGGACAAAAGAGAGAGCAAGAAAAAACACACAAGCAACGAATAT
>JBBPCX010000141.1:31425070-31448238 GCA_037974365.1 Hydrocynus forskahlii | reverse complement strand
TATATATATATATGTACACATGGGTATAATACACAGTAATATTGCACCAGAACGTTAATATTATTATTATTTGAACTGTAGGGCACATTTCACAGTCCTTACCTTGCTCCCACAGGTACAGGATGATCCGGGACCCTGGGTTTGTCTTGTTTCTTTTTCTTAGCTTGCCTGTGGCACAGACCACCTCAGAGTCGTGCCAGTGCACATCTCTGCCCTCTGCAGGACTGAAGGTTAACTGCACCTCCCAGACCTTGGAGATTCCCAGATTTCCAGCAGACACTACAGAGCTGTACCTGCAGCACAATCGGCTGAGCACCGTGCCTGCGGGGCATTTTGACGCCCTCAGGGAGCTTCGGGTGGCCAACCTGTCGGCAAATCCTTTCCATTGTGGCTGTAACATCCGGTACCTGCGAGCTTGGCTCCTCAGGAACAAAGCAGTGGCCCCAGTAGCCCCAAGGTGTGCCAGTCCACCCTCTCTGGCCCACAAAGCCATAGCCGAGCTCAGCGAGGACATTTTCTCAGACTGTGTGCCGCGTCCGTGCTCCGGAGCGCTTTACAACTTCACAGTGGGCTTTATGCTCTGCACCCTTATCGGCTTGCTCTTCTGGTGCTACCGCCTGGCCAAAGACCTGACCTTCATCCTGGGCATCGGAGAGAGGCACGTGGGTCTTGAGGCCGAAACCCTGCGCTCCCTCAAACCCAAACACAGGATGGGAATGAGTTTTGGAGCAGGTTCCTCAAACCAAAGACCTGACGAGCTGGAGAGGCCTCTGCTCAACATGGAGATCCTCCCGCAGACAATCGATGCTTTGCATAAGCAGCACAACATAAAGATAAAAGAAACGTGAGTCACCTGAGGTGGATTCAGCTGCCCTGTCAGGCTTTTAAGCTTGTGGCCTGGTGGTTAAGGTGTTGCCCCTGTGATCAGAAGGTTTTGAGTTGGAATTCCAGGACTGCTAGTGGCACCACTGAGGTACCCTTGAGCAAGGTACACCACCACCTACAGCTTCCCGGGCGCTGCAGAGAAAAGATTATATATTCACACTGTATGGTGTGGTGTATAAACACATGACTATAATGAGTCACTTTACTTTATAACACTTGCTTGTTTGAAACTCCAAAAAAATTGCAATATGTAAACATCCATTAAGTTTTAAAATGTGCCATTCCCCAAAAAAACTGCATAACAGGCCATCATTGTGGCTGTGTTGTCACAAGGAACAGTACAGGGGAGCCAATAAGAATCTTGAAGACACAGTAACAAAAACAGCCTGTTTAATTTTAAGTGATAAAAATAAAAGGTGCATTTAAAAGTTTAATATTTTTTAAATATTGTTCTACTTTAATGAAAACTGGACACAAATAAATCCCCTTGTTGATTGTTATACTTCTCCGCAGAAGCTGATCATTAATATAATTAATAAATTGTATTTAATATGTCACTTGTCCACACAGTATATCCTGACATACAAAAACAGGCCATCATCGTGCATGTGACGTCACAAGGAGCAGTACAGGGCAGCCAATCAAAACAGGTCATTGAACCATGATCAGTCTTAAAGACGCAGTAACAAAAACAGCCTGTTTAATTCTAAGAGCTGTAGAGACATTGTAAAGGTTCATGTAAGAAAGACAAAAACTAGGAAAGTGACAGTCACTATGGGTAAACAATTAACTATCAGTTTTGGTTTAATATTAACTATATTTGAAGACTGGCCCTGACCTCAACCCCATCCAACATCTTTAGGATGAACTGGAACTGAGATTGTAAGCCAGACCTTCTCATCCAACATCAGTGTCTGACCTCATAAATGCTCTACAGAATGAATGAACACAAATTCCCCCAGAAACTCCAAAATCTTGTGGAAAGCCTTTTGAGAACAATGGAAGCAGTTATAGCTGAAAGGGGGAACCAGCTCCATATTAAAGTCTGTGTATTTAAATTCAATGTCAATAAAGTCCCTGTTGGTGTCCCAAAATGTTCATATAGTGTATGTCCAATATGTCACTTGTTCATACATTATCATGTTTAGTTTTGTGCTTCCAAGGGAGGGTTCACATTGCATGATTTTTAGAAATGCTGTAGGATACTGAGTGCTCTACATTCAAGTCCACAAAAAAGCCAGGCAGTGTGCAAGGTGTCCAGTTTCATAAAAGTAGTTCACAAAATGCATCTGTTCCTTTAAAATAAAAACAAAAAAGGTGGCTCTGTCTGCATAAACCCTACCCAGTATGAGCCTCCGCTAACGCAGAAGTTCCCCATGCTGGGTCTGGGGATCCTTCTTTCAGGCGTCATCACAGGTTTGGCATAGACCCAGCGATGTCCAGCCTGTTTCTCCTTGAAATAACTTTGCTCAGTTTAACATCAATATGAGATTTTGACGATTTCCTCACACTTCTAAATCTCAGCTCCTTAGGGAGAGCCTTCCTCTAATCTCAGCCTGGTTCCCAATTTAGGATAACAAAATGCTTTCTTTTCTCTAACTTTCTTTGTCTCAGATGTTCATATAAAACATAAGATCCAAAATTCAAGTCTCAGCTACCAAAGTCATAGTTGTTCCATTAGATTGTTAGAGAGGAAAACTAAGAAGCTGATGAGAGCAATGTTGATTTTTTCATTTTAGATTCAAACAGGGCTAGCAGTAATCATGTGTCTAGACCATATCATCCAAATTAACAACTAAATTGAGTTAATTGAATATGTAATTACTTTGTGGCACAGGACTAGGTGGTTTTGGATCAGTTTTTCCCCTGAAAAAAATGATCATTTAAAAACTATTTTGTGTTGTTTGTAAAATCTGGTTTGAAGATCTGAAATAAATGTGACAAGTATAAGAAATCAATTCAGATGAGAGATGTTTCAAATGTTTAGGTTTCCCTTTTTGTAGTGATATCTTGCCAAAACCTTGACACCAAGATTTTATAATGCTTCACTGCTTGAACGATTCTCAGTTAAATACGAGCTACATGTTTTGCCAGGCACACCAGCCTCAAACACTGCTTCTACTAACCCATTATTACAAATAATATTGTCAAGGAGTAATTTAAGAAATTGTGATGCCAATAGTCAGAATGCCTTTTTGCTATTAAAACAGTTGTCCGCATGAGCCCTGCAAATGTATTAATCTTCCCAGACTTACCAAGAGTGAAGGGTTCCACATGCTATGTACACCATTTGGGAAAGCACATTAAGAAATAATTAACCTCAGCCTTGATCTTCAGAGGAATGCTGGGCTATCAGCTACCACCTAAAATAGCAGTTACAAGGGCCAGAAATACACCCAGTAAACAATTTATACAGGTAGAAACCAGTCTCATATATTCGGTTGTCAACTGGTTTTGAGAGCATCATTAGTTACCAGCATTACCATGGATTTTTAAAAAAAGGATTACTTCTATTAAGAAACTGATGGTCACCCTAACACTACCCCGTCTTCATTCTCACTTCTGGCTACTGCAGGCCTCTGAAGAAAAATACCACCAGTGCAATGTTTCTCAATCCTCCTCCAGCTTTATTGATAGTTTAAAATTACATTTTCTATGTTATAGGACTTAAGTTGCATCTTCTTTCCGACTTAAAAACTGAGTACAAGCAAATGATATTCTTACAGTAGTCCAAGTGATATTGTACAAAAATAATATTTGATTTCTGTGAAAACATTCCTTTTGCAAATTACTGATAAATCCACAAGTTTATTGTTCTTGATAATTTAGGATAGAAATGACTAAAATGTTGGAACCTTTAGGCATTAATGAGCAACGTTTGCGGAATTTGCAAACTGATGACTTTGTACAAAAGTCAAAAAAAAAAAGGAAAAAGAAAAGAAAAAAGGGAAAAAAGAAAAAACAACCTCACAAGAACTTAGGATTTCTTAATATTTCTGAATTCTGTGTTATCAGCATCGATTCAACATTTCTTCACAAGTTAATGCCCACTGCTTGTGGGGCCCGGATTAAGATGGATTCCTGTGTTGCAAATGGTTATCCCTGGTCATACTCTCTTAAGCCAACTTATTTTTTCCCCAACTTAATCTAAGCAAAAAAAATCTGGACACAGAAACTGAGGCATCCTCAATTTCTGCCTCTCATGATCAGGCTCACGTCGAGCTCTGAGTTCCTACATAGCACACTGTGCCCCAGTCGTTGATCTTCTCACCAGCGGCATGGAAAGGGGTCTTTTTGAACAAAGCATTATACATAACACCTCTACCAAACTAAACAGACATTTTGTATTGAATGCAGAAAGATTTTTCCACCCCTTCTTTTTTTGTGTTTAAACATGTCAAGAAGCTCACTGGCCTGGGACAAGCCTCTGTTTGCCAAGCTTTGGCCAATGAAGAGGATTCCGAGAAAATAATACAACCAACCATCAATCTGAAAAAGGAGGGGGCGACAGAGAAAACCGGTTATGCGGATGCTTCGATTGTACATTCTCTGGCCAGATGACCGGTCTTGCCACAGTTGTAGCAGTTCACCTCACTGGCCTTGCTACACTGCACCGCGACATGGCCAATCTCACCACACCTGAAAACACACAAACATAAGAAATTAGGAAAGGGCTTATTGGACCTGTATGTTGTAAGCTTAAGTCCTCAAAACTCAGAGAGAGAAAGTGATTATAAATAAAAACATTTGTGTTCTCTGGACAGCAATTATTCACAGTCCTGGACTATCTAGTATTGGAGAATGAAGATTCTCCGCTGAATAGAAAACATAGCCCAAGACTAAGCTTAATTACTGATTGAAAGCCTGATCCATTATGAAACACGAATTAATGAAAGATTTGTAATATTTCCGGAACATACGTTGACATTTTACTTGAAACATCAGCTATCATATGCTTTAAAAATGACAAAATAACATACAAATGGTTCACATTTCTGTTTTTCCATCCCAAACTTTACATATATTTATTTTTTTTAATTGTCATGGGACAGACTCAGACTGCCAGATATAATTTTATATATTTTAGATATACATTAAATAATCAGAAACCTACCGATAGCATTTCACTTTGTCACAGAGTTTCTGGATGTGTCCGAAGCCTCCGCAGGAGTAACACTTCTGCTCATTCGCGTGGTCACAGTCGCGAGCCACATGGCCAGCCTTGCCACAATTGTAGCAGCACTGCTCCCGCTCCTTCTTGGGCTCCTTGCAGTCCCTTGAGATGTGGCCACTCCTGTGGCAGTTGTAGCATGCTGTAAAGTAGGAGAATCCACTTGGTTAGCTTTCAAATAAGCCCATCACTATCAGATAATGAATCAACTACAGTTTGCAACAAAATATATAGGCATAAAATACCTTGAGAGAAAGGGGACTCACCGTCCTCTGTCTGCTCACAGTCCCGGGCAATATGGCCTTGCTCACCACATCGGTAACAGAAGAGATCTGTGGAATGACAATCAATAACTACTATGTAAACTTTGTGTACTCTTAAGGTTTCATGGTCATAAAGACTGGGGTGGTTGCCCTTACCCTTTCCTCTGCCTCTGCCCCTTCCGCGGCCACGGCCAGCATTAGGACAGTTCTTGACCCAGTGCCCAGAACGGCCACATCCAAAGCACTCACTGCTGCTCATATCCATCCTGTGGAGATTGACAGAAAACAGGCACATACAATTAATCTAAATATCAGGACAGAATGTTGTCATGTGTCAACAGAACAGAAACGTAAAAATGTGCTTGTGACCAACCACTGCTGCATCTAAGTACTAAAACGTTCGTGGTGATTTTTCTAGCTGAGACATGAAGCATGGCTGTGAAACCTGCCTATAAGGTCAGCTGTAGACTACATATTGACAGATTATAAAATATACGCGTTTTTTAATCTAAAGAATTGAGGGTTGCATGCTGCTAGCTAGCTAGCTGGAGAGACATGTGCCATGTGATTCAGCACACATGGAAAGGGGGCAGGAATCCGTCTGTCAGCTCTTACCACAAAAAAGGTCCCATAAAGCACATTAAGTTTAAAGCACTTCTAGTCAAATCCTGAGCTGGGAGGCGATCTGGGACGTCAAAGTTACCAAAAGTAAAACTTGGGGCAAATAAACAATCCACACACAAATAAAGTGGTGCCAGGTCTCATAGCACTAAATCAGGAGTGATACTGGAGAGTTTTGGAAATAATCCACCATGAATATAAACACTAGGTCAATTTGAAAGATAAATGGGGGGTGTAATGGGAATGGAAGGAATGAGGGAATGGGGGTCCTACCCAGAATGTGCAGCTCAGCGTTTCTGCACTAGGCCTGTTCAGTGCATCGAGCTCAGCACCAACATTCTAACATTCACGAGAATTAACACATCCAGCATCGACTAAAACACAAGTTTACTTCACTTACACTGCATATGTTGTATTAAATCGCACATTATCCGCTTTAGAGGAGAAATAAACACGAGAGGACTTTTTTTCCCGCGCAGCCACGCTGCAGCTAGGCCACGAGACCTGGACGAGCAGACCAGGCTAGCGTGCTAGCTAACTGAACTCGCAAAAAGACGCGTTTGCCCGCATTCCTTACACCCTACTCCGGCCTAATCTTAAAGTCAAGACGTCGTGAACTTAATTTAAACTGATGAAGATATAAAAGGACGAAGAAAAACAGCTTTTAATCGGTCCGGACTCACCTGCTTGCTCCGCTAGAGGCTAGTTAGCTCTGTGACTCACTGGCGTCTGACTCCGCCCCCTCTCCGCTGCGCCACACACGGTCTGCGCATGTCCGCTCGGAGCGACAGAGGCCCAGTAGAGAGGGGCACATCCCATCCAATCAGGAACTAAAGATCCTGACCACCGCCCCCATAAACCGTCCAATCAGAGAGAGTGTGGAAAGCCCAATCCCGCCCACACGGTCAGTTCAAGTCCAAACTTCGGTTCCATTTCTCTGCTACCTATACCCTACTCCCTATATTTTACACCTTACTCCCTACACCCTACACCCTGCCCCTTACACCCTACACCCTACTCCCTATACCTTACACCCTACACTCTACACCCTACACTCCACTGCCTATACCTTACACCCTACAGCCTACCCCTTACACCCTACACCCTACTCCCGACTCCTTACACCCTACACTCTACACCCTACTCCCTACTCCCTACACTCTACACCCTACTCCTTACACCCTACACTCTACTCCCTACACTCTACACCCTACTACCTACACTCTACTCCCAACTCCCTACACCCTACACGCTACACCCTACCCCTTACCCCTTATTCCCTACACTGAAGCTCAAGTTCCAGTGTACAGCTGGGGGCCTAGTGGTTAGGGCGTTGCCCCTGCAATCATAGGGTTGTGGATTTGAATCCCCGGACTGTCAATGGCACCACTGAGGTACCCTTGAGCAAGGTACTGTCTACACATGCAATAAAGTGCAATAAAGGAGGAAAGCCTCAGTTAGATGCAGAAATGGATGAACACAAAAACACAAGTGTTCTTGAATGCTGACTTTAAAAAAGCATGATATTCACTACATCATACGTAGGACTACACAACACATTGTCTGCTAATTGCAATATCAATATCCATAGCAACTGTGCAATACTGATACCGCAAAAGGCTGAAATATGGAAATGAGCATCTAAGCAGCCAGTGGCCTAGTGGTTAGGGAGTTCACCCTGTGATCAGAAGGTTGTGGGTTTGAATCCCAGAACTGCCAGTTGCATCACTGAGGTACCTGTTAGCAAGGTGTTGTCCCCTCACACTACACCCCAGGTGCCGCGTCGCTCGCTGCCCACTACTTCACTTGGTGAATGGGTTAAATGTAGAGAAAGAATTTGTGCTATGCTGTGTTCACATGTGACTACAAGGGGCCGCTTTAGTTTACAGTGCAATAAAAAAAAGAAAACCTCAGTTAGATGCAGAAACTGATGGACACAAAAATACATACCAAGCAATTTTGAATGCTAACAAACAAACATGATATTCACTACATTATATGTAGGGCTGCACAGTGTATTGTCTGCTAATTGTTATTGTGCTATTGATATCCATATCAAGGCTGCAATCGGCAAATGAGCGTTTCTGACAGGGTGACCAATCACAGCTCCAGGTTACTGTGTGTCCTGGTAAATCGAGGTCTTTGAAGAGGGGGGTTACCACCTCTTCAAGGAGCACCTTGGTGACTAACTGTCTCTCCCATTTCGCTTGCAGACTACTCAAAAAAAAAAAAAAAAAAAAAACACAAAGAAAGTTTTACCTTCTGACTTTCTTTGACAGGTGTTGTTTAGGTGTACTGAGGGTGCAGTATCTTAGTTGAATGGTGGATGTTGACTTAAGTTTTGTTTTACATGTCTACTTGAGCACTGATAAGAGCCGTAAATGTAAATGTAAATGTAATCCAACAAAAGTCTAACTTTTAACTATTAAAGTTGTGGATCAGTGCATGAATGGGCAGAGCTAAACTGTTTTAGTCAGAATAAGGAGATATATTTAAATAAGTTGGTTTTGTGACTTTTGTGGTTTTTGTAACACAAAAACAGGCTGTTTTGAAGCTTAGTTTCTATATTTAGACTGTATGGATGGGGGGAGTACACCATTTGAAATAATAATTACACACTTTAAACCTTTTGAATTCCAGAAAAGTGATGATATGGTCCCTTTAATATCTTGAAAAGCATTGCAATCACAATATGTAGCAGGAACTGCCCATATAGTGCAGCCCAAATTATGTGGTATATTGTGATGTGGGGCTCTCCTACCTTCACATTTCAGTGTTTTATGTGTTCTTACACACCCACCTCAACCCAGTTAGGCTTGTTAAATCATTCATTGGATCATTGGATCAGGTGTGTTGGCAGCATGGAAAACTCTAAAATGTGCAGAGCATGAGGATTCCAGTACTGGGCGGATGAGTAGGGGTGCTAAATCATAGTACTGGAGATCCATCACTCTGGATAATCAACACATCCTGGCTGTGATATTAAGATGCTCCTGAAGACCTTCATTGCCGGGATTGGCTGTGTTAGACTGGAGCTAATCTCTGCAGCGCGGTAGATCATCAGGTCTAGATGTGGGCACCTATTGAAAGTCAGCTTTGCTTTACAATCAAGGGCCCAGTTCCCAATGTTCTCTGTATTCCCAGAACACATCCTGGAGAGCTCATGTTCCGCATTGTCCTTCTTCTACTCAAGCACACCTGAGTGCATGTATACAAATTTGTATAGAGTCACACAGTCTGCATATTTTCATGCATGAATCATCATATTAGTTTGACTTAATACCTTCAAGAGCCCAAAGCTACTTGACAACTCATTAATGCTCTACAGAATAAATGGGCACAAGTTCCCACAGAAACTCTCCAAACTTGTAGAACGCCTTCCAAGAAGAGTGGAAGCTGTCAGTGAAGTCCCTGTTGGTGTAATGGGGAGGCGTCTCATTCCTGTTATCCACACATGCATACATACATAGGTGTATATACGTATACAGTTGTATGCACAGGTCACAAAACACACAGTAGTGTGAACGTTCCTTCGATAGCTCAGTTGGTAGAGCGGAGGACTGTAGTGGTATGTTAACAGTGATCCTTAGGTCGCTGGTTCGAATCCGGCTCGAAGGAATTGTTTTGGGGCAGCTGCTGATTAGGGAGTTGCCTCTGCGATCAGGAAGTTCTGGGTTCGAGGAGGGCTCGTAGCACCACTGAGATCTCCTATTGAGTAGGAAACCGTCCCCATACGCTGCTCCTCCGGTGCTGAGTCGCTGCCCATTGCCCACTTGGTGAAAGGGTTAAATACAGAGAAAGACTTTCACACTCTGTACTGTGATGAGTTCATGTATGACAAATGTACACTTTACACACACTCCCGCTCTCATTCCATTGCTGTTCTCTTTCACTATATCATTATTTTCTCTTCGTGTTGGTTTCTATTAACTTCTCTCTCTCTCCCTCCCTCTCTCGTTTGGACATGCAAATAAGTAACGTCATCACCCCGCCCCCTCCTCCGAAAGTTCGCTATGGCGGAGCTGAAACTTTCAAACTTTCCCTGAAAGGTAGGCTCAGTTTTTATCACTCTGTCAGTTTGTTTTGCCTCTTCTTCCACTGTGAAAGTTTTTCTCGCTTATTCAATCAACAACCGCGTTTATGGACGTGGTTTTCAAACGGGGAAAACTCCGGGCCGTGCAGAAATAATGACTCAGTGTTTGGAGAAGTTTGTGTGCAGTAGCTTTAGCTTTAGCTCTAGCTCGGCTCGGGTTGATGAAGGACGTCGGTTTGGAGCCCACGGAAAAAGAGGGGGGGTCGAAAACAACGCCTTTTAGTGTTTTTTGTTCTCGCCAAATATACATCCCCACTCCGGGAAGCACTTGAGAATACCCCGAGTTGGTCCTGGTGTCTCAGAGCTGGATAAAAATACGTTAAATGTGCAGAACTGCAGTCAAACTTCAGCTTTACAGAGATGTTATGAGGTTTAGCTTAGCCTAGCCTAGCCGGCTCCTAATAGCGTAACAGAAGGGTTTCATATGTGCAAGGAATCTAGTAGAAAGAATGTAGACTTATACTTTGTTAGAAATCTAATGGTAGATTAAGATATTTTAAAGTTGAGTCATCTTATAGATTTTGTGTTGATCAGACTTTAACAGCCAGTATGAGGCCAGTGTTGAGTTACAGGAAAAGAGTAAAACAAAGTGGCAACATCACATTACGCAGTCTGCAATTATTTCCTCTCCATTTAACCCATTCGCTAAGTGTAACACTGACCAGCACCCTGGGAGCTGTGCGCGGGGACGATATCGTGCTCAAATGTACCTCAGTGGTGCCAGGTGGCACTTACAGGCCAGGGATTCGAACCCACGACCTTCTGATCGCAGGGCAGACGCCCTGACCGCTACACCGCCAGTTGAGTGAAGATAAATTAATTGTTTTAGTTACATTGATGGTTAAGGGGGGTATTGGATGTAAAAACATGAACAAAATTGCTTTTGTTGCAGAGGTGACATAGTGAACAGTTACTATTCCGTTTAATTGTTTCTGCAAAAATGAAAGTCTAAATAAATCCAATAAAAACCCTGGTGTGAGATCAAATGCTGGTGTATTAATACTGTAGATAAGTAACTGACAGTTAAGCGAATTGCTAATATAATAAATGGTGGTTAGGAGTATGTTATTTCATGTAGTAGTAGAGATCAGTAATATTGACATAAGTAGTGATAGTCACATGGTAAGAACATTACAAATATTACACATAAAGTGATTCAGCACCCATTGTGGTGGACGTGGATTGTAGGAAAAAAAACACATGACAGTGGTGATGATAGGAACCAACGGCCATAGTGTCTGCATGATATGTACAAAACATTAGCATTGCAGTTATAATGCTACATTTTGCAATTATGATGCCTTTTAATATATTAAAGGGCCTCTTTCATCACTTTTATTGACTCAGGAAGGCTTGAAGTATGGAAATAATATTTCAAAATAGTTGTTTACTCTCCCATCTATACAGTCTATTTATGGAATCTAAGCTGCTGTCTTCAAATTGGGGGTGGTGGCAGCCTAGTGGGTAGCATACTTGCCTCTGGACCAAGAGGTTATTGGTTCCCACCTTCAGCATACCACCACTGGGTTCCCGAGACTGCCCCCTGTAGCTAGGGAATGGAAGTCACTTTGGATAAATTCCGTAAATGTAGATTATTGCTTTTGTGATGCCACAAAACCAATAAATTTACAAACTTGTCCTTATTCAGCCTAAAGCAGTTTAGCCCAGGAGTTTTTAGTACCGTGCTTCCTGTTGAATGAGCTGCAACATGACCAGTTAGAAAAGAGATAATCTACATATTTAAGACTTAAGGAGCACAGGAACAAAAACAACCTGTTTAATTTTACAGTTGGAAAATGGTAATGTATGAATGACTTATGAATTTAAAAAACCTGAAGACTCATTTGTTCAGAGAGCATCTCCTTTTCTAATGCACTGTCTATATTCTTGCACCTCTACTCTCCTCTACCGCTTAGTACTCTCCTCTGGTTCTCACACGTGTTTCCTTGTGTCACTTTGGATAAAAGCATCTCCCAAGTGAATGCAATGTAATGAATTATGAATTATATTTTAGTTGCACAAACCCACACAAATGAACATTTACAATATTTGTATCTAGAGCGATGTTTATAGGCACTTTGTGAGGCACGCTTCTCATGCTGCTAAACCTAGACTTACATCAGGAGCTGGTAGTGGAATAAGATTCTACCAGAGATGTCCTATCAGATCACACAGAGAAGACATGGAGGACAGGTTTTAAGACGTTTGTGTTAGTTTTTTACATGAATATGCAGTTATTAGCCTAAGTTCTCAGTGTAGAAGTGAGACGTCAGTGTCCATTTGAAAACAGCGAGGCTCTCAGCTCTCACTTTTAAAATTGTGTAAAATGGGCCCTTTAAAAATGCCTTGGTGAATCAGTCACTTTAATGGTTGAAGATTGGCCAAAATAATTTGACTTTTTTTGGATTACATGAAGACCCAGGACCTTACCTGGAGCTGTGATTGGTCACTCTGTCAGAAACACTGATTGGTTAGTGGCCCACATTTGCATTGTTTTATTAAATATGTTACTTATTGTCTTGGTTGTATAACCTTGTGTTTTCAGGAACAAACGTGGTGTTTTCTGCCGTTGCCCAGATTGTTTTAGATGCTCTGTGAAAACTGTGATATTGCAGGATTACTTCTTGTAGATTTTCTATGGGTTCCAGAGTTTTTGTTCTCTTCATCACATGTGATATAATCAGCATTCTGTGTCTTCTGGTTGGAAATTTCAGTCAACTCTACTGGCGCGGTTAATGGATTACTCAAAACCATTGCAATGATTGGCATCTTTCAGCCCCACATCTGGAAATGCTGTTTAATCTCAGCACTGATTTGACGGATGTGATGTAGGTAATTAAGTTATTTTAGAGCGTCTTGGTGGTAATGACCTATATCTGATTATGGCCAAAACTGTAGGGTGGCTGTTGGTCCACTGTGATCAGAAGGCAATGGGTTTGAACCATAGGACTGCTAATGGCACCACTGAGGTAACCTTGTGTAAGGTACCATCCTCACACACTGCTCCTACGGCGCTTGCTGCCCACTGTTTCACTTGGTGAATGGGTTAAATGCAGAGGAGAATTTTGTGCTGTTCACGCTGTGTGCTGTGGTGTATTCAGGTATGACCAATGACATTTTACACTGAATGAGCAAGGTCTGTCTGAAGGGGCTTGGCAGCCTGTGATGACTGCCAGTTGGTTTATGATTTGAAACATTTCAGTTCTGATTGTAGTTCCTCATTTATTGCTCTTGTTCACTGCTGTTTTTTTGCTGCAGTTGTACTTCATTCCAAAAAGCTTTAGATTAGCTAATTAGTGTTGCTTGGGCTATCTGGCCCTTTAGATAAATAAGGAAGTGGTTCATATAAAAACAGAACTGTTTTAGTATATTTTCCCTAAATGTACATTGGGTTATGCGTAATCATCCTATACATGTTAAGTCCATGCCCGGATCATTACTCTACTTAATTGTTGTTGTTTTTTTCTCCCCATTTTCCTATATAAAGCTTCCAAAGCTTATCTTATCATGTCATACACCTCTTTAAGACAAAGGGGAAGTGTACATCAGTGTGGTTTAATACAAATCTTGCCCTAATAACCTAGTTATAATAAGCTGCAATAACAGGAGCAAGGAGGTATACTTAACATGGTGATTTCTAAGCTGTTAAAGTGAGCTTATAGCTAAAACATGAGCTACCAAATTGTATCTAGAAACAAGTTTGTAAGTTTAGCTTTGCTTGTAATTTATATCAAATCAACAGTTTGAACTGCATTTCTTTCAGATAGACAGGATGTTCGTTAATTAAAACCCCCACCCTAATAGCCTAATAACATCATAAGCTACAATAACAGTAGCCTGCAGGGTTGGTTAACATGGTGATTTCTTGGCTGTTAAAGTGAGATTATTTTTAAAACATAGCTTTTAAGTTAAGTTATCTTATCAAGATAACAGTTTTAGACAAAGGGGATGTTTACATCTATGTTTAATAAAAACCCCACCCTAACAACCTAATTGCATTAATAAGTTACAGTAACTGCAGCATGGAGGCTTACTTAACATGGTGACTTTGAGGCTGTTATTGTTTTAACGTAGACCATGAACTAACAAGTCATACCTAGAAACAAGTTTGCTTGTAAGTTACTGAGCTCAACCCTGAGTGGATTTTTCTCCAGTTCAAGCCGGCCTCTCTGTTGTTGCCACATTACTAGTCATGCTGCAAAATGGGTGCCCCTCAGCTTGTAGTCTGCTGTGGCCTCTTGGGCAATATTTGTGGCTTCTTTATTTATTTTTTTTACTTGCATCCTGAATTCTAGCTTAGATGGTGTGCTGGTGTACTGTGTATGTGAACATGTATTTATACTATCAGAAGAATGGATTATGATGCTGGAAGGTTATCCTGATTACATTAAATGTAGTTCAGTTATGATTAGTACATCTTCAGTAATGAGAGAAGGTTCTCGAGCTGTCTAGTCGTGAGTTATTGTAGTCTTCACAGTTATGTGACCGCACTGACAGAGATCTCTGAAGGGAAACCCTGGAAACCATCATGTTGTAGTAGATCAAGCCACTCACTTCTGTATGCTGAGGCCATTCTGGTGAGAAGAGTACGGCAAGGCGGTGCATTTACCACATTACATATTTTTATGCTTTTGCGGGTATTTGAACTGTTATTCAGAAACTAGGTACATCGCTTCAGATGCCATATATTGTCTTGGTAATTTGATCACTATTCTGGATACTGGTAAATTAGCTGCACTAATTTGCACTATTATACTATTAACACTACTATAGGGGATTGAAGGAAACAGTGGTCATACACTAACACTTGAAATCATATCAATAGGGCAGCTGGTTGCCTGGTGGTTAGGGAGTTGCCCCTGCAATCAGAAGATCATGGATTTGAATCCCAGGACTGCTAGTGGCACCAATGAGGTACCCTTGAGCAAGGTATTGTCCCCACACACTTTTCACCTTTAGCTGCTTCACATGGTGAATGGTTAAATACAGAGAACAGTGTTGTGCTGTTCACACTGTGGGCTGTGACACATGGACAGTTTACACTTAATCACACATCAGTTTCCATATTACCTTACATGTAACACATGCATTGAGAATATTGTGTTTGGTTCACTGTTTACACGCTACCTGATGGAAGAGTGTTTACAGCACACTGGATTTTCTCCACCACTGCACCGTTCCAGCAGCGTTCTACACAATGCTCGCATGGTGACTGTGGGAAAAGTTAACAAGCAGTGCGCATTTTGTGGCCAACATGAATTTCTCCAGTGGAGAAAATCTGTCCAGAGTAAAAGGTCTCCACCCAGATGATGTACGACTCTGGACAGATATTCCAGTATGTGGACAGCACTGTCTTGCTAGAATAAAGTAAAGGGAAGAGAGGAGAATATATTTCCCAAATTCAGCTGTAAGTGCATTTAATAACCTCACAGAATGTTGACAATGTTAGTAAAAAAAGTCTTTCAGTATATTTTGCCTTTAAAATCTGCTCTTTTTTCAGAATATATTGATTTATAGTGACAGCAATTTGTAAGTGTTATGTCTTTCATAAGCATTAAAAAATAACTATAAATGGTGATTGATGTGTTTTGTGTTTGTTTATTCATTTTATTTTGGGGCAAGATACTGTATTGGATATACACTGATCAGCCACCTCATTTAAATCACTGACAGGTGAAGTGAACAGCTTTGACTGTCTCGTTGCCGTGGGACCTGTCAGTGGGTGGGGTGTACTAGGGAGCAAGTGAATAGTCAGATCTTGAGGTTGATGTGATAGAGGCAGGAAAAATGGGCGAGTGTAAGGATTTGAGCAGTTTTGACAAGGAGCCAAACTCTGGTGGCTAGATTGCTTCTTCTGTGCATCTTTTGGGGGGTTCCTGGTATGGGACTGTTCCTGCTTTAACGTGGGGTTGTCTTGAAATTCTGAATGCTTTTGTTCTATAGATCTGTAAGATTATTCCAATGGAGCACCTCCAAGGAGCCTGGAAGACCTTAAGCAATGGGCTTGGAATTAAGGATTCTGTCTTTGAGAGCCCTTGCGTCTCCCCAACGATGGTACAGGGATTTCCCTACCAGCGCCGCTCTTCAGACGACAGCAAAATTGACTCCAAAACGAGCAGCACCATTCGAGTGTTCTTACCCAACCAGCAGCGCACTGTTGTGAGTGAGAAAGTCTAGTCACTAATTCACATTACACACTGTTCCCCAGTTCTTCTACACTATTTGTAATTCACATAGTAAAACTTCTATTCCATTGTTAAATCAAATATAAAAAAAATTGTGTATGTATATGTGTGTATATATGTGTGTGTGTGTATATATATATATTATATATATGTGTGTGTGTATGTATGTGTATATATATGTGTGTGTGTGTGTATAATATAATATAATTTTTTTTAATACATTTTTTTTACTATGCTTGAGTAATCACCCAAGATCTTTAGTTCGTCATCCAGTGATTACTTTCATATGTGATGTTTCTAACCTTAAATCTCAGCTATATACATCCTGTAACTAATACTTGGCTTGCTTTTACCACACACAGGTGAATGTGAGGTCTGGTATGACTCTCCGGAACTGCCTTATCAAAGCACTGAAGGTGCGAGGGCTTCAACCTGAGTGTTGTGCTGTCTACAAGCTCCATGCGGGCCACAGGAGGTAAGATCATTGCACTGTGTGTGTGTGTGTGTGTGTGTGTGTGTGTGTGTGTGTGTGTGTGTGTGTGTGTGTGTGTGTGTGTGTGTGTGAGATTTAATTTTTTTTTTGTTTGTTTTGTACTGGGCTGTAACCATTGATTATATTAGAAATTCGACAAATCTCCGTTCTTTTCATTATGAAGCCAGTAATCAAAGCTTTTAAAAGACAAAAACAATAGGCACAACTGAATGGTGTTAAATCATACAGAGCCTTTCAGAGACTCCTAGAAAAGATAAACTTTGTTAAAGAGATTTATGAATCTGAGACAGTTTACCAGCTGTTGATTTCTGGTGATTTGGAAAAAAAAACGGATTAGTACCTGTTTTTTTTTTTTTTTTTAATCAAATGATAATTTTTAGTCATGGAATTATGACTACCTTAATGAATTGCAGTGTAAGTGTTTTTGACATGATTAGACACTTGTGTACTGTTAAACCTCAACCCTTTGGCACTCGGAGTTGGTGTTTTGTTTTCTAAACCACAGCACTGAGGTGATGCAACTGGGTGAGTCAAGTGTTATTTTGTAAAAAGTAGAAAAAAAACAAACAAAACACAGCTGTTGGTGTTGAAAATAGTCTGCATTCAGAATCGGTATAATAATAAATTATATCCATTTAGTCTTGACAGGTGTGCATATCTCTGCCCCCCTACTTGAGCTGAGCCAAAGCTTTGTACTTTATATTATTACCCAGATTATTGCTCTGTCTTCTTTTTCTTTTCCTTGTTGCACATTGGCTTATTTATTTTTCTTTACTCTTGCAGTAAAAAGACTCGAATGGATTGGAACACAGACTCTACCTCACTCATCGGGGAGGAACTGCTGGTGGAGGTTTTAGACCATTTACCCTTGACCACACACAATTTTGTGAGTAACACTGAAAGCTTGAATATATACACTGTTTTGGATACTGAATTTAGTCCTTGGCCCTAAACATGCTCTCCCTCTCTCACTGTTCAATTTTCAGGTTCGGAAAACATTTCTAAAGTTGGCTTTCTGTGACATATGCCAGAAGTTCCTTTTGAATGGCTTTCGTTGCCAGACATGTGGATATAAATTCCATGAGCATTGCAGCACAAAAGTTCCTACGATGTGTGTGGACTGGACTAACATTGGGCAACTCCTGTGAGGTTCCAAATATTGTCTTTGTCATTTACACTTAAAATTTCTGTATTTCATATTTAGGTGCTGAAAGACATTTTGGTGAGGTTTTTGTTGGATTAGAACTGGTTGATTTTAATATGACGTGTTATACTATTAGTATGATATATGAATATACAATATGTAAAATGATATATTAATATATAATATTAGTATGATATTTATTGTAGTAATACAGTATACTAATAATATTGTATTGGAATTGTATTTAACTACAATGGAATAATTGTAGTCTACAAAGATTACAACCGAACCCTTGACATATGTTTAGGAAACGATAAATTTGTGTTTTTCAACATTAGTCTTATTTGTTTCATGTAGCTGACCCGTAGTGTAAAAAATCACAGAAAGAAAAGATTACAAGCTGATCAGTACTAGAAGTCCAGAAATGAGTCATTTAGTTTCAGGTTTCAAGGCCAGATGAGACTGATAAAATACCACCTAAGTGTTGTGATGTGAAGGTTAAAATGTGGGGAAGTTGAAATGTATGCATGATAAGTATAGACTCTAGTATCTCAGTATCTGAGGGGAATTTGAGCTGCTTCAGGTTTGACAGATAAGAATTGCTTGCTAATTTCTATATCACTTACACAGTGTTATGGAATTTTATCTGATGTGCAGTGATATATAGACGTTTGAACAGTCCTGGTCAAATTGCATGTTTTGTTGAGTAAATTAATACAGTTCTTCTACCGAGAACACATATACAAATGGCATTTTAATACGTTTCTAACATATTGGGTGAAAAAAAACTGAAACATAGAATGTGACAGTTTTGGAACAGGGCACATTTGTTATTTGACTAGGGCTGCCCGAACTGCTGACTGTATGTTTTAGAACTTGCTCATGTACAGTCAGCTTGTTCATAATAATGGGAATGTGATGATTGTTAGAAATTTGAGAATGCTGCATAACTGCAGTATATCGGTAGGGCTGCACATATGTTAATCTTGTTTCACTAAGCAAAAAACACATTAAGTCGCAGCACCAGCATGTACTGAAAAATTTGGCACACAATGTGGGTCAGCGAGGAGGAGGATTGATGATTGTTGTTCATTTTTCTGTCCAAGAGCTGCTGCTTCTGATATAGAAAATCAGCCTAAATAAGTCACTCAGTCCTTTACTTTAACAAACGTTAACTTGTATTTCTGTGTAAAAGTAGTTCTTAAGTAGTTAGCTAGTGCTGCTTTTACACAGAAATTTCATTAAAAGTTATGAATGGATTTGTGAATTCAGTTCATGTAAATGGTTCAAACACAAGCAGTTCTCCATGTCTAAGCCAAAATTCACCTTCAGATACTCTTAGAATGACTGTTTAATACTTGTTTGGTAGACAAATTTATCTTGACTGTATTTGTTTTGTCAGGTTTTTTCTGACCTCTGGTGAAAGTGGGGCTCCAGCTCTGCCTAACATGACCTCAAGAAGAATGAGGGAATCCCTCTCCAGAATCCCCAGCAGGTAAAACCCCTTACTTATCTTCCGTTTCACTGACGAGGTGTATTAAACTCTGCATCATTTATTCTGTGCAAGAACTTCATGTTCACATTCAGTTAAATTTCAGCATGCTTATAGCCCAAGTGTGTGTGACTGATGAGGATCAAGATTGCTCAGGTTTATTCTTGTCTTCCAGAATTTTAACATGTTGACTGAAAGTAATTATAAGATGTAATCAAGGTTAGTAAGCTCAAATAAAAATGTGAAGGGACAGTTTTGCCGTTACTAGTTTAAAAGCTTTTTGTGTTTAAATGGGTAGATTTTACAAAATACACAAAGTAACATGGTAGTTATGTACTGTTGTTTAAAATTTTCAAATTCTGCAGTTTAAAGATTCAGTTTTCCCCGATTTGTCTTTTTCAGCAGCTTTATAGTTCATTTTATCTTAGGATGCACATGACCTGTCTGGTCAAGATGAGTGGACATAGTGATGAGAAGTGAAGTGTTGTATTAGCTCCACTAGTTACGTTAAGTCAAATGATTTTCAGTGTTATGATAATGTAAGGGCTTTTCTTGTTTTAAGGTCCATTTTCCCTTTGCCCTCTGGTTTCTTCTGATATTGGGGCAAATAAGATTTTACTTAATCTCTGCCGAATATTTTAAGTATATTTTCAAACAAAAAGACACACACACACACACACACACACACACACACACACACACACACACAGCTTTGGTCTGCGGCCTGCAGCTGATTCAGCAGAGTAGGTGAAAACATTATTAGCTGTGGCCTAGGACTGGAAAGATTCCCTGTTTCTGTTACACCCAGCGTTTTACAAATGCCCACAGCTCCAAGAACTGCTTGGGGCACACTGGGTATGAAAAGAGTGTATTGTTCAGTTGGTAGTCAGACATGCACTCTTCTTCAGTGGTGGAAAATCTGTAATACCGAATCTTCTGAATGGTGAATTTTTGTGTACAATTCAGACTTTCCTCAGAGTTGAATATAGGGTCATCCTGCCCTCCACAGTAATGTTTTAGTTTCCCCCTGAAACTGTTGAATTTTTAAAAAATTGTCCTTAAAAAGCCTTGTTTCTGAACCCTCTGTGTAGGTGGCGTTTTTAAATTGTTTCAGAAGAAATGCATTGGACTGGACAATTGTTTTTTAAATTGCAGTTTTCAAATCGGATACATTCAAGAAAAGCCTGAAGCTTAAGTCATTTAATGGTATTTCGTTTGCAATGTTAACGCTGGTCAGAAAAATCATCCTTAGGTGTTTTCCCCAAATCAATCATCGCTAGTTATTTAGTATTTGCCCTGGTACTGAAATACGGTCATGTTATAGTGTATTTGATCACTTTTCTGAAAGGACAGGACTTACAGTTCTAACCAGCCAAAGTCATAAATGTGGATTGGAAACCTCTTATTTAACAATTTTGATTCTGACGTATTGTACATGAGTACCACTCTCTGAAGATTTTCTTCTACTCCACGTACCAGGTATATATCTGCATTTAACTTGCTTTGTAAACCTCAGTAACACATTAGTTACTAAACAGTTGATATCTTTAGTATTATAATGCAGTTGACTCTCCCCCCCCTCAGGTACGTGCATCACAGCGCATTGATGCATTTTTATACATCCTCGCTGACAGTCATTTCATCGGGTGGCTAGGACGTACTTGGTGCTTTCACTTTGGCACAGTGACCACTGATGTTTCTTTTGTCTACCCTCCAGCTCGCTGCACAGACATTCGACTCCTCACGCCTTCAATTACTCCACTTCATACCCCCCCTCGGGAGGTGCTCTCTCACAGAGGCAGCGGTCCACCTCCACGCCCAACGTGCACATGGCCCTGCCTGTTGACAGCAGCCTGATCGAGGTAACAACGAGACCTCTCTCCTCTTCTCAGGTTTTCTTAAAGACGCTCTTTAAATAGCAAGGAGAACACCACTGGTCTTAAGCATGTCTCTGCCCTTATTTTCCCTTCTGTCTTCTCACTGTTAAATCTTTTCTTTACTTTTGCTGTGTAAATGTTCTTTTCTCACTGTATTTAATACTGTAATATTTCCCCTTTTCCAAGTTTTTCTGTGCATCATTAGCTGGTGTTGAGCTCTTTCAGTAGTCTTGGAGAGTAGTACTGCATGATATGGACAGAACAGCACCATTGCACTTATTGAATTGAAATTCATTTAATTTAGTTGGTTATCTTGAGTATCTCAATTCATCTTAACACCCAAATACTCATCTGTTTGGTCCTCTGCACTTCAGCTGCGCAGTGTACACAGAGAGTTTGATTAACAGCTGATCTGTCATATGAGATGTGGTGAAATAGAGATGACATAAAAGAG
Organism: Hydrocynus forskahlii; assembly: GCA_037974365.1. Taxonomy (NCBI): domain Eukaryota; kingdom Metazoa; phylum Chordata; class Actinopteri; order Characiformes; family Alestidae; genus Hydrocynus; species Hydrocynus forskahlii. The sequence goes on along the minus strand of JBBPCX010000141.1, from coordinate 31,426,560 downwards.
GAATTCCACCCATTTCAGTTATTGAAATGTAGAGAACAGTAGAGAAATGGAGAAAATTACTGACCCGGATTGTTAGAAAAGTGCTGGTTATAATCGGATGTTCTTTTTGTAATGGTAATGGTAAATTAGTCTTTAATTCATCCAAAAAAATATCAGTGGCCTTTGGGTACTCTTTCTTTACAACACCTTGCATGAAAGCCCTTCATTATGAATGGATTTTAAAACAAGAATTTTATATTTTAAATGTTTCATCCATCAGACACAATATTTGTAATCATTTCATGCAATAGCTTTGCAAGGGAACTTTTAGTTTATCAGAAAATGTTCTTTAAATGTGCAGAAATGATGAAAATTAGTGTAATGCTTGATTAAAATATGCAGTACTGTTTTACCCCAGTACTGGCCGTTCTTATTATAATAGTATTCATCAGGCCAGGACTGATGTTTGGAAAAGCTGGCCCATTTCTGCTCTAGACACCAGTTAGTGTCCTGTCCACTTCTCTTTTCACCCTCTCCTTCTCTCCATTTCCCTTTTCTCTTTACTCTGTCATTGTGCCTTGCTGGGGAGTAGCTAGATTGCCTGAATACTACTTCTAGCTCCTGGTGCCGACGATTTTGTCTGAAGAGAAGAGTAGGTATTGTTCGCCTCTTTGACACCTCTAGTTTTAAAAGTGCAATAGTTCTTGATTTAATCAAAGACCAGCAACCTTCCAGCAGCTGCTCATGGCCTGTTTTTAGTGTCTATTGTAAAATTTCCTTAGCATATAATGGGATAAATGAAAAGAAGGTTGTTGGAATTTATTGCAATGATGTTGACTCCCCTTTTGTTTTTAATTGATTTGTTTATCTTTTCTATATAGGATGCAATACGTCATGGTCATGGTCATGGGTCAGGTAAGTGAATGAGTACAATTGCATTCAATTACATTGCATTCAAAGATGGAATTATTGGATGTATTATATTCATGCTTCCTGGCATTAGTAAATGGTCATTTTAATTGTGTGGGTTTTTTTTTTTTGGGTGTGTTTTTTGTTTGTCTTTTACTGCAGCCGGTAGTTCTCCGAATCAGAGTCCAACTGGCTGGAACCAGTCCAAAGCCCCAGCTCCAGCCCAGAAAGAAAGGGCATCGTCCTTCAATTCTCAGGAGAAAAACAAAATCGTAAGCTCTCAAACACGCCGCTTCCTTTCTACACTTCCCCTTTTTTAAGCATATCCTGTGAGACATGTAAAGTGCTATCTCTAATAGTCTTTACGCCTGAACCTGTGACCCTTGACTTATGTGATTATTATTTAGTTTTAGAGGGAAAGAATTTCAGTGCTTTGTGTGTTAGTTTGCAAAATATAAAAATACATTAAAAATATTATGTAAAAAATTAATACAAAGAAGATAGGGTGCACCCAGATCATTTATAGTGGTTTTCAAGACAGTGGTTCTCTCTCTCTCTCTCTCTCTCTCTCCCTCTCCCTCTCCCTCTCCCCCTCCCCCGGC
>JBBPCX010000141.1:31379483-31410229 GCA_037974365.1 Hydrocynus forskahlii | reverse complement strand
GACTGTTCATTTTTTTGTAAGTCAGCAAACTTACAAATTCAGCAGGGGATCAAATAATTATTTCCCCCACTGTATGTGTATATATGTATGTGTATATATGTATGTGTGTGTGTGTATAAATATATATATATATTTTGTATTTGTCAGGCCTTCACTCCATTCATCACAGGACCACCGGTACACAGATACTGTTGAGAATCCATCACTTAACACAGCTCCCATGAGCATTTTTGTTTAATATACTGTCAAAAATAAGTTTGAATGGACCTGGCTCTAGTAGAGGTCTTGCATGATCTCCTTAAAGAGAGGGTGAAGGCAGATGTCCAGCTCTGTCTTTTTCAGCAGGTGGATGTTGCGGACGTGGTCAGTCACCAGGTGCCGCAGGTCCGTCATCTTCTGCAGGAGTTTGGCAAAGAGATGGGGAGACTTGGGGTGAAGAGCCTTCAACTGGAGCTCTAAAACCCTCAGGACCACATCCTGGAGCTCCTCAATAGCTTTAGCATTCCCCAAACCTGGCCGATCTGCAAATAAGGCCAAAAGGTGAAGCATAAGCTGGGTTCTGTGCTGTTTGATGTATGATAAACTACTAACAGAAAGGGATTTCATACCTCCACATAGGATGATTGCAGCGATGAAGAGTGCCTGGTCACAGTCTTCCAGCTCGAGTGCATTGAACTTGATTGAAAACTCGAACTTGGGCTCCATCATGTCGCAGAATGGCTTACGTAGGCTCTTGAGGAACTCGCGGGTCATGAAGACGTCACCGCCGGCTATCAGCACGCCGTCCTTGTTGGTTAAGTTCACCAGACGGATGATCATCACCTCAATGACGCTGTACTTCAACATGGTCACCTGGTCACTTATGTCCAACTCCACAAAGCCCGGGATGCTCTTGGCAAACTTTGTGACCTGCTGGACGCCCTCAGCCTGACGGAGCTGCACTTGGCGAAAGAAGGACAGCTCCACCTCTCCATTAGTCTCTTCAGATGGATCTGGGAACGGCTCTGGGGTCAGTATAGGGGACACTGGGGCCTGCCGCCGGTTTATTAACTCCTGTCCAGCTGTCAGAGAATTCATGTCATGGATGATGAAAGGCTAAGGGAGAAAAGTTGAATTATTACTAAAGGGTTGCACAAACCGGAAGAGGATGATTCAGCTCCATCGGGTGTGCAATACTGGACCTACATTTTATCAATTCTAATATTTTGTGGCCAAAATACAATTCTCAGGCTGTTCTCCAAAATAGTGGTGTGTTAGTTATTGGTGAATTATTTATTATATTCTTCTACTATGTTTTTCTTCTAAAGAGTTCTTCAAGGGTTCTTTGATGAAAGCCGTGATTTATATGTTGAACCAGGACACGAATCATTATGGTTAAATGGTTCTTCTCTGTGATAGATTCTTTGAAGAGCCTTTTCAAAAATGGTTCTCAGTAGCACCAAAGAAGGTAATTGTTACAAATCATTGAACATTTTTGGTCTTATGTAAAACCCTTCTTGCCAAGAGTATGGGAGTTATTTGAGTAATTGTGAATGATAGGAAAATAATTTTTGGTCTCAGTATAATTTAGTGTTGATTTGTAATGATACTGAATCATTGTCAGAGGTTTATTAATGGTTATTTGAGGTCCATAACTGGACCTGTATGTCAGCATTTCCCGATCCAGTCCTTAGCTCACGGTTGCAGAGACAATTAAAAATAAATTAAATTGTCTATGGTATCTGATCCAGGTACTGCCCATTTAACCATAGTTATGGGATGTGGAGAAACAGTCATGCTTTCAGACTTTACCCCTTCTAAGTACAGAATTCAAAGCAATCAAATACTCACAACTGTCTTTACCAAAGGTCACAATAATTATGGAGCAGATTGTAGAGTGTATGAGTCCAGATCTTACCATATGTTCAGCATCCTTCCCTGCTAAAATGGTCCTGGCTTTGCTTTTCGTCAGGGGGAAGTTTTTGAGGTAGGAGTGATATAAGTGCTTGGCGAGTGCTTGCAGGTTTGCAGACTCCGGGTCCTGCTGGCCGAGGTCTGCGCGGGATTCTGCTATCAGCTTGTCTCTCTCAGCTAACGGCGTCCTGCCAAAGCGAATAGCTTGGAGGAAAGAGGTGGAGGAGAAGAAAGCCTAAGTGATCATCTGTTCAGCTGCCGTTGGAAGGGTATTTTTTTTTTATTCTTCTTGTATTTTTTAATTCTTCTGCAGGCAATTTTTAAAATTATTTTCTGGAAATGCAGCCCTGTCCTAAATGGTTCTTTAAAACTGGATTGAATGAAAGAATATTCAGGCCTCACAATTCAGGACAGAAATTATATTTAGATGCTTCTAATTAAAGCACATGCGTTTGCCAAATGCCCTTGGTATGCTGTGTTTTGCACCAAGTGTTCTAGCTGCTATGATAAGTGCACCTTTATACACCTTTAAGTATTCAGGTCTCCTACACAAATATCATGACTGATAAGCATAGCTTAAGCCCAAATGTAATCTCTTTAGGTAAAGTGTTGTCTCCTCAGCTTTATTTCAAGCTTCTTCCCCTCAACATTTTCTCTTCAGGTAGCTTGAGATATCCATGCTTATGAATGCTGTCATTTTTGTACTTTCATTATAAAAAGGTGCCAATGTAGGTTCTTAGGAGTGATGCTATGGAAGTACCACTTTGGGATGAGTAAAGTAAAGTGACCCCTTATAGTCACGTGTAAACACACCACAGCACACAGTGTGAAATTCTTTCTCTGCATTTAACCCATTCAGCAAGTGAAGCAGTGGGCAGCTGCCGATGCAGCGCCTGGGGAGCAGAGTGTGGAGAGGGTACTTTTCTCAGTGGTGCCACTAGCAGTCCTGGAATTCAAACCCATGACCGTCTGAGCACAGGGGCAACTCCTGGACCACTAGGCCACCAGCTTCCCCAGTGCCACCCATTTACTGAAGAACCTCTCAGTAAAGGGCTGTTTAAAGAACATTTTTTGTAAAAGATTGCATAATTGTGAAGAATGTTTATAGTTAAAGGACCTCCACATAATTTAAGACACCAATTAAAAGCTTATTTTTGTCCAACAGACTCATTCAGGTAGCCTAAAATAAAGAGATAAGCCAGGAAAGGCATGACATTTGTCATTTGGCGGACATTTTTAGCCAAAGCAAGCTGGATCTGAATATCACAGAAGTAGGCGAATGTGGTGTTAGGAGTCTTGCCCAAGGACTCTAACTGGAGCGTCGCCCAGTGTGGAATTTAAACCCCACTCTCCTGCTTGGGAAGCAGCAATGATTTTTCAGTGAAGCAAAGTGCCTAAAATGCCCTTACTAAAGATAAAATCACTGAAATGTATGGCAATATGGTCACTGTATGCATTCATTTTACCACATTGGGGCTCAATCCCACACTGGAACACTCTTCCTAATCCCTATGTAGTGAACTCAGTTAAAATACTGTCTTCTACAGCTAAGAAATGCATAATGCAATCTAACAAACATCTGTGTAATAGAAAAGGCGTTTTACTTAATCAATCCACTCGGTGGTCCATGTAAGCGGTTTAAAGGTCAACACCATTTAGGGCACAAATAGTATTTTGAATGGACTTTTTCAAATGTATGTCATTTACATGTATAATAACAAATACTGCCAATAAAAAAGGCACAATGTGTTGTTGAGGTACATATTATTCACCTGGAAATGTGCCCATTTGGATCAAGTAGATCCAAAGCCCTTCTTTTTTCTATTAGCAATGCATTAGTAATGCAGTTCTGTGAATAAATTTGTCTTTAATTTGATTTGAAATGAACTTTTCACTCTATTATTAGGTTGCTGTTAGACAGGGTGGTCAGTGTAGAGCAATGGAAGCACATTTACATCCAGAATGTCTGAGCACTCAGACCCACCTGTATGTGACATGCCTGCTAAAACACATTTCTTGAAGCGACAGAACTGACACTTGTTCCGGCTCTTCTTGTGGATGCGACAGTTCAGGCCACAGTATTTATACGTGAGCTTTAAGTGAATCGTTCTCCGGAAAAAGCCCTGAAAGAGAGCACAGTATCAGTAAATCATGAATCACACTAGTAGTAACACAGTAATGGGTGAAGATTTTTGAGCTAAATGTTTGTAATTTACATGGTTCGAAGGAAAGAAAATTAGTTTTCAGGCAGATAGTTCTTATAGTTACCTATAAAGGCTAGTTAAAATCTTTGTTACACCACAACACAGCTTTAGTGTGGGTATTACCTTACATCCTTCACATACATGGACCCCGTAGTGGTACCCAGAAGCCTTGTCACCACAGACTCGGCACTCGATGTTCTGCAAAGCGCTAGACACATCTGTGTGAGGTTTGACACATGGCAGATTTTTTTCTGGAGGTTTTGGAGCCACTTGTATGGAATCTGAATGTAAAGAGAAGGTGAAGAGATCAGTTTCATCAGTTATTATTAAACAGGTTTCTGTTTTCTTTTATTTAACAGGGGGTAGGGAGCAACTTCAGCCCTTATCAAATGAATGTTCTGTGAAATAATGATTACAGTAAACTTATAAACTTAGATTCAATTATTGAACTGCAGTGGAACATCTTGGTACATCCAGCATTTATCAGAATAGAAAGTTTTTAGACTCTGATCTTCTCTTTTTAGTCTGTTGTTATTGTCCTTGTTGTCATTGTTATTTACTCAGATTTTTCTGTTATTTGATCACTTACATTTTAGTTATTATTATTATAATATTATTAGGGGAAAGAATTTTGCTCCAAAACACACACAAAAAAGTACAGTTAAATAGAAAATGAAATGCATTTTTTCTGTATTTTGAAAGTAGGAGGGTTGAAGAAAATCACTTTTTTATTTAGCATGAAATGTGGGAAATAGTTAGTTTGTGTTTGTATAAAATGAATGTAAGCAAAACTTTTATCATCCACTTTTGCTGATTGCCACATTTCTGAATAAAAGCATTCATCTTGTAATTACCCTGAACATATTTGTACATCTCAAAAGAGGCAGCTGTCAGCCTCCCAGCTTCAGATCAGCCTTTCAAATAAAGAGGTAGTGAACCGTAATGAAAGATTAAGCTCATGTCTTATGTACAGGATCCCCCAACTGCACAGGAAGGGGACCGCGTAGATGTGTTTCAAAACATGCAAATCAGAGTTGAGCAATAAAAATCATCTGACTGAGAATGTAATATTGTTGCAGTTCACAGGGCGGGACTGTCTATGGATGGCTGTGGCATCATAAGTGATCAAACCTGTGACTTGTTTTTAGAGACTAATTCAGTTTTATTTACCCATTCTAGTAGCAAAATTTCATGAGGAAAAATGCTATTCTTTCTGAAAGGTATGATGTAAAATAAAGGGGCATTTGGCAGATGCCCTGATCCAGAGCGACTTACAATCATTAGTTACAGGGACAGTCCTCCTGGAGCAGCTCAGGGTTAAGTGTCTTGCTCAAGGACACACTGGTAGAAAGTGGGGGGTTTGAACCTGCAACCTTGTGGTCATCGGGTTCACAAGCAAGTGTTTTAACCACTAGGCTGCCACCACCCCATGTAAAAAAATAGCCTTAAGCCTTAAGGATCAGAAGAAATAGGTCTGTGCTTAAAATATAGGCATTGTTGAATTCAGAATCAGAATCAGAAAACTTTATTGATCTCGGAGGAAATTGCTTAAGAAACATTGAAATAACTCTCTCTACCCACATGTTTAGAGAGGGCACAGCTTACTAATATTAAATAAACTGAGATAACTGTTGAAAATTGGGAAAAGAAGATTAAAAACACAAATACAAAGACAAGACATGGAGCAGTCAGAACATGCTGCAGCAGAATTAAGTCAATTTTGCTGAAAACACCAGTAAGTAGTATCAGCCATCTGAACTATGCAAAATAAATTATCCACAGCTTCTCTATCTTCATTATAGCTTGTTGTGTTTGGAACTTTTCAACAGGTAAGGGATAAAGAACCAAGGCTAATCAAGCTTACGACAAACCAAAACTTAGATAGTCCAAAACTATAGGACATAATTTGTGGCATCAAATAGTAAAGTAAGTAAAGTTTATTTACAGCTCCGTAAAAAAAAAAAGAGACCACTGCAATTTATTTTTAAATCAGCATCTCTATGAGTATGACAACCATTCCATGCCAGCGTCTGTTAAATTCCTGCACAAGCACCTCATTCATTATTCAAATTCTGTTAACACTATCATTTCTTTTATTTTGATGTTTTGTCATTGCCTTAGGTTTTAAAGAACAATATTTTTATTTGGAAATGAGGAGAAGTATGGTCACAAAGCTGTTCAGTTCAATACTTGCTCAACAGAAACTGAAACTGAGAAACTGAACATTTTTGCAGTGGTCTCTTATTTTTTCCCGCTGTATACAGTGCCTTTCTCAGACAGGAGCCACAAAGTTCTCTACCCAAAAGAAGAAAAGAGAGTTGAAGTTTGCATGAAAGTAGAGGTATGTTTTGTGACGACTGCTATAAAATGCGTTATCTTATTGTCTGACACAGTATTACGTAATGGAATGTTACGACTGAGAGCCCAACCCTGTTCTTTTCATCTGTCTCACTGAAGAACACGCACATTCAGATCTAGCACAGGTTTCTCAATCAGATCAGATTCATCATATTCAATGTATAATTTGCTTAGAAATAAAAAGGTTTACATACTTGCTCTTTTTTTCTGGAGATGTATGTGTGTCACCTCCTCGCTGGGCGCAGGTTTGTCACTGATGTCCTGATTGGAAGCTCCTGAGATGTCTGCTGTTAGTAAGAACTCTCCATCAAACTCACAAGCGGCGGCCTCATCCAGTTCAAAACTCATGTTCCAGCCATCTGCATGGCTGCTGGCTGAAGACATCGCACAGCTGGCCATAACACACTGCTCTGCTGGGAGCCACAACCAGGTCAAGAAGTGAATGATTCATGATGTTTGTCAGTCGGGTGATCTCAAAGGTCTCCTTTTCAATCATTAACCTGGGTGTGAGTATTTTGTCAACGTGCTCCGAATATGTGTACTGTCCACACATCCAAGCTAGATATTCTGTTCATCCCACTGTCAAAATTCATGAATTGGCCTGAATTAAAAAATGTATATGTTGCATATTAAGCAGTTATTCTGAATTCAAGACACTGAGTGTGATTCTTTCTGAGTTCTGGTGAAATTTGGTTTAATTCAGTTCAGTTCAGTTTTATGAACATAATGCTTTTCACAACCAATGTTGTCACAAAGCAGCTTTACAGAATCCAGATCTGAGCCCACATTGAGCCAAGTCCGACAGAGTGAGGAAAAACCCTAAGCTGGAGAAAGAAAACTCGGGAGGAACCAAGACTCAAAAGGGGAACCCATCCTCCTCCAGTCAACCTGAGTTTCAGGTAAACCCTTACTTCCTTTCCAGACTGAATAAATATTCACTGACTGGTCAGTTCATTACAGAAATCTACCTTACCTACTCATTTTATCATTTATAATTATTTAGGTGCACTTTATAGTTTACAATTACTGTAGTCCACCTGTATCTCTGCATCATTTATTAGCCCCCTTTACCCCAATCATCAATGGTCTGGACCACCACAGTGGGCAGGTATTACAGTGAAATGGTGTTTATCCTTTATGCTGTCCGCTTCTGGAACCAACTGCCAATCAGTATCAGATGTGAATCAGCTGTAGCTCTAACAAGCTCCTAAAACCTGCGCTATTCTCCTCTGGCTTCTTCTAAATATCTGCTCCTCTGCTCCTCAACACAGATTCTGTACAAAACCAAAACCAAAAAGGCATGATGGCCGAACAAAAACACAATCAACAGAAGACACAAAAGGAGCAGGAATCATGAGGACAAAGGTGAGGGTAAATGTGATGGTTGACCAGCAAAACCTACATGAACTCAAAGAATTTAAATACTAAACACACTTGGACACAAACCAATCAAAAACCCCAATCACTTAATCTAAATACATCACAGCTGACACAGTGACCTAAGACACAAACATACACCCATAAGTTCAAAATAAAAGTATCAAACAAAAACCCCTGCCGTAACAGCTTCTTACTATTTTTATTCGTGATATTTTTATTCAATTCCTGTAAAGCACATCGAATGTCCTTTGTGTATCATCAAGGGCTATAGAAATGAACTTGATTTGACTAGTTTCAGCCAACTGAAAGGAGAAAAGTTTAGCTGGAAGGATGGAAGAAGGCATAGTAGCCTTACTACACTAGTTAAAGCATTGCCAAATGCACCTTGGTATTTCTAACCAAGCTTTATTTTTAACTTTCTTTCTTTTTGTACACTGTGCGATCCAGTCCGCACTTGTGAAGTCTTGTGTTGCGTTATGTACTGTGTAAATGGTTGAAATGACTTCTAATTTGAACTGAGTTTAACTGAATCCTATTTATCAACTAAATTTGGTCACAATTATGGTCCAGATGGAATCTAACATACTTCTAAATGTTGCACCTCAACTGTGAATCAGAGGTTCTTGTTCCTCATTGCTCACTTACAGGCAGAACTCCATTGAAGACTGTTCCTCATTTGTTAACTTCATCAATAATCATGGACAAATACAACCAACTCCTCTTGGCAAAAGAATGAGCACATCCAGTGCACTTTTCTCATATGTATCGCAGACTATTTAATTAGAGTGTACTGATTAATGCCTTACTGGCAACGGCTTCTTTACACAAGACAGCCAATCCAGTTAATGCGTATCTGCTTTGGTAATGGATTGCTGTAACGTCATGATTTATTGACCTGTTTTTTTTCCTGCTCAGTCATGACTGATCAGTACATTGTGTTGCACACTTCTAGTGCTACTGCAGCTTAATTTCATATTTAATAAATTATAATGCTTTATTTGAAAGCTACTTACTTCATGAGGTGCACATTACCATTTAATAACATTCATAAGGCAACATTTGAACATTTATAAACAGCTTTTGCGAGTAAACACGATGATAGATAATAGATGTAATGGTATTAGATGACAGATATAATGGGTTCTTGTATTTTTTAATGTAGTCTTGCGACTTTCTTGTACCTGACCAGTTATAGTGCTATAAATGGAACACATATCTTCTGCTTTAGTTTAAGGCCCTTTATGTCAAGCTTGCAATTACTAGTGCAAGATGTCAGTAAGTATTCAAGTATTGCTTCATAAATGGAGCTGTTTAGGGTGTTTCTCTGCCTCTCACTCTGTGGGATTCACTCTAGCATCCTTTACAACCCTGGATAAATGGCTCAGATAATAGATGGATGGATCGATGGATGCATTATAAATGAATTATTCAATGCATGTCAAATAAAGTCCTATTGGAAAATCCAAAGGTAGCTGAAATGAAAAGATAGGCTGAAGGCAGGATGTATGCATGTAAATGTATTACTTCAAACAAGAAATGAAATAAAACAATGCTGCAATAAACATCAGAAACTACAAAAAGAAGGGACATAATCGCAACTTGATAACAGGAAAATGAAGCAAGGCACACTGGTTTAGGGATGAAGGACCAGCCAGAGACACGAGACACTAAAGTACACATATTATACACAGGGCAAGAAGAGGAGACAAGAGCTGTAACGACAACAAAAGCACATGGTGAACATGAACATAAAGGAAAACCAGACAGAGACCAGAAACGAGGATAACGCAGGGGAAGACATTACACTATAAGAGATTTTACACACAAATATGTCTTAATTTTTTACAGAAACTAACAAACAAACAAATAAATAAATAAATCCAGAAATCTGTTATCACTTTTTAGCATATGCCAGGAAGTCCTTTTCATTTTTGCAGAGAATTGTGCAGTTTGTGTAGTTTGTTTATTTGTTTTTTGTATTAGTCCTCAAAATGCATGTTTTAATGCATGAAAATTAGAAAAGACATGAGTTTTTCAGATCATTTCTGAATCTGAAGGCTTTTTGGGAGGTTATTTTGTTATTATGGGCTGAGATTTCTGGATCTGTGGTGGCTGCAAGGGGCCTTTAAAGCTTGTAGGTTGTTTTGTTGTTCAACAAAAAGCAAATGTATTTACTTCAAGCACTTTTTACACTTACTCTTTTAATAATGAAGGTTTGTTTTACTATAAGTAGCCATACAGCACCAGTAGGATCCATATGTGAGCTGATTTGTAACTCTTCCATTTCGTTGCTTAGAGAATGTCTTCCATTTGCACAGTCTTCGGCCGTCTTCATCTCCCATCTCTGATGTGTGTAAACTGATTTTCTTACCTGTCTGTGGTGTTCTGGTCCTACTTGTGGGATTCTGTGGCCCAACCTACACATGTATGGCCATTCTTCAACGCAAACAATTCAACAGGAGCGTGCCCAGTATTTCTGGTATTTTATTTATTTATTTTTTACCTGAGGTCCACTTAAAACATTTGTGTAGTTTTATTTACCAAAAACAGTCATATATCATTTTTCACAATTTATCCCCCTTTTTTGTTTTTATCTTCCGTGTTATAGTTACTGTACATTCAAGACTGATCTATGTGCATCTACAGGCTAAATTTTAAATGACCTAGTGATATTCTGTTTTGTTGTTTTTCTTAGAGAAAATAAGTACATATCCTCTACAGAGAGCACACTTAATTCTGTCATTTGCCTGTATGTTAAATTCGGCAAATAAACAGTAAATGTGCAGAGGTGTGTTCTTTTTATTTTCACATAGAAAATGTAAAAAACAACAACTGACAACACCCAGATATTTGCATAAGATTGCAAAAACTGACAGCCCTGTACATCCTAAAATCAGTCCAAGCTGAAACTCTCCTTATAACATCAGTGCAAGTGGTGGAGCTAAACTGCTGTAGGATGAACAATTTGGTACTGAATATGTAAATGAACTATTTTTTGAGACACCATGGAAACAGTTTTTAGATTTTCATGTATCAACAAATTGGACTGGGCAGTGAAAGTTTTTTTCTACTGTAAAAGTGCTTACATACTACATCAAAATCTTTTATTTAAAAAAAAATGTTTCAGATAAAATGGGCCCTTGAAGCCTTAGTCTAGACATTTTACCCTGAAGACTGCTCGTCTCAAGAAAGATGGGGACAAAACGAAGTTCATAGATAAGTGTGGATCACAGCTAGAGACAGACAATGAATTTATAATCTAGGTGGATTTCTATACCTGGGACCAAAACTAATATGAGAACATCACAGGGCAAGTTAAAGTACCTACAACTAATTCGACATTAAACCACACAGCAGAAACCAAAACCATTTAAGACGCTTAATTGCTAGTTACACTGGCCTATAAAAGAGCCTACAATTACTTGACCTGTGTTACATGCAACTATATGTTGCTATCCCACTCAGATGGCATAGAAAGGATTTACACATGCATTTAACCAGCAACTATAGCACAAAAAGAAGGAACAAAGCCATTCACATGTAGGATGCAAGCAATAGTTTGGTTTTTCTCTAACTCTGTATGCAGCCAGTTGGCCAAGACATGTTTGATGACTGAAGTTTGCTTCTTTAGTTTTGCTGAGGCTAATGTAGCTAAACAAATAATGTAGCTAAAGCAAATAATGTCCACAAATTAGCATTGTGCAAGCTACATATGTAAATCATCACAAACTATGTCAAGTTGTTAAATAAAATGAACCAAAGCAAATGCAATAACATTGTTGGCATCCATTTTTAATACACTATATGGACAAAAGTATTGAGATACCTGACCATTATACCAACAGGGACTTTAAAGGGGACATATTATGCAAAACTCACTTTTTGCATCCTTTTGTATTTCCATTTGGGTCTCTACTGCTCCTATAAATACTCCATCCATTTTCTGTGAGTCAACTGAAAGATTTTGGTATCAGGAATCATATGCTTCTATGAGCCGTTTTACCGTTTCCATGAACATGTTTTGTATAGTCCATAGACCTATTACAACTTGTAATATGTCCCCATTAATGAAATTACATTCAAATACATAGATGGAGTTGCTCCCCTCTTTGCTGCTCTAACAACTTCCACTCTTCTTGGATGGCTTTCCACAAGATTTTGGCGTTTCTGGGGGAATTTGTGCCCATTCATTGTGTAGAGCATTTATGAGGTCAGACACTGATGTTGGACGAGAAGACCTGGCTCACAATCTCCGTTCCAGTTCATCCCAAAGGTGTTGGATGGGGTTGAGGTCAGGGCTCTGTGCAGGCTAGTCAAGTTCTTCCACACTGAACTCATCCAACCATGTCTTTGATTTGTGCACTGGGTCATAGTTATGCTGGGTCCACAAAGTTGGAAGCATAGTGTTGTCCAAAATGTCTTGGTCTGCTGAAGAATTAAGATTGTCCTTCACTGGAAGTAAGGGGCCTAGCCTAAACCCTGAAAAACAGGGATGTCCCAATACTTTTGCTCATATAGTGTATGTTTAATAGATCATAGTGAGTCATCCAGTGTAAGAAACTACACAAGCATACCTAAGATCACCTAGTGCGTGATATTTTAGACATGTAGTTTGCTAACTGGTGGGGTATAAACTACAGAAGCAAATTACAAACATCAAACTATCGCATTAAGCTTGAGGCCTACAGTATACACTGAATGGGAAGGTACGGATGAAGTGGGACAAAAATTACAATGTGAGTAACATTTTTCCATGATTTTTTGCTCAGTCACTGAAGAGACTGGCGAAAGACTCTCTCAGGCTCCGGACGGCCTCAGCTCTGACCGTATCCTCACCAGCCGAACGGAAGAAGGGCTTGTTCCTCAGACCAAACGCACTGGACAGGGACTGAGACTTACTGAGGACAAGAAGAAAAGAAAGAAACCAATTTTAAAGGGGACCAAAAACACACAAGTTGTTGTTGCAAGACCCTTTTTATTTAATGACTATGCTTTTATTACTATGCTTGTAAGACTGATATGTGTAAATTCCCTCTGTTTTGATTGGCTGCCCTATATTCTGCCTCAATCAAAGAGCAACCTAAGCTCAAAGACGTGGGTAAGAAATCATTTTTGGCTGAATGGATTCTTAGGAAAGCTGCAGTTATCCATTTGCATTTCATCTGCCAGTGTTTAATCACTTTCCCCATGACTTCCACTCAGATAAGTCTGTTATACTTCACCATGACATGTACATAGTATTTAATTTGTTACACACCCACTCAGCAGTGAAATGCAGCCTCAACATGTAACCCATCCTAACACCCGCGAGCGCACACACACACACACACACACACACACACACACACACACACACACACACACACACACACACACACACATTAATTGCCATATATTTAAAAATGACATATGAAAAATGTCAGTATAGGTTATGTTATTTAAAGTGATATAGGCTGTCATACTTTATAACAGTTTCTCTATATATAGGCATCTGAGAGCTTGAGCTTATGGCGTACTGTATGTTTTACATGGTTAGGCTCCTCAATGCAATAAAAAATACATCAAAAAAGGCTTACTTAAGTGGTGGGTGGGCCTGCTCCTCCTTCCCCACTGGTGGTTGTGGTTCCTCAGAAGTAGGTTGCCTGGAATCAAAAGCCCGTGGTTGGCCTAATACTGGAGGAAAGGGGGGCTCAGCTGGACTCTGGCGCTTACTCATAGGCTGAGCTGCTGTCACTGAGGGATCTGGAGACCTGTCCTGTGCCTTGGTTTTAGTATTCCGCCGCTTTGGAGGCAAAGGCTTGGCAGGCTGGATTTGTGGTGGTGACTCTGGTGGGCCACGGTTATCTTCTCTTACTGTGTAAGGTTGCTCTGTTGTGAGAGCAGTTGGGCCTCTGACTGGGGGATTGCTAGGTGCCCCAGAAGAAGGCCGATCATTTGGAGATACTGATCCTTGGGGATCCGAGTGGCCCCCTATATTTTGTGTGAGAAACACTGCGGTATTAATACATGCATTAATACACATCGCCGGGTGTTTCATTGGGAAATCCAACGCCCTCTCATTCTGCCATGTGAAACTCACTCTCATTACCACTGTAGGACACAGTAAACACTCAAAGCCAGTGCGAGAGGGGGTGGGGTGGGGGTGGGTTATGCCTGTAGCGAACACTAATGCAAGAGGAGCGAAGAAAATAGAGTAAACTTTTTTACAAAATTGCAGAACATCACTTTTCATGCAACAGAAGCAGGGAAATGAGAAGGTGGCATGCTCTTCAAATTCAGCACACAGGTTTCCTCACAGAGGGATTAGATATCACAGTTCATGGTAATCTATATGCAAATCTCCTTATATTGTGCCCAGGATGAGTACTAAGCTCCCACCATCAGCCTCCTTATTCTGCAGATGGGTATATTGAGTGTTTTCTGCTGTGTTCACGATGACGTTTTAGTATCTGTCAAAAAACAAAATACTGAAAAACGTTTTTGCAGCCGGAGATCACGGTCATATC
This sequence comes from Hydrocynus forskahlii, assembly GCA_037974365.1. Taxonomy (NCBI): domain Eukaryota; kingdom Metazoa; phylum Chordata; class Actinopteri; order Characiformes; family Alestidae; genus Hydrocynus; species Hydrocynus forskahlii. The sequence goes on along the minus strand of JBBPCX010000141.1, from coordinate 31,395,888 downwards.
CCATGTGACTGGGACGTAAGTGGGCTATTCAAACATGAATGCTCATCAATGGAAATTGCTTGCGGCCATTGTCCTTAAGGAAACAAAACGATCTTTAGAGTTTCAGATTTTTAGATTGTTCAGCTGTGGAAGTAAGCTGACAGGAGGTCAGTATTGAACTGACTGACTGAGGCCCTGTCCTAGACAATTTTATTTTATAAAAAGAACAGCAATTGCCTGTAAGCTTTCAGTGTTTGAATAAGTTCCAGTCAGTCGATCTCCATACGCAACATGTATCAATGCCTTATTTGATGGATACTAAAATGTGAACATGACCATAATCCCTTAAATGGCCAGGGCTGCCTGTGGCCCCAGGATTCCATTCCTTACTCCTATAACTTGAAAATAACTTGGTCAGTTTGCATTGTTTTGCATATAATTACTGAAGGATGTATTGATCCTGAGAATTAACAATTAATCCCAGCAACAAATGTGCACAACAGTACACTTTCTAATGTAGTCCTGAGTCATACTCGTTGTCATGCAGGATTGAAAAAACTGACTGGCGAACACAGAACAGATGTATATTGCGATGTAAGCTTTATTGCCTGTGAGAAAGGAAGAGATCACAAATGCACTGACAACGTTTTCAGCATTTGTTCTGGTATTTTTCGTATTTTGTCCTGCTTTTTCTTCACTCTGACTGTTAAGGTACTTGCTCAAAAGCCGATGTCTCTCTACATCACAGTCTGAAATCTAAATATAAGATCAAGCTGAGCAGTGTGGCAGCTAAATTCAAATGGGTTCCTCTAAACTCATTCAGATAGAAACAACTCAGGCTCATTAAGTGCAGTCTTACAGCTTTCGGTACCAGTTTTTAACAAGACCTCGTCCGCTTGGCCTCACCATTTCCCTTCAGGGGAACCATCTTAAGGGCTGCTGCGTTCCTACATTAGCATAAATGAAAAAATAATCTGCTGAACGGCTGTGGGACTGAGTGAACACAGGCATCGACTTCAGCAGCTGAAGCAGAAATCATTGCTATCTGACACATTTCCCTTTTCACACTCGGAAAATTGGCAGATAAAGCTGCTGAGGATAAAATCTTTAAAACAGTGATTATTTCAAGCCATAACTTTTGATTTGCTATGTACAGTCTGGGATTTGTGTAGCAAACTACTCCATCTGTTATACATGATTCTAGATGCATGCTACTTCTTTACTCTGCCATCTTGCTATCTTACTTGTCAGCAAGCTAGCTAATAGGTCTTCCCTTCTTTAGATGACTGATAGATCTTTGTTTTTTTTATTCTGCTTGCTTGTCAGTTAGTACACTGAAGACGTTTCTACTAAAAACAAAAAAGAGAAGGCAATAAAAGGAAATTAAACAGTATTCCATACCATAGATGGATAAAGCACTTATTCATATGTATGGATGTTCAAACTTTTTACAGTTTGATCTGATCTGATCTATTTTACTGTAGCTAACCTAGCTAGTGAGCAAATTAGTTTATACATCTTCATTTCTTTACTCTTCTATCTTGTTAGTCTTCATATCTTTATTCTGCTGTCTTGCTAGTCAGCAAACTAGCTGATATTAATACAGTACTTTACTCGGCAAGCTTACTATTAACAAGTATTCATGGCTAACAACAAAAAATAAGGGCCAAAACCACAATTCTGAACCAAAACCTAGGCAAGCATGAGCGAGTTCTGACTGAACAAATCACTCCTCGCCATCCCCTCATCCTCATCCCACTGGTGGCAAGTCGAAGTTGGCGAGGGCTGGTTAAAAAAGGATTGAAAAGTCTACTGTACTCTTTCCTACAAACGTGTTTGTATCTCATATGTTGGCTCTATAGCTTAAAATGGTAGCGCACAGCATTTTGGAAATATGGTGATTTACACAAATACAGTACATTTACAATTATATCAAACAACTGTGTTTAAGGATAGAAATGTACAACATTTTCAATGGAATAATATCATGCTTCCTTTGACAGAAGAGTTCTACATATAGGGGCACCTGCATTAGTATAAACCAAGGACACAAATATTAATATCCTACTAATGCAAGCCTCATTGCATCAAAATTCATTAAAAGACACACACACACAGTATTATTCTCAACATCAACATACATTTTACATAATTTTTTGTTTTCTTTTCTTTTCTTTTCTTTTTCACCCCGCATGCATTAGAATGCTTACCCTCTAAAACATCAATACACGGGGGAAACCTAACCTCTGGTCATGGTGAAGTCCAAAATACAAATTTTCAGGACTACAATCATGAATATTATACCTCTCTGTGTGGCTCTGTGGCAAAAATAGTAAGTACATGTACATATTGCACTTAGTATTGACCGACATAAATAAGGCAAACAATTCAAGGAATGGCAGTAACACAAAGACGTGTTTGAACGTAGTGCGACTCTGCACCATTTACACCGTCATCACAGTGACATTCGTACACACGGACTAGAACAGGGCAAACGTGAGAATAAAAATACTTCCTCTTCACATCTCCATTATTGTCTTGTGCTAATATGGCTTAAAATATAATATCTGACAATTTATCATATATATATATATAGACTGTTTGTTAAAGGCCGGTCATTGAATTCCTCCTTGTTTCTCAAAAGTAAACCATTTATAAATACCCTTTCAATAGACCCTTATACCCTTTCTTCATTTTGTATTCGGACCTTAATCTTCAGTAACCACTCTAGTGCAATCACAGCCAAACCTTCTAGCTGCCATAAATGAAAGTGATACAAATAACTAACTAGAATTTAGAAGAAAAGGTAAATGCTTTGGCTCAAATATACATATATACACTTACTGGTCATTTTATTAGGTACACCAATTTTTTATTGCGTTCTTCTCCCCAAATTTTTCATGTCCAACTCTACCCACCAGCATTGACTGATACCATCAGCAGTGGGAGGGTGAAGGATTATAAGAGCCTCCTCCAAGTCACCACACAACATCACTGGACAGTTTATTATGCTTGGAAGAGAACACTAACCACCAATTCTGATATATCAGCTATTTGATGCCCATACTGGCTAGGAGACAACTGCAGGCCATCCTGCCCACCCATTCCCGGTTACTGGACACAGATGACTGTGGTGTTGCCATGAACTGAACTCACGATCTCCCAAAGACAGCTGAACCACTTTGGACACCCCATTTTTGAAGTGAAAGTGAAAGTGACCATTTTGCCAGTATTTGTCCATTTTATCAGATCCACATACATCATAGGATTTTAGGATACCAGTCATTCTGGAAGGTTCATAGAGTGTCTATACTGTTACAGTACACTATACTGTTATAGTACACTATACTGTTATATACATTACCTTTACACTGTTGTAGTGTCTATTTATTGTGTTGTCTGTATTGTTTCTGTTGTAACTTGCACTCTGTTGATTTTGCTATATGTTGCACCGTGGCCTATGGAGAAACATCTCATCACACTACATATGTGTTCTGCACTTCCAGACTGCAGTCCATCTATTTCTCTACATAATTTAACCTTGTTCATTAATGGTCATGACCACCAATGAGCAGGTACATAGGTCATGGATCTCTCTCAGCATTACACTGACACTGGCATTTTGAGTTTTAACACAACCGAGTGTCACTGCTGCGCTGAGAATAGTCCAGCAACCACAAAAACATCCTCCTGTGGCCAGAAATTGACCACCGATGAAGGACGAATGGATAACTAACACACACTGTACAGCACTGAATGATCTATCATCATAAATTTACATCTGCCACAGCACAGGTGTGGGCACTATGTCAGCGCCACTGCTGAGCAAAGAACACACAGTGGGAGTCTGGGGAGTCTTAACCATTGATGATGAGAGAAATTATACCAAGAAACAGATAGACAGTAGAACAATCTGAAAGCTACGCAAAGGCAATTGGAGCTGATAACAAGGACAAGTACAGATGAAAGGTAGGTGTACCTAAAAAAGAGGCCAGTGAATGTATTTTGAAATTGGGACAAATAATACTATAAAGACCACTAAACTGCCTTGTAATTTTCCTAAACATCCTACATCTACCATGACATGCATTACCATACTATCCAAAACAACTACTTACACAGTTAAAGTCATCTCTAGCAAAATGATATCTAAAAATTCGGAAGAGTTCGGTGACCCCACAGTGGGAGGTCACGGTGAAGCTAAATGAATCCGCTGATGGTCCTGGAATTCTACGATGTTCAAAAACTAACACTGCACTAGATAGGTTTCTCACTAAGTTGTGACAAATACCTTTGTTTTAACTACGGCTGACAATATTTATTTATTACATTCACAATGCCATAAGCACGACTACTTTGTTTGAATTATTAGAACGGTATGTCACCAGAAAAATAAAAAGCATAGCGTGTCCGTCTCACCTTCCTACACAATCGCCTGCCTTGGAAGTGCTCATGCAAAAAAAAAGAAAAAGAAAAAGAAAATAAAGAAGGAAGGAAAAAAGTGTGTATGTATATCGATACATTTATATTTATACCAAATCCACAATGGCCATACACACATATATACTGAACACACACCGTCAAACTGCTGACTGAATTGCAGTTTGAATGCCACTGATAAGTACGCACTGAAATGGAGACAAAACAGGGGTGGAAATAAAAAGAGAATACAGTACATGAGTGGTAAAAAAGCAACACTGAACTTGGTAGGCACACTCTGCTCGTAACACCACGTAAAAACAGCCCTGAAGAAAACAACCGCTTTACAGAGAAACACAAGCAACCATCACAAGCGCACAGCTAAAGTACACGTTGACACTGCATAGGGGAAAAACACAGTCCAGGCTTTTCTCTCTGATTTTCAGAGAAAAAGGAGATCGTTCCCTCTCCCCTCCCACTGCCCCTGTTTCATTTCGCTGTCTGAACGTCTGCTTTAGTGCTCAGCGCGTGGAGAGCGCCGCCATTCTGGCCTCTCTCTCTCGCTCTCACGCGCCTCAGTTTGCCTGGACCGGTTTTGGGCCTACTGCAACGCCATTACAGTCAAGAATGTACTGCAAACAACCTTGAGGTGGGGGCTTCTGTGGTGGGGTCTTTTTCAGGTCCGTCATGGCTTCCTTCTGAGTGGCGCTCTGAAAAGAAACACAGCAATACCCGTAGCAGTAAAACAACACACACATATACACACAGTTGTGTTGTTAATTAACGACAGAGAAAATGTTAGTACAGTATACACCACCACTAAAAAATACAAAACCATTTTGGTGTAGATACTGGTTTACAACAAGCCTAATGTAATAGCCTCACATAATTTTGCAGAAAGCTGTGAAAAAGAGACTTTAGATGTGTCCAAAATGCTGTAGGTGGTTGATTGAGAAAGCTGTAAAAATTGTGAATGAACACAAAGTAACGAATAAAATTAACATCCAGAATACCACATATTTTTGGTAAACAAACCCTGAAACAATGACTGACTGCAAATAGATCTCACACAGTACACAGTATATTTTTTACTCATGAGAACCCCAAAAATTTAAATATTCAATAGAGCACTTGTCATCAACCGAGTTCTTCCAGAAGAGTTTCCTTGTACTTAAAAGTTTTTCTCATATTTTACTTACATTTTTTCCCCACTGTTGACTTTTTTGTGGTTTTATATGTCAAAAACAGCAAGAATTAATTTTCCAGTCTCTCTTTATAAAGAGAGACTGGAAATTCTGAAACACCGTACGCATTTAACACTGTATATATGTGATTACTGAATGACTGTGATAAGCAATTACAAATTATATATTATTAATATGAAGTGTCCAAACTTTTGAATGGTGGTGTATCAGCGCACTTACCTGCGATGGCTGGATTGTAGTTGGTCTTGTGGGGTTCTGGGCCATAGCCTGGTTCATTTTGGTAATAACCATTTCAGTAATAAGTTGTCTGTCCTCTTGCTGGTGATCTCCCACCAGGGGCATTGATGAGCCCACGACCTGGTCAGAAACAAATCTGTCAGTGAGAAAAAGTGAACGGCAACAACAACAACAACAACAATAAGTAGCAGCAACCTGGGTTTCAGTATTCCTGTCCAGTCAAGAACACCATACTATGCTACATAAGAGCCTACATTCACCTATTAAACTTTAAGTTTGCAATAATAAAATGTATGTTAACAACATTAACATGGGCTGCAGCATTAAACTTACATCAGTAATGTAGTCTTTCCCATCCTTGCCATGAATGGCTTTGACTGCACAAATATCAAGGCCCCCAAACAGCTCACTGCAGGTGTCCACCCAGAGCTTATACCTACAAAACAGAGTCAGTGTTAATATCATTATACTATATAATGTAGAGTATTAAAATCAGTCACACCAGTCTGAAACGATTCTTGTTCATGCTCTGATAGTTTTGAATCTGCTCCGTGTGACCCAGTAGATAATCTCTCATGAACAGAAAAGAAATTAGCAGGACAGAAATTCAGGCTCTCTGTAATGAGAAACTTTTTAGAAACCTTTAATAGGTGGCTCGAAAAAAAGTAGGTGGCATTAATTTATCTGGGCTCCTTGGCCTATCTCTGTAGCAAACACTCTTTCATAGAACAGATAGAGCCCTAATAGGCTTTAGACACACGTCTTAAAAAGGTGCTATAAAAGGTCATTGAAGATGTAGAAGAACCATTTTAGTTCCCTAAGGAATTGTTGTTTTTTTTTTAAATGAGCTACACCTACTGTATCAGCTATAACATCAAAACCAACTGTCTAATATTGTGCAGGATCCCACCCCTCGACAGGTTCCAGTGAAATTAGATAATCAATTCATTTCACCTGTCAGAGTTGTTAGTGTTGTAGCTATGTGGACTGTGATGTATAAAGAGTCTTAATATTATAAAGTGTATTTACCCACTTAAAGGGCTCATATCATGGAAAACATTTTTTCAAATAAAGGGTTTGATGTAGTATATAAACACTGTGAACATCTGATGGCACAAAAACAACACACGTAACACCGTGTTTCCCAGGATGGCCGAGTGGTTAAGGCGTTGGACTTAAGATCCAATGGGCATATGCCTGCGTGGGTTCGAACCCCACTCCTGGTAAATATTTGGGGCGTCTGGTGTTTAGGGAGTTGCCCTTGTGATAAGAAACATTTGGGTTCAAATCCCAAGACTGCTAGTGGTACCCTTGAGCAAGGTACCGTACCCACACGCTGCTGCCCGGGCGCCCCTCGTTGGGGTCGGCCCACTGCTTCATTTGGTGAATGGGTTAAATGCAGAGAAAGAATTTCACTTTGTTGAAACTGTGCTGTGCTCATGTGTGACTATAAGGGGCCACTTTAAATATGTCTTCCTTCATGGTGAAGTTATGAGGAGCGTTTCAGTCCAAACTGATTTTTGAAGCACTACCATTCAAGGCAGCCAAAAATATGGAATCTAATTCCATGGAAAATGGACAAAGTTTGTAGACCTTCCATACACCACCATTCAAAATAATGAATTTTTTCGATGAAACTAAACCAATTTTGGTGCAGATACAATGATTCTCATGCAATACCCTCAAATAATTTTGCAGGAAGCTATAAAACTCAAATTAATGAATAAAATGAATATCCAGAATGCTTCACAGTTTTGGTAATCAAATCTTGAAACAAGACATGACTACAAATAGATATCATAGAGTATAGAGTATAGATCTATGTAAAAGTTTATTATTGTTTTTGGTTCACATCCAGACTATTGTTGACCCAGACTGAGTGGACCTCAGCAAAAATAAAAATATACAAGAAAAAATTTGTTTTTTCCCAAGAAACTTGACATGATGCAGATTTAGAGGATCAAATATGGTAAGAGTGTATGTGAAATTGGTTTACATTATCCTTTCTTTTACCTGTCTGTCATTGCCACTTGCTCCAGCATGGCAGTGCCTGTATTTGACTTCCAGTTGCCTGAGATGGAGGTTCTCCTAAAAGCCAGAGACAGTTTAATCAGATTCATCTTTTCTTCAGTGCATGTGCTCTTGGCATCTCCAGGCAACAGCAGTGCCACTCACATGTACGCCTTGTAATCACTGCCTATTTTCTGAATCCTGATGTCATACTTGGAATCGATGAAAGGCTCGGATGTTGTGTAGGTCTGTGTGAGAGCGACCACGCTCGCTATGTCCTGGAACTTTGTGTGACTGTCGACTTTCACCTTCAAAAAAGAATGAAAAAGACTGCTTTACCCATCTCTATTTGTTTAAAATGCATTTTAAAAACACAAATGTATGGAAAAAGTAACAAATTATTACATAATCTGATAAAATATCTGACCTTATTAGTTGGTTGGCTGTTACACTTTCTCATTGAATCTCACCACCTCACTGTATCTCACCTGCCATTTGTGTTTATTTCTATATACTTCAACAAGAACTAGCATACTACACATTACAGTACATCCTCTATAATATTTACACACTTCAGATCTTGTTTACACTTTATCACACTTGTAGTGTTTATTTGAATGTAACATTTTCCACATATATTTTATTACTTAGTTTTAGCGTTTACTTTTCTCTAATTTATTTTAATTATGTTGCACAATTTGACAGACATTTCAGGGGCACATCTGTACTTGTATAACTGTGCATGTACAAATAAAGAATCTTTAATCTTGAAACGTTCTGCCTATTTAAATGCACAATTTAAAATCTGCTTATTGGATTCATTGCATCTTTACTACTTACAGTAATCAATCTGCTTCATACAAACAGTGCTGGATTTCAAACTTACCTTCCCCACACCAGAGTGAGCATGTCCGATTTTCACCACAACAGGGAACGTTGGCATGGTTACCTGAACAACACATAGAGGAGAAGAGTTATTTATAGTTTCTGCTAATTGTTCTGCCTTTTATTTATTGCAGCCATGTTCAGTGCTGTAGTTTAGCTCAACACACAACAGTCCAAAAGGGTTCCTTAGGGCAATTCAGTAACACTCTCCTGCACGTATTTCGATGGCGCATGATAGAAATGCATAATATCTGCATCATTTCCTGGTTCATTTTGGGGATATTTTATTGACAAAACTTTTTTTTACACAAAAATAGGCAAAATTGTATGACAACGTTCACAGAGAACATTGTAAATTCATAGATGAAATAACATTCAGAGAACATAAAATCACAAAATATTTTTAAAACCTCAATAAATCATTAAGTAATAAGCAATAAAAATCATTAAGCAATAAAGACCTGAAACATATTTACATGTCAGATTCTTCTGTGCGCCAGTGTCAGAAAAGGAAGTCCCACCTTGACATGATGCTTGATAGTGCCCACACCTTATCTGACTGGTATTTTGCACTTTTTTGAACATTCTGATTGGTTGCAATCATTTAAAAAAACATTTGCTGGAAATGTGGTTTAAGAAAACTTTCTGTTGTGCAGTAGCTGGTTAAAAGATGGTTCTTTAAAGAGTGTGAGATGGGTCACATAACATAACAGTACTGCACAGCTGTGTTGCAACTTGTATTTTTATCAGTGTGTATATTAAAAGTGTTCATTTCTTACCATCTCTTTGTAGTTTGGATAGAATGTTTGTTCAATCAGCGGAAACTTCTCTGCTCCGAGTCTCTTGTGTGTGCTGATCAGCTGAGCAAACTTCATGTAAAAAATAAAGCAGAACATCCATCGGAGGCTTTATTAGATCATCATTTTCAACATCATCATTATGGCCTCATCTAAAGTGTTTTTTCAAACATGGGAATTTGCCCCCCTTGTCCTGCAGTAGCAGCTTCTACTTTTCTGGAAAGGCTTTTGGGAACATTGCTGTGAGGGTTTGATTGAAGCCATGAGAGCATTAGTGAGGTCATTTATTGATGTTGGATAGTCAATTCTGGATCACAACTCATCCTAAAAGTATTGGATGGTACTGCTGGTGAACACAGTTCCACTTTATACCCCTTTAGCCGACTTTTGCTTCGTCTAATGCTCCGAACTCAGTTCTTGAAAGTTTTGCCAATTTACTGATGAGTTTAATCAGTTGTATTTAATGAGGCACACCACAGTTCTGTGAGGCAGCAGTGTGTTCCACTCTATTAGTCAGTGCTTTTCTAAGGAGATTATTCAAGCTGTGTGCTGAACACCTGCATCAGCAACAGGAAAACCTTACAGTAGCTGCATACACTCAGTAGAAGGGTCTCTGGACATACAGTGCATGTATTTAATTCAGTTGTATTAGACTGTATGCATTGATTCTGTTGGTCAGTCTCTGATGTAGCAGCACCGAAGCAAATTTCCCTTGTGGACACTATCTCATCTACTGTAACTGCATCTAATCCAGTCTAAATCTAATGATAAGATATAACAAAGCCAAATCAATGTGTGATGAAATCAAAACTGTACTGAATTATTTTCAGTATTGCATGTATTCACCTCTGTATCAGCCACATTTTTTTCCCTTTTTTTCCCGAAAGGCACTCACCACCCATGGCTTGTCGCAGAGGTTGTAGATCGATTCCAGCGAGTTAATGCTGGGGATGCCTGCATACTGCAGGCCGATGATCAGGTTGCGGAAATCCGCATTTTCGGTCATGCTGAAGGCGTGCTGCCGGACCATAACAAAATCAGGCTTGAAGGATCTGTGGAGACATTCGGACACTGAGGTTAGAGCATTAGATTATATAACAGGTCTAGAGGAGACTTCATAAAATGACTTGTGATTAGATACATGGTGTCTGTAACTACCAAAGCCTCTTGTCACTATTTCTGTGAGTGTGAGACAGCAAGAATGTGATTTTATGGGCTTTTCCATCTCACAAAGTAATAATTATCAGTCATTTGACACACAGTACTATGTGCCTCAATATAAACAGTTCTTTACTAATCAGTTCTTTTTGGTCGGCACCCGTAACGACCAAAAAGTGGTTCAATTTGTTGATGTAAAACAAAAATAAATAGAGCAATTAGAATATGATGAAAAGCAAACATATTAAGTTAATTTAAGACACTTTTCCAAGACACTTTAACATCTACCATATTTGTATGAACCAAAAAGAAAAAGAACCAAAATAACTTTTCTTTTAGGACAGTACAGTTCAGTTCAATTCATAAACGACTTTTCTTTTAGCTCATAAAATGACATGTGATTAGCTACATGGTGCCGGAACAGCTTGACTGTAATAGTGATGTCACTTGCCACTATCTGTGAGATGCTACGCCTGAAGGAATGTGATTTAATGGGCTTTTTCATGTCACACTGTAACACTTATCCGTGATTACACATCATATCTTATAGTATTTTTAATCACACAAGCACACTATGTAGCAATGAGTACAGAGCACCATAATTAACACTTTGCACTCCCTATAGTTTCAAAGTACAAATATCAAACATAAGAGGAAAGTTAATTCAGTTTTTTGAAAATAAGTCCATTATCTCATTTCTAGTGACATATCCCTTATGAGTATTCTGTTTTATTCCACTTCTGTTTTGTGACTGTGAAAAAGGCAATTGTTCAAAATTGGAAATACATAGAATAGCTGATAGTAAGCAATGAGATGACGACTCTAATGCAGGGTCTGGACAGGTTCGGTTTGGCATCTAGCCTAACACACACCCAGATGTTACAAGCAAATCATTTATCAGGGAGGGCCCAGGTCAGGCAAAAACCAGACAAATGCATTCACATCCACTTTATCAGAAACATCTACTCCTGTGCCCTTTATGAGGTCCACTTACAGGTCTGGATATACAATTACAAACTGTAGCCCATTTGTTGCTCGATGTTTGTTAGCCCCCAACCCCCATCCCTATCATGACTGGTCAGTTTCTGACCACAGAACTGCTACTGAGTAGAAAGCTCCGTGGTTGGCTGACTATGTTTCTAATTAAGTGACTGGCAAGTCTTTGTATGCTTACCTCACAACCTTGGTTCCATTCCTAAGTACTTGCATAGCCACATTACAAGTACCATTAGCATGGGACACCACATTCAGGTCATGAAACTCAGCCTACAATATGGATGAACACAAATCAATACATAAATTAATAAATCCATACTTTTTCAATCCCAGTGAAGACAAACCATAATGAAACTTGGTGCGGTTTACTTATATCTGCCTCTCATACACCTACCTGTTCCACTCTGATATCATAATCTCCCTGCAACTTCTTCCCTTTGAAGAGTTTGGCCCTAGAGAACACAAAAACAACATTTATCAATGTAAAAATATTACAAAATATAGCGTTTTTAAAGTGAACAGCCACTAATTACCATCAAGTGAATTGGCTACTAGCATCCAGACAATAACAGCACTACTGGCTGAACTATACCTTTAAATGTTTAGCTCTCTGAATACATAGATGTCTAGGGCTGGAGGTACAAAATCTGGGACAGCTGATGAGTCCCAAATTCAAACACACTAACTAAACCTGGATATTACAAAATGATTTGTACCAGGTTTTTAAGCAGGGAATTCACCAAACAAACAATTTTTACAGTTTTTAAACTGTATAATTTCACTGAGACTTGCACAGAACATTTCTGACATTTAAATCACAAGCAGTTCATGATGATCTCATTTTCTTTACTGTTATCTGTATTGATACATTTCATTTAAAAGTTAAACAGCTTAACAGTCTCTTGCCCACAGCTAAATACCCTTACAACCCCAATCAATGTGATTAGAGAGAGAGAGAGCGAGAGAGAGAGAGAGAGAGAGAGAGAGAGAGAGGGAGCGAAAGCGCAAGGGGGGGGGGGTAGAGTCAGGTTGTGTTCTGTGATGCATTAACAAAAAAAATGCCTCTTACTATCATAGCATCATCTGCAAGAGGCAATTATGGGCCTTTAATACTGCATTTCAGTAGCTATGTTGGTTGAGTATATTTTTGCAGTTGGGCAGTAACTGAACTTCTGTCCCTGCAAGAAGTTTATTACAGAATAATAGAATTTACAGAAATAAAGAATTTTTCAGTTCTGAGTGATGATTTGAAGGCTTGTTTCTCACATGTGGCTGGATCTCTTGTTTTCTGTGCATGTAGTGTGGGTGTGACAAACAAATTCACATAAATCAGCACACCTCCACCCACAGTTTGAGCACATTGCTCAAGCTAGTAAGTCTAAAATACTCCAACATGAGAAAGATCTGAATGTGAAATAATTTAGGGGGAAAACCTAATATAAATAGGCTTAAGTGACCACGATACCTGCCTTATATGGAAGTAGATTTGTACATTTACATGGATACAACTGTACTCTACATGGGTACAATGTATGGGCTGACACCTATATCAGTATCTCTTGGAGTTTTATAATACATACAACCACACAAATGCAGCATTTAGTGGAAAAAATAGATATCAGGTGTATTTTTGAATAACATTCTTAATTAGATGGTCAGATAACAGATGTGGTTTGACTGAAAAAGTAAAAAAAAGAGAAAATGAGATTTCCTGAGAGATGCACATAATTAGGTTACCTAATTATAACAATTGTCATTCATAAAAGCCACCTGATAAATCCTGTGTTTCCCCACTAAATGTTGTATTTTGGTTTAATTTTGGTGTGTATTCTCTGATATGCTATAAAACCTCTCCTGAGACATTCAGCCAGACCTTAAAGGAATAGTTTGGTAAAAAAAATCCACTTTACACAGTTTTCCACTTACATCACCTGTAGTCACAAAAACTGATTCTAGTTCAGTAATCCTACTCTTGAGGTGGTTTGTGAAAACAGACACTGTTGTCAAAAAAATGCTGCCTTCAGTGTTCCATTGCAAAGTGAGGTTGTATTCATTTTTGTAGCTCACAGTACGTCAAACTGTGTCCCAAACCACAGCTACAAGTCTATATCACCTTAATGGAGAGCTGGATGTGGTCTGAATGGGCTTTTGATAAGTTTTAGAGGTGTACTTATTAAAAGGATTTGGGTGACCATTGACTTCTAATGTTTGATAGCAACCACAGCCTCTTAGCTCCAGTTCTATACTAAAGATACAAAGCACATCTTGTATCTGGGGTAAGTGGAAAACTGTGTAAATTAGATTTTTGCCCAATTACTCTTACAGGCATATATCTTGTTATGAGAGGAACAAAATCCATCCAGACAACAGGTGGCATATGTTTGTTTGTTTATGCCGGAGCGTCTGCCATTTGTCAGATTGCTTCAGATGATGGCAGACTGGCAGGAAGTAAAGAGTGAATTATTCATATTAGCTCTCCCTCCTAGCTCTCACCACAGAGCCATGCAGGCGGTGACAGTGACTCACCATGGCAAGATCAAAGCGGGAGAAAGTAAATGTATGCAAGGCCAAACGCTCCGCCTGTTCATTCGCTCCAAAAGATCAGTACAGAAAGAGGCAGCCTGGGCTTGATTGTACTGGTGGCTTACAAGACCTGGAGATGCGCCAGTGCTTTCATAATGTAATCAACCAAAAGGAACATTTTTGCTTGCTGGGTATTTAATGTTTTTGCATGGGAATTTTCTGCAAAAAGCTGCCATTTCAAGCCATTTCTATAACTGCAGCACTCCTGAACAGATGCTTCTCTTGGCATTAGGCTTGGAGCAATGACACCACTGCAGATCCCATCAAGCGAGTGTGACACAGCTCATTTCTCTACTCTCTGCTGCTCATAAGACACTGATAATGTCAAGCACTCAAGGATGTGGATGTCTGTGTTAGCAGCAAAGGTTTGCATCATCGGCCCATGGACAGAAAAAGTTGAATTTTATTCATTCAAACATTGTCCCTTTATGACCAAAATAGAGTGCTTCAATACAATTGTGTCCTTTGGTTAATTCACTATTGGCAATGACAATGGCCAGTATAGCTTCAAAATCTAAAGAAAACTAAAACACCATGATCTAAATGAAATAACAGCACCAGTATAAACCCAATCTAGACTCAATCCACTATTCACATGCCAGCCCAGTGGTGGCATCTATTCCACCACCATCAGTCTCTGCAGTTCTGCAACAGCTACTATTAATTTACAGCTTTAATGCCCAGTCAAATATTTGACTTGGTATCCATCTGAGTGTTGTCTTGATGACTAATCTAGGACTAATCTGTAACATCAGTTATGATTTACGCTTTCAAGTGTTTTTATCCATCCAAATTCACTTTAGAATAAAATGAATATGCTCACAACCATGCTAATATATCTTAAACCAGTACCATCACACACCACTACATCACACACAACCAAGTAAAAATGTTTACTTTTTATCTATATATACTTTGTTTTTTCAGTTTGTCAGTTTGTCTTCTATTACTCAGGTTTCTCTTTCAGCTCCATGCATCCGCTTTGAGTTCATTAAGAACACTTTCACTTGAGTATTTTTTTCCTCCCCTGGTGTTTTCAATCTGGATTTCGAGTTTGCATTTCTGATATAAGATGTGCAAAATGCTTTGAAAAAAAACATGAACCCTAAGCTTTTAATTCAGTGTATCAAACACTAGACCTAATCGTACACTATTTGTAATGGAACATGCAGCTAGTCAGTACTGAAGTGGGCACGATATCCAAGATGTGACAAATGTGGCATAATTTATCACAATAAGAGTGCATCTTATCATATATTCCTAGCAGCACTGTAATTTTATAAAGACTGGTCTTGATCCAGGTCAAGGAAATGATGGCCCTATTGCCTGGTTACTTTATGGATTAAGGCTAGTCTATGACTAAACTGTATCATCTAAGTTGATTTACCATTGGCCATTATGCTTAATTTGGGAATCCAGTCCTAAATCTAATAAATCTAATTATGGATGATAACAAGCATGGAATTTGACATGGTAATTATTTTTTGACTGTTATGTTCCAGTTTGAGATCCTTAAATGTTCAGGGACCTAATATCTAAAGACTGAAAATAATTCATACTTAAAGATATGTATGTAAGATATGTATACCCCAGATATTGCGATTTGAAATAATGAAAGGCAAAAACTGTAAAAGGGCACTGCGGCGCTTTGCATTGTGCATGAAAATGAATGTTGTGTGGTCGTGCCATGCAACCCGAGCATCAAAGTCCAAAAAGGCCACGTTTACTGAATGCAAAATGACTCTAACTTTGATGGTGCCACAGCATTGCGGCTCCAGTTGTGACGGCAAATACATGATGAAGAAAATAACTGTGCCCACTGAGGTGTGAAATGGGTTTAGTCAACATGGCAGATGTTTGTTTTGCTCCAGTATACAGTACAATGAGTCTCTTCCTATGCTTTCTATAGTCACTCTTCTCCTCTTTCTTTAATGGAGGGTTTGCATCAGTGCAACTGTCTTCAAACCCTATGTTAAAGGTGACGCGCTCCCAGTAATTTTAAGACAATGCAGTCCCTCAGCTGTATTGATTAGCACTTAAAGGATAGCCTGCCACTCCAGCCCATATCCAATTACCATGCAACAGGCTGAAACAGAACAGATGTGTTTTACTGTGCCATTCCCTTTAGGCCTGAAA
>JBBPCX010000141.1:31346916-31358278 GCA_037974365.1 Hydrocynus forskahlii | reverse complement strand
TTCCCTGCTCAGAAACACCTGGTTCACCTCGCCAGTTAATTGCCAGGTTTAGTGAATGTGTTTGAGTAGGAGAACCACCAAACTGTGCTGGACACCAGCCCTCCAGGACCAGAGTTTGACACCCTTGCTCTACAGAATAATTGGCTACAAATTCCCAAAGAAACTCCAAAATCTTGTGGAAAGCCTTCCAAGAAAAGTGGAAGCTGTTATAACTGCAAAGGGAGGGCCAACTCCATATTAAATGTGTTTAAATGCAGTGTCATTAAAGTCCCTGTTGGTGTAATGGTCAAGCATCCTGATACTTTTGTCCATATAGTGTATGTTGTGTATTGCAATATAGACTGTGAATATCATGATCTTATTTAGGCTATTTGTTCAGTCCAATTGTAAGCCAAAGTAGTCCCCAGAGAAAAGCATTTTTCCACATTTACCTCTATTTTTTCATCAAATGAAGACTCAAAAAATGTGTATAGATACACTGGTGAGTTTGTATAGTAAATAAAATGGCTATATTTGCGCTGTAAGCATTGCAGTCCCTGGTTCCACTCACCCCCACTTAAAAATCAGCAAAATGGGCAAGATTCTTTACAATGAACCATTCCACATAAAAAAACTATGACTTTGTCTCCATCTAAATGATTAAATTATTCAAAACTACTCAATTATCTGTGAAATCCCTTTGAAGAACCAGCTTGAATTGAGGAATACTTGAAAGCGTGGGTCTCCAGGAGCAGGATGCTGATTCATATGAAATGTCTCAGGCTACACGTTCAGTACAGAACAGTCAGTACTGTGTTGAAAATGATGTGCCACATTATACCCAGTCTATACATCACTGTGCAAATGTCCTGAGCCACTCCTTATGTCTTCATATTTTGCTTCCAAAGAGACAGACTTTCTTGTGTTTTAATTTTAATTTTAGTCTTGAGGGACAGTTCCCCAGGCTTCCTGAAGACTTTCATATTCTTTCATTTTCAGTCCAGTCCCTGAACTTGACCAGTTTCAGAGGAATGCTGAGTGGTTGAAACACCTTTATCTAGACACCTTCTATCTTTCGGCACTTTGCAGACTGTCACAGTAAAACATTTGTTCCCATTTCTTTCATTTAATCTGGGTGACCAGACGTCCTGTTGCAAGTATAGTCGGTTGTACTAAATGTTGTGTTGTCTGGTTGTTTTGTTGTTCTTGTGGTTTTAATCTTTCATGCACTTGTTGTGGTGTTCTGTTCTGTTCTGTTCTGGTGTTGCTTCATGGTCCTGGAGGCACATGGTTACATTTTACTGTGTGCTGTGTGTATATGACTGAAATGACTATAAACATCTACTTGACTAAATATAAGTCCGTTTGAGAGGCATAAAATAGTATTTTTGCAGGAATGTGATTCAAAGCAAAATATGAAAAAATGAGAGGTGGCTCAAGACTTTTGCACAGTACTATACAGGGTAGATTATTACTATAAGTTTGTGTAATTTAGTATAATTTAGTATAATTTACTTTTTCAATGACAGTCCCAGAACTGATGACCCCCAGCTTGGCTCCTCTGTGAACGTCACTGGTCCAGACCAGCCCACCGAACTGCAGGGTCAGCCCTCCACCATGCTAAAGTTAGCCTTTTCGAGTTATTTTCAGCCTTTCGTCCAATAACTTCTGGAAATACAAAAGAAGGGGGGCTTTTTTTAATCTTATCTTCAGATATAAATCTATTTATCCGTCGACGGTTGGGTCAAAAGTGCACATTTGAAGAGTTTTGGCCTCGTTTCTTGCAGGTTGGAACGCTGGTTGGCCGTTGTAAACTTCTGTTAGCTGTTGTTAGCAATGTAGCTTCGTGCACTGCACTTTTAATGTCTATCTCCTGTTGATCATACCATTTAGAAGCTCATTTTTGTTGCTAAAGTGCATAACGGACAACTTAGTCGATTGTTAAGCTGCTCGACTTGAGAGAAGAGGACATTTTTACTAGTTTGCATTTTTCGCCTCTGCTAAGCTAGCTAGCTACTGCCTTGGTTAGCTAGCTAGCTAGCTTGGCTAGCTCTAAAGCTAAATGCTACTCCCGAGAATGGACCTTCTGAGCCACCAATTTATGGATAAAATGAACAACAACATCGGAAGACTTCACTACGACTCCTATGATGGTGACTGTGTTAATATATATATTTTTAATAAATACAGTTTAATTGGTGCTAGGTTGGTTTGAGCTAGTTCTGTTTGTTAGCCAGCAGTTCACTCAAGAGTGCAGCGGAGGAGACTCTTGATCACTCATGTCAGATTTTAAACAACAAAAACCCAGTCTTCACATAATAAAACAGGCGTTTAGATTATATATGAGGTCACGTTTTTGTTGGAAGAGATTTTGCAAAATTAATTTTCTTAAGAAACTGCATGTTTATACCTGCCTATTACGTTACTCTTACATAGTTCTCTAACTATTTTTTTTACCAGTGTTAACAACTATACCTATAGTTTTACTAATGTTTTACAACTATGTCATTTTTACCAATGTTTTACGCCTATATCATTTTCACAACTAGATCTATACCTTTAACTGTGTTACAACTATATAATTTTAATGTTTTAAACTATATAATTTATCAAGGTTTTACAACTATACCTATAATTTATACAAATATTTTACAACTGTATAATTTTTACCAATGTTTTACAGCTATGTCCATAATTTTGACACGTTTTACATCTGTGTCCAACAATGTTACTGTTGTAAATTCTAGTGTTTTTAGCCTGTCTCAATCAGACGTTTAGTATGGAAGTAAACTGTTTTTCTCGTTATTGACGTTCTGCAGTGTAAAATACTGAGCTTAGCTACATTGTGTTGTGTTTCCAGATGATTCAGGGGACTCCAGAATGCATGCTTTGTCCTCTTCAGTGGGAAGCAGCAGGACAGGGACACCTATCAGTCCAGTGAAAAGAAAGTACGATGATGAACAAGTTGGGAACAGCCATGACTATGACAACGAACAAATGACAAAAATGAGTCGTCTGCTTACATCTCATCTGTAAGTGTGTGTTTAGTAAGATCTCCTCACTGCTGTTCCCAGTTTGAAAGTTTCTTGAGTACAGTCAGCTATAAGTCTCAAAGGCTGATGCTTAAATATACTTTCCCAACTTTCTGTCCTTCCCAGCCATTTTGTCTGTAACAATATAAGAGCAATGCTTTGTTTAATGGGTATATTGCTCACAGCAGCTGGTCTTGTCAATAACAGATTTAGAACAGTACATATAATTCATAATATAATGTGTACTGTGGTTTTTGCGCTGCATTTTGATACAGAAAAGTCAGCATTCACTCTAGTTTGTAGTGCCTATTGATTTCCAAATTATTTCAGTTATTACAAAGAAAGACGTCTGCACAGACACACTTTTGCTGTCATTGATACCTGCTTAATTGGTGCAACTAAGTATTCGGACCCTGGCTATCCAGCTGCATGCACGATAAATGTGTAGCAAAAAACTACACAGCATGAGACCAATGGACCTTTTATCAGATGCGACAACCCTGTCATCATATTTTAACAGTGTAAGCTTTCTGTGATTAAATTCCCTAAATGTATGAAGACACATTTCTACTTCTTCTTTGAAGGTAGAAATCACATAGAAAACAAACCAAGAATAGGCATGAACCTTGACTCAGGATTCAGTGCAGTGCTGGTGATTTGTATGTTTTGTGGTTTGTCAGTAGGGCACCAGTAACGTTTCACATATTGTAAGTTCTTTAGTTCTATTCCTGGAGGCTCCTGTCGATCACAGTTTGGGAATTTCCCTGCCGAGACACACCCGGTCCCAGGTTTAATGGGCGTGTTCAATCAGGGAACACTCTGAGCCCCTAGTTTGTTCTTAAAGCTGAATCGTACAACTGTTATGGCTGTTTGCTTGCATTTACCTTTATTTTCTCTTCTGTTCATTTTAAGGGGAGCTCCTTCCAACGGGGATAGTAGACAAGAGCCTTGGAATCATTGCCACAACCCTTTTGAGCACACCTCTTCTGCCATCAGTGGTCTTCATGGAAACCGTCTCTATGCTCCCTTTCCTGTTTTTGCAGTGGAGCAGCCGCTTGCCTTGACCAAAAACAGCGTGGACGCTGTTAGGTCCCCTCTTCTCTCATCACTTAGCCCTGCTGAACGTCAGCAAGTGAGTGTGAGCTTCAGTAAGGTAATGTATTGCTGGCGCTAGAAATAGGGTAGACCTTTATTGGTTACGTGCAGTCATAATAGAAACGTCACATCACATGACCACCACACAGCCCTTCAGAGAACCCTGCCTACTTCCATAATTCTGTTAAGCAACTGGAATGGACTCAGGTACACGAGCCTGAATAGTGTGAATAGTTCAGATTAGTAACCATTCTATGCTGCAACACACGGCTTTCATTAAGTCACTGATGTGGTTTGCTTGAATCACTGACCAAAAATTGAATTAGAAAACTTTATTGATCCCAAAGGAAATTGCTTATGTTTTGACTGCACAGACACACAGAGACAAGAACAATATGAAATGTGAAGTCTAAATAAGTCCAATAAAACTCGATATGAAATACAGATGCACAATTCACAATGAAGACAGAAGCACACTGAATGGTTGTTTTATTTTGACTTAGAATCGTCCTTCTGTGATAACCTGTGCCCCTGCAAGCAACCGCACTTGCAGTCTCATGAACTGTCACATGTCTCCGAATACCTGCAACTCTGGATTGACTAACGTAAAGACCAAGACTAATGGTAAGTTTTTACTAGGACGGTCGCACTCAGTTACAACAGAGTGTCTTGATTTATCAGTTGATGAGCAATCAGTTTTAAACATAATATAAAATGTGACTTTATTCTTTACGGTATTTCTTATTATTTTAATGACCTGAGTGTTTGGTGAAGAAAACCTGACAATAATTAAAATATTTTCGAATGCCTGTTCACCCCTAGCTAACACTGTCTGTGACCCTGTGATAGAAGAGCATTTCCGTCGCAGCCTAGGCAAGATCTACAAGGAGCCAGAGCCGGCCTCTAACTCCGTGTCCATCACGGGATCTGTGGATGATCACTTTGCTCAGGCGTTGGGCGAGACCTGGTTGCAGATCAAGGCAAAGGGCAGTGGCTCCAGGAGTCCCGAGTCCACTTCATAAAGGCCAAGTATTCTCCAAAGAAACCCACTGAACCATGGTTGGTTTTTCCTGTGTTAAGGCTTTTTCGCACCAAGTCTGGGTGTTGTTTTTGTGCGCATGTGGAAACCTTGTCAAAAATGATGGTTCCACAGACGTTTTTTGTTGTTTTACTTTTTTGCAATGTGTAGCGTCGTCTTCTGATGTAGTAGGCTTTGGATTTGTTTAAATGCTTTTTTTCCACCCCTCTTTGTTTTCCTGATCTGGCAGCACAGCGTCAGACTGTGGCTTAAAACTGTTAGGGAAAATGTAGCCTTATTGAGTCAGCCTTTTGAGATTAGATTCTGAAAAAGAACCACTTGCACCAGTAGTTTCCAATTCTGGTCCCGGAAAACTGCTGCCCTGCATTTTTTTTCTAATAATAATCATTTTTAAAGCTCCTTGCATGCATTGAAAATTAGTTACAGTGCTCAAGAGAACAACAGAAAATAAGTATGAACAAGAAGATAAAATGTATGAAGGATGGAAGTGTAGGCTTGCAAAACACAAATGTGTATTTTACCCTTTCTAACACAACTAACTCTACGAATCCGCTTCTTGATGAGCACTTCAAGGTGTTGGAGCAGAGAAAACATGGACAAGACTGAGATTCACTGACCTGCACTTTAGTTTGTAAAGTGTTCTGGTTTGATTTCGGAAGCCCAATTGGAAGCAAGTGTTCAAATTATTTATACCTGTCCGTATGATTGAGTGATACTAGTGTTCATCATCCTCATTGGTTAATGAAAAACTTGTCCAAGCTGAGGACATTGGTGCTGTGAGCAACGTGGTCTTGCAACACCTTTCACACTACTTGCAGAAATGACACTGATACTGACTTCCACATCTTTTCTTGATCTTGCATTATACTTATACACAGAAATATGACAAAGAATGACAAAAAATGCACAGAAATATGACAAAGGGCAACAGAAGCTCCAAATTGATGACCAGTATTTGACTCTGTTTTCCAAAAGGCCATTTTACCCACACTTTTTACAAATATTTTTATGTCACCTCACAAAATTATTCTGTCCGGTCTAATGTTGGTAGCTCCCATTTCCCATCTTCTTTAGCTAAATGCATTGTACCTTTTTCTCCAGCATTTACTTTGCAGAAGGGGACTACGTTTTTTGGATGGCACTCATAAATACTGGTTGCATGTGATGAGTGTCCAGGATAAAGAATGGATTTCTCTACCTTTTAAAGAATATGTCACTTACAGAGTATCCAAGTACTGAAGTTGCACCCTTTTATTGCAGGCCTTTGACCAAAATGAGAAAGAAAAAATGTTTTGGGAGTTTGCATGACAAGATGGTAGATTTCCTGTTAGTTGCTGTTAGGGTGTGTTATTGAACTCGAAGAGGCATGCAGATGTGTACCGCTCTTATTGTCACCTAAAACTAAAACACTTAAATGTTGTAGTTAATAGTATAAGCAGCAGTGTCTCCTCAATGGAATGCATGTTCTTGATGCTCCTGTGAGAGGAACATCTTCAGGATTTTGTCAGTTTTATGAGGTGGGACATAATGTGAAAGGAAAAAATATCGAACAATAGTTTTATGTCAGCGGGGCGTGAACAATTTTGTGTGTCTGGTGTTGGTGTTTTGTATCACTTACAGAAAGTTTGTCGATGGCTGGTGGTCCTTGAGAGTTGGTGTCCTGCACAATTTGTTGATTTCACTGCTCAGGCACAACTTACTCAACTCACCTTTTAATTTTCAGGTTTGGTGGGTGAGTTTGAGGAGGGGAAATACCAAACTGTGCTGGACACCAAACCTCTAGGACCAGAGGTTGAACCCCCACTATATAGGGTTGTTTTAATGGGGAATTCTGCTATGTTTTCTAAAATATCTACATTCAATTGTTGATGTGAACAGTCATCCAGAGTGGTGATGTGAAAAAGTGCATTGTGGAGCAGCTTATTCAGCTTATTTCTTGACAGTAGTGGTGGTAGGAACCAGGCATCACTGTGTCTACAACACAAATGTACCATATTATTTTTATACAAAACCAATGAACGGATGTTTCTTCCGAGTTTTCTATGTAGTGTTTATAATAGCAAAATAGTAGTAAGTCTGACGTTTACTTACTTCACTATCATTAAACACGTATTTAATGTATAAACACTTTTAAAGGCCTAAAAGACTTTAGACGTCTGGTTCCTATCACCACCACTGACAACAATTCTGACTTGGGTAAGAGTATTTTACATCAAACCACTCTGAATGACTGTTTATGCCTTAACCAATTAAATATACCCAAAATTTGGGAAAAATAATGGAATTCCCTTTTTTAAGTAGGCCTACCAAAGAAGTCTTCTACAACTTTTGAAATTTTTGCTGTGATTAAGGTGGCACACCTTGGTCTCACATGTATAGATCTCTGTTGTCACGTGTGTTGCAAGTTGTTAAGCCCATTATAGGGGCAGTTTTAACAGGTTTGTGAATTGGAAGTTTTTGTTTTTAGAAATTCAGGTGTGCCTTGCCTTAGTGATACATATATCTGTAAACACTGAATAACAAGCATTTAAAATTCACCTTGAATCATGCAGTATCTGCCTTTTTGGTGTTTGATTGTTGCTAAGGTGTCCCATGCTGAGGATCAAGGATGTATTCGAATGATCTAATATACTGTCCCCAAACCGAGACACACACACACACACACTTTTACAATCTTTTTATTTTTAAAATCTGCTTAAATGCGTATTTCAGATAGCTGGTATCTATTACAGACACTATCTTTATACTGTTCATTCTTAGATTCTGTTTATTTTTTATCAGTAACAGTTTTAGAAAGTCCTGCTGCTGGAACAGTATACTCAATATATTTTTATAACAAATTTCTTTAGATATGTTGGCACCTAGCTTTGAAGCACAGCCTCTGGAAAGGCATCTACATGCAGTATAAATGGCTTGGATGATCCTGTTTTTTCCTGTAATGCAGATATCTAGAGCTTCTTTACAGAACTGAGGTAGATGATTATTTGTGTAGTTACAGGTCAGCTATTCTCAGAATGCCAATTATATGTAGCTTTTCTTAACACTGCCATGATGTAATCGGTATGCAACTAGGCCTAAATTGAACAACCTCTTTGGGTTTTTTTGTTTTGTTTTGGGTTTTTTTTTGTGCGCAAAGACAGCACGTGTGCATTTGTCATGGGAGCAGTGCAGCTTTCTTTTTTGCCCTCCCTGAAATTTGAAAAAAGGAGAGGGGTCGGAACCTGATTGTGGAAGGCATATCCATGTTCCACCTTCTAGCGAAAATCATGTTTGGTCAGGCTTTTTCCCTTTGGGCAGTGCTTGTCATGTACTCATTTTCACAGTCCTTTCCAATTAAAACAAGATTAGATGTATTGTTAAAGTCCTCTGGTATTAGTTCGTATGCTCCTCTTGACCTAGCAAGAGTTCTCCAGAACATTTAGCCTTTCAAGGCCATAAGATGTTCCTCCCTTTTTTTTTGTATCAGATGTAAATGTAATAATTTGACATGTAGCTTGACACACCAAAGCTAATCCTAATTCCATGTTTCTTTTCCAGACTTGCCTGATTTTGTTCTTTTTTTCTGTAGCAAATAATACAAATTCAGAGGTTTTTTTTTTTTAATATAAAATGACTATCATTACGCAGTGCGTGATGAATGACCTTTTTTTTTTCTTTGACACTATAAATACACTTCATCTTATCTACCTATTTAATATCCATTACTCATTTCGCATGCCTATTGCTCTCTCTATCTCCTTTTTTTTCCTCCTTAAACAAAAAAGTTGATCTTTTTTCTCCGAGTACCTGTCGAAGGTCAGTTGACTACCAAAATAGTTTGGTGAAACGTATGAAGAATATTAGTTGACAGTTTTTTTAGTTTTTTTTTTTTTTTGGTGGTTTGAGGAAGCTTCTGTTTGACATGGTTTGTCCTACTTGGAGACGGTTGAAACGGCAGAGGCTGCGTCCTCGCTTTTAAGGAGATATAGTCAGAATATTATAGCTAGTCTATATGTAACTATTTACTTTTTTGGCTTTATTTTTTTCTTACAAGTGCCACTTTTATATTCATCAAACTTGATAAAATAAATAAAAGATCTTTTAACAACGTCATGGTGAATTGTGTTCTTGTGAGTCAAAGACTAACTCTGAAAGCTGTGCGTGGCTGTGCTTTCTAATTTTGTGTTGGAGATGGGGTGATACCACTTTTCTTTTTCAGTACTAAAACCAACACAGATATTAGAGCCTTGGGTTCAACTGTTACCAGTCAAAGTTCTATGTTACTGTGAACACGTACATAGCGTGATGAGATGTCTCTCCACAGAGCAACATACAGCAACATTTAGCATTCAACAGAGTGCAATTTACCACAGAAACGATACAATGAATCAGAATCAGAACTGTGTTTATTGGCCATGTATGTGAATGAGCACATACAAGGAATTTGTGTCACATTTCTGTTGTGCTCTCTCAAGCAGGGCACGCGGAGGCAGACCTTCATTCTTTCGTTTTCTTTTATTTAAAATATTCACACAAACTCCAAACCTGACATGAGGGCCGATAAGTTTACTTCAAACCGCAAAGGAACACAACAGAGGATAAAGTGAACGGTGAACCGAGAAACCCATGAACACAAAACATACTATTTACAGAGTCTCTAAACACAAAACATCTGCTGCTACTAATGCCTCATCCCTGGCCAGCCGAGGAAGAAAAACACCAGTAAAAACATGACTTCTCACAGTAGAATGCTGGGCTATTTCAGGATGTGTCTTGGATATCTAGTCGAGCGTTTCCTGCTGATATTGGCCTGAAACTGATATGTGGTGTTCTAGTCTGTATGCTTGTTCAATTTCCCACATCACTGGATCCCAAACTGGACTGCAGTAGTGACTGTGCTGGACGTTTTAATGTTCTTGACACATCTGATCCAACTAATCAGTTAATTACCCAGCTGTTGTTGATTTAAAGTGGATGTGTAAACAAACGTGGAGAGCAAGGGTTTCTCCAGGACTGGTTTGGGAACCACAGCTTTAGAACATCAAAGGTTGGTTTCTTGCACTACACAGCTCCATCATTAAAATGTCGATTCAGTCTTAATCTGCGGCTGGGAAACCATAAAACTATGGAGTTTGAGTTAGTTTACTTGTGGCTTGTATCATGGTTTGGGCCACATCACTCCCTCACAAACTTAGGCTTTATTGCTGGATGAGAGCATGTAACTGTGGTGAGAGCTGTCAAAATTTTTACTTTTTTTATTTTATGAATAACTGCACATAATGTCCAGTAAAATCAGCATTCGGATCCAAAACAACCAAGGAACCCAGACACTTTTGTGTTACAACGAAAATACCTTGCATGTCAGAAGCCCTTCAAAATGTCCAACATCAAGGACTAATATTGTTAAGGAAGTACTAGTATCAGGTGAACCAAGTGTTAAAAATTGAATATCATCAAATAGATAACAGCATGCTTATTTTATAGCATCAGTGATCAACTCAGACATGCATATTAAGCAAAGATGATTGATTAATATTTGCTTTTTGTCTCTTTAGATGAAGGACAAAGCAGTATACAAAGTCATTGGGGAGCTGCTGTTGTTCAACTACATCGAACAGTACGTAGCATCAAATCACCAACGATATAGTTACAGTAATTACAAAATGAAAAGCTTTAAGTAATAAAATACGTAGAAAAATATATTCAAATAAACATATTACATGAATGAACAAGATCTGATGTGTGCAAATATAACAGAATAGAGTTTGTACTGTAAAGGGCAGTGTGCTTGTTTCCGGTGATGTATATAGAAATAAATACAAAATAGGTAGTTTGCAGTGAGGAGATTATTTGTTTTATTGAATGGTTTTTATTGAGTCTTGGAGTTACTACTTTGTCTTATATCAGCACCGATCTTGCCTTTAGTGTCGATTAACCAGTAAGGGCTCCTAAACTGGGGCAAATAAACATCTTGACTGGAGTCCCATTAATTATAATTGTAGTGAGCGTCAAAGGCCACTGGGGGGCAATATGAACCCACCTTTGACACACCGCGTAAAACTTAAACACAAAAACATGTCACATTACCCAAGGCTCCCTTATAAATTTATCAACATCCTCTTCTTTAATCTCCATGAATAGCATAAAGTTTCCATGTGCTTCTGGAAATCTGTGACTTTGTGATTGAAGCATGGCATTCTGTAGAGGTGTCTCAAATCCAGCTTATATGGTCTTATAA
>JBBPCX010000141.1:31300345-31344897 GCA_037974365.1 Hydrocynus forskahlii | reverse complement strand
ATATATTTCTTATGGAAAAGGAAAAGGCCGATCCACTACATCCCATTGGCTTTTCGTTCCCAAGGCTCCGAGTAGCTCTAAACCCATTGAAAAAGGACCTCAGCCTCTGTGAGATTAAGCTGAAGCAAAACACAACTGCTCTCCCTGTGACAAGCCTTCCGCAGAAATGTGCTCTTTGAGGATTACAGAGTGGATTTCCTAATTTTCTCGCTTGTGGAGAAGCGAATAGAGAACGGAGCTGGTTTTTCTGCATGGCAGTGGCTCTACACTGCCGAGGACACAGAGAAGAGCTTTGAAGTGAGACGACGTATCGGGGTCACAAGAAAATCAGACCCCTAGTTTACATGGGCCTCAAGAAGAGCCACATCTACTGGTACAAAATGTCTGAAGAGCTGAATCAGTCCATCTTTTTACCCATTTTTTTCTGTTTTAGAGTCCCCCCCAATATTAATTATTGGAAGGTCAAATCTGAGCACTAGGTTTTGACCTGCCCTGTTGTTTAACTGTTGTCAGTCCCCTGCACCATTTCTGAAGAGGTAAGTGTGCACCATCTCACTCTCTCTGTCTCTCTCTCTGTCTCTCTCCCTCTCTCTCACTCTCACTATCACTCTCTGTCTCTCTTTCTCTCCCTCTCTCTCTCTCTCACTATCACTCTTTTGCTCACTCTCACTATCACTCTTTCTCTCTCTCTCGCTCACTATCACTCTTTTTCTATCTCTCTCTCTCTCTCTCTCTTTTTGGGAGAGGGCGACACCATCACAGGATTTCCATAATTTCTTGTAGATTCTTTGAGCTTTATCCATCCCTCTTGCAGAGGATATGTGTTTGTGTGTGTGTTTGTGTGTGTGTGTGTGTGTGTGTGTGTGTGTGTGTGTGTAGGTCCTCAGGGAGAAAAGGCAAATCTAAAATAGATCCTATAAGGAAGCGGACTAGCGGACTAGATGCACACGCATGGGGCTGCGGCCCTGAGGCGGACTTGAGTCATGCTGGCAAGATCATGCTCTCTGGGCTGACAGATAACCATGCCCTATTGTTAAGCATGTCATTTCCACAGCAAGCGGTGGTCACTACATTTGAACAACACAAAGAAGGAAATAGTGATTCGTGAGGCCTTTCTTCAACACTGGCATCGGAATGGCTTGGTGAGGTCCAGAAGGCTGACCTGGTGAGGATAAAGTGGCTGGAGCTCGGAGATTCATTCATTGTGTCAGCTCCACTGCTGGCAATGGCATAACCTCTGTGAGAAAAGAGGAGACAACGCGGTCACTCCCCATCAAGGTCTACTCACGAACAGAAACTGAACCTGTCAGGCCATCTCAGCGTCACCCTGCCTTTCAGCATGAGTCTCTGCCTATTGGTCATCCTCCTCTCCTTCTACCCCCTTACAATTCACTTCAGCCCAGCTTAAGCATTCTGCTTCAGCCCACAATGCTCTCTCTCTACCCTGTTAAATCCAGACCCAAAAAGGGTTCTTTGCCCAACGAGGAACCACTTTTGGTTCCCCCAAGAACCTTCTGGTGGATATCCAGAACCTTTTAAAACTTTCAGGGAACTTCACATTATGTAAACGTCCTGTCCCAATTAAAGAATTTTGCAAGAACCGCACATCGAAGCAGAGCATTTATTTTAAAGGTCAAATGCTACGCTACTTGAAAACAGGGTTCTCAAAGGGATTTCAGTAGGCGATATTTGCCACTCTTAAAAATAATGAGAAACAGAAAACTTTACTGCTCCTGGAAGAAACTGCTTCTGCAATGACTACACAGACACACAGTGACTCACAAACAAGAACAATATAAAACATGCATAAATGTATAAAACAGTATAAAATACTCTGGACTAAATACACTGTTGTGGTCAGTAAGAGAGGTGTATATAATTACTGTAGATAAATAAAATGACTGCTGAAGTGGTTTACTAGTTAACATGAATAGTGGTTTGGAGTTGTTCTCCAAGTCTGTTATTTTACATAAAAGTGACATAAGTAGGGATATTATGGAGTCTGATGAGTGGGTATGAGACAGGGGGAGGAGTTATAGAGTCTGATGGGGAGGAAGGATTTTCTGTGGTGTTCAGAGGAGAACTTTATGCTGGTGAGTCTGTGGCTAAAAGGTGCCAGAAAGGGTTCTTTGCACAATGCTATAGAAGAACCACTTCTGGCTGCCTTAAGAATCTTTTAAATAATGGCTTCTCAGAGAACTTTGTTTGTTAATGGGATGTGTGAAGCTGAATAACCGTGTTGAATAAACCGCTACTTAATATCGAAGTTCTAGAGTGAACTTTCAAGAATTCTGAAGGATTCTTCACATTCACATTCCTTTTTCAATCATGGTTTCCTTAAGGAACCATAAGCAGTTCTTCAGTGCCATCTCTGAAATCCTTTGTTGCATGTTTTTTCAGGAGTGTTTTCACTCATTAGATAGTCCAAAGGAAAAGCTCTTGTATGCAGTTCTCTGAAGAAACCTTAAAGAGCTGCATACACTATGTTTTGTTAAAGATAATATTTCTGCAAATGTTATATAGCTGTTTTGGTACTATATATAAAAGGGGTAGGTGCTTATCAGTTTCAGCCTGATTGTTACAACTTCTTGGTCGTTCAGACTTGGACATGTGAAAAATAATGTTCTAGCTTCAGAAGCGAAAACTGAGTCAGCTTCTGATGAAAAAAAACAGGGCCTTAATCATGTAAAAATGACAGGGTACATAAAGCACATACTGTCACTTTCAAAGGCTTTTTCAAATCCTTTTTGTGTTTTTTTATGCTGCTTTTTGTGCTGTGAGGAAGCACTCTAGCATACACACTTATGACCTAGATAGTACGCTCATTTCCATAAGAGCACAGCATGGAATGGGATTTGAGCTCCTAGCAGTTGCCTTGCGAGCTGACAACAGTATTGTTACCTGTAATGTCTACTGGATGGCCTCTCATATGGTTTGTATGAAGCATTTTGTCCAGTACAGTTGCTTTCTTGTGACTGTGTTTAGATTTGCCACACATCGTCCTGCTCCTGTGCAGCTGGTCTTTTGGAAGAAATTACCTTTGAGTAAGTACCTTGAAGGTGAAGATACATGCAGGTATCAACCATCTGTGCATCTTTTCTAGCTATACCAACCTGTATCATTCATAAAACACAGACAGTATAAATGACTATTCTGTTCTCACCTTCAAAAGCACAAGTCTAAAGGTATTTAGACAGCCCTTTAAATATATTTGAATTTCCACAGGTTTTTCAAAACTGAAGCTAATTGTTCTCAATGGTAGTGATAGGAACCAGGTGTCTGAAGCATTTTACTGGCTATTATTCCAGTCCCTGAGTTCTGAGGCATTATTTTATAGTTTCAAGTTAACATTGACATTTTTAAACAGATTTTCAATGCTAACAAAACATTAATTTATGGTGGATAGGTACAGGTTCACTGGCAGATTTACTGGTTTTGGGCTAGTAAGTAAAATTGCTGTAATTGTGGTGCAGACCACACATACAACAAATAGAGTGTGACATGCAGCCAGGGGAACGGTCGCCGCCCACAGGCTGGGAGGCCTAAGCCCATATCCAGGAACACACAGAAACACCAGAGTGGGTGTACAGCAGGGCTTTATTCAAACAAAAGACAAATCAGTTTCAAAAGCACGAACAAAACCACCACCATCACTCTGTGCTGAAATACAGCACAGACTTTCCTCATAACCTTTCTCACTCTTTCCGCTCCTCTTTCTAGCCGCTCTTTCCTCTCAATCTTTTCTTTCTTCCTTTTTCTCTCTCCATTCTCTACCGGAGAGCCCATGTTTTAAAGAATCCAGGCTCCTCCCTTAATACAGCTCACCTGGCTCTCGTAAAGGGAGGAGCCCTGTGCTCAGTCCCGCGGGTCTGTGAGGGTGCTCTGCCCCCTTGCCTCACAACAGGTTGCAATCAGAGTCTGTATATGTTTTTATTATTAGCTATTTCATGTTTAAACACTGTGGATGCACCTCATTGTTAAAAAATTGGCATGATTTCCCCTTTATGCTGAACTAATTGTCTGTCACTTAATAGTTCTTAAAATATCTTTAACACTATAGTTCTTACTACATTATAGTTCTTATTATATCAGTTGGCTTTTTGAATGTAAGTAGTGATGCTATTTTCTGGCTACTAAAGACTCAGATGGTAAACATACTGTAAATGCATTTGTTAGCAACAAATATTGAGCATATGTTTAGTAAATATTAAGTGAGTAACATGCAAATGTAGAAAATCTCAGTGTGTGCAAAAATGTTTGACTGGTAGTGTATTAATGTCTATTTACATTAATACTTTCGCACAATGAACAACATACACAATGTTCTCCATCATGGAGAAGAACTATTTAACCATGAAAAAAGATCCATTCAAAGGTTCCATATGTCACCTTTGCCTGTATTTAAAATCCTTTAAAGAGCCCCTTTTCACAAAGGTGAAGCAACATGCTCCTCCAGTAAATGTTCTTTAATGGTTCTTGGCTTGGATGTACAGGTCTCAGACCCTTTAGTTTGTATAGAAGTTTCACATTTTCATCCACAATCTTACTCTAGAAATGGGTTCTATATAGTATCAAAAAGGGCTATTTTACTTATAGCAATAGTGTAGACTTTTTCTTACTGTATAGCACCATTTTTAAACAGGTTCTTTGACAAATAAAGTGCAACCGTTTCTCAGTCATAGAGAAGAACAGTTTAATTGTGCAATGAATTCAAATGGTTATTTGAGCTGTCATGGTTCTATAGGCACTGTCTTTAGAAAAGCTCTCTGGATGACTTTGTTTGCACCTCAGTGTTTTAATTATGCAGAATTTTTGAACAATTGGTATGATTTCCCCTTGATCTCCTGACGTGGGTATCAATTGCAAACACATAGCTTGTATAATCTCCATAGAAAAGCACTGCTGATAGGCTGGGATGCTCTCTGGAGCAGCTGCACATAAGACTAAGGTTGCCATGCTCAGTGTCAAGCATCAGTTCAAGGGGGGTATAACGCCCCCCGGCACCCAGTACTCACAACCCTGAAATGGCATTCTCTGAAGTGATGTATCTCCATCCACTGCCTCTTGGAAGAGTTGGAGTGACATCTATGTTCCAGAACTGATCATCCAACATCAGAACCTGACCTCATTAATACTCTTATGGCTGCTATCAGATCCTCGCAGCAATGTTCTTTCACCATCCCACTAGGGTTGAGACTGTTACTGTAGTTAAGGGGGGAACTGTCCTATCAATACACTTGATTTCAGAAATATGAGTCAGCATCATTGCTTTCTTATGTTTCTGTACGTCCCGCGATGCCCCCTTCTGAATAGGAAGGGCCCCTTTAACTGAAACGATCAGACGATGGCATGTTGCACCGTCACTAAGAGCCATTCACATGTCTCATTATCAGCCTTGTTAGGCGAGACATCAAGCATTGCTCGGCTGAGCAGCCCTAATAAAAGAAGTGACACAACGCCAATGTGAACAGCACTGATTTTCCTCTCACGTCCCTCCATCCCTCCATCTTCGCCCTGCCTTCCTTGTCCCGCTCCTTTGGGCAGTCACACATCCAGGCATGTGTGTTAAAGACGTTACATAATTGCCATCATTCAGTGTGTGGCTCATCAAAGGCACGCCACTCAGCAGACACACACGCTCTGTTCCCCTGCTTCCGTTGCTGTTCTCCCTCGCTCTTTTTTCTTCCTTTTTTGTCCCACTCCTCTCCACAAGTACAAATCCTGAGCCGATTTGTTTCTTGCTCTGCGCTGCTTTGTCAGCAGTACAAAGGTGCACAAAGGACACTGTGTTCATGGCTTGAG
The DNA here is from genome assembly GCA_037974365.1 of Hydrocynus forskahlii. Taxonomy (NCBI): domain Eukaryota; kingdom Metazoa; phylum Chordata; class Actinopteri; order Characiformes; family Alestidae; genus Hydrocynus; species Hydrocynus forskahlii. The sequence continues at coordinate 31,339,095 of JBBPCX010000141.1, read as the reverse complement.
CTGCTCCAAACTTTAATATAATACAAACTGTAATTTGTGTGTGCTTATTACATTACAATTATATTGTGCTGTGATGTTACAAAAAGAAGTCATAAGTACATATGCATATATACATATATATATACACACACACACACACACACACACACATATATATATATATATATATTTACACGTGTGTGTGTGTGTGTGTGTGTGTGTGTGTATGTGTATGTGTGTATGAAAATATCTCAAAAAAATAAAAATATCTCAAATTAAAAAGTTTCCTTTATAAGATAAGAATCTGTAACAGATTCGTGTCTGACATCCTATGAACTGGTTGTGTGCTGATGCAGAGTCAAATTCTAGACTGTCCTTTGACGTTAAATGCACTCGTTCACTGTTTCATCCCAATGGCTGTCAATTGTTAGCTCATTAAATATGTAACAGTTGTCAACATTACAATTATATTTGGTGGGTTTTTGTAGGTCAATAGTGATAAAAAAGAATATGACATTTTCTGGCTTATGAAAGTACTGAAATGATGAACATGCCATAAATATATTTGTTAGCAAAGAATATTGAGTGTATTTTTTGTAAATATTAAGTAACATGTAAATATAGGAGAAAACCTTTGACTGGTAGTGTATTAATGTCTATCTACGCTCTTAGCATAAAGGATTCTATATTTATAGCAGCCAACTATCAGTCCTCTGACTGATAGAAAATCATCTTTTGTGCCACGTAACCCCCTTTTTTAAAGGTTTTTTAAAGAACACAACACGCAACGTTCTCCATCATGGAGAATAACTATTTAACCATAAAAAAAGATCTATTCAAAGGTTCCATATGTCAACGCTGTTCTTTGAAGAGCCCCTTTTCACAAATGTGAAGCAATATGCTCTTACAGTATGCTCTTACAGTAAAGGTTCTTGGCTCGGATGTACAATTCTCAGACCACATCTTTATCTACACTCAGTCTAGAAAAGGGTTCTACATAGTATCAAAAAGGTTATTTTACTTGTAGCAATGCTGGAACCTTTTGTTGCCATATAACACCATCTTTAAACAGGTTCTTTGAAGAAACAAGTGCAACAGGTTCTCAGTCATAGAGAAGAATTATTTAACTGTGCAAAGAATTCAAATGGTTCTTTGAGCTGTCATGGTCCCATTAGCTTTACCTGTACTTAAGCACCTTTGAGGACCCTACCTTTTTATGGATCTAGAACCAAAAAGGTTCTATGACGTAACAACAGTGTGGGGGGCCTATTTGTTCCTGTGTAGTACCATTTTAAAAGTTTATTCAAGAAATAAATGTAAAGTTCTTTTAAAGTATATTCAAAGTGCAACAGATTCGGAGAGAAGAACCATTTGATTGTGCAAAGAATTCAAATGGTTAATTGTGTTGTCATGGTTTTATAACCATCGCTCTTACAAAAACACCCACCCTTGAAGAACCCTGTTGTAGGATGTGGTATCAAAAAAAGGTTCCATGATTTGGAACAATGGTGTGCTCCTTTTGGTGGACAATGTAGGTTTTTGAGTCTCTAATTTTGTACTGAGTAATGGGAAATGCATTAAAATGACTGCAATATGCTCAGTATGCTACAAATCTGCCAAACACGAGTGTTTTTTAGGAATTACGGTCAAATCTAAAGATCTGGTTTGTAGTTCAATGTATGTGATCTGTGTGGCAGTACGTTAACAGAAATTAATCACAACTGAGACCCTTTTTTTGTAGCATTCTCTAAATAATAGATGATGTTGATGACCAAAATGGAAACCCTTAATATTCTTCCCTCTACATATTTATGAATACAAACAGCTCAGCAAAGCTGAGTCCTCTCATCCTGCTTCTTCCCATTTTCATCATCTCAGAGAGAGAGAGAGAGACCGAGAGCTGGCATCAAACAAAAGGAAAAAGGCTCTGCCGTGTCTAGAGGCACGTGAGGATTGAAATAATGAGCTTGTGCTGCGCAATATAACCCCTGCAGCCAAATTAACCCGGCGTATTTTTGTATTTTTATTTTTTTTACAGCGACCATGGAGGATTCAAAGAGGACAAAGAAACAACAGAAAAGGTGGAAAGAAAGGAGAGCTGAACTCCTCTGAATTGGGTCTAATTAGAGGAAATGTGCATTACCAGTTTAGGTAAAGACATCAACCAAGCTGTGTAAATATACGTATATATATATTTAAATATAAAATGTATAGAGAGAGAGAGAGAGAGAGAGAGAGAGAGAGAGAGAATAAAGTATTGCTTAACCAAATATCTTCAAACCCTTTTCTGACCTTATGCAAATAATATATACTGTTCGTTTCAATACCTCAGATGATGAGATGAGGACATGTAAAAAATGTTTTTGTCATTTTCAAATATTAAAGTAAAGAAATAAATGTAATATATACATGACCCTAGTAACCTCAGGGCTGAAGATTGTATTGTTTTTCCAACTCTAGCAGACCAGCTTGAGCCCTTAAAGCATTCAGTTGTATTAAAGCAGACATTAACTGCATTAGAATATCTGTTTTCTGTCATACTTTACTTCATTTCTTAGCTATGGTGAGATGAATTCATGGACTGTTTTATTGATCCATTACACATGTAAACACCCCACCTGCACTAAGATGTAGATTTGTGCAGGTGACCCGGTGATGACCTGGTGACATTGAGCTTTAATGGTGCCTTCCTCCTAGTGCCCTGAGAATTTTGAAAGGGAAGATCAATGCTTTTCTGTTTGTAAATGCATTAATTAACTGCTTCACCCAGAAGAACTAAAGGGTATGCTGTTCCACATGAATGCATGCGGGTTCCTGATGAAGACTCTAGTGAATTCTTCAGTAAACAGATTTTCTGAATGAAGATGTAAATCTGTAGATTTGTTTTCCAGAGATAATAATATATCAGAATACCTTCCTAATATAGTAGTCTTGTTGAAACAACCATGTAACACAACTAGTGTGCATGTTTGAATGTAAACCGCAGAACCTACTGTTAGTGTTGGTGGTTTTCTCCAGTGTTAGAAAATCAAAAATTAAATAAACTTTATCGTCATGTACAGCTTCGGAAAAGATTAGAGACCACTGCAAATGTATTTTTAAATCTGCATCTCTATGAGTATGACAACTGTTCCATGCCAGTGTCTGTTAAATTCCTCATTCTGCTTTATGAGGTCCTGATTAGAGATCACCTGAATCAAATCTTATTTCATGAGGAAAAGTATACAAACCTCTGCTGTAATCAACACTCTCTTCTCGCAGTGTGACCAGTTGGATGGCAAAACACTACTAGAAGTTCATGAAATTATTTACATTTTGTTTGAGTGAACAAGAGATTTGTTTTCTTTTAATTATTCAAGTTCTGTAATAATTGGATCAATTCTCTTATTTTGATGTATTCTCATTTCCTTTAAAATTATGATTTAAATAACATTATTATTTATTATGCTTTAAATAATATTTTTATTAGGAGAAATATTGACAGCAGTCCTTAAAAACTAAGGCACAGCTGTTCAGTTCAATACTTGCACCTATTAAAGATAAAACCTGAGAAACTGAACATTTTTGCAGTGGTCTGGAGTTGGAGCTGTTTACAGTAAGACGAGACGATCTGGCTCCAGATTTTACAGAGTTAAAAAAGACACATAGAATGCACATACATAAATAAACTAGAAATCTAAACTAGCAGTAAAAAAATTTGCACAAGTGTAATTTTTAACATCTAAAAACTGTGTAGATGTTGCATCAGCAGTCAAGTGAAAAGGAAACAGAATACTTGAATGTAACTGTGTGATTTATCTGTGCAAATGATCAGCATCAGAAATAAAGCAGCATAAGAACACAACAGCTTTGGTAATTCAGTCTCACCCGAAGACACACATTGTTAGAGGGTAATTGCTGTAAGTTCTAATTTGTTATATGTATTTCAAACATTTATTCACAGAATTTGTGTTTAATTTAAACAAAAAGATACAAACCATGTCCTTCGGAAAAACTGCCATGCTGCCCCTTGCATTAGCATGATATAACTTGATACAATCAGTGCCATACGTTTTTGCCACCCTAGGGTGGGTAAAAAATACTAGCTTGTTAGTTTTTGTTTTCTTTGACTGAATTTGAATTACAGTTGATGTTTTCATTATGAGGCTGAGCTAATTAACCACAAAAACATTTTATCATGACCTTTTTTTGAGGGTGACAGTAATCATGGTTCTGACTGTATAGTCATAATATTTAATGTACTTCCAGTGCATATATCCACTTCTACAAATTTATAATGTCAGAGCCAGACATCATGGCTCTGATTTTTAAGCATAATATAATAATTATTTTATGTGGTGTCTGTTACACATGCATTGAGGGGAAATCCGTACACTTCAGTTTTTGTACTTCCAGTGCACATTTCCACTTCTTCACTAACACACAAATGAGGCAGTTTAGACACATAATGCCTTTAGATTTTGTTTTTGAAACTGAAATTGACAGGGAAGAATGGTAGGTTATTCATACATTATATTAAAAATACATAAAAAAACACAGATACACACAATCACACACACGCACATATAATTACATATATGTATGTTATATATGTGTGTGTGTGTGTGTGTGTGTGTGTGTATGTGTGTGTGAGTGTGTGTATATGATTTATACATAAATCAGGTTCCACAGAATATCACAGGCAGTTTGGAAGAACTCCACTCCTCCCTCTAGGTGGGACAACAAAATGGGCCGCACCCTCTGGTGGCGTCCTGCTGCTGTATATTAGCGCTCTCTCTATGCGGCCCCATTGAGAAACAATGGGGTACCTGAGTTTGATCTCAGGACTATGACCTGATTTAACATCCTCATGCAGCTTCCCTGGTGGTGTGGATGGCTGGCACGCTCAGCCTGCTCGAGCTTGTTGTAATTTCCACTGGAACAGATTAGAATAAGTGCCAATATTCCCAGCGAAGCTGCACTGATATTCTACATGCTGAAATGTGGCTGTGTGTGAACTCAGAGCTGTCGGTGTGCTTTCTCAATGCCTTCAGGAGAAATAATTGAAAATAATCTAAACAATAAAAACAAAAGAAAAATCAGGGAAATTAGAATTCAGGCATCCAGGTTGTTTATCTGACTTTCACCCTGAGTGCTGGGATAGGCTCCAGCACCTCCTGCAACCCTGGGTAAGGATGCGTAGTTCAGATAATGGCAGATTTTCTGATTAATATAAGCACTTCTCATTTTCAACACATTTTTTCTTTCTTCCAAAGATAAGACTAGTTTTCTAAAAAAAATGACAGATGTAGCAGTGAAGAACTTTTTAATCATTGCTGCCCTACATGTGGCTGTGCATGGTTGCTACAAAACAGTGAATTCCTCCAGTGAGAAAAAAACAAAATTAGCTTTTTGTTGGCATCATGCTAAAGTTTTGAGTTTGTGTTATATGCCCTGACCTTCAAAAGCCGAGCTGCTGTTTCTGTTACTGCGCCTTTAAGACAGAGAGATGTAAATGGGCTGACCTGCACTGCAGCCCATTTGAATAGCAACATGGGTCTAAAACACATCTTAGAACTACAGCATGAGTGGGTGGCGCCACTCTGATGTAGGCTGAATAAGGAGATAAATGTAAATGTGTCAGTTTTGTGACATCACAAAAGCTGTGATTTGAAAATGGCTGTTTTTGCAGCTTAGCTGGGGGGGGTGGTTAAATGTTTTGAAACGTATTTACACAGTTCAGCCCTTTTAAATTCCAGAGACATGATAAATAAGCCCTTTAATGTATTGAAAGGTAGCATAATATGTAACAGTATAACACAGATATTGTGAGCATATTGTGCAGCCCCATTCAGCCCTAAGATATTAATCACTGTTTTGAATAATATAAAATCAGTTTTGTTCGAGATGACTATTGTAATATGATGATAATGTTCTGTAGGTAAATATATAATTACAGTCATATTATTTAATAACAGTTACTATATTTTATTATATAACTTTTCTTGGTTATGATAGAACTTTTGATAGTCAATAAACTATCGACCTACAGTTGAGTGTATATTTTAATGCACGCTGTATAAAAGTTTTGAATGGGAGTATATTTGAAACATGGATTCATGGAATCCAGTACAGCCCAATGACTTTAATTTTTAAGTGTGTTCTGAGTCAATGGATTTTCTGCTCCTTTGTAAGTATGCATCAAAAATGTTCTTTTAGGTGAGGGCAGATGACAGATGCAGTAAATAGAGATGACGTGTAAAAACACTGGAGGATTTCTGTAAGTGAAATTTTAATCATGTGTTTATAATTGAAACTGAAACTCTTGATTTCCCCTCACTCTGGGGCACACATTGTCCTATCTCACTCTTATATAACCAACTGAGTCCAATATGAATATTATAATAATGACTCTAATAGCATAATTCTGAATATATGAACCCCACTCCTTTTAACTGAGTTATGCATTTTATTCAGTCAGTGGATGTAAAGCCTTTAGCCTGCTCTACCAGCCAGACTGCAATAAGGAGAGTCTGGAAGGCTATAGAATGGATCTTACCTTTTAAGATCATCAGTAAAATTAGGTTTTGTAAGATAATGCAATGTAATATTGCAGAGCATCCTCTGTTTTCATCCCTGTCTGTTCCTTTCCTTTCAGAAAATCCATTTTATTGTCCCTGCAGATGTTTTTTCTTTTGATTTAACTGAGAGGCTACTGCCTATTCAAACTGCACACGGATGTTAAAGGATAGTTTGTTAAACAAAAAACAAACGAACTTGCACAAATTTGTTATTTACCTGAAATATAAATTATTAGTAAAGACATGAATTGATGTGAAAGCTTCTTAGGTGCTGGACAAAATTATAGACAAAAAAAGTCTCTGTTTGTATTTGTACTGCACTGTTTGTATGTTTCATGTTCTTTGGTTCTGCTGCACTGTTTGTATGTTTCATGTTCTTTGGTTCTACTGCACTGTTTGTATGTTTCATGTTCTATTTAGTGATTAATGATTCTGGTACTGATGGCAATGTAGAATGGCTGTTTTAGTAAAGAGAACTGGTAGAGATCAAATATTTATAAAGTTATACATTTCTAAATAATATTTAATAATGTGTAAATTTAAGTTATAGTTGAACATTTAATCATTTCAACATTTTCAAATGGAAATGCCCAAATTGCAAGAGTTACAGCTTTGAATATATATTACATTTTCAAGGGTTGTCTCAGGTTTTTATTGATTAAATTTAATTATAACAAATTCTGATAATACAATGCATGTGAACTGGCAGTCTGTCATACTACTTTAAGCATTCAAGATCTAAAGTACTAATTAGAATGGATGTTATAGAAGATAATTAAAATAATCCAAATCATAATCACAGTACTGGTAAGAAAATCACAAGGACAATGATTTTCCCCTTAATCATTAAGCCCAAATTCAATAGTCTGATCCAATTTACTTTTAAATGAATGGATTATTATGTGGCCCTAACTCCCCACTCTGTCTGCTACAGTTTTTCCCAGAATGTGTTGAACTCTTTGAAGGAAATTCTAAGCACTTTTCGTACAGTGCCCTGATGTGTTTAAAGAGTTGTAAAATTAAGAAACGTTATTACTTCATGAATTATCACAGGCATTACTGAATTCCGGAGCTCATTTGCTATCATGATTGAAAATGACACATTTTACGTAGATATAAAGCTTTGGAACACATCCATGCCCATTTCGCAGTCTGAAGTTTCTCCACTAAAGGCAGCTATTCGCAGTATGCTTTGGCATAACATAAGATAAGATTACCCTTTATTAGTCCCACAGGTGGCAAATTTGCATTGCTATGGCAGCAAGTGGACAGAACAAATGAAGAAAGTAGAGGCATAACCAATAGAATAAAATCTGTGGATATACAGGGTGTCTCGACATGTTTTCGAATTTACGCTCACTCACATTCACACTCGACTCGACAGCCTCGTACTTCCAGACTACGTGGGTGAACTAGTTTGGTTGCGCACAGTGGAAGAATACGCAGTAACGCAGCGTATGAGTGAGAGAGTTTTACTTTTCCTTTTTCTGTGGCTTAGTTGTGTTTATGATTTTACAACTGTGTTGGGATCGGTAAGTAACTTAGGCTAGGGTGTGTTTCGACTTACACCAAAAATCAGGTTACATCACTGTTGAAGGAATGGATCTGTGGTGTAACTCGAGGACCCCCTGTATACTGATACCCATAGGAGTGTTCTCAGACACTTGGTAGCAGCAGACAATGGCAGAAACAGTAATAATGCCACCGCACACAGTAATATTTTCCCTGGAAAAATTGCACATGTTGCACCAGAAATATTGCACACAAGAGAAACTATTTCACTTGCCATCATTTGCAAAGGAGAAACAACCATGAACTAATAAGGTATGTTACCAAAAGATGTGGTTACTCAATAATGTATTAATATGTGAATTGATTGAATCAAATCAATCAGTGGTAACATTGTAAGTCTATGCAGAATAAGTGAATGGGCTAGGGGAAGCTTTAAAGCGAGGCTGTGATTTCATCAATAATCTCAGTTTTGCAGCTGGAAAATATTATTCTTATTATTTTTAGATATTATTCTTTTCTTAACCTGTTATCAATGCAACCAAAGAAATTTCAGCCACCAAACATATTTGACTTTATGGAAAATTTTGTGGGGTAAATGGAATACCTACAGGTTACTGTTGGACCTTTTCTTTGTCCATGCAAATATAATTTGGTTTCCTGAAATAATAGATGTAGTCAGTCATGTGCAAATGCACAGATGTAATGCATGACAAAACAAAGGTTTTATGAGATGATTAAAGAAGTTAAATGCAGTGAGGATAATGTTCTGGGTTATGGGTCTGGGTGATGTTGTTGGACCTTCAGGTGAAACACAAACAGACGAGGACACGTTGCAGAGTTTAGCGAGGACCATGAGCTGGAGAGGCCAGTGGTGTGAGGAGAACCAGGCAGGGCAAGGTTTCATGGCAGATTGCTATACCCTAACTCTTATCACACCTGACAGTGTCTGTTTTCAGATCCAGCCACGCACTCGGCACACGCAATAGACTACTGGGCTGCAACGGGGAGTGATAGGCTCTGACGAGTCACACCTCAGCCCTGTTTGTGTGTGTGTGTGTGCCAGAGCATAGACTGCCCACGGAGATATTTGCTACCAGTTCTAGCTGCCCTAGTTCTTCTCCATGGCTCACTCACTCTGCTAAATGCTTTTCTCACCCTCGCAAGAAAGTGGATAGAAAGGGACATCAAAGATTTTAGAAAGGTAGACTAATAAGTATTATTGTATGGCAATGATTATGAACAGTCAAGATAAAATACAGGTATATTTTCCCATCTGCATTCTTGTTTGTTTGATCCTTCTGAGCATGTAAAATTAAATGACTAAATTAATGATTGAATTTCATGTGCATGAATTAATCTCGCTCTTGCTCATAACTCTACACAACCCCCCGGGGCTTCATCTGAGCATTTCCCAAAAGCATGCTCACATTTACTTTTCAGTGATGTCTGAGCATGTGAGTTTAGGGAAAGAATAGAGAAATATTTAAATGGCATGACTTTGCAAAAAATTGGTATTGCATCAGTGCTGAATATCATGATTTGTGGAAAGCTAGAAAAACTGATTTTGGTGTGAAAATTGGTTTGAAACTGTAACTGTTTTTTTTCTTTGTGTTGCAATAGTTTATTCTTCATTTCTGAATTCCAGAGGTTTCGCCAGGTAAACCGGTTTCCTCCCATAGTCTAAAACTATGTACATCAGGAAGATTATTCATTTTCTATAAAAATGGGGGGGTGGGGGGTTGCCAGCCCACTGCAGATCTAAATTGCTTGTTGGTGCCCAGAGGCTAAATTGCTTGTTGGCGCCCATGCAAATGTGCATAAAAGTGTGTGTGTGTGTGTGTGTGTGTGTGTGTGTGTGTGTGTGTTTGTGTGTGTGTGTCTGACCTGTGATGGATTGGCGACCTGTCTAGTATGTTCCTCTGCATTTCACTGTATGACCACTGCTATAGGTTCCAGCACCTCCCATGACCCTGGTTAAGGATAAGCAGTGCAGAAAATGAATGGATGGATGAATGACTTACAAAAGGAGTAGCTTCAAAATCAGAATCAGAAAAATATTATTGATCCTTGAGAAAACTGCTTCAAAACATCTAGTGATTATTAACCACCCTACCCAACTGGGGAAACCCTTATAATTCCAACTTTAATGATAATACTAATAATTGATATAATAATTAATAATAATAATTGATATAATAATTAAAATCATGTTCGATTTTATGTTGAAACTGAAAATGAGTTCTGCTAATAACCTTCCTCCAGTTCAGCTGAATATCATGGACATCATGGATTTTTTTCAAATCACACCTGCCATATCCTCCTACATTTTAACCACTTTGACATTTGTTTTAAAGTAAAAAACATCCTCTATTTGCAGTTCAGACCTTCATGGGCAAACCTTTTTCCATTTGTAGCCCCTCATGGGCAAGTCCAATGTCAACCTAACTGTGATGCTGTATCACATCACACGACAGCTGTACATTACAGCACAAAGTGACTAAACTCCACCTCAAGTATACATTGTCCAGTCATAGCTTAGCAGTGGTAACTAGGTCCAGCAAGCCTTCCAAACTTTACATTGTGTTGTATATACTTGTAAATCTGATTGGATACAGTTGGTGGGGAAATGAAAAGATAACCATTTTCTGAACTGACACGAGAAGGAGGTGTGGAATAAAAAATTACCAATTAAACCCAAACTCCAGAATAATAATGATGGCCTGTTTGCCAACCTTTTAAAAAATCTAAACATGGCATGCATGCTAAATGTTATTAGAATACTTACAATGATACATTGCTGTTTGATGAGGTTTTTTTATTGCCGGTATTGTTACTCTGGTTACTCCGTTCCATAGCTTGAAGATTTCTGTATACTGTTTTATGACATTTTGGATTTATCACTCCAGAAAATGACCAAGAATTTCAGAGGGTAAATCCTTCTTTGCAACTTAATATCTTAATACAGCTGAAGATTAATAAATGCATTTGCCCCACCGATATTTGCTAAGACAACAGTAGCCCAGTGGGGCTTAGCAAATTGGGGTGGGGGCATAGCAAATGCCTTTAAGACAATAAACTAGTCTGAAAGTAGTCTTACAGGCCCAGATGTAATCTAGTAACATGAACACCTGGGGAAACCTTGTAGTGAGAAAAACTTCCACTTAATAAGGGAGGTGACCATTTGTCATCTGTGAACACACCACAGCACGGTGTGAACAGCATAAAATTTCTTCTCTGCATTTAACCCATTCACCAAGTGAAGCAGCGGGGAGCCAGGAATATTGCAGCCAGGGAGCAGTGTGTAGGGATGATACCTCGCTCAAAGGTACCTCAGGGGTGCCCCTGACTGTCCTCGGATTCAAATCCACAACCTTCTGGACACAGGGCCAACTCCCTAACCACTAGGCCACCAGCTGCCCAAGTCTTCCAGGTAAATAATGTCTTCCAGGTAAATCGGACATTAGAAAGCACTCCTGAATTAATTCAAAATTAATGGGTTGTAAACTTATGGAGTTCTAAATTAATGTGGGTTTCTCAAAGTTGGCACATCTAGCCAGCTATGGCTAACAGCTGTATAAAAGGCTATGTGTGCCACAATTTATTCTTGCTCTTGTGATCTATGTAGCTTTTACAGAAAAGATTCATTTTGTATCTAAACCGTAAAAGTTATTACAAAAGAGTATGCTAAGGAGATGCTTCTACATTCCTACATGGCTAACTAAATGTGAATTTTCAAGGCCTTAATGTACACAGAACATATTAAACTGTCCAATATATAGTAAAGAACCATTGCTAAATAGATAAATAGATTTTAGAAAAAGAATGATAATTAATTCTACGAAGACTGATAACATATCACAGATGACTTTATATAGTGAGGACAATGCAGCATATGAAACTATATGAGATGCTACTGGAGTAACCAAATCTGCACAATCTACCTCCCATGTTGCACATTATGTTACAAGCAACTTGCAACCAGTTGCATAAAAGATGCACAGTGGTAAGCTAGTCTTCATTTCCTGAAATCTTTGTCTATGAGTCGATCAATTTGTATTTTCACCCAAAAAGGCTAAATGATACTTCAAAGCTCAGCATGAAGTATTTGAAAACAATAAAAAGAGAACAAGGGCAAAAGGCTTGCAGAATGTTGCCTGGAAGTGGAAAGGGCCTCAGTTGGTCTTCTCCGAACATTTTAGTCTGTCAGATAAAGGGTGGTTAGTGGCGGCGCTGCCTCTACCTCGGAGTCGGGCTGTGTGCAGGAGGCAGAGCCCAGCGCTGTCACACTCACCCATCACACAGCACGGCTCTAAGACACACTGACAGCCAGGAAAAGAAAGCATCCCAGGCCCATCAGTGCTTCTGATTCATTTCAGCCTGCAGTGCTGGCCTGTCCCAAAATCGCCTTTGATATATGGTAATCATAGTGTGTGTGTGTGTGTGAGTGTGTGTGTGTGTGTGAGTGTGTGTGTGTGTGTGAGCACTTATTCTTCTTTTTTGGCAAATTTGTGCATGTCTGTTCTTCCGTGTTTGTGTGTGTGTGTGTGTGTGTGTGTGTGCTCCCTTTTTTGCTTTTTGGCAAATGCGTGTATGGCTGTGGTCCATGCATGCATGTTTGAGCTTATTGTTTTGTATGTGTTGTCAGAAAGAGAAAGAGAGAGAGAGAGAGCAAGTGTGTAAGCATATGACTAAACATGTGTGCACATGTCCATGCATATGTGTGTGAGTGTGTATATGTATAGTTTGTGACATCTCGCACAACCCATGGATATCAGTTTGCCACCAGTTTGTTAAAGTATGTGATGGATGTTGCACAACTGCAGTAGAAAGGTGTCATTCAGAGGCACCAACACAGATTTAGATGTGTGAGAAACATTTTTTGGTTTGCAAGCATTTGTATGTATGTGTGTGTGTGTGGACATTTGCATTTGCATGCATTAGTGTGTACACGCTTGCATGCGTGTCGGTGTTTCTTGTGGAACCTAAAGGCAGAGTGAGCTATTCTGTAGCTCAGAGTGGTTTGAGCCTCTGCTGTCTGTGCCTTGTTCTTCACCTGAGTGTGTGAGTGCATCGGTAATGAAGTGTGGACCAGCCCCTGGCCTGCAGTCAATGAACAGTAAATGCACACTGGCAAAACTGACACAACTCATTTCCAGCTCAGACCTCTAAAACCACAGACCTGCAGAACGACTATTTGAGTCACAGAGGGACACAGTGTGCTGCTCGTATAATACAATATCTCAATGAACACGCTTTATATTTCCAAAAAAGACATTGCTGGATCTGTTATTTTCTAAAGAAAGGAATATTGACCACTTTAAACAGACAAAATAAGTGTAGCTGAAAAATCAGTTTCTTTTCCATGCATATTAGAAGAAATATATATTTTCAACCAAACATGTCATGTCAAATCTTTGGAACCTTCTTTAGATTTTGCATCTTAGTCTCTTCATTAGTTCTTCATATGTTGATTCTTTATATATTATTCTTCTTTCTTTTGATGTAATATTTTGAAAATGCTGCTTGCCCTTTAAATTGTGGAAACAGTCAATAATGAATGGAACAGTTGTACTTGGAATTAAATCTTGTTACATTAAAATACTAAGCTTAACAAAATCTTAAAATCTTGTAAAATTAATCTATTAAAATAAAATGTCTGTTGTATAGTCACACTTGTTGGAGCCTACAGTTATGCACACACAAAATATATGTGCAGTATGCAGCAATACATCTGGTGTCTTCCCATATGGGATACAATATATCTGTATATATAATCTTTATACATAAGATAGATGTGAAATACATGTCAATATAACTGACATCTTCCCAAACAAAATAAAATGTATGTGAATATATTTCTTTATATTCAAAATATATGTGCAATATGTAAAGTAAAGTAAAGAGGCCCATTATAGTCACACATGAACGCACCACAGCACACAGTGTGAACAATGTGAAATTCTCTCTCTGGATTTAACCCATTCAACAAGTGAAGCTGGGGCTGCCACCCCGGCGCCCAGTGAGCAATGTGTGGGGATGATACCTTGCTCAAGGGGACCTCAGCTAACAACTAGTGTTGTGATTCGACTTTAAAGACAAAATTAATTTTGAAGATAGACCAAGCCATGTCAAAAACATGTAGCTTGTTGTACTGACATCTTATGGCTAATTTGTCTGAAATTTGGTAAATAACATCTTTATGCCATTTTAAACCAGCTACAAAATTTTATTAAGATTGGCCATTCACATAGGTATGTATTGGCTGCTGTATATCGATTGGGTATTTGTGGGCCCTTGAATGATCTGAATGGAACTCTAGGAAATATAGGAAATATAGAACAAGTGAAAACATACAAAATTTCAAAATTGTAGCTTAAGTGAGAAATGTGGCAGTTGGTGTGGAGCCAAAGAACTTGGTAGTGAAGCAGGGCATGAAATCTCTTGAAGTTTGAACCTTGGCTTGTATTGGCAGCCAAATTATGTTTGGCTATTGGTGGCCATTTTGTTGAGCGAGCCAAATGAAACTTTAGGAGATGTGAGCAAATGCAGGCAAATGTAAACACACAAAAATTTAAAATTTCAGCTTAAGCGGTTTTTGAGATATTGAAATGTGACATTTGTGTCAAAGTGTGGGAAGGACCTGCAGAGCCTGTGGTGTCTCAGTGGCTGCCTCCTCTGCCTTTGCCTATAAATGGCCTAATTTTACAAATAATGATTTAGAAGGTGATCAATTGCTTTGCAGGTATTTCACAAAAGATTCAACCTTCACACCATATACCTTATACACCATATAGCCTTACTCTAACCCCTCGTTTCCTGATCCTTGCTAATTTCTCCTTCGTATTTCTCCACCCGATGATGTCTGCTTAGCATGCAGCGTCCTGTCTGCATAGTAATCGACTGTGACTCCTCAATAAGCCTTTGGCGTAACACGGAGATGTTATGAGCTGTGACACACGACGAGAGGCAGGCTCCAGTGCACTAAAGGTCATCGGGGACAGGCCTCTAATGAATATAAATATACTATTTCAGTCATTCGAAGGAAGATGTTTCACACATGATGTGAATGCTGCTGATATTTTGTGCGTGTGTGTGTTGGGGGGGGGGGCTAGCTTTTTTTCCAGACAGCTTCACAGGGGAAGGCGGAGGGGACAAAATGGGACTGCGTGCATTTAGCTGAAATGGTGCAAACAAATCTGTATGTATGCAGAAGTGAACTAAATTTAATTAGCTGAATCAAACCCACTCCAGTTGAGCAACACCGGTTACAATTGATTTAAAGTCAATGGTGCAGGGTTGGCAGCAGCTAATATGTCGCAACTGTAATGCTGAATATGTTGTAATATATGTATAAACTTGCTCTTATGAGAATTATAAGGAAGTAGAGATTTTTTTTTTCAAGAAAGCTTCAAGAGAAAGGGCTGTACAAAAAATGGACTGAATTAAATTCAAGTGAATTACCACTAATGAATTGCTTTGGTTAGGATTTATTTGACCTAAACTAAACTGCAACAGTGAATAATTACAGAGAGCAACAGTGTTGCATTTCAACATGTGATAATTATATATTCACAAGCCACAATTGCACCTTGACATGTTGAATTTGTAATAACATTTGAACTGTTTGCTTACTAATGAAAATTACATTTAATTTCATTTTACATGTAAAGTGAAGCTGAATTTGCACGTGTCAGATCAGTTTTTAAGAATAGCATGTCTGCATATAACATTTTTTTGTCAATGCAAGCAAACATTGCTTCTTGCATTAAAGGGATTACAAGTTAAAATAATGTCAGATAAATTTGTAGGAATTTTTCTTACATTCAGCATAACTACTCACTGACCTGGTAAATCAAATTTTGTGTAGAACGTTTGGGGTTAAAGATCAAACACATAGCATGAATTTAGAATTTTTTTAAATGCCATTGCATTTTGTTACAGCAAATAATGGATTCATCTTCATGTTAATGGTATTGTTACTAATCTTTAGAAGTCTATCCTCGTTAGGATTAATGAGGATCTTTTCCAAAGTTCTGTAAAGCTTGTCTGAACTTAATAGGAAAGAACACATTTAATATAATATAATATATCATATAATATAATAGAGCTCACATACTTTTTTCCTGAAAAAAATATTGCCTGTCTGAGTAGGATGAGCAAGGAGAGTTTATGGAACACAGTCTTTTGTGTTGTATTCTCCAGGGTGGAGGATGTAAGATGCAGTGTGTTTGACAGAGCCTTCATGTTTTTCTAAGAGCTGACACTGATGCCTTCCTGCGCTCCTCCATCCCTGAACCTCCCCAGAAAAGGAGAGTGTTTGCTATGTCATAAAAAGAGGTGAGGAAAGAGGGGGAAAAGCTGCCACACTCGTCTGCCCGGAGGGTACAAGCCTATCTTAACTACAAATGACCTTTATTTAAAGAGATATTGTAACGCAAAGCTCAGCACAGAATGTAGGATAAACACCATCCAGACTTTGTTTCAGAATCAGAATCAGAAAACTTTATTGATCTCAGAGGAAATTGCTCATGTTATGACTGCACA
Source organism: Hydrocynus forskahlii (assembly GCA_037974365.1). Taxonomy (NCBI): domain Eukaryota; kingdom Metazoa; phylum Chordata; class Actinopteri; order Characiformes; family Alestidae; genus Hydrocynus; species Hydrocynus forskahlii. The sequence continues at coordinate 31,322,500 of JBBPCX010000141.1, read as the reverse complement.
GATAAAGTCTAAATCAATCCAATAAAAACTCTCAATTTGAAATACACTATGCTATAGACACAAATACTGGGGTATAAAAACTATAGATAAGTAACTTACAGTTAAGAGAATTACTAGTAACACAAATGGCAGTTAGGAGAATGTTATTGCACATAACTGACATCAGTAGTATATGAGAAATGCTAACATAAGTAGTGCTATTTCACATAGTAAGACTATTGCACATAATAAGATATTACACCTAATGAAATGATTTGGCACTCAATAAAAAATGCACATTGTGTTGTACATGGTTAGACTATTGCACATAATAAGATATCGCACATAATGATAATGTTTTAGCACCCGATAAGAAAATTGCATGGTAGTGCACATGGTAGACTACTGCACATGATAATGATAGTAGATAAGAAGAATAATGCACATAATAATAATGCACGTAATGCTAATGATTAAACCCAGTAAGAAATTGCTCAGTGATCAGTAGATCTATGTGATTCTCAAACGAAGAACCGTATAGTAAATATTGAATTTTCATTTTCTTTGATTTTTCTGTAATCTAAACTGTATTCATATGATAATTTGTATATTATATTATTATTTTTTTTTGCAATTTTGTATTTTTAAAATCACTCTTTAAAAAAGAAGATTCTTCCAAGTTTCCCTAGAGAAGGCAGCATTATATGTAGGGCCATGACAACCCAGTTTACAAAATGTAAAGGTTTTTCTACCAGTTTTTCTCAGTGATAGAAAATCTGTTGTTTATAGTTTTTTTTTCAAAGAAAACTACTTGGTTAAAGCATTGCACTGTTGTCACAGATCAAAAACTGAATAGCAAGCATGACAATCCCAAAAACATTAAATGAGCAGAGCTTTTAAAACAAATTGCTTTTGTGTCTGTCTTTAATTGACCTATTTAAATTAGTTAAGTCAGCTTATTAGCTGGCTGCCCTGGTAATATAGTTGTATTCTTGTTTGTATATTTAGCGTCATTACTTTCCACATTTCCATTGTAGTCTCTCAAATAAGGATTTTTTAGCATTGTTCATGATGGTATTACTGGCATGTTTTTGATAGACCGCTTCTAATATCAATATAAGTTCAATATGTATTTGTGTACATTTATGTTGCATTATGTATCGCCATAAGCCTTAAAATAGTCTGGCTATGGCTGTTTGTGAATGTGTGTAATGGTGTTTACAATTGTATTGTTAAAAAATGCCATCAAACCTATACTAAACTGATGCACTACCATGCTGCATAGATGGCATGAGAGTAATTTCTTCCCCACTACAGTCGTGAGGTATTCTCAAATATTTGAAATTATAATGTGACTAAATTCTCTTCTTTGTGTTTTTTTCAAACTTTCATTTGACTTTCCTCTTCCTTCTATCTAATCGCTTCACAACTTTCTCTTTTAGCCCTTTTAAATGTGCATGAGAAAGAGCTGTGTAAGGCAGCTAAGGTGTGTGTGGGTAACAGCCTAACATAACCTCTTGCAACAGCTTTTGTTGATTGGACACCCCCGTAATTGTTTTTTTTTTTTTACTAGAAGGATGAGAATGTTACAGTGGCAGTTGGGAGGCTATAGTGGACAAAAAGAGTGGACAAAATTTAATACTGATCGATTTTATATTACTTTATGTTGTTGAGGGTTGTGTGTAATGTTTTGTTAAAATATGCATCTCACTTTTTTCTGCCCATGAAAATGAATAACTCGTAATTAATGACCATTTTTAGTGGAAATGACATAACCAAAAGGGTGATCTTTTTCTTTCAGCACAGTACTGTATTTCTAATCGGTAATGTTGTAGCTATGGTTAATTATCACTTAGATTTAGCATTACTGATCAGGAATCTGCTCTTGCTGTGCCCTCTCCTCTGGCCTCATTGCAGGCATTTCTCAGCTTTAAAAATAGGGTCCTGGCCAAGTATGCTAAGTCATGCTAAATACTGAAGCCTGTGCCCTTCTTCTGTATCTTTCCTTCCAGCAAGTTCACTCAACGTGTTCGCACTCTAGGCCTGATGTGGAGATTCTAGATTGCGATAGACATTAACAATGTGTCTTTAACGTCTGCTTCAATATTGAAACTAATCACACTAATTGGCTCAAATGAATTTTAAAAGACTGAATGAATTGTACAGCCGAATAATGGGTGCAATTAGGTTTGCTGGCAGCACTTGCATTCATAGTGCGGCCGTGATTCATATTGTGGTTATGCAAGGCAGTGACTGGGCCATTCCTCAAGCTTTAATGCCAGCACAGACTTACACAATAACACAACAATTGCTCACTCACACGGCACACGGAGTGTGTGTTTTGCCGCGTACTAGCACGCGCTTCCGTCTGTTAGTTTCTGTTAGTCTCTTCTTGTGTCAAAGTGCTTGTTATTGCTTAGCGGTCTCTGCCTTTCTTTCTCTCTCTCTCTCTCTCCCTCTCCCTATCTCTTCACTCTCTACCCTCCTCTCTATTTATCTCTCCTCTCTCTTTTTCTCCTTCCCTCTTCCTCTCTCCCTCTCTCTGAGTGACACGCTTTCTCTCACCCTCCCCTCTCTCTTTTTACTCTCTCTCCCTCTTTCTCTATTTATTTCTATTCATCATTCTCTCTTTTTTTCCTTCTCTTTTCTCTTCTTGTTATCTCTGTCTCCCTCCTTGCTATACCATCTTTCCTTCTTCTTCTCTCCACCCTCTTTCTCTCTCTCTCTGTCCCTCTCTCTCTTCTCTCATCCTCTCTGCCCTCTCTTTCTCTTTGTATGTCTGTCACTCTCCCTTACCCTCCCCACTACTCTCTCTCCCACTCTGTCCATTTCTCTCTCTTTCACTCTCTCTCTCTTTTTCTCCTTCTCTTTTCTCTTCCTGTTATCGCTATCTCTGCTATCCCCTCTCTCCTCCCCCTTCTCCATTTTTCTTCTTCTTTCTTCCGCTCTCTCCCTCTACTCTCTCTCTCTCTGTATGTCTGTCACTCTCTCACCCTGCCTTCTCTTTTTTCTCTCTCACTCTCCCTCTTTCAATCTCTCTCTTTTTTTTCTCCTTACCTTTTCTCTACCTGTCATCTCTGTCCCCCTGTGTCTTTTTCCTCCCATTTCTCTCTCTCTCTCATCTTTCTCTCTCTCTCTCTCTCTCTCTCTCTCTCTCATCTTTCTCTCTTTTGCTATTTCTCTGTTTTTTTGTCTGGTTACCAGCGGCAACCGTACAGAGAGGTGCACAGTGCAGGTGTGTCAGAAATACAAATTTTGTTTGTGTGATTATGTGTGTGTGTTTGTGTGTGGTACACAGGAATCTATTCTGAGACACCTATATTCCTGCACATGTGTAAATGTGGTCATGCCTTTACAGTTTTCACTGATAGCTACATATCACACTATTCGACAGGAATCATTTTATTTTCAGAGAAATGCAGAAAAACACTTCTGAGCCCCTCAATCTGTACTGTTGACACTCACATTCAGTTTACTGAGCTTATTTTGTCTTCTCCATTGGCCAGTGTCACATCTGTCAGTTTCATCTGATATTTAATATTAATAAACCAATTTCAAACCATTTAGAATCTGTTTAGAAGTGTAGTCCCATGGTAAAGTAGTGCTCTTAAGGTTAAGCTGAATACAAAACTGGGTTTTTAAAGATCTTGTCTGTACATAAAGCCCAAATTTCTGAAAAGTAATGTCATGACATTTGTCCATCTCTAAAAAGTCTTGACTTCTGACTACATCACCGCGCACTTGCCTGCTCACCGATCATTGAGAGAAATCTCTCAGTCCGCTCAGAGACCCTCCTCGATCCCACTTTTCACTCAGAAATGTATCATAATCATGTTTGCAGCAGAAGTAACCCTTAATGTCACCATATACGGCCTCAGATAACTGCTAATGAATTCATATTTGTGTATTAAGTATGGTGTATTTAGTGCAAAACAGTATTTTCTCCAGAGTTTTATTTTGTGCTAATCATTTCATTATATGCAAAATCTTATAATTATTATTTACAATAGTCTATCATGTGCAATATCATGTGCAGTTTTCTTACTGGGCTCTAAATCATGTCATTATGTGCAAAATCATCATTAATACGTGCAAGAGTCTCACCATGTGAATATCATTACTTATGTCAATATTACTGATCTACTACTGATCTCTATTACAGCAATAACAGACTCCTGACCTCTGTGTTACTAGTAATTCACTTAACTGTAAGTTACTTATGTGTAGTATTTATACCTCAGCATTTGTGTGTATAGCAGAGTGTATTTCATATGGAGTTTTTTTTCCAGAATTTTATTTTGATTTATATTCTTTGTATTATTCTTGTCTCTGTGTCTTTGTGTGCCTGCACAGTCGTAACATAAACAATTTCCTCCTGGATCAATAAAGTTTTAGAAATCTGATTCTGACTGCTCACCAGTGCCGGCGCCAAGGGGGAGCATTTGAAGGCATTGCCCCCCTAGCGAGTCGCCAGGCCCCCCCTAACGAGTCGGTCATAAGTAGGGGTGGACTGGAAATCTTTGCATTCAGGAAAAGTATATAACAGCCGTCTGGTGCACGGACGTCGGCCCGAGATCAGCCAGCCTGGAACCGCGACTGATAGGGCCGGCCTATAGTGAGTTAGATGCCTGCCCAGTTGGTCCACTCTGGCGCCGGCACTGCTGCTCACTACCTTCTTTTGTATATTTCTTCTAACATATTTAAGTCAGTTTGGGACTGTTGTTGATTGTTATGTGACCAAACTACTATATTTGTCGTAATCCATCCATGCATCCATTATCCGAGCCACATATCCCAACCAGGCTCCTGTAACCTGTCCCAGTGATTACAGGGCAAAAGAAATGGCTTGGACAGGTTGCCAGTCCCTCGCATGTCAAACACGGACAAACACACTCCCTCGCACAGGTTTCCCCATACCAATGCTCAATTACACATAAAGCCGAGTATTTTCAATAATCTTTATTTGTACATTTTCTTAATAACATGACAATCGTGCTTTATCATATGACACCATTTAAATACATATCCTGCGTATATTATGTTGTAGGCAGTTGAACAGTTAAAAATATACAAAACAATAGTATTTCTTACTAGACATAAATTCTATTTGTTATAATCATTTTAATAATCATCGTCACTTCTCATAATTTCCATAATATATGTGCTTCAGTTTCTGAGATCAAAATATTATTGCAGAAAACAGCAACTCTTTTTCAAATATTTCAACATTTAGACAATAACTTCAAATGTAATACAGACATTCACAGTTACATGTTTTACACGACACAGTTTTACAACAAAGTTTCCAGAGAAAACTGTGGTAAAGTAAGTAACTTTTTTGTACAAATTTCACAGGACGTAGCCGTTTCACATTTCGTAGGTGCTTTCCTCCTCAGAGTAAACATGTTTCGAATGACCAAAATGCATTTCACGTGTAGCTGCCATAGACGATCGCTTTATCATTGTCCTAACACGCCGTGGGAATGCTCTGCGGACCCGCAGTCGAAATGGAACACACTGTGTATGTAGTCATGTGCAAAAATACTGGCACCCCTATATGGCCTGGTTTGCCAATTGTCTAAGTTTAATGCCACACTTAAGTCCACACTTTGTTGAGAAACAAACTTCTATGCTTTTAATGTACAGTTACTAGTTATTTGATGATATTAAATCAATTTTTTTTGTTCAATTTTAGTTCAGCTAAATATACAGAAGCTGTACTGTAAAATTTGCAGGGAAAAATGCCATGTTCAAGTTAAAGAATGTGTCAATATTTTCACTTAGAATCAAGAAAACAACAGTTGATCAGGAGGTTTAACCTTTTGCATACGACTGTAGAGCATTTATTGGAACATATTCAGTTTCTTAATGTGCATTTTAAACTTTGTGCTTTCAGATAAATATATGCTTATTACTCTTTAATGTGCTTTGTCTCAGCCTGCGTTTCTTAGTGTAAACCAGGGATGGTGAGCTGGCTTCCTTTTGGGCCGCAGCACTGCAGACCACTCCTTAAACACCTCTGACTCATCAGCAAAGTCTTTCTGAGGTGAATTCATAGTGTTAGAAGAGGGAAAACACTGATTTCTGCAGAGTTGTGACCCAGAGGGAACCCAGTTTGACACTCCTCCTGTTGTAAACTTTCAGATTGTAATATTTTAGAGGCGCTATCTTTCTTTTTTCCTCTTTTTGATCACAGATAAGGTCTAACATTTTGGCACATGAATGAATTACATTTGCACACTCAATCTTAACGCATCTGTTAATCTCCAGTCTGTTTTGGTCCTCAGTCGTTAAATTACATGCTCAGAAACGTTTCGCTCTCGTTCGCTGATTTGCGGTAATTCAGAAATTCAGCCGTACCCATATTCCTGATAAGAAGCAGAGAAGCGTAAACAGGACTGATATGACAGCACTGGTCGACAGGCAGATGCTGACACTAAAAAAAACCCTGTGGTTTTGTTTTTCTTTTTCTTTGTTTTTCTTTTTTTTCAAGTTCCATACTTTTGTACCCTGTCCTCTGCAACCTATACACTGCATGGCATAGATACGTTTTTGCTTTAGTCTATGATTTTGGTCCTCGATCACAACATTAAGTGTACAAAACATCCTAAAAAGAATCCTGAAAATGGTTTCGATCACATACAAGTAGTATTTCTTCTTCTTTTTTTTCTTCCAGCAAAAGAAAATAAAATAGTAACAGTCTCTCTGACAAAAAATATCGAAACGACAGATAATGGGTCACCCAAGGGCTCTCCTAATTCAAATTTTCTTTGTGCTTTAGACTTCAAAGTAATACCCCGCCCCTCCTTTTTTTTCCAAAGTAGAGGCACGGGGTCCGCTTGCCAGACTCTGTTTGGATTAGCGACAAGAGGCGTGTCGTATGACCCGATATTTGATGTAATCTTGCTTTCTCTTTGATAAATTTGACTCCTTCTGTGTGCTTCTGAGCAACGTAAACTCTTTTGCAACTCTTTTGTGCCAATGTAGCTTATGCATCACTGCACTGTGCTTTTGATTGAATTCACAGTATTAACATGTTAGAGACAGGTTCACTCGCATACAGTATAATGGATTTTTTTTGTGGAATTTTTTTTCCTCTTTTGACACCAACACACTTTGCTTTTACATTTAGAACACCTACCCATGGCTTGGGTAGGTCTTGTAAACGTGAAAGTCAAATTGTCACACATATATATTTTTGTAACGATTTAATTGGATCATGTTTGGCCCCTGGAGGTAGATGATTCTATTATTGTATAAACATGGAAGTCCTCTGTATTGTTCGTCTTTGATTGCTCTCAGCTTGGGCTTTAGACGTTGGCGTCTGCATTGACGGGGTTGGCTGGGGCGGCGTTATCGGCCTGCTGCTGCTGCGGTTGCTGCGGTTGGGGCTGTTGAGCTTGCTGTGGTTGCTGCGGTTGCTGTTGTTGGGGCTGTTGCGGTTGCTGTGGTTGCTGCGGTTGCTGCGGTTGCTGTTGTACCTGCTGTTGCTCTGCAGGTTGTGGCTGCTGCTGCTGTTCAGGCCCATTCTCCTGAGCCTGAACCTGGGCCTTCACCACCTTTGGAGGTTGCAGCATTATCCTGATTCGCTGCAAGGATACATCAAGTGTCACAGGGTGCAGATCTTTCTTAACAACGACTCACCATTAACCCTTAGAACACAAGCAGCACGGATCTGGGCCAGAAGTGCAACAAATGGTAAATTGTCATCATACAACAAAACAACTCCTTACTTTGAAGTTTCCCCAGTTTGTATTGATGCTCAAGGTATCAGATATCATGCTGAGCTTTGTTTGATGTTCCTATGTCACGCAGAACCAAAATTTTTGTAATTAAAAAAATATATACTGGGCTTTAAAAAATGCCTAATTTTTTAAATTTGAGGTCTCAGAAGCAAACAGAAAACTACAAGATATTTGAACTCGGAAGAACTTTTAGGATAGTTTCCGCCCTCACTGGGGTCCAGAGAGTGGCCGGGCGGGGTTGCGCCCAGTGAAAGAGCAGTGAATGGCTAATGTGTAGGAGAGCAAACACTGGTTTTAGACCGTTTTATTTGTTGCAATCAGATGTTACTTATGTGCTCTGAGTTCTAAGGGTCAAACAACTTGCTGGCAAAGTAAACAGTTAACTACTATTACAGTTCCCATATTCTGCCTTTTCAGAATCAAAATCAGAATCTGAACACTGTCGCAGAGGAAATTTTCTCCCCTTCTTATCATTCTTATGTGCAATAGTTTTACCATGTGCAAAATCATGTGTTTTCTTTTTTCACTACATATGTCAATATTGCTTACATACTACTGATCTCTATTATGTGCAATAACAGACTCCTAACCACCATTAGTGTTACTAGTAATTAACAGTAAGTTACTGTTCTAGTATTTATACCTTGGCATTCATGTATATAGCATAGTGTACTTTGTATAAAGTGTTTTATGCAGAGATTTTATTGGATTTATTTTAGACTTTATATTTTATATTGGTCTTGTCTCTGTGTGTTTGTGTGACTGCAGTCATAGCATAAACAATCAATAAAGTTTTCTGATTCTGATAAAACTGAAAACAGTCGAGATTGTGGCTGGTTTACCTCCTTATATGTTCCCTTCATGGTGAGAAACATGTAGACCATGTAGCCTGGAATGAGGACCATAGAGGACAAGGCCATGAGCCAGCCCACACCCTGCCCCCACGCTGGGAACACGTAGTTGTTCATGGTGAGGGGAACCATTTGGACTGCACTGAAGAGAAACACTCCCTGAAGGAGAGTAGACGACATCATGGATTTAGAATCTGGTCAATAAGCTTATTTACACAATGCCTTTGTGAAGCTCCAGTGCTAAGCCAACAGAAAAGCTGGAAAAGATTGAAAAAAATGAACTGCACTGAGAGATTTTGATGCTCTTTTTGTTTGTTTACGCTCTCTGAATTGTAACAGCAGTGGGTTAATTCAATAGAAAGAATCTTTTGAGAAGGATCAAGGCTTTCAACTGGATCCATGATGCCTCCAAAATGGGTACATTTGACACGGTTCTAGAGCAAATGTGAAAGATGCACACAAACTGGTTTTATAAGGGGGGATGGATAAGGTCAGGCCTATGGAAAGCCTGTCTTAAGACTTTGTTTACAGGAAGTCTGATGGAATATATCAGGTTTGTCATTAGGCCTGTGCATCTAGGGTTAAAGCCCAGGATATTTTATGAATAACTTGGCATTTCAAAAATAGTACATTGTAAAAATAGCCCAGATATAATTTTCTGTCATCCCAAACATACACAAAATGACTGCCCTGCTGCTTTCATGGAGACATGGTGACACAGCTGAGGCGAGCTACACCCCTCAGCTGACAGATTGAAATGCCCCCTCTTAAACAAATTCCTCTCAAATTCAGATTTCGAACACTGAAGTCCAACATTCAGCATTTGCATTCTTCTTCATTTAATAATCGTTATGAGTTTAGATTACATTTACATTTGTCAAAGGGGCATATTGCATTATATGTCCAAAATTATGTTTTACATTTAGGGCTAAAACGAATGCTGTTTTGTCTATAAATGTATATATTTTTTGGTTAAATCATTTAGCAAACATTTCTAAACTACTTGTGCAAAAACAATACACATATTTCAGATGCCTCCCTTAACTGAATACCTTTAGCCACTTGTTTAAGCTAACACTAAACATATATTTCAGGAATGCATTAGGAGGTATTAGTTAATACATTTGTTAAAATCTTCATGATGAAAACTCCACTGTTGAACCAACCTTGGTTTATGGTTGAAAAAGTGACTAATGGAGTCATATTTTTTGGTTAAATAGATATTGAATGATAGCCTAAATTAACTTCCATTTGTGGTTCTCCTTCTACTGTGACTCTAGAGCCCTGTTGATTACAGTATATTATTTCTTTTAATTGACTGTAGCTCATGCTGTAGACATGGAAGGCAGAGACCTAACAATTCATAACTATTTATACAATAACTTCACATTACTAGCATAAACCAACTCTACTAACGACTGTTGTCATTAGTAGTGTTAAATATAGTACTATTAATATTGTGACTAATTTTAAGCTACAGAGTGAATGCATTGTGCGGGCACCAGTGGGCTCTCAAAAATCAACAAGTTGAAAACAGGTCTTAGATTAGATGATTTTATGTTTTTTATAAATGGCCCAAGAACCGACTCTTTGAAACTGATTTGAAATGTCCACTAACATTCATATTTCCCTGAGGAACTCACTGTTTCTAAATTGTCTTCGGGTGTCCAAAGATATTGTTTCTTTACTGGGTTTGAATTTTGCTGTTCTATAAGACTGAGATCAGGCTTGCTCAACTTTTACTTACAGCCACAATCAAAGGAGTGAAGAAGACCCAGCAGAGTTTCCACCATATGCAGGGCTTGTATCCAATCATCTCCTGGATGTTATCGTAGAACTTGTTCACACCTAAATTGGCAAGAAATCAGATAGGACGCTTAGAATTAGCCACATTCGGCTGTTAAGCAGAGCGCCCAAAGACATCCTGACTGAAATGTTGTTACACAACAGATCTTAATCCATCTCAGAAATGCTCTCTGAAGCTGTACTTGTTCTCTTGTTGGATACAGTCCTAATTCAGACTTTTCACTGCTCTTTAGTACTGGTGAAGAGATAGAACAAAGATATCTCCTTATGTGTGTGTGTGTGTGTATGTATGACCAAGACAAATTAGAGAGGAAAGTACTGTAGCAGGGTGTTCTGTAACACTTCAAGGTCACCATGTAACTTACCGTAGCACCAGGAGATAGAGATGCACTCAAAGAAAACCAGGAAAAGAAGACACATTCCACTGGCAGAGTAGTAGTCAAAGAGTTTGAATACATAGAGGCCACCCTAACAAAGATAAACAAGACAAGCCAGTAAATGAGACCAGTTTTTCAAACATGCTAAAACAGAAGTCCTTGCAGGCTTCACTCTTAAAATAGTTGTCTTAAATATATGGTTCTCCTACATATTGTGTAAAGTATACATACTCATAGATTTGTTAAACTTTAAAAATGTTTTCACTCTCAAACTTGACAACACCATCCACTGAAAGATTCTTTAGTGCAGTGGATCACAGCTGGTCCTCAGTGACCCCAAAATGGTAAAGGTTTTTGCTCTATTCCTGTGTGTTGTGACTTGTTTTAGAGCAAGCATGTTTGCCTGATGTTTGTATGGACTGGTTGGGAACTACTAAAGGGAACCAAAAGTGGTTCCTCTATAACAATTCCAACAAGGAACAATTCCTTAATTCCCTAACACTAAATTTTTAAGAGTAGAGGTCTAGGTTTAATGCATGTATAAAAAACCTGCTACAGAAAAAAAAAATATTTTATGATAGCAGATTAGCAACAGATTACCTGTGTGATATTGGATAGGCCGATAATATAGGAGACGACACACACACATGCAATGAAGATCTCTCGTCTTTTCCTCAGAACCCTTGGGAACTCATCCACCAGGGCAGTGATGAAGCCCTCCACAGTGCAAAACTGGAGCCAATGTGGACAAAGGTTAGGAAAACAGAAATGACTTTTTTTCTCATGGATTATAAAGAACTGGTCAGTGCTAGCTATCATGCATTGTTAGCCATGCTAGCATGTTTTCCAAGTTATTCCTTTGTGTATACCAATTACAAGGATGAAATAAGATAACCCTATATTAGTCCCATATATAAGAGGAGAAAGTAGAAGCAGCATAACTAATAGAATAAAAAATATACAATGTAACAGTATGATGGAAAAACTGTACACTACACAATAATTATGCACAAACGTGCAACTGTCATTAGATCTATTAGTTTACAGTGTTCAGACTGCAGTTTTCTGTTCATAAAGTACCAAATGATCATTTTTATATACTTTAGAGGTAATTGTTTGAGTCCTCTGCATTTAACCTATTCACCAGAGTGAAGCAGTGAGCAGCCAACAGTGGGGTGCAGTGAGTACGGATGATACCTCGCTCAAGTGTACGTCAGTGGTGTCACTGGCAGTCCTGGGATTTGAACCCATGACTTTCCAATCACAGGGGCAACTTCCTAACCATTAGACCACCAGCTGCCCCCATTTCAACATAGCTGAATAACTGGCAATTTGTGGACATGGAATGTATTTTTAAAAGGCTGCAGGACAGGAGCAACATGATGGACAGTGAGGTGGCGGATATGGTGTGGTGCTGATAGTGCACATGAGCTACTTAACAAAACTCCTCACATAAACATCACCTTCCAGGTTTGGAGGGCAAAACAGTGTTGTGTTCTGTGTACTAGTCTGTTCAATGTCTTGATAGGGATCTTTATCTGATATAAAACAATACAAAAATAATTTGGAAAAATACCAGTACTGTATTTCATGATGAATAAATTGTGAAAGAAAATTAAGTATTTGATTATTTTTATGCTCTCTTGCTCCAGCCTTTCAGGCCCAATCGTAAATGGCTCGAATCTGTAATCTGCCAGATTGTATTATGCAACTAAAGATTAAACTAATGGCTACTGACTAACTTGAATTAAAAGATCAGTATAACATGTTTAAGTGATTAATTAAATTAACAATGGCAGATTTTGGCAGGCTTTCACAGAATTTTTATATTGTAGACTATTAGGTCAATTGCCTTGCTTTTGTTGTTACTAAGGCATACTTTGTCTAAGTCTGTCTCAATTTAAGCATAACTTCATAAAATGCTGCTGATTAATTTCTGGCTTTGTGTAATTTCAGTTTGACTACAAGTGAAATTTTCTATGTAAAGCCGTATTTCTTTCTTTTCTTTGCCTGAGGAATCTTGTCAGAGGAAATAGTATCTATCTAGTGCAGATTCTCAAGCCAGCCGAGACAAAAATAGCATAAAAAAGCGTGGTGTGCAAAAAAATGCATGAATAAAGTCAAAGAAATAAGAACACCATCGAGAGCTCTGACAAGACCCAAGGCTCAGTGCTCTAATCAAGGTAATGCTAGGAGACTACAAACATTCTTGTTATTCCATGTCTGGCCACTAGGGGAGCTGAACTAGCTGGATTCTGCAAACCTGCATGGCTATTCAGAAGACTTGTCCAGATACGCTGTTTTTTTACACCTGTTTTCTAGGTCAGAGCTTGAATTTGTTATGGTGAATATTCTCACCTGGCTGTCAATCCCCAGCATCAGCAGCATAGAGAAGAAGAGGATAGCCCACAGTGGTGAGATGGGTAACTGCGTCACTGCTTCTGGATAAGCTAAGAAGGCCAGGCCAGGACCTGAGGAAAGGAAAATGGAGCACTGAATTATAAATTCTTGAGATTTTCTTCAAATTAATGTGATCATCACTGGTCAAGTTAAGATATATTTGGTTACGTAACTGCAGCATAATAGCTAATCAGTGCATTACCTGATGCGGCTACATCAGCTATACTTCTCTTTGTCACATTAGCCATGAAGCCCACAATGGAGAAAATGACAAAACCAGCAAACATACTGGTGAAGGAGTTTATGCAACACACGATGATCGAGTCTCTGTGCAAAAAGAACACAAGGATGGATATTAGATGTTTCATAACTGACCTGACGTTCAATATAATAACAAGTAAAGAATTAATTATGTAAGCAGTGGGTACCCAGATGAGAACTCAGTGGTTTAATTTCATGGAAATTCAAGGCAAACATGGGTTTTGTTTATTCATGTCCTCATACATTAGTCGGTTGATGAGTCTTTAATTACGGTCAACAATGCTGAGCACAATTAAGGCAAGTGTTAGAAGTTGGTGGTGAGTATTAAGCCTAAAGGGTCTGACAAGGCCCAGTGCTTAGAAATACTATTAAAGTCCAACTGCAGTGACCAGAAACTCGAGATCTCTCTGGATTAGGCTGACTGTACCTGTAAACATTGTTGTTGAAAGGGTTGTAGCTGCCAAGAGCAATCAGAGACCCCAGACCCAAACCGTACGAGAAAAAAATCTGAGTAGCAGCATCCAGCCACACCTGAGGAAAAAAGAGAAGAGAAGAGAAGATAAGAAGATGAGAGAAGAGAAGAGAAGAGAAGAGAGAGGAAGAGGAGAAGACGAGGATGAGAAAAGAGAAAGGAGCAGAGAGACGATAAAATAGAAGACATAAGAGGATGATAAGAAGAGATTAAAATAGAAAGAGAAGAGAAGAGAGAAGAAGAGAAGAAAAGATAAGAAAGGGAAAGTAAAGAAGAGAGAAAGGAGCAAAGTAGAGATTAAAGAGACAAGAGAAGAAGAGAAAAAGATAAAAAATGAAGAAGCAAAGAGCAGAGAAGACCAGAAAAGATTAAGGAAAGAAGAGAAAAGAGAAGAGAAGAGAAGGGAAAGGAACAAAGAAAAGATTAAAGAGACAAGTGAAGAAGAGATGGAGATAAAAAATGAATAAACAAAGCAGAAAAGATGAAAGAAGAAAAGGGAAGGCAAGGGAAGAGAAGAGAAGGGAAGAGAAGAAAAGAAACAAATACTCATTTTGTGAGCCACAAGGTGTGACCTTTTGGTTGATTTGTTTACTCTGTTTGTTTACTGTAAAGTTACCTCGGACTCTTTGAGCTTCTCAAAATCGGGCGTGATATAGAACATGATACCCTCTTTCGCTCCGGGCAGAGTCACCCCGCGGATGAAGAGAATGAATAACATGAAGTAGGGGTATGTGGCAGAAAAGTAAACAACCTAGAAAACACAATATACATTTTCTGTTGCAGAAGCTTTTATGTTATTTCAATGCATTTAATTGGTAGGTAACTAGATTACATTTATTTATTAAATATTCCCAATCTGTCAATCAAATCAGAAGTTATGAACAGAGGGTTGAAATATGAGATATTGTATCCTGGAATCTATCCACACTAGCTGTGTATTAATCACATGCAGACAAAATGAGCCAGAAGAGACATGCCTTAGACTCAGGCCCTTTAGATTTTATACCATTATATTTCTGTCATCATTACAGCTTCTTGCAACATTTAAGTTACACATTGACAGCAACCAGGGAAAGCTCTTACCTTTCCAGTCCAGCTAACACCTTTCCAGATACAGAAGTACACAAGGACCCAAGCAATGGCAAGAGTTATTGCTAATGGCACCCGAATCTGGCCTGGCTTTTCCAAGCCATCAGTGATATCATGCACGTTGCGTCTGATAACACATAGCACAAGAGCCATCATCAAAAGATAAATTCCAATTTTCAGTGATGAGAAAAGCAAACTCTTGCAAGATCTTACTCCCAAAACTCCATCACTGCACTGGTGAAGTTGGTGGTGTCTGGAATGCTGTAGTTCGTGAAGCATCTCTCCGTGTTCCATGGATTGTTGCATGATTTCCATGGAAGATCCTAAAATAAGAGCATTAACATGCTGTATTTGTTGGTTTTTTTCTTGGTGTCTTTTGTTGGTGTCTATGAAAATGTTGGTGTGTATCAAGAACAACATTTATGATGAAAAATAGTACTTACAGTCGTAAATGAGTTGTACAGGTAGTACAAGGCCCAAGCAATGATCACTATGTAGTAAATGTTAAGCCAGAAGGAGAGGACTGCAGCAGCAAGTCCAACACCTGGGGTGAGAACACGCATTATTACACAATTCAGAGTGCATCCAGGCTTTCGCAAAGACGTAGTGAATGTTTTATGACAGATTGAACACAGATGCATGGCAAAAGGCCTCGGGGTCGAATTAGTGCCTACGGTGTTGAACACCTTGTGCTTGTTTAGACTCATGTGGACACTAGTGGAACTGCATGCATCAAAATGTAGGAATGCTACATTTTCTGGACAAACTCACTCTTTACAAAAGGTGTTGCAGAGCGTTTTTTGAGTGATGTCATAGAGCAACAACTTTTGGTCTCTTAAACTCACAATGTAAAGACCAAAAAATGTGGACCATCTGTGAGTTCTTGAGGACCAGTTTTTGAGACCCCTTTTCCTTAAAGAACCATGTTTGAAAAATAGATTTGTGAGTATTAATCACCTCAGACAAATTAAAGAAACCTTAGGTGCTTTTGCTTGTAAAGAACTAAATGCTCAGACTGGTGACTTTTCATGGTGATTTGCATGTCTTGACCTAGCAAACAAGCCTAATATCAGGCTTGGGGTTGGAGTTAAAGGTTTGTAGGTGCATTTTGGATATCATATAAAAAAAATAGCACAAAAATATAAAACTAGAGAATAACTGAACAGATTATGCCTTTGGACGTGATGTACACTTAAACACAAAAGCATCCAGACAAGATTGGAAATATGGTTCTATGATCATCTCTTGAGTGGTATAGGATCTTCACATGAGTCTCACATCTCATTTACAAAAAATGGCTCTTCTACAGAAGTTCCTAAAGGGTTCTTCTATGGTCTCCCTCCATCTTTTTTCTGCACCATACATTTTAATACTGTACCCTAAGATACCTTTGGATATTATATGTTTAGACACTATACCTGTAAGACACTATACCTTTGAACATCGGAGCTAGCTTCCACACTCCTAGTCCTCCAATGGACGTGTACTGTCCCAGGGAGCATTCGAGCAGAAATAATGGCACCCCGGCGAATATGAGAGTCAGAAAGTAAGGTATCAAGAAGGCGCCTGAGGTGGTGAAAGACAAGAACAAGGCGTTTGGGATGCCATATTGAGGCACCAATCAATCCATCACCCATGAAAGGTTATTAGATCACCATTCTTGTTATAACCATCAAACCCAGGACATTTTTTTGGTTCCACCAAGCAAAGTGAACTTACCTCCTCCGTTTTTGCCACACAGGTAAGGGAACCTCCATACGTTGCCCAGGCCGATGGCATAGCCAACACACGACAGCAAGAAGTCAAACTTTCCTCCCCACGTCTCCCTGTCCGGCACTTCTTTTTTCTTTTTCTTCAGCTCCTCTTTGCTGTCTTCTGCTTTGGGTCTGTCATTGGTGGTCACCTCATTCAGCTCCGTGACTACCTGGCCGTCCGTGCTTTTGGTGCCATTGGTCGCCATCTCTATGGGTTTATTAGCAGCTTGTATTTGAGATTTTTCAGCTTCTTCTCTTTTTTTCTTATATTTTTATTTTTATGTTTTGCTCTTGACGAGCAGTGCCAGACAGCTCGTCAGTTGCCCTTAACCTGGAGACACGAAATCAAATTATTGGTCCTCATATCGAGCTTGTTTTCTCTCATGGCAGCCTGTTCAGCACGAGTTAAACACATTTAGTCTCACGCCTTCTCTCATTTCACATAGAGAAGTCTCTCACAGGAAGAGTGGATTTTTTTTTCCAAGACTGGTTTAGATGTAATTTTTTGCCTGGCTCTCATTCTTTTACATTAGTGGCGTAGCCTAAAATACACCCTAACCTATAACAACCCACTATTGTTTTATTTTTGGATAAGCCCATGCACATAACAATAATAATAATAATGACACAGTAAGAATCATTTTTATTAAAATGCACATTTACAGGTCCAAAATAAACAATGGTTATTACCTGCATAATATACATCTTGCCACGAGTTCATTTTTTATTTCTATTGTTAATTTTTTCCACACATGCTCACTTATGTCCTGTGTTTATTACAAAAAAATATCAAAAAATATGAGCGTCAACATACTTGTATTTAACATTCAGTTTTTGGACACTTCAAGAGACAAATTTAATCACCCAAAATAATAAATAATTGTTTCATTAGTCAATTATTCAAAGCAATATGATATAATGTCCTAAGTAATGATGCTAACACACAGAGATGAGACTGAGCCACTGGAGACATATTATGCCCCCTTGCGCAAACCTTTACGCACCAGGCAGTGCACTCTGTCTACCCTTTGTCTGTTACAAAGAACCAACAGAATGACCAGATTGTGCAAATTCTTTGGAAAGAAAAAACATAATATGACCTAATTTCCAATACAAATAACATGCAACTGTAGGCTTTAATTTCGTATAGATTAGATTTCAACCAAACATCACTAATAG
This sequence comes from Hydrocynus forskahlii, assembly GCA_037974365.1. Taxonomy (NCBI): domain Eukaryota; kingdom Metazoa; phylum Chordata; class Actinopteri; order Characiformes; family Alestidae; genus Hydrocynus; species Hydrocynus forskahlii. The sequence goes on along the minus strand of JBBPCX010000141.1, from coordinate 31,304,587 downwards.
AGCAGTACATTCCATTCATTATATTTTTGGCATTAAATTGGGTTCAATACGCAAAAGATTTCAATAATGATGCTTATTAAAATTGATTACTGAGTCTAAGAAATGCATGCAAAAAACACTAATGAATGTCTACTTACAGCAAATTTCAGAGCTCTTCCGAAGAGGTTTTGCTTGTGGCTGTGAGTCGCACAACGAGGTATCCGTAGATTCCTCCCCAAGTTGTAAACTTCCAGTGTGACTTGGAACATAAATGTGTTTTATTTCCATTAAAAGAGTTGAAACGAACCCCAAAATGATCCTGAGAGCCAGGAGTCCAGGTGCCTCTCTGCAGGGAGCTGTCCAGAGGCAGGTAGTGCTGAAGTGAAGGAGCTGTCCACGGGCAGGTGGTGCTGAAACGCAAAAGGAGCTGTCCACGGGCAGGTAGTGCTGAAAGTATGGAGCTGTCCACAGGCAGGTGGTGCTGAATCCAGCTGAGAAGAAGCAGCTTCGCCTTGTGCGGCTCTCTAACATCAACAAGCGGGGCGCAGAGGGGAGCACAATTCCCAGCTTGCATCTACATAGCCTCAATGTCATCTGAAAGTCGATCCCTTCGCTTCTGTTTCGCTCTCTCTCTCTCTCGCTCTCTCTCTCCCCCTCTCTCTCATTTGCTCCCCCTCTCTTTTTCTCGCTCTACCTCCTTTATAGTCTTGCTGGCACTCGCCACACATAGTCAGCACGCATATGGACTCTCCTCCAGCTAAAGTTCATAATATAAATATTCTTATGTGGATTGTTCTGAAGGACACATTTTTATAATGGCATTATGGCCATTAAAAGAGCACAGTTCTTGTAATGACCAAACGCAAGTGACACAAAATGCAATTAAATGAGCAAAGAAAGTATTAATGATAACCATGAATCATTCTTACTAATGATTTTTAAAATGTGCACAAATTATTCCAGTCTTAAGTAGATTTTCTTAGTGAAATTCTTGATGCAGCACGAGATGACTCACACGCTTCAGCCATTCATCTGTCCTCCTCACTCTGTCTGGATTTGAAATGATGAAGGGGAAAAAAAGGAACCACATATTTTGCCCCTATGCTCCCACTACCCAGCCCAAAGCAGACGATTTCACCCCACAAACCCAGCCCATCCTAAGTGACAGTACATCTACGTGTTAAATGCTAAAATGTATATATATATATATTGCACCCAGGGCGAGGAATTGGTAGGAGTAGTAATAATTGCTCAAATCACATCCAGTAAGCGAGGATATCCATCTGAATCAGGGAAAACAATTATGAGCATGTGTGTTCAAATTACAGCCCCGTTGTCTTGTAGACAGCTTGATTGGAGTGAGGTGGACAAAAGAAATGTGGCCTGTTCTATGGAAGTTGATCCAATTTTGAAAAAAAAAATACTGGGTAAGTAAAACTTAATGGATTTCAGTTTGGTATACAAGCCATCACAGCTTATATATCTTTATGTTCTTTGTTGTAATATGTTTTAGCTGCGCATTTTCTTCAAACAGTCTTCAAAATGAATGAAGGTTCCTAAATGGCTCTTGTTGAAGTCTTTAATTGGTAAAGAACCTTTAAAAACCATTCAATCCATTCAAAGGTTCTCGGGGGAAAAAGTAGCTCTATTTTGGCACCTTTAAAGGAGCATATCATATTATTTTTTCTTCAGTAGTATCTAAGCCACCTGTAATTTCCCCCACACTGTTAAATGATGCTGAAGCATTTGCAGCCGTACAGAGTGAAGCAGCTCTTCGGCGGGATTTGGGTCACACTAGTGTAGATTTCACATCCTCTGTCATGCCTTGGCTCTGAGTACTAGAGCTAAAATGGCAGCAGATGGCAAACCAATGAGGGGTGAACTAACCTACTAATGATATGACACAAAATTTAGCATCGCAACTCCCATCTGGCTGACACTCCCTCTGGTAATGGGTTGTGAAAACATGGCATATTTATGCACCTGCTGTGGACATGTAAAGTGCCTGTGAATTACTGGTGTCTACCTTCCAACCTTTGCACTGAACTGACAGCTCGGGCACACTGCAGCTCTCACTGCTGCGATATACTGGTGTATATTTAAAAATATATATTTACAGTCCTTAAGTTAAATGTAAAGGTAAAAATAGATACAGTCCTAAAGGTGAATCAGAATCAGAATCAAATTGATCTCGGCCGAAATTGTTATGACTGCACAGACACACTGAGACACAGAGACAAGAACATTCTAAAATATAAAGTCTAAACAATGTAATAAAAACTTGTCAGAAAATACTAAATTTGAAATACACTATGCTATATACAGATATGCTGGGGTATAAATACTATAGATAAGTAACTCGCAGTGAAGTGAACACTATTGATGGTTAGGAGTGTGTTGTTGCTGTAATAGAGATCAGTAGTAGATCAGTAATATTGACAAAAGTAATGATATTTCACATGGTGATGTTTCACACTGATATTTCACATTTGTAAGTAAAGTAAAATCATTTGGTATCACATTTTACATCACATGGATGGCGTTCACAGTCATATGCACATCATTTACAAAAATGATTGTTTAAATAAAGAACCAGAAGAGGCACTTCTACAGCATCACTCCATAAAAAACCTTTTCTGCACCTTTAATATTAAGGATTTTAGGAAAATACAACAAACATGAGCAGTAACTGTATTAGAAACCTTTAAGTGCTTCTTTTTTCAGATTTTCTCAGATGTTTCCATGGCTCTATACACATCATTTACAAAAACCATTCTTGAAATGAAGAACCACAGGAGGCACTCCTACAGCATCACTCTATATGAAAACCTTTTATGCACCTTCAGTATTAAAGATTTTAGGAAAATACACCAAATATAAACTGTAACCCTGTTCTTTTAATTCCTTTAAGATTCCTTTAAGGGCTTCAAATTCAGAACCCTTTTATTTTATGTTTTCAGTGGCTCTGCTCCACTTTGCCAGCCGAGGTCACGAATGAGCAGATTAACCTGATTGCTTGTTAATATGCAAATGACAAAGACAGTCGATTTCTGCACTGTGCCACCACACACAAAACAAGCCCGTTAACATTTCTCTCGTTTACAAGCCAGAAATGAAGAGCTTCCCGACTTGAACACGATCACTCAGGTGAGGTTAAGCAGCTGTTAAATACAGGACGAATAAAGGTAGAAACATTTGCATGTTATATAAACTGCGTTTAAGATAGACCAGCCTGCTCAGCTGATCCACTGCCATCCTGTTTAGATTGAAGAGGCTGCTAATAGACTCTAAATGCCCTGCCATTAGCGACTGTCTTCTTTAGGCGCGATAATAAACTGCTGCTGCTGCAGGAAGGATTGAAATTACACAGCCAGACAGCTGAATGCTTCAAACCGAACGACCTTCGGACATTTTCTCGAGAACATGGTCATAATCTTTTTGTTTTGGTTTGGTTTTTTTCCCCTTGAAGTCAACCACCAGGGCATCAGATTGTGCAATCCATTTTTTTCTCAGCCACCTCAGTGTCCCATGGCCCTGATTTTGAACTAATGCAATATGCAAAGCCCATCTGCCTTGGAAAATAATCAAGTTTTCTCATGATTGCTGCTCAACAATGCAAACCCAGACCCTCTGAAAAAAGAGGATTAAACCTTCTACCTTCCACCGTCTGACATTTCTTTAAAGAATCAAGAATTTTTGTGAGAGTGAATGTGTGTGTGTGCGTATGTGTGTGTGTGTGTGAGTGTGTAATGGACAACACCATGCAGGGGCCTGTGTGTGTACGTTCCATTGTGTTGCGTGAAAAACGTATACGCGCGCTAAACCAGTATGGGGGGCAACTAAATCGTTTCAAATTTTGTTCAAGTGTTGCTAGGCAACTGCAAAATGGTCTCACTCTCTCTCTCTCTCGTCTTATTGGTATCTCTGCTGGGATTGCTCGGCTGCTGCTGTTGAAATATTTGATTAAGTTCTTTTCTCTCTTTTTTTCTTTTCTGAGCCATCCTGCCTCTTGTGTCTACCTGCATGCCACCAGAGTAAATCAAGTGATTATGCATCTGCTTCTTGTGATCATTTTAATCATCACATTAGAGGTGTGCATTAATATGCCATAACTGGTGAGTTCAGTTTTGATGAAAAGACAAAAGCACAAATTTCAAATTGCACATACATTTACACACACACACACACACACACTGCTCCACACACACACACTGCTCCTCACACACACACACTCACACACACACACACACTCACACATACAAA
>JBBPCX010000141.1:31282114-31296086 GCA_037974365.1 Hydrocynus forskahlii | reverse complement strand
ACACATATATACACACACACACACACACACACACACACACACACATACACACACACACACACACACACACACACACATATATATATATATATATATATATGTATATATATATATAAATATATATATATACACACACATATAGTAAATACATACTTATACAGACAGACATGTATCTTAGTATACATTTAATTCCAAATTTCAAATTCACTGTATATGTTCTCAATGTGCTAATTTGTTTTCGGGCACTCTCAACGCACTGTATTCCATCTGTGATTCCATCTTATGTGTACAGCTAAACATAAACAGTTTTGCCCAAGATCTAACCATCCTGCTTAAAACACTGAACACATGTAAAAGACAACATGCCATACATTTTCTCCCACCGGGTTAAATTTAGGAGCATGTTCTCTGTGGGGAATGTGTACTTAGAACATTTTGGACCATTTGCAGTGATGCATTGTAACATGATGTCAAAGTGTCAAGGGCAGCTGTTTTCATATTGTATATATATATACAAACACACTTTTATATAGGTACATTGGCAGACAAGTACACGTACACATACATTTCATACCCTGAGATTCACGTAATATATACATAACGGAACAAACATGGGGAGGAGGGTCAGTAATGTGGAGCATGTGTGGCGAATTTCACTCAACGGCTGCAATCTCTCCTAACCACTCTGTCCTTCTAATCTCTTGCATTCGCATTGCTATGGAAACTGACTTGCTCTTTGACTTGTGCCACACAGCCCTGTCTCAAGCCGCCATGCCGATTGGGCAAAAAACGTAGCCAAGACGCCATCCACTGCAGAGGTTAGACGACTGGATGCCACGATTGGACAAAGGGTAATGAGGCATTTAATATTGCCTCTGTTTGCCCATAAGTGACTCTCACCACTTGATGGTGTCCATTTTGGTAATGCACCATGTGGTCAGAAATATAAATCTACACACTGCATATTCCCATTTAATCAAATAGAGTTCAGTCAGCAAATACAAGCTTTGTTGCCTCAACAAAAATGCCATGGCAGTTGATGCTGATTTATTTTCAGTCTGCAAATCAAACTGCCCCCGTTCATTTTTCGAGCTCTGAATTCAGTCACTGAATGGTGTACAAATTGGATAAAAATTTGTATGTTGGAGGAAGCCATCAGTGCAAATTACACCCATCAAGTCATGGTTCAGTCATGATTAAAATTTATTCCTACATTGATTGGAAAGAGTCCTAGAGTTGTTTGTTTTTTTAAGTAATGCCATATAAGAACCACTCTTTTACCTTCATAAAAAAAAAGGAAATTCAACTGAAAGGTTCCTTATCAGAATCAGAATCAGAATCAGAAAACTTTATTTATCCTAGAGGAAATAAAGCTACTTTTGAAACTAAAAGTAGCTTTACTGTAGTATCCTTCCAAAGAACCCTTTTGGCACCTTTTTAAAGTGCAGAACATTATGTGGTTCTGTAAGTTTAGAACATGTGTTTCAAGTTCACACTTAGATCTCATTTCCAAAAATAATTCCTAAAAGAATAATTCTTCAGGGAACCAAATATCCTGCACAGAAGCCCAAAAAATATGTGTAGTTAAACTGGGGGAAAAAACTTAATTGACATTGAATATGTGATGGTTATGTGAAGGTTCTTTAAAATTCTCTTAATACTGACATCTCATTGACCAATGACTGTTTGAAGAACCCACCGCTTTCTTCAGGGAATCAAAAATTCTGAAAAGAAGTCTAATGTGAGCGTGTAGTTTAAGGAATATATTAATGTGGAACATTATGAAGTTCTGTAAATGTTAAAAATATTCTCCTCACTTACATCTTATTGACAAAAATGGTTCTTGGAAGAATCTACATGGAATTCTTAAAATTAACGTGAACATGCCTGTTTAAGGAATTTCCTTTCATTAGTGCAGAACATTATATGGTTCTTAAACTTTAGAAATGTTCTTCACACTTTCATATCATTGACAAAAAAGGGTTCTTCAAAGAACCAGCCCCTGGAAGATTCTTTAAGGATTCAAAAGAGCTTCTTCTTCCCTGCTTTTTAGCATCTTTGTTTTTAAAGAGTGCAGGTGATCTGCTTTATGGTTCTTGTTTGCTAATCTGTCAGTGGGATAGTTTTGAGGACGCGATGAAGCTCAGACACAACACACACTCACCCGCGCACACGCTGTGCCGAGTGTATCCACAACGCTTTCAGTTCCTTGCCAGCCCGCCTCGGGCTACATCGCAAGAAAATGCTCGTCATGGTTTTAAAGGGTTTATCTGCTTCAAAGCTGGCCCAGGCCGGCTGGCTGATCTATCATTCAGCACCGTGCAATCCTCCCAGCCCCAAAAAGAATGGACTGAAGCATGCGGACACGTCTTCTAGCTAAGCCTCACCATTCAGCCTCCCCCCCTTTTTTTCCCAAACATAAGCCTGAAAAAGGCGCATTTACATGTGCAGCTGACGTCAGCAACTAAGCCCCCACCCCCTTCCTCCCACCCCACCCCCACCTCCCACCCCACCCCTAAAAACACAATATCTTTTCCCCTGGGTCCAAATAATACTTAATCATGTCTGCCAGAGATGAAGTAAACATATTACACAATGCAGTCATTTGTGCAGGACTTGCAGGAATGATCAGATTCCGTGTGTGCGTGGCGTATGTGTAGATGTTTGTGAACTGGCTTGTTACTCACAGCTGAAGAATAAATGTATGAAGTGTAATGACATAATAGGTAGGCTTCCTTTCAGCTTCTCATAATTACAAGACAACATGCAACAAAGGGCAGTGGTGGGGGGGCTAATACTTTCTGTACATCCGCATATAAATCATTTCAATTGATTCACACTAAACAACAAAAGGTTTGTGATATAAAGAGAAAAAAGAAGACATGCTAGATTAAAAAAAAAAAAAGAAAACAATTCCTCCCCCTGTCCTTGTTGCTGTCACCCTACATCTCCTCACAAAAGTGCCACAAGCGTGCCTTGCATTTGAATTAGCTGGATGAGTGGAGGCTCTGCCTGCGGAAAAACCGGTGGTGCTTTTGAACGTTAGATGATGCTTAATTAGGGATTCTTCTGCCATTATATTACTGGGAATTCTGCCAAATGTCTATCAGCAGTTCCAGCTGATTGGCTAATCAGCGGCGCCGGCGAAGTGCCTTAGCTGCCTGAGCAGAAAGGTGGAACATTTTTGGTCTTTACTTCTCCGCCTCTCTCCTGGCATTTCACATCTCATCTGCCCCGTGTCCAGGCACAAAGGAATGGGACGTCTTGCCATGCAACATTCAGATGGCCTGCAAAAATGGGACAGAGTGCACTTCTCCTTTTTAATGTGGTACAAAACGGATTGCGTTGAAAATTTTGGGAATCCTTGTGAGAGTTGCTGTGTTTTGAAGTCAGCTTGTGTCAAAACTGAGTCCTTAGCCATGCCAGGAAAGGCTTAACTGATGAGTCTGTGGTTAAAGTGTACAGGCTATTTTAAGTCTGCTGTTCTCCCAGAATATACCACTATACTGTTAACATTAGGTGCTGATTTGAACATTTGGTTCTTGTAATATTTCTCTGATTGCACTCTCAAAAAAATGATTCCAGAAAAGGTTCTTTGTGTGAGGCCGCAGAAAAACTATTTTTGATTCCCTCAAGAATTCTTAAAATAACCAGTTCTGGAATCTCTGAATTTCTCATAAGTAAAGACAATGCTTTGACTGCATCTCAAATGGTCAAGAAGAACAATTATGAAAAATGGTTAAAGGAGTTCAAAAATGTATTATGGGCAAGACTGTTATCCCTTAGAACTCAGAGCATAAAATCTGAATTCAACAAACAAAAACAGTCTAAAAACATTGTTTGCTCACCGTTTGCTGCACTTTCACTTAGCACACCAGTGATGCCTTTTTAAAATCCTGGTAGCAGTTTTTATTAAATGATTTGTAAATTGCAATAACTTTGGATCTACATGACATAGGAACACCAAACAAGTTCAGCACAAAGTCTGACACCTTGAGCATCAACACAACCCACATTTACTACATCTGTCTATGCTTTGGATAAAAAGCGTCTGCCATATGATGTTTCTATATTGAACTATTTTTATTGAGAGTGTATGTGAAGGTTCTTTATAACATCCTAGTCAAATCAAAGAAGCCTTTTTGACACCTTTTTTTAAAGAATGTGCTTTGGAACATTTACCATGTGTGGAGGTTCCTTAAACTTGGAAAAGGTTCTTAACACACACACACTACATTTACAAAGTGGTTCTTTAAAGACCCATCAACTGAATGATTCTTTAGGTCAGTGGTTCTCAAACCAGTCCTCAGGGCCACCAGATGGTCCACAGTTTTAGCTCTATCCCTGTGTTTGGAGTTTGATCATTGCTGTTTTTTATGCTGTTGCTCCAAAGATCTCTTTTGGTGCCTTTTAGTGAAATGTTGTATCTTTGTATAAATACCAAAACGTATCACAAGTTGGAATTTTCTACTGATTTTCTACTATTTTCTACTATTTTGGCTACCATTCTAGGTGATTTTTCTTACAATCATAGTGATGCCTTCTTATATAAATGCAACAAAAGTGATCTTTTGAAAAGTGGTGACAACAAACACTCACTGAGTCTCAGTTCAGAAGCTGTACACTATATTCTAAGATTACGCATTCTGTGATTAAATTGTTTGGTTTTGTGGACTATTGCCATCTTAAATAAAGCACACTTATTTTACACTAAGAGGTAATAATAAATTACATGCAACTGCTAGATTTGAAATATGTTTGTCCCGAACTTTTGCGATCAGGAAGTCATGGGCTCGATTCCCCAGATTGCTAAGCACCTCCGAGGTACCCTGAGCAAGGTACCATCCCCACACACTGCTCCCTGGGAGCTGTGTTCCTGGCTGCCTGCTGCTTCACTTGGTGAATGGCTTAATTGCAGAGGAAGAATTTAGTGCTGTTCACACTGTGTGCTGTGGTGTGTTCACATATGACAGAATGTTCACTTTCACTTTCACTTCACTTAATCTGTATCATCTGTTATTAAATTATTTCAAAATAATGAATTACATTTTCAAATATTGACTTCTCAAAATATCTCAAAACAGAGGCACAACATCTGAAAATAATAATGCATTTCTTGAAATAACTTGAAGTAATGATTTTATAATGATTTGACGTAGCTGTGGAGCAGGATGTAAACATGAAAAGTAAACTAGACATGAACAGAACAATAAACCACCATAGAGAATAACAAAAAATGAAAACAAAGCAAAGCAGATAAAAACAATAGAAAAAAACAAGGACAGACCAGGGCTGAACAGATATAAAACAGAATAGGGCAAAACAGTACAAAATAGGGCTACCTGGGGCTTAACAAGAACAGAATGGAACAAACTAGGAAACAGAACAAGGGAGAAAAGCCAGAGCAAGACCATTCAGGGGCAAAACAAGGAATCCAGAACAAAACAGAAAGCAAAATTACAGGCAAAACAAATATAACCATCCAACATAGGCTGAAAGACAGGGTTTACTTAAACGTGGGAAAAATGGAGATGGGGTTGCAAATAAACAGGTGAAAACACTAAGGAGGAGGCAAAACTAGGGCGGAGTTACAAACAAAAACAAAGGCACATGGAACAGGAAGATTATAAAAACAGACAGAGAAAAACAGGAAAAAAGGACAGGAAAACATTACCAAAGCCAACAGAGGCAAAAACAAGGGTAACATTACAGACTTTATTCTTGAGATTTTAGATAATAATGAGTCTAATAATGAGGCATTACATTTGAAAAAGTGAGTAATTATTTTAAGTCATTATGTTGACACTCTGTAACTCATTACTACAAGATAACTCAATGTGTGAGAAAATACGTGTATTATATCACAATTGTGACATACTGTTGCCAGAAACAGTGAAATATAAACATCCTGGAAGTTTTTACACTAACACTTGTACTAGTGCTTCATCCAGACATTAATAGTACATTTCTGTGTGAACAAACTATTCATGCTGAATGTGGCTAGTAAACTGTTTCCTTCTCCTAAACACAAAAGCATATACACTTTTAAACTGTCCTAGTGTTTTTTAAGTTGTGAAATTTCTCTCTCTTTTTGTACTCAGTGTAGTCCTGTCCTGCCTGCACTTATGCAGTCTTGTGTTGTTCCTGTATGAATGCTCTTTCAAAACAGAATCAAAATCAAACTTCTTTGATCCTGGAGGAACTTGCTTATGCAACAACTGCACAGCCACACAGACACACAGTGACATAAAGACAAGAATAATATAAAATATAGTATTAAGTCAAATGAAAACTTTCTAGGAAATACTCTGAAAATGCTTGGTACTAAATACGCTGTGCTGTGTACACAAAACGCTGTGGTCAGTAAAATAGGTGGATATAAATGCCATAGATAAATAAATAAAATCTAATATATAAATAAAAACTGGTAAACACAAATAGTGGTTTGGAGTTGTTCTCTATACTGAATCATTACAAGTAATAGTGACACAAGTAGTGATATTGCACATGATAATGATATTGCATAAGTAGTGATGTAAGTGACACAAGTGATGACAGTTTCATTTCACAGCATACTGTGTAGATGGTTAAAAGGACAATAAACCTCTTGACTTGTCTAGAATTTGACTCCTTGACTTGACTGTGAAAATACTATGACATTTTATCTGTTTCAAATATGCAGACAGGGTGTGTTTTTCAGCCTCTCGCTTATAGCACAGAAACTCAATGAATTTACATTCTCATCATGGTTTCAGAACACACATACTCCACTGGGAGTAAGAAGGTGTATCCCTGCTGAAAGCCACCATGGGGTGTGTAATTTTAAAGTAATGAAGTAGATCATTTACATCACTGGAGAGTGACTGTATGCCCAAGGGGAAACCAGTGATGAGGAAAAAGTGGATCAAAGCTAATGTTAAGGGTTAAATGGGGAATAAATAACACTGCCTTCTTTGATATATAGTGAAACTCATGGAGAGCATATAAAGGGGAAAAGCCACCACCAGTTTATCTACACATATGCATGTATGTATGTGACCCATGCGCGTCAAAGTGTTCGGGAGTGTGTATTGCGACACCTCTAACTAACAGAACTGGATCCACCCATCCACCAAGATGGAACAAATGAGTGAAGGGTGGTGAAGTCACTTCATTTAGTTGTGGGCAATGGCATCAGGAAACACTGACCTTTAGTGGTTTCCTGCGGGCCGAGCTGTGAGTCAGGCGAGGTTTGGATATTTACAGCGTCGCTCGTCATCGGCCTTGTCAGATTTCTGCGCACTCGAATGAAGCGTCAGAGCCCCAAGCCGAACGCCAGTACCACACACGCACGTACACAAGCACACACACACACACACACACACACACACACACACACACACACTGTTAGGTGATTTCAGTGCTTTAAAAATGAGTTTGTATGTCTGTGGACTTGTTGTAGAGATTTAGTGTTTTAAGTTCTAGTCTTAACATTTAAATCATAAATGACTTTTATGAGCTTCTTAATGAACTTTACAGGTGTCAAGAATTCAGTATCTTTTGTGAAGTAAATTTTGTGTTAGGTTTTGTGTGACAGCAATGAAGTCTATTATAATACAATTGATGTAATATAATGTTAGGTAAAATCTTTTATTCATGAGGAAAGTTTGAGGAACTTATTTAAGCCAATTTAGACATGTTTTAAAATAGTTTGGACAGTAAATTATAGGCTATTTTTGCTTTGCAAATGTACCCTGGTTCCATTCACCTCCACTGTGAAGTGGAGTTTCTCTACAATTTTACATCAGTACCACTCTGAATGACTTCGTTTACATGATTAAATTATGCTGCAATTAAAAGAAATGGAATGCCTTATAATATATTATGCTTTCAGTGCCATTTATGTGCTTTCACCATGTTAACCACAAGAAGAGAGTATATCTCTGATACAGAGATTTGTAACTATAACATGTCTTTGCTTTGCAAAACTGGAACAGTACCTGCGTTAAATAAAATAACACACTGGATTTCTTAAAAATCTTAACTCAAAAGGATTAACAGGACCAGCAGATGCACCTTTGTTCAAAGTGAATCTGCTCCCTTGAATTTCTAAGGCCTTCATCTTAAAACATTTAAAAAATTATGCTCTTCACTCCCACATCTTGTGGCTTTATCAAAAAGAACCATTTGTTGAAAGGTTCTCTAGGGATTCAAAATGTTTTTTTTCAGGCCAGTAAGAGTGCATTATTTCATTTTCTCTCAATCCTGCTACATCCCTGCCTGCACTGTCAGCAAATTAGTAATTAAAGGAAGAATATGTAAGATCCTCATTGCATCTGTAACTCCTAAAGGGTGCCTGAGAAGTTACCTTTTGTGAATTCGAACGTGTGGTTTGTGTTTCTTTTTATTTATTTATACTATGTGGACAAAATGGACAGAAGCATTGGGACCCACCTCTTCAAACTTTGTGGACACAGTTTGGGGAAGAACCTTTTCTATTCCAGCATGACTGTGTCCCAGCGCACAAAGCAAGCTCCATAAAGACATGGCTGGATGAGTTTGTTGTGGAAGAACTTGACTGGCCCGCACAGAGTCCTGATCTCAGCCCCATCCAACACCTTTGGGATGAACTGTAATGGAGATTGTGAGCCAGGCCTTCTCGTCCAACATCAGTGCCTGACCTAATAAATGCTCTACAGAATGAAGAATTGGCACAAATTCCCTCAGAAACACTCCAGAATCTAAAGAGACCAACTCCATTTTAAATCTATGTATTTGAATGCAGTGTAATTAAAGTTGGTGTAATGGTCAGGTGTCCTAATACTTTTGTCCATATAGTGTAGTTACTTTTGCATTATTGTCTAGTTATGGGTGTAAAAGAGAGTAAGAACAAAGATGTACTACTCCAATACAATCATTTACATACCTGAAGGCTTTAGCTCCAGCCCTGATTGACCCCACCTGTTCTGTCTAATTGCTCTTCTATTGTTTGAATAAGGTTTGTGCTGGTGGTGAAACCTGCAGGAAGGTGGATCTCTAGGAGGATCTTTGGTGGCCACTTATTAAGAGAGTTGGTTTCCCATTGACCTTTTATATCCAGCTGCAAAGTTGGTCAAGTTAGGGCCTCCTTTAGGACTAAAGCTTTGAAATCTTAAGCCCTAGGGAATAACAGGACATGAAGATGCACCTTTGTTCAAAGTGAAATTGCTCATTTCAATTTCTAAGGCCTTCAACTTAAAACATACAAGTTTCTATATGGTTCTTCTTAAACCATTAAAAGAACTCTCTAAAATGTTAAAAGTTCTTCACACCCATATCTGCTTTATAAATAAGGGCCAGCATTTGAAAGGTTCTCTAAGGATCCAACCACTGATAGATGTGCCCATTCTCAGAAAATTTTTTCCCTTTTTTCATTTTGTTGTAAATTATTATAAATTAATGGGATATAATATCACCACTGACCTCAACTCCAATTTTGTATCACTGAAAACAGACTAAATCTCTAAAGGAGGATCTACTGTTTAGCAGCTGTATGCGTTACAGGCAGCCTGGAAAACAACTCAAAAACTGAACTCTTATTCTGAGTCCAAATCTGTCTTAGTTATGTAAGCAACCTAAATCACAAATTATACATGTATTTTCAAAGTAACCCCAATTGCAAATGATGCATGTATTACTCTTGTCTTTACTTTCATTCAGACAGAGGGAACTGAATGTGTTCAACAAGAAGTACAGCAAATAATATAATATACTAGAAAAGAACAGAATCTACTATTATAGCTGAAACAGAGTCTTGTATAGGCTGTAGAACAGACTGTTCTAAAACCAGCTGTGGAAAAACCTAATAAAATGAACAAAACACGATATTCTAGAACAACTAAACATTTCTAGAAGTAACTAGTGTAGGATCTTTAAAGGCGAATGGAACTCAGTCTTCCAGAACAACTAGGATAAGAATTTTCTGCAGTAGCTAGAATAACAAGTACAGAATTTTCCAGAATAAGCACAATAGTTCCAGTAAAAGTACAATGAAATTCTCTAGAATGGCTAGAATAGGGTCATTGCGAACAACTAGATTCATCAAGTATAATATTTTTTTTTCTTGGAATCAGTACAATATGAATGTTGTAGAAAAACTACAATGTAATGTAGTAGAACAACTTGAAAGGAATGCAATAACAAAACTGCAATAGTAAAAATAGAATCTTCTAGGACAAGTACAAATGGAACCTTCTAGGAAAACTACAATGCAACATTCTAGAACAACTAGAAAAGAATGTTGTGCAATAATAAAAATGGAATCTTCTGGAACAAGTACAATGGAATTTTCTAGGAAAACTACAAGATCTAGAGCAACTAGAACAGAACGTCCTAGAATAGTCAAAACAGATTCTTCTGGAACAAGTACAATGGAACATTATAAGAAAACTACAACGCAAAGTTCTGGAACAACTAGAAAAGAATGTTCTATTATAGTAAAAATAAAGTTTTCTGGAACAAGTGCAATAAGGTATTATAGGAAAACTACATTGCAACATTTTAGAACAACTAGAACAGAAAGTTCTTGAACTGGAACAAGTACCAGGGCACATTACAGGAAACCTAAAATGCAACTTTATTGAACTAGAGCAGAATGTCCTAGAATAATAAAAAAGAATATTCTGGAACAAGTACAATGGAACTTTCTAGGAAACCTGCATTGCAATGTTCTAGAACAACCAGAACGGAAAGTTCTACAATAGTAAAAATAGAATCTTCTGGAATGAATTCAATGGAACATTCTAGGAAAATCACAATGGAATGTTCTAGAACAACTAGAACAGAAAGTTCTACCGTAATACAAATAGAATCTTCTGGAGTGCAATTTAGTGCAATTAAGTGCAATGGGGTATTCTAGGAAAACTACAATGCAATGTTCTAGAACAACTAGAAAAGGATGTACTATAATAAAAGTTTAATCCTTTGGAATAAGTGACATAATGATGTGTAACAGAATGCTTAGTCTATATTACACACAAGCTTGTAGTTTTAAGTGTGCAGCTGAAATAAGACAGTAAAAGGAAGAATATGTGACTGAATGAAAAGACTGACTTAATATTAGGATAGAAAGCAGTGTTTGGTCCTCACCGTGACCCATACACACAGCAGTGGAGTAGAAAGAGTTGTGTTATGAAACGAGACGCCCCCTCTGTGACAGGCCCGGGGCTGGTGGTGGCCACTCGGTCCTACAGGGCAGCCGTGTACCCTCTGTCGTCTGTGTGACGCAAGCTGCCATTACTCAGTGGCTTGCAGTCACAAAGGTGTAGAAACACTTCCTCACATGACTTTTCTTGCTGAAAAAAACAATATGTTGAATTTACTTGATGAAAAATAAAAATAAATGAAATAAATCACAATACTGCTAAAGGCAAGCACGGGTACTATGTTCTTTGAATAAACTCTTATGTTTCATTTTACTGTGTACATGCTTGAAATGACAATAATCATTGACTTGACTTGATTAGAGGCACCTTTTTAAACAGTGTAATGTTATATTACAATTTACC
Organism: Hydrocynus forskahlii; assembly: GCA_037974365.1. Lineage (NCBI taxonomy): Eukaryota > Metazoa > Chordata > Actinopteri > Characiformes > Alestidae > Hydrocynus > Hydrocynus forskahlii. The sequence continues at coordinate 31,284,561 of JBBPCX010000141.1, read as the reverse complement.
TATAACCGTATATCCAGACCAAAAAACTTCAGCAACCTTGATTTTTCCAAATCTTGAGTCATTCTTTCAATGCAGTAAAAGCACTTTTAGTTCATAAAACCAATTGCTCACAGTGTGAACAGCTTATTATTTGTTATGACGTGGAAAATAATTTATGCTGCAGGCTACATCTTTGCGTGAGAGCCTAAGTGGACCATTCAAACTGTGCCAGAAACGTCAGTCATGGTATCAGTCAAGCTCCATCCAAGAGCGTATAGCCTTTGTTCGAGTTGAGGGAAAGTGGAACTGGCAGGTTAAAGGACCATCCTGTCTGAAAATGCTAACATGGCTAATCACAAATAAGCTAGCAACCACAAATTAGCATGACACAATTTTGCGTAATGCTAATGCGGTCCTACTAGCTTTCATTCATTATTAGCAAAGCTAGCATATTTGGTCGAAGGGTGCTCTTATGAAATGAGAACGAGCAACCCAATCTATTTCTACTGTCCAGCAGCAAATATAACGAGGCATTTGGGACTGCGCTATCTTTGCTGCGCCAGGTAGTTTCAGTCCACATAATGGTGTCCCAAGGAGGCCGATTCCAAATGTCAGCATGTTTTGCATTTCCTAGACATCCAAAACCCGTAATCTCAGCTGCTCAGTGGCATGCTGGACATCATTTTTTGTAGCAGGGCATACCAAGGCCAAAAGCTAGCATTAACATGAAATTTGAAATGATACCAGTATCCTATTAAAGCATGGCAACGGGCAGAAATCAGACACTGTGCACCCGGCTAGTTCTTGCCAATGCTAGCAATGGAGAGGCTTTTTTTTTTTTAACTAGATGCATTTATGGACTTGATGTTTCAGCGCATGTCCTCTCCTAAGGCTGTGTGCTGCCTTGAACACAATCACATGAACACCATGTAAATACAAAGATTTTTTTGTGTGGTCAGAAGACATTCTTTCATGTAGGACAAAAAATAGCACATCTGAGAGCTAAACAAAAGAGGGATGGGAGGTTATGGACTTGGTGAAGCGCTGGACTGGAAGAGTTTGCCCGCGGCCGGAATAGTGTGTGCGCTTGGGTTGGGAAGGGGGGGAAGTCATGGAGTGGCTGGTCAGACTGGAGGTAATATGGTTTCAGCCTCATTAGTGCAGTGTGGACGGCGAGAGCCACTCTGGTTGAAACGTTGCTTGGGCTGCACAGCTAAAGAGACCATTGTCAAAATTCAGAGTGGTGCTAAACAAGTTCAGAATGGAAAAATCTGCTTAATTCTAAGTAGAGTAAGTCCATTAGTGAGCAGTGCACTGAGACTGGCTGTAACTGCATCATATGAATCGTTATATTTAATGATGACATTGCAGGGACTCCCGAACGAAGCTATTTTTTCAGATGTTATTATTTATCCAAAGGTGCTTCTGCAACAGTATACGGGAGCTGTGCTGTACCTAAACTGTACAGCATTTGGTGAAAACCGAAGCCAGCTAAGCGCTGTCCTGGTACACCTTCACGTTTCTCACAGTGCTACAGATACTGTAAATTTGATAGTGTCATAGAAAACTCCCTCTGAAATGTATCTTCAGTCCAAATACATAACAGTGCTGGTACTTGTCAGCTTCTCAGTTGTTAGTTTGTTTCCAAACTGTTGTTTTTTTCCCCCACATCTTTTGTCATGACTTTTTTAAAAATCAGCTCGGTTCCAGCCCACTTTTGGCCCTCCCGATGAACAGAGCCATGACAGCATGGGTATGGCTCAGGTACGGGTTTGTGATGGAAAAACATTTGTTCGCAGTGCAGCTTGGTTACTTGTGCCAGTGGAAAAGCACCAGAAGGGCCATATCCTGCGCTCAGTGTGTAGGGAATAAAAGCACAGCTTAAAGATCTTGCCTTATCCACAATGACTATATAAATATGATCATCAGTTGCTAATTAATGAAGAGTGTGACAGCAGGCCTACATCAAGCTCCGAACCTGTCATTGGTCCTAACCAAGCTTTTCAGTGAGCAGCTGTGATAATGGAACTACTAAAACACAAGTTTTCCAGAAATGAACACAATTTGGCAAGTAAGCTGTGGAAGGCTTTACAGACTGGCTGAACTTAAAGGTTAATCTAGCTCTACCAGTTCTACAAAAAGTTGCCACTTTTTTGGTGGAGTACTAAAACATACAGTATTTGACAGAATGTCTGTGTTTGTCTGTACTGTTGTGTAAAAGCAACCAAATCACAGACGTAATATTATTTGCAATGAAACACTCCTACTTGTGTTCTGTTGTATTGATAGGAGGCACTGGATGCAGGATGAATACATTTTATATACACCAAAAATGTTCTAGCCTGTGGCCAGAATCAAGGCTGAAATCTGCTAGACCAACTTTGAGTGTATGTGTAACGGCCACCTCGTCTCCGTCGCGTCTGTCCCGGTCCTTGTCTCCCGAATTCTAAGTTTCCCTCCTGTGTCTC
>JBBPCX010000141.1:31262044-31277397 GCA_037974365.1 Hydrocynus forskahlii | reverse complement strand
TGTGTGTGTGTATGTGTGTGTGTGTGTGTGTGTGTGTGTGTGTGTGTGTGTGTGTGTGTGTGTGTGTGTGTGTGTGAAAAGAGTGTATCAGTAAAGCAGGGGAGTGGGCCTGATAAAAATGAACAGTGGGTGTAGATACAACATTGGTGCACTTGTATGTATCTAGACAGAGATTAAGAAAAAGAGAAAGAGACTGCTTGACACACATTACTAAGGTGGCCCTATACTATGCTCACTATGCAAGTTGCATAGAGCCCCGCAAGTGATGCAAGGTATGTCAAAATGGGTTGCAGAGCTTTCAGTTTCGATGAGAGGATGAATAGCGACTGTCCTTCTGAACACAAAAAGAAAAAAACAGGGCTGTGACTATGTGTGACTGAGGGTGAAATGAAACGTGTAACACAAACTAACAAGAAACTGTGCTTGAGACCCTGCATCTTTACCTAATTGATGTTAACAATAAAACAACATGTAATACACCAAATTGCCTGTTCCCTTTGATTAAAAACAGTACTGTGCAAAAGTCTTGAGCAACCACTTATTTCTTTATATTTTGCTTTGAACCACCTATTTTATGTCTGTCAAACTCTCCTATCTTTGGCATATTGAGGAGATTAAATAAAAGAAATGGAAACAAATGTTTGACTGTGACAGGCTGCAAAGTGCCTAAAGATACAAGGTGCCTAGATAAAGTTCCAACCACTCAGCATTCAGCACCACCAGTATACTGATCACTGCCTGATCATCTGGAATCACCTGAACCTGTTTCCTCACTGGTTCAGGATTTAAGTTAGATGTGCTTTGTTGTGACATAGGTCACCGGGTGGCTTAACACGCAAAAAAACATTCAGCTGAAACTGGTCAGGTTCAGGGACTGGACTGAAAATGAGAGTCTTTGAGAGTCCTTCAGGAAGCCTGGAGAACTGTTTCTCAAGACTATATAAAAAGACAAGAAATTCTGGGTCTTTGGAAGCAAAATATGATGATTTTTGAACTGTATTGCATGTAAAAAAGAATATATTTCTAATGCAAGCTTCTATAAAAGAGCAAAAGAATTTGGGTCTTAGTTATGGAGGAAGTAGTTGGTGTTTGTTGAGTGAGGAGCACTAAAAAAAAAACTTAAGAAAACGTGTAGAATGGCTCGAGCCGAGGTCGCTGTTATTGCTGGCTGCCATTAATGCTGCAAATGTATAAAAGGAACCCTGGGGAGTCAGTCTGAATGGGTCTGATGCAGCTGAAAAAGTTAATAATGGTGCTGTTATCTATAATTTACAGGCGCTGGGGTGTCAGGTGTGACTGTGTGGCAATGGCAAACACTTAACATAGCTCAAGGATCAGGTAGGGGGGCCTTAACAGAGTTTTGCTTTGGGAAGTCAGGACCAGACCTGAACAATACTGCCTGTATTAGAGAAATAAAAAAATGCATTTTGCATTATGTATGTATTTTCTTAACAAAAACTCCTTATTTTCAGAATTGCCACCGGACCAACAGCATTTTGGATGCTCATGACAGTATGAACAGCGTTAAATAGTGTGTTGCCTGTAAGGAAGTTGCCATTTCAACATGTAAAGAGATTCAGGAATATGAGCTGTCGTTTGGAGTTTATAATATATAATAAGGCACATGGAAGGACGTTAGCAGCATCTGAGCATATTATGCATTCACAGCACAATATTGCACAAGAAGATGCTAATAAAGTATGTTTTACTGTTCTGTACTGTATTGTACACTACATTTTACTGTAATTTTACAATAAATCATAATTAATTAATTGCTTAATTGCTGTTCTGTTCAGTTGCCAGTACATTACAGTACATGAACAAATACAGGAGACATTTGGAGCTGTGTGAAACTGCTGTGCCCTGGGAAATGTTTTTGCAATGATATAAATGATATTGCCTATTACACCAATTTACTGTAATTTATTAATCTGTTTCATAGTTATTATCCCACTCATGAATTACACTATAAGGACAAAGGTATTAGGACACAACATTTTTTCAGGTTTTGGGCTAGGCCCCTTACTTCCAGTGGAGTGCAATCTTGTTTCAAGACATTTTGGACAACACAATCCAGCTTTGTGGACACAGTTTGGGGAAGAACCTTTTCTATTCCAGCATGACTGTGCCCCAGTGCACAAAGCAAGCTCCATAAAGACATGGCTGGATGAGTTCCGTGTGGAAGAACTTGACTGGTCGCACAGAGCCCTGACCTCAATCTCATCCAACACCTTTGGGATGAACTGGAATGAATGCTGTACAAAATGAACGGTCATAAATTTCCACAGAAATTTCCAAAATCTTGTGGAAAGCCTAGAAGAATGGAAACAGTTACAGCTGCAAATGTGGTGACCAGCTCCATATTAAGTCTATGTATTGGAATGTATTGGAATGCAATGTCAAGAAACGGTAGAATTCAAAAGCATACCCTTATATTTCCCAGTTTAATATGGAAGAGTTTTCAAGGATGTCTGGGAAAGTTCATTTTTAAAGATGCTTCATGTTTAAGAATGCATCAGAGTGCAATTAAAATAATGTAGGAAAACAACATGTTACTGTAAATTTGCTGTAAAATCACAGCAACTGTCGAAATAATTACCTTTTGTTTGGTTTCCTTACATTTTTATACTGAAAATGCCCCACAGCAAATGTGTCAAAAAACAAATATCCTGTCAGGTTAACCCTTTGCTTTCCTCATAGTAACTTGCTGTATGTTTGCATTTTTTCTAGTATTGGTAGGCTGTGTGCTTTGTAAAAATTAATATTCAGTGGAGCCTCGCAGGCCTGTTTTGCGATGCTCACAAGCTCTGCCAGGTCCCATTAGCATTCCATTAGAGCTCAGTGTGACTGTCACAAAGCCTGTGCTCTGTTATCCGGTCCCACAATCCTGCCAGCTTTGGCTTCCTCCTCCTGCCATCATTCAGGCTAATACCTGTTCAACACACACTCTCACAACACTCACACTTTAACCCTTTTTAGAGATTTAACATTTTGACCCCAAGGGGTCCATGTGTGAGAATCAGAGGAGCAATATAAATATAAAGTCAAAAATAAAAGCCAAATAACAATACTGCAGAAATCCTCTGTTATGTACACAAATGCTTGGTCAGTGAGAAAGGTGAGCCCTTATTCCTTACTATCATAACTAAAAACAAATAGACTTGTTACAATGTAGCTAAAAAAAACTCTTAAGATTAGTAATAAATTCAATATAAGTCTAAAAATAAGAGCTAATATGGAGCCTAATTCATTCTGAGGTCCAAACTACAAATGCCAAATCACTTAAAAATAAACAAATACTGACTAAAATGTGATGAAGTTTAAATAAAATATAACTTTGCAAATAAAATATAATCTCAATTAAAACTCATGTCTACAAGGCTAAATAAATGAATAGATAAATAAAAGAATAAAAACACAGTACAAATACACAGCAGAGCAAAACAATACACACCAAAAATAAAAATGACTCTGAGGCACTAGAGACGTATTGATTACATTACATTCATTTGCTTTTATCCAAAGCCGCTCACAGTTTGTGGAAATACTCAAGTTTCAGGACTGTGTGAGAACAAGAGGAGAGTTTGACATCCTAAAATCTTTCTGTAGGAGAAGTGCAAGAAGACAGTGAATCAAGAGAGGAGGTGCTCTCTGAGTAGATGAGTCTTCAGGAGGTTTCTGAAGATAGAGAGGAATTATGCTGCTCTGGTCACCTTTGGCAGCTCATTCCACTAGCTGGGAGCCTCGAATGAGACCAGTCTGGACTAGGTTTAGCTTGTGTGTAGGGATGGCAGAGCCAGACGATGTTCCTTGGAGAAGCGGAGGGAGTGGGTAGGAGCGTAAGCCAGAAGTATAGGACTGATGAAGCTGGGTGCAGACCCAGATGTCGCTTTGTAGGCAAGAGTTAGTGAACTGAATTTTTGTTTGGCAGCCATCGGTAGCCAATATAGGTCAATTAGCAGAGGCAATGTTTTTAGTTGGTTGAAGACCAGATGAGCTGCTGCGTTCTGAACTAGCTGTCAGGGTCTTGCCATACAAGCTGAAAGACCCTCTAGGAGGGTGTTAAAGTAATTGCGGCAAGAGATAACCGTGGCTTGTCCCAGGAGTTGGGCGGCAGATGAAATACATACCATGCATGTACACAATATGGACAAAAGTACTGGGACGCATGACACCAAAAATGACTTTACATTACATTACATGACATTACATTTTAATATGGAGTTGGTCCACCTTTGCAGCTAAAACAGCCTCCACTCTTCTTGGAAGGTTTTCCACAAGATTTTGGAGTTTCTGTGGGAATTTGTGGCCATTCATTCAGTAAAGCATTTATGAGGTCAGGCACTGATGTTGGATACACAATCTCTGATTCAGTTCACCCCAAGGTGGCTGGATGTGGTTGAGGTCAGGGTTCTGTGCAGGCCAGTTCTTCCATGCCGAACTCATCCAACCATGTCTTTATGGAACTTGCTTTGTGCACTGGGGCACAGTCATGCTGGAATAGAAAAGGTTCTTCCCCAAACTGTGTCCAAGTTAGAAGCATGTTGTTGTCCAAAATGTCTTGGTCTGCTGAAGACTGTCCTTCTATGGATGTAAGGGGCCTAGCCCAACCCCTGAAAAACAGGTGTGTCCCAATACACATACAGAGTATATTAGAAACACACAAATAAACAAAATTTTTGACCATCTGTTACATTTCTTACTATACTATAGTCCCTGTAACACCATACTACATTGCAAAAACTGCTAGCTCATCGCCTACACTGTAATAATGTACACCTACTGTTCCTTGAGCTTGCACATCTTGCTGGAGAGTCAGTTTGGTGTAGCCCAGTGCTACATGGCAGCAGTCTGATCACAGAGGACAAGGCACCATCTGGGAGGCAACTGTTAGTGTCTTTGCATGCTGACAGTAAGAAACTGACATATTGGGGACTTAGGAGGAAGGCTGAGCAACATGATTCTAGCGTAGCTCTTGTATGTACAGCCTTAAAGGGCCCATGTCCTATATGTTTCTTGTATTTTCTTCTTTCTTTTTCTTCTTTTGCTTAGCGGTCCACTTGTGACATTTGTGTGAGTTTCTTTTTGCCTCAAAAGATTTTTACACAGGAATTTCCTCTATTATGGATAAACAGGTCATTTTTGTGAGGGTTTTTTTTGGTTGTTTTTTTGTTTAAGGACTAATATATGAAAAGCTAGGGCTCAGAAATATACGGAGCATACTGAGAAAATGAAAGAAAGGAAAGAAGATTAGCAAATGTTTCAGGATCCTGTGCTTTCTTTGGTGCTTTTAGTTTTGAAATCCTGTTATGCTGCCACTAGAGAAAATCAATAAAAGAAGACTGAAAGTGCAATGAAAGTGCCAATAATACAAAGAAGGCAGAAGAGAACAGTGCAGTTTTTAGCAGCTTATATTAATGGACAGCTGGTTGGACAGCATAGTGGATAAACACCATTTCACCATGTTTATTACACATCAGACATATCAGAGGTGTATTAAGGGCCCAAACCATTGAGTGACTTGTACACAAGTAACGCTTTAAAATCATTTCTGTACCAAACTGGGAGCCAGTGCAAGAATCTGAGAACTGGCGTGATGTGTACTCTTTTCATGGGTTTGGTTAGGACAGTGACTCCTAACATCCTTTGGGGGCAATTAATTGTATCTCCTCTGAACTCTGGATTCAAACTGAATTATAAGATGCATAACTGCTTAAAAGGTAGGGCCATCAATTCTGGCCCTGGAGGACCACAAGTCCAGCTACCTTTGCTGATTTCTTTGCATACCTGATTTAACCCATCTTTAATAATCAGACTTAGCAGGCGTCTTGGAGCCACCAAAGGAAATCACCAAAGGTAGCTGGGCTTGGGGTCCTCCAAGACCAGAATTAATGACCCTACCCTTTAGGCAGTTATGTTGCTTAAAATTCAGTTTGAATCTAGAGCAAACTGTGTTGGACCTCCATCTACCAGAGCTGGAGCTGGACATGTTTGCCTTTAGTACTGTGTTTATATTGCCATAAATATATTGAATAATTCCACATTGTAGAACTAGTGCAAGCAGCGACTGTACACAACCACCAATGGCATGTTGTAAAAGTTGCCATGGTGATAGGAGAAATGGTATAATAATGAATGGTATAAAGATGGTTCTGCATTGCTGTCAGGATGAAGACTTGTATCTCCAAAATGATAACTTTATGAGACATTCACATTTTAATAGAAGTTAATGTTCTTAAGTTTTACTGTAAAAGGCAACAGGTATTTTCAAACTGCAAGGTTTTGGTTCAGCAGGTGGTGTGGTGTGGAATGAACATTTAGTATCTGTACTTTGAACAGAATATCCCATTTTTTATCAGCTGAGTGAACTAATTAATATAATGTGCATACATGCTTTAATACAACATGCAGTGACTTCTAGGGGTTAAATGGGGAAAGTGTTTTTTAAGACAAAAGGAGTCATTTTTAGCCTCTGCATAGAGGGTACTTGACAGGAGTCTTGAGGAAGACTTAACCCAGCCTGACAGCAGCCTGAAAAGATTTTCTGCTCTCAGGTTCAAAATAAACCTTTCCACTAACTGTCTGCAAACTTTTGTCTCGGCACTTCTGCCAACTATTCATGTCACCACAGTGATCTTTTTACTGCATGGAAATGCAAAAACATACAAAATCTCTGATAATGTCACTAAGCATTCCATCACAGCATGAAGCAGTAAAAGGACTTATGGTATCTGTGAAAATACAAAGTCCAAAAGTAACTAAAGCTTTAGCAATGTCAGGAATGCAGTTTTGCATGGGTGTCACCCTCAAAACATTTGGGGGGAACTAAAAATTAGACACATTAAATTCTAAAAAAAGAAAAATCAGAACTTTATCTCTTGCTTTGCTTACTTTTAATTTCTTTTCTGTGTGTGCACTACAATGTTTCCCCCTGTGTCCCTTTATGCCACTGTTATAAAACCAGATATAGTTGCTATATTTGGTTGTTGTTTTATGCCACTGGCTCTGTATCACATCTGGGTCCTTCTGTCACTTGCTGTATTTCAGTCCAACAACACCTCAACGTTTCACACAGCCTATATATAAATATTTATAACCAATGTGAAACGTCACTGTGCATATATATATATATATATATATATTCAGTTCTTACAGCTCCTTACCAGCTCACAAAAAGTAAAAAAAAAAGAAGAAAAAAGTAAATAAAAGAATACATCGAAAATCAATAATAGAAGATTAAAAGTGCGATGGAAGATTAATTAAGCTTAGACTACAGCTCATCCTGATCTCTGACTAAACCTATTTGGTATATCAGTGCACACAAAATTACAGCAACACAATTTGTACTTTGTTGAATCACTCTGACATTTTAAATTTCATATTTTGAAATCAGAATCAGATCATTAAATAAAATAAAGCACTATACTGAAAGACTAAGAGGGGCAGCTGGTGGTCCGGTGGTTAGGGAGATGCCTCTGCAATCAGAATGTTTTCGGTTTGACAACATACCTGGACTGCTAGTGGCACCTCTGAGGTTCCCTTAAGTAAGGAACCATCCCCACACACTGCTCCCCAGGCGCGGTGTTCCTGGCTGCCTGCTGCTTCACTTGGCGAATAGATTAAATACAGAGAAAATAATAAATTGCATGATTGCTAATAGGATGTTTGGTGAAAAACTGGCCCATTTCAGTCATGCACACTTAATACTCTCTTAAGGTTAATGGACTTCATCAGCAGGTGCAGTTACAAGTGCTTTATAATAAGCCGTCATATTAATAACGAAAATAAATCTGAAGTTTGAAAGGGTTAATATTTGTCACACTCATCATTTAATGTATGAAGTGTTCCCTCTTTAGCCGCTGTTTGACCTCTTTGACCACTCTTGTGCTCTGGAGGCCTGTTCTGCAGGAATGTTGAGTGTGTATAGTGGCCGCTGGTCAGAGATTAGGCCATAGTGCCACTCCTCCTCATTCCATTCCAGAGTGGGCTCCCTCCAGAGCCACACAGGGCTTTTATCTGAGCCTGGGTGACCGTGATGGATGGTCACTGTGGGCATGGGCATATGCACACACATGCATGCAAGGATAAGGAGGGGGTAGCCAGTCCTGGACCACTGCTATAAAGCTCCTGGTCGCAGGTTTCCACTGAGTCTCTGAGGTCCCGCTGCTCATCTGCTCCACATCTTGCTGCCCCGGCACAATGAACGACATCTACAAAGCTGCGGTGAGTGTATACATGCTAAAGTCCCGGTGGCAGTCCCTGCCTTGTTACTTGTAGGTTTTAATGGTGACACATATACAGAGGAATCTTCTAGTCTGTGCTGTTCAACAGTTTGGAATCACATGTCAGTGTTATGCATTAATTATAAATTAGATGGGAAAATGTAGAATGATGGTTTACTCTTAAAAAATTATGGCATAAACTGTAGTTAACCATTTGATAAAAGTCATATTACAAAAACTATCATAAACAGCTATTTGATCTGCGAGATTTTGTCACCACTTCCCAAATATGAGGCATTCTGGATATTAATTATAATAGTATTTTTATTAAAAATTATTATATTATCACATACGACTTTCCCTATTATTATCAGGCAGCCCAATTCATCATCAAAAATTACTGCATTTCTTCAACTTTCTAAATATGTAACTTATATCACAGCATATTACAATTATAACATTGTGTCTTTCGTGAATCATTTATACATGTACCACTAACAAAATATGTTTTATATTAATGAAAACAGCAATTTCAAACATTTGAAATGGACTGTAAAAAATTGTATATTGGCTTTAAAAAAGTTAGTGTCTGGGCTGCTGTAATACTTTGAGTCAGCTTCTAATAGTGACTCAACAGAACTGAATTCTGTTTTACATACATAACTTCATTTGAATCTCAGTTTTTTTTCATTGAAGACCTGTTTTCATCAAAGCTACATGATACGTGTATAAACTTAATGACTATGCACATAAACCTACTAAACAAGTTATCATTACATTTTGTATGGTTAAATGGCATCAAAATGGACAAATGCATTCTTTATGGCAATGGATACCTTTAGAAATAGCTGTGTAGGTTTATGTCAGTTGTCATTAAAAGTTAACATAGGTTCCATAAAGCGTTGTGAATGCTGGCCTTCGGTAAAGTGACACCACTTTTTTAAGTTGAAATACATTTACAGAGAGTAATGTACATTGTAAAAATTAGTCCTTTGTATATTTAAATTGAAAAAAAGACATGGCCCGGTTGAACCTTTAACTGAATTACATTTTCATTATGTGTAGCTTGTTTAAATTTTAAATTGGTTTTAAAGGACCACTCATTGTTCTTTGTGGAATTTAGGTCAGCAATATTTTTTTTTTATTTGTAATTTCAAAAGCTTTTCTTCTCTTATTTTACATTTATCTTCAACAGTCAAACACATTCTGAACTCCTTAACACTCCAAGGGCCTGTATACAAACCCACACATAAATTTCTAATGCACGTCACTACTTAACTTACATAGTAGTTTACCAGAAGTTTCTGTATAATTCATAGCAATGACTGAACAGTAAGATTCATGGTTGACTAATGAGGCAGTCAAATTACAAGACTATGATGACCACCTAAAGCTCTAATTCTGAAAGCAATGCCAATGCCATTAGTCTTCTTTAACATAATTTTCTAAAAGTAAACACATTCTTAACTCATTAAACCTTAAGGGTTTCATTTCTAATGCTATTAACTACTTAAGTTAAACCTTGTATCTCCAGGACATTTCCAACATTAATGTTAACCATTCTATTGGTCCATTAATCATGAAGTGTTGACACCATGTGAGTAGCAGCTGTTCTTTTCACATTTTGTAAAAAATTGCAAACTTGACCTTGATTATTAACTTTATAGAAGTTGTGTATAATTCATGGCAGGTACTGAGCAATAAACCATGAGATTAATAATGAATGGTGATTAATGAAGCTGCAGCCGAAGAGGGTCAGTCTATAACAATGGTAGAAGAAGAATCATCTTTATTTGTCACATGCATAGTCATACAAGTACAATCCACAGTGAAATTCTTTATCTGCATTTAACCCATTCACCAAATAAAGCATTGGGCTACCGCCAGCAAGACACCTGGGGAGCAGTGTGTGGGGACAGTACCTTGCTCAAGGGTACCTCAGTGGTGACACTACCAGTTGAGATTTGAACCCCAACCCTCAGATTGCAGGGCCAATGCCCTAACCACTAGGCCATAGCTGAGGCTACAACTTCAAATGTTGAGTATTTAAGAAAATACAACTAAAATAATTTGTTCAATGTAATAGTCCTGCAATTTGAATTTTAATTCTTGTTCTTTCTGTGTCCTGATGTGTAAGTAAAAGATGTGATAGGATTACCTTTAAATATGCTCACTCTTGAATGTTATCAGGACTGATAGAGGGGCACTTGACAGGGCCTGTGGTCTGACTTCATGCCTGCACATGGAGCAGCCAATGCGTTTCCCAGACTAATTTTGGCAAGTTCTTCACTCTCCCCTGGATGTGTTTACACGATGGAAAGCAGCAGAGCTTCAGATAAAACGCCAAAATTCCTTCACTATCTCTGCCTACAATGGGGGCCTCCTGCTATCTCTTACTGATCTCACCCCCAAGAGCATATGGTTGTGTGTTAGGGCATGAACACTTTTGACTGGCATATTTATGAATCAGCATCAGCCATGCAGTTTGTGCCGGATCTGAGTAGGCCTATAGACGACAACTCTTACTTAAGCAGCTGTCACGCTCGCTCATTCTTGGTAGCTTTTTCAGGATTACAGCACCATTGTTGGGGCCCATCTGCAGCTATGCTAATTTAAAACACTTTGCATTGTCTCCTTTATCGCGCCACTTTATTTTTAACTTGCACACCAATCACTGCACTATACCCACAGATGAAATATGGATGAAGGAGAGAAAAATAAAAACAAGGGTGCCTCTGACTGTCAAAGAACTTCCGGACTGATTTGCATAGGAGAATGCAGGCGAAGTAGCTGGATGTTTGAGGGGAAAGAAATAGGGGCAGATGCTTTGTGTGTGTGTGTGTGTGTGTGTGATAGTGTGTGTGAATGTGTGTGTGTGTGTGCGTATATATATTTACATGCGTATATTAGAGCTGCATGATATGAAATGTATTGCTACATATGACTATTGCGATGCCTTTCAAGATTTTAAAAGACCTATATCATCACCTTTCTGGCCTTAAAATGGTTTAAAGAGGCTTAAAGGTTTTTCAAATGCCACTTTGACTTCACCCATCCATAAAGTTCATATATCCCAAATGAGCTACAACAGCAGACAGTATTGTTTTTATAGCCGCAAAAAAACTGTGGACGTGATTTTTTACAGGGGGAAAGAAGCCCCCTTGGAGAATCTTGCATCAATTTTTCATCTAGGTTTTACAGAATGTATAATTTATAAGCAGTCATTTCTAGTCTCTAGTTCAAAAACAATGTTATTAATCAAATCACAATATTAAAATAATATTTTAAAATGATACTGAGGCCTTGATTAATGTACGATTTAATTTCACACTCAGCTGAAAAAGATTCAGAGGGAATAAAGTCCAGGAGTGAAATCCAGCTATTCACCAGTACGCTCATTCAGCACAGCCATTCTGTAAATGTGTCAAAATTGTCTTTGGCCAAATCATTTTGTCCTAATTGCCCTATGTAACACATAAGGGGCACATTATTATTACATGTAGGCACTTGCACATGTGATAGCTATATTATTGGCTATATTGGCTATATTATTATTAAACACAGAAATGAACAAATTGTCCTTTATATTGTGTTAATCATCATGAATAAACCAATAGAAATAGTCCAAAAATGATTTATAACAATTACATTAACAATTACAAATGATTTATAACAATCATCAAAAATATTTTATAACAATTATATAAATAATATTTTGCCTTCTTATGTAAAAGATACTTATAACTTATAACATGCATTCAGTATACATGAATGACCCCTTGTATACAAAACCAGTGGATCTGTGTAAAAAAATGTAAACATGTCGTTTGCTTTGACCTTATCTCCACAGGTAGAGCAGCTGACAGATGAGCAGAAAAGTGGTATGTAGAATGAACGTTTCCCAGTAGATGTTTTAAAAGAAAAGTGTGTGGTATCATCAGACTATCAGACCCTGTCATAAATGTGTCATAAAAATAGACAAATCTGTCCCTTTCCCTTCAATACTGCAGTGATTTTGTAGTTAAGGAATAGTTCAATTTCCCCCAAAGGAAGTTTGGTGTGTGACGTTTGCTGCTTTAGTTTTACGCAGGAGCTGCCAGGCTAAATTAGCTCACAAGCAATGAAAGATTATGGCCAACCAACCTGCACTAATAAATCATCACACACTCCCTTATATCATCACACACTCACCTTAAACTGTATCCAGTAGTGGTTTCTGACACATTGTAATAACGAAACGTGACATACACAACGGGACACCAACCATATATTGACTAATTATATTATTATATATCACTATATTATGTATCACTAGGGCTGGTAGCAGCCTAGTGGGTAAAACACTTGCCTGTGAACACGATGACCACAAAGTTGCAGGTTCAAGCCCCCACTTTCGACCATTGTGTCCTCGAGTAAGACATTTAACCCTCAGGTGCTCCAGGGGTTTGTCCCTGTAACTGATGATTGTAAGTCGTTCTGGATAAGGACATCAGCCAAATGCCACCTTACTATAAATAAATGAAAAATATTTATATATACTATAGTTTACGTTAATTGATCAGGAGACACCAGCAAGCCTCCAGTTTTCCATCTATAATATCAATTACTGAATAACAAGCCTTAGATTATAATAAGCCTGGACATTTAAAGAGATTCAGCTGTTGCATTCTCACGGTTACACAACAGAAAAGGAAGAAAGTTGAGAAGAGAGAGTAATAACACAGGTGAAGAGAGTCTCTTCAGTAAACCACTGTGTTTGAAAATACTGCAGAAGCGAGTGCTCTTCTGTGCAGCTTCCACACTGAGCTGTGGCCACTAACATGTTCTGCAGAGTTCCGGGCGGCCTTCGACATCTTCGTGCAGGACGCTGAGGATGGCTGCATCAGCACCAAGGAGCTTGGGAAGGTGATGAGGATGCTGGGACAGAACCCCACTCCAGAGGAGCTGCAGGAGATGATCGATGAAGTGGATGAGGATGGTAAAGGCCAATCAGTCAGACTCTGGAACCTTTTTTAACTGCAGTATTGTCCTTGTGGCAAATGCCATTTTGCTCTTATTTAAAACTTTTGGTTATGGGTAATTTAACTATTTACAGTCATTTGCAGTCGTTAGAACATCCTTAGTCAAATTATGTTGATATTTTTAGATGTTGTAATTGAAAATAAGTGAATCCTCTGAAGTATCATCTTAAAATCTTCTTAAGTAAGGCATTTTTGTGTTCATTTTAGTGCATTTCTGTTTATCTGCTGAGTTTAACATATTAGACAAAAATGAAAGATAAATTATAACGTGCTGTAATTTTGCCTTATTATTTACCCAGTCTGTAAAATTCAGCAAATGAGCTCTATCACATCTAAAGGAGGGTGCTCAGATGTAGAAAATGTAAACGAAAATCTTTTCAGAAGAAATGTTTGAGCTGAATTCACTAGGTGTGATTCCTGCCACGTGTTTTCACTCAGTGTACCTTTAAAAGGAATCAAACAAGCGTGTCGGCCTTGTTTCTACAGGCAGCGGTACAGTGGACTTTGATGAGTTCTTGGTCATGATGGTGAGATGTATGAAGGATGACAGCAAAGGGAAATCGGAGGAAGAACTGGCTGAACTCTTCCGCATGTTTGATAAGTACGGCTGAGTTGCATAAACAAAGAGCGAACAGCTTTAGGACCAACTCCTCCGGGTTTAACACAACATGTGTGTGTGTGTGTGTGTGTATGAGCAGGAATGCGGATGGTTATATTGATCTGGACGAGCTGAAGCTGATGTTGGAGGCCACGGGGGAGACCATTACTGAGGACGACATCGAGGAACTGATGAGGGATGGAGACAAGAACAATGACGGCAAAATTGACTATGACGGTAAGGGTCGCTCCTGGAGGTCAAATGCCGAAATAATGAGATTAGCTCTCTTAGTGTGTGTTTGTGTGTGTTTGTGTGTGTGTGTGTGTGTGTGTGTGTGTGTGTTTATGCCTCTGGGTTTATTTGTGATCATAGCATGTGTTTGTAAGCCTCTATGAATTACAGTTAAAGGAACATTGCTCTGTTTTTCTACCTGGTCTCTCCTCCACATTTGAATCCTACTGTACACTACAATGGAAAAGATAATTTTGATACATTTTTGTTCATTTTGATGTATTAAAAAAGTGGACAAGCCATAAACACAAAACCTGCTTATAATAGAAGTCAATGGACAGTTGCTGAATTAACTCACTTTTTACAGAAGTCAGTGGACACATTTTTGACTTTCATGAAGTCTTCTTCAGTCAAAAGTACAGTCACACGCAAAAGTTTAAGTTCTTCCGGTCAAACTACGTGTTTATGTCGGCGTGAAAATAAGTTCACTCTCTCTGCAGAGACACACTTTGCACATTTTTATGCACAATTACTGTTTATTTGCTGAATTTAGCAAATGAATAGAGACTGCATAAAACTACCAGAAAATGCCATCCTTAAGCATTTTCTCTGTGAAGGGCATAAAATTATTTGTCTGGGGGTGTTAAAACTTTTGCATACGAATATAATTAAGCTGGGAAACTATATAATTCTTCCAGGCATAAAATAACAGAAGCCAAAAATAATGCTTATAATATGGCCATATAGTTAGAATAACTATGATAAAGTGGTTATAATATAAGCTGTAAGAGATCTAAGAGCAGCTGCCAAATTTTATGAGATGTTTGATCATTTAACCATATAGTTTAAATTCAGACCAGACATAAAGAATGTCAGTAAAACAGGAAAAAAGTAGTTCCAGTAACTTTTGCTTTCCCTAAGATTTTCTAGTGAATCTGTGGCAATTCAGCCCATCACTACACAAATGACAAGAATTCATCTCTCTGGAAAACTAGAACAAACTACACTATACGAACAAAATTATTGGGACGCTTCCCATTACATCAAAGGGACTTTACTGACATTGCAGTCAAATACCTAGAGTTTAATATGGAGTTGGTCCCCATTTGCAGCTACTACAGTTTCCAATCTTGGAAGGGGGAATTTGTGCCCATTCATTCTGTTGAGCATTTATGGGTTCAGGCACAGATACTGGACGAGAAATCCTGGCTCACAATCTCCGTTCCAGTTCATCCCAAAGGTGTTGGATGGGGTTGAGGTCAGGGCTCTGTGTGGACCAGT
>JBBPCX010000141.1:31215239-31230832 GCA_037974365.1 Hydrocynus forskahlii | reverse complement strand
GCCCGTCACCCCCCCCCCGTCTCACTCTTTCTCTCTCCTTCTCTCTCTGTCTCTCCTCTCTCTCGCTCTGTCTCTCTTTCTCTCTCTTTCTCTCTCCTTCTCTCTCTGTCTCTCCTCTCTCTCTCTTTCTCTCTCTTTCTCTCTCTCTCTCTCTCTCTCTCTCTCTCTCTCTCTCTCTCTCTCTCTGCCTGCAGTATCTGTTGAGTGCCATCTGAAACAACACACAGGCTCCTGTAGTGTCCTCTCAAAGCAAGGCTACAATTTACAGCCTCTCCCTTTACCATGGCAACCAATCAGCTGGCGCTCACATGCCCTCAGCGAAGGAGTGTGATCTTTCCCTCACTCACTCAATCTCTCTCTCTCTTTCTCCCTCCATACTATCATCCCCTCCATTTCATTTCTGTCTTTTTGGTATCTCTTCTCTCTCTTTCTCTCTATCTGTGTGTGTGTAGGTTGATCTATTTATCTATCTATCCATCTGTCTGTCAGTCTGTCTACCCATATAGTTTTCAATTTGCCTCTGTCTGTCTGTCTATCGATCTATCGATCTATCTATCTATCTATCTATCTATCTATCTATCTATCTATCTATCTTTCTATCTTTCTATCTATCTATCTGCCTGTCTGTCTGTCTTTCTATCTATCTTTCTACCTGTCTGTCTATCTGTCTATCTCCCAAGCTGTATGCCTGCCTGTCTATGTATCAAGCTATTCATCTGCCTGTCTGTCTGTCTGTCTATTACAAAGGTGCTTGTGTTCAAGACCTATTGACTCTCTCTTTCTTTCTCTCTCTCTCTCTCTCTCTTGCACTTCCCTCCCCCCACCCTTCGCCTTGTGTCTTGTATAAGCCAGTCAAGTGGAACATTGCAGGATTATCCCTCCTCCATTCACTGGGGTTCTTTGGTGAATAGGTTCTAACCAGTCTGTCCACCGCTGTGGTTGAAACCTCATAAACACAGAGCACACACCAAAGATCTTAAAGTATTGAGACTAGCCTTTGGAAGAAACTACTACTGGACTTTTCTTTGCGGTTTTCCCATTTTTTCCTTAATCGAGGTGCTCTCACACATTTTGGATGGGTTCACAGTGGGTAAGTTTATGGAATGTGATATGTGCTGCTAAAACAAAGCGAAAGGCCTTCCATTAGCCATCTGGTCGGGCTAACAATGTGCCCTAATGTTGGTTTCTATTGTTTGGATAGTTTAGTTACCATGAGTGAATTTAGCTCTTATGCACTGGACTGGGAACCTGTTTCAAAGTTCTGCTCTGTGTGGCTGGGAGCAGTTCTTGTTCAATTATGTTAGATGTACTTTAAATATCCATTAAAATAGAGATATCTATAAACATCATATTAGTTCCTTGGATCCTTTACATGTGTGAAATATCTGCACCTTCATTATTTTGCCATTAACTACTTTGATTTTGAAAAGCTGTATCTCTGAAATGCCTGTGATTTTGCAATGTTATTGCAAGAGCATTTTGTCTATGCACAGTAAAAACACATAGGAAAACTCTTTAGTGGATTATCTGAACCCTTAGTGCTCACACTGGAAGAGCAGGGAACTTTTTTCCACTACGGATAAAGAAAATAACTATCTGTGATTAACTAATTCATACAGCTCTGATGATCTTTGGACCATTCATTTTCTTTCAGTATGGTTCTGCTTTAAAATGCTTAAGCGAAGATCTTCAATTAAAAACAGAATATTTTAAAGTTATGAAGTTGTTAAAGGAGAAATAGTGGACCTCAGCCAATAGTTAGTGTTTAAATATCAATATCACTGCTATAGTGCTGTCTCTGCTTGGTTCTTGCAGTATTATACACCTTGACATGATGGTTTTCTCATTGCTTCTAGGTTGAAGCTTGGGCAATTAGAGCTAATCCACAGTGGAGCTCACAATAGCTCTATAACTCTGCCTTCTATAAGGAATCGGCTTATTCAGCAATGATTAGAGACTAGTCCAGGTAGACTGTGTCCGAGACATGCCAATAAATGACGTATAATCACTAAACAACAGCGGGTTTCCAATTGGATTTCCAATCTATGCTAACAGTAACCTAACACAGTCACTTTACAGTAGCTCATTGTGTTGTGTTGACATGTCAATTGCACCTCAGGTAAAAGTCAATGTGCTCCGTCAAATGGGGTTCTCGGCTAAATGCTTGGCTTTTCTTTCAGGGTCATTGCCAGTCTTGCTGTGTTGTTAAAGAGCTTCTAGCATTGCTAGCCTTAATTGACCCAAATAGCCACGTGCTCAATCCTTCTCAATCCCCTCCAGTGCTGAAGACCTTTGGTTATCACACATGGCCACACAAACACAAAATACTTTAGAGAATGTCATGTATGGAACGGATATTCAGAAAGAGAGAAAGAGAGAGCGAGAGAGAGAGAGAGATACCTAGACCTTTTGAATCTGTAATTCTGCATCAGCATTCTCACTTTAACTCTGCCACTCTTGCAACATGATTTCTCGATGCCCACATATTAATTTTATATATAGTGCTGTGCAAAAAAAAAGTCTTGAGTCACTCCTCATTTCTTCCAAAGAGCCAGACTTTCTTATATTATTAATGTAGTCTTGGGGAACAGTTCTCTAGGCTTCCTGAACATGACCACTTTCAGAGGAATGTTTTTTGTTTGTTAAGATACACGGTGACCTACGTATGAATCATTCAAGCATGATAGAGCTATCTAACTTGAGTCCTGAACCAGTAAAATAACAGGTGCAGATGATTCCAGATGATCAGGTGATGATCAGTATACTGGTGGTGCAGCCTGTCACAGTCAAACATTTGTTCCTGTTTCTTTCATTTAATCTACTCAATATGCCAAAGATAATACACAATATGCCAAAGATAAGACACAGGGTGATTCAAAGCAAAATATAAAGAAATGAGCTGTGGATAAAGACTTTCACACAGTACTGTATGTCCAGCTCTTACAAAGCTGTTAAGTAGAAAAATAAAATAGAAATCTTGCATTCAAGAAGGGCATATGAGGTATAATTGTGTGTCAGTACAACCTATAATAATTAATATGACCACAACATAAAATTGTACAGTTGAGTTTCCTACCCTGAAAGGTACCATCCCAGTGACAATTTAGCATGGCCAATATGAACATGTCTTCACACCCACTACTCTGAGGGCAGGAGACATAAACAAACACTTGGCATGTATCACCTGTGAGATGCCATGTTTGAAAGTCATTCTGATTCACAGATGCAAATACACACCAAACATATGTTGAATAATTTGTTATGAATATTATACATTCACGAGTGAAATCATCAAAAGAATTCTTTCAGCCCCGGAAAAGGCGGGAGCTGTGTAAGTACAAGTTATCTACCTTGAGATTTGACCTCAGCTTTTGAAATATGATTATTTCTGGATATTAATATAATTATAACCTCATTATTAGCGTTCAACAGCTTTCTCGGTTATTTTAGAATGTTCTGCAGCTTTGTTTACAATTCTGGACATGTCTAACATTTACGCATTTATAATTTACAGCTATTTACAGCATCCTAGAGTCCTGCTCATAAAAGAAACATATGAAGTTAAATAGAAGATCAGATTAGAATCAGTGCTCTTATCTGCAACCAAATTGGTTTCATTGGTTCTCCACCATCTTGAATACATGTGTGCATTTATGCATTTATGAGGCATTTATGGTCCTGCATCTGTAAACACTCACCCAGACAGAGCCTCCATTATACCATACCATTGTAAACATAACCTGCTGTCCCGCTATCAAAGAGGATTAGAATGGATTGGGTGTGTCACATTAGGTGACAGGTTCTTCCCATGTGGGATGTAATTCCACATAGCATGCTGTTAGTTATTTGAATAATACAGAATTCCCATTAGAAAATGTTGCACTCAATATTGCCAGCACATTAAGTCAGATATTAGTCAAAATAATATTGTGTTGGAATTTGATTTTCTTCTTTAAAACCCATTACTTAATAAAAAGCTCACAGACAGAATGGCTATTGTGTTGGACAAAGGGATCTGAACCCTTGATTAGGTGAGTGTGTGTCACTGAATAGAAGATGCAGTGTGCATATGAATGTGGAGGCTCAAACAAGGACTTGATGGCACTGCATAAGTACCGAGTAACTTAGATCATACAAAGCGAATTAATATTTTAACATCAGTACTTGATTATTTATGAATAGCTTATGTCAGTATTTCCACAATGGCAGGAATTATATTAAGCTGATAGGAAGGAATTTACACTAACATTTCTCCCTCTGTTATTAAGCATTGGAAGTAAGAGAACTTGTTACAATACAGCCAAGGTTTTTTTGTATACTCAAAATGAAGTATTTTTTTGTTATTTATATGTGAAACCAGCCTGAGAAATCCAGAGAATTTTTGAAAGATTTTTTCTTCATTTTAGTCATGTCCAAGTCCTCTCACTAGCTAGGACTCGCCTCAATCACACTCCCTACTGAGGGTGTACAAGTGTAGCTGGGAGGTGGAAGCTGCGCAGCCTAGCTAATACAATGTAATCAGACAGTGTTTGGAGGAGCATGCTAACTGCCAATTCTGTTACGTTAGCTAACGGGCGCAAGTGCTGGCTAGCATCATGCTGTTGGGGATGATGGGGGGAGAAGGAGGGCCAACCTACCCACCCAGAGAAAGCAAGGTCAGATGTGCTCTCTTGGACTCCCAACTACGCATGGCTATAGCATCACAGGGATCAAACTTGTGATCGCCTATGACAGGCCAGAGAATACATTTATTTGTGTTGTTTTCTTTTTAGCTAGAGAAAACTGAGATGTATCCAACTGTTTGGGTGCAAAATGTTTAATTTCAGACTCATTACTCAATTTTGGGTGAGTGTTTTCTGTACATGATCTGTTTAGGTTGCTCAGCCTCCTTTTATCAGCCCTTTATGTTTGGCTCAGTAAAATGTTGCTCATAGTGCACCAGGGCCAAGTACAATGCGCCCCCTCAGGCCCTGCTGGTGCTTTCTGCCTGTTTTTTTGGACTGAACCATGTGGAAAGTAGCAGGGGCCTGCTGCTATAATACAGTGAGGCTCACTGATTCATATAATACTGAAGGCAGGAGAGCCAGGCTGACAGATTGGTTGGAAAATGCGAGCTCATATTTATGTGGACATGTTCTCCTGATTTGGCTTTATTAGCACCGTGGTGATGACTGTTTTAAATGAAACCCCCTCCTGCCAAATTTCACAGTAGTAACAAGCAAAATATCAAAATATAATTATTTTAGTAAATTTTCTGATATATTCTGATACTGTTTAACAGCTTGTATCTCCATTTGATTTCAAGACCAGATGAGTAATGACACCATGCATGGAAGTGTATCCGCTGAGTTGTGAGTGCAAGCAGAGGGGGCTTTGCAGAAAGCAGTGGGATGGTGAAAGGTTAAATGTCTGAATGAAATGGACACAAGTGTGCGTGGTAATGACCACAGGACCAGGGAGGCTGGAGGTAGATTTTTTAAATAAGTGTGTGTGCTCAGAATGAAATCTTTGACCTTAGAACCAAATGCTACCAGTTGTGCTACAGTTTCATCTGTTTCATGTGCGTCATGTTATTTCAAATGTGTGACAGTAATAGTAATAGTAATAACACTAATATGGACACAAGACACATATTCAGACATATTTTGTATTGTTAATAGTAACTGCAATCATTTGTTATGAGATTCTTATAGGAATCCTTGAGAAATTCCTGTAGCATTTCCATTTACACATTTACACTCTTCTCGTAGTTTAACAAATTGGATGTAACAGAATTATGTTATTAAACTATGACTTCACCTCCAATGACTGTCAACTTTCATGAGGCTTTTACTACAGAGTTTATTGTCCCAGCTTTTGGCAGAGGCTTAAAATAAGACACACCAGCCAGAAGGAATAATCACAATAAAGACAATTAGAGTGAAGTGGTGCTACTCGTTCTCCAGAGTGCCGTTTTAATGTTGAGGACCATGTCAATAGCTCATCTGGAAGTGGGCAGTGCTTATAAAGGCCTCACCATGAAACAACATCAATCATAATGGTGAAACTAATTAGCTATAATGGTAAAATCAAAACCAGCCAAGACATATATGGTGTGTAAAATTTGTTTATCTATGAGGCTCATGTGGCTAAAAGGTAATGAATACTAATTAGCATTGTGCTAACTACATGCTTAAAGGGTCACACAGTAATAAGTAAATGAGCCATCTCAAATAGTCTCGAAACAAAAGTATGTTGCACTACTAAAAACAGTGGTAGAATCCACAGTGCCTACAAATATAGCCTAATTGGCCTTGTAGCTCCAGTGCGCAACCAAAGGACCAACCTTTAGACACCAAATATGCTTGCAGAGTAAAATGCGCACAGGAGTTATACTGAATTGGATAAATGGGTACTGTGTCAAGATCTTAATAAACTAAAAGTGGAAATCTGAAGGTAAAAGGTGACAAGTGAAACTCCAAAAAGTATTGACATTTACAGACACTGAAGTACATACAAGTAAACGGTAAAAGTGTGATGTCATACAAGAACAATTTTGGTTTCTTAAAAGAAGCATTTCTTCAAAGTCAAAGTAAAATTCATTGTCATCTCAACAATATACATGCACATAGAATACACACAGATCTAAAAAATCTAAAAATAATGTTTTACATCCAAAAATTGTGCAAATGTTGCATCCCCAATCAAGTGGAAAGCACATATTAAAATTTAAATAGCCTTTTAAAGTTTAAAGAACACACAAGTAATGTAAATGTTCTTTGGAGAGCTCTTAAATTGGTAAAGAGCCTCCGCATTATGTGAAGGCTCTTACATTTGTTTTGTAACCCAGATTCATTCATCATCCAAGCCATTTATCTTGAACCAGGGTCGCAGAGGGGCCTGTCCCAGCAGTCATAGGGCAAAAACGATTAAAGTCCTTCAGAGGGTAGGCATTCGGACAAACACACTCACACCTTTAGCACCTCCAGTTCAGCTGAGTTGTGTGTGTTTGGACTATGGGTGGAGAAATTGGGTAAACATGCAAACTCCAACCAGACAAGACCCTCAGCTGGGAATCTAACCCAGGACTTTCTTGCTGCAAGGCAACAGTGCTAACCCGAACTCTATACATGATCTTGTGATACAGTGCTAACCCAGAGTCAAACTCCATACATGATCTTGCGATACATGTTGCAATGTTGCGTTGTGCGCAGTACAGGTCTTGGCACAAAAACAAATTAGCATGCTCATGGACAGTTTACTTTTGCTGCAAATTTGAACAGAATTAATGGATTAATTAATTGAACAGAATTAATTAATTAATTTAAAACGTGATCTGAGTATAAATAACAAGTACAAATACTCAATTTGAAGAATAGATGAATATAGTTAAAACTTGCCTATAACACTTAAGTATAGTGATGGAGTACAATAATTCACGTTTGTTCTACATTTGTCGGCTACATTTGTGTAAGCCATTTCTTTAATTGAGACTGGCGGGGATTGTTTGTAGTGTCTAGTATCATTTCATGTGGCCTCGAATTCTGTTTTTCTCCACGGATTCTCACAATGCAGTTTCTTATGAAGTGCTTTCCTAGAAGACCTTCAGTGTAAAGAGTGTAAAATTCTCCACAGAGCTCATGGACAAGCACTGTGCACAAACAGCACTAGTCTGTCTAGACACATTGCGAGAGTGTTGACGCACGTTGACATTTACAGACACATGGCGGCTGAGGTGTCATCACAGGAGATTTCCTCTTGAAGAGCCAAGTGAGATCTTGTGTGTGTGTGTGTGTGTGTTTATGTGTGTGTGTGTGTGTGTGTGTGTGTGTATGTTTAGGCATGTGTCTCTATCGTCAGGTATTATGTGCCCTTACCTGTCATTGTCATACAACATGCACAGGACCATATGCAGTGTGTTTCGTGAGTAGACAGGCTTGAGCTGATGTTCTGAGTGTACTGTGATACTCTGAGCTGCAGAATCTGTCATGCACTACTGCTGCAGGGCATCACATGGAGAGATGAGACCAGCAGTGTAGGGCAGAAACTGATGGAGGGAAGTGGGGGTGCCTATATACACTATGGACAAAAGTATTAGGACACTCTGCCATTACACCAACAATGACTTTAATGACATCGCATTCAAATACATAGACTTCAGTATGGAGTTGTTCCCCGTTTGCAGCTATAACAGATTCCACTCTTCTTGGAAGGCTTTCTACAAGATTTTGGAGTTTCTGTGGGAATTTGTGCCCATTCATTCTGTAGAGCCTTCATGAGGTCAGACACTGATGTTGTATAAGAAGGCCTGGTTCACAGTCTCGGTTCCAGGTTTCCAAAAAAGTGTTGGATGGGGTTGAGGTCAGGGTTCTGTGTGGGCCAGTCAAGTTGTCCCACACCGAATTCATCCAACCATGTCTTAATGGAGCTTGTTTTGTGCACTAGGGCACAGTCATGCTGGACTAGAAAAGGTTCTTCCCCAAACTGTGTCCACAAAGTTGGAAGCATGGTGTTGTCCAGAATGTCTTCGTCTGCTGAAGCATTAAGATCATTTTGAATTCAATAATTAAGAGGTGTGTCCCAATACTTTTTTCCATATAAAGTATCATTAGGACTTTCTCAGAAAGTGCAGTCAAGTAGGAATGGATCAGGGAATACAGGAATGGAGGAATACTGGAGGAAGGAAAAAGAGGTGAAAGAGCTTAGCTGAAATCTTGGCGAGGCAGCCTGGTAAAGTAGAGGTGAATGTAACCAGATGTCTGATGAGTTTAATAACCATAAAAGTTCCCTCACTTTTTTGGTTAAAAATAGGCTGCCTGATGTCCAAGACATTGGTTTACTATATTTTTGAGTTAAGCTTTTGGCCTAAAACATATTTTTTAAAAACCATTTATGGTAGAGGAGGTCATGGAAGGTATTGTATGATAAAAGGCAAAATACCACTTATTTACTATTTATTTTCATCAAAATTGAACCTACACATGTAGGTTCACTAGGGTTTGGATAGTAAATAAAGTGCCTTTTTGTGTTGTAGACATTGTGACCCCGGTTCCATTCTTTGGTTACGTGTAAAAATTGAATTATGCAGAATCTTTAACTGAAGGACAAATAACATAGCTATTTTTAAGGCCTAGTAACAATGCATTGTATTTCTATTTAAGGACAGTATGTTTTACTAAACAGACACTGAGCTGTGATTAAAAAAACTGTTACAGAAAAGTGTTTAAACTGAAAGTTTTGGATTTGTGGTACACATTTCACTACAGCCCTTGTTTAGCATCTCCTACGTTAATTTGGGGTTTTAGCATATTAGCACAACTCAATGAAGTAAAGGGAACTTGTGTGCCTGGGCAGTTATTTTCCAATTGAATGAACTTAGCAAATTGGATTTTAGCTGCATCAGTTGACTTGCTGAGCAGGAGACAATGCCTCATGTTACACTAATCCAACCTCATGGGTGCAGTGTCTGTTTGCACTTTTATTCCTCAAGCCAGTAGAGAGCAAGACTTATTTTCCCTTCACTTATTGTTTAGGAAGCCGTTTCAACTATTTCACATGCATTCAGACATCCAGGACACTATTGTTCAGTTAGTCACTCAGATCCATACACTCACCCATTTTTCCTGCTTCCAGTATCAACTTCAAGAACTGACTTGGTCGTAAAAAAGCCCACCATGTTCGATTGCAGTGCGATAATCATTGTTATTCACTTCACCAGTCACTTGGTTTAAGTTTTTTTTTATATATATAAATAACAGCCTATACCATGCAGATTTAAATATAATAATACTGAATGTCAAATGTATTCATTGCTTGTTTAATCTGATATTTCAGGTATTTTGGAATGAACAACACTATATCTGTGTATGATGATGTTTAAAAGTACACAGTTTTGTTTTTGTTGCACAGAAAAGTTTTTTAAAAGATTTTCCGCACTACTCGCTCATACCTTGGATAAGTGGTTGTGAACGTTATACCAATTAGTCTATTTTATAGAATGTAAAATATCTTTCTTCTTTTTGAATTTTTATTATTAAAAATATATCATTAACAAATGGACAAAAAACTAAACATATATATAAAAAATATATATTTGTAAAATAAAATTGAGGTCTTTGTCCTTTATGTCTTATAGACCATAACCCTAAACTTAACCTCAAACCAAACCTTTCATTTTAATAAGCTCTGCCAAAAGACAAAATTCAAAATTTCAGTCTTGTTAATTAATTAAATGCTTTTTGTGCTTGCGTTTATTGAACATTATGTAAAATCTTTTGATGGTCATGATGATGATGACTTTATTGTTATTTATTTATTTTTTTATTTATGATTACTCTTTGGCTTATTGTTATTAGTAGTAGCTGTTCTAGTAACAGTAGTATTAGTAATAGTTCACACTTCAACCAACTTTATGTCAAAGGTTTTGAAAAATGTATGTATCATGCAGCAATACACACATCAGTGAAGGTGATGTTGAAAATACTTGATGGAAATGTTTCAACTATTCCCACATAAATAAAATATATTACATCAGTACAACAATTGGCGCAAAGATGTAAAAGGCAAATACAAATTTGTGGCTATAATTCAGTGCAGGAGTGCAAGTAGTGAGTGATATCATTCATCCTCTTGGTAACTCTTATTGACTTCAGATCTGCTGTCTCCCCTCTTTTGTGTTTCAGTGTTTGAGGAAGTCCGCTCTGCTGCCGCCGCGTTCGCCCTTTGGCCAGCTTCACTCCATCCGCAACAATGTCCGGCTCCTACGATGAATCCGCTGCTGCTGCTGACGAGGCCATGGACAGTTTTTGGGAGGTATGAAAATGAAAACGGCTCAAAAAAAGCAAACGCTTCTTTTCTCCGCCGGCCTTTCCATCCATTCATTCAGTGTCTATCAATAGCTTTGTTGTGTCTATGCCAGTCCAGAATCTGATTAGAGTTACACAGAGCCATGTTGTGTGTTTAATATTTGAATCTGCCAAAACTTCCACAATGGGGCCTATTTAAACAGAGCTGGCTCCTCATCGAACTTCGCCACCTGCTGTGCCCCCTTAAGAACCTCTTTTTGTGGAGGGTTTGGAGGGTGTCCAGTTATGGAGCTGGGCCTGTGTCATGTCAAGTCTTGCATTTCAAGTCTCTTTCTACAAAACTGGTCTTTGGTTACTGCAACCACTGGATATGACTGTCCTCAGCATCTTTCAGCATCTCGCTAAGGCAGAAACCTGTGATACATTTAAATCTAAATTTGGATCGAGGCACCTGGTGTGTCTCAAAACTGCAGGATCCCTAAGGTCCTTTATACAGGTTCTGAATGCAAGAGAGACCAGAGCCAGCCAATATCCAGTGACAACTGAATTGTTCCTAGCAATCATTTTTAAAAAATCAAATAAAACCACTGTTTTTTTGGAATACAAGCTGTAAACAGCTCTGTTTCTCCAAAGCTCAGTGCAATAGTTTATGTGGATGTAGGTGAGAAAGAGTACATCTTCACACAAATTCTGTGCTTGAAAATATGGAACACATTGCATTTGGTGTTCAGTAAGAGACTGGTGTTTCATGGTAAACTGATACTCAGAAAGTACCATGATTTATGATCATTTATGATCTGGATATAGTTAACAGTATTTTTTATGTTTAGATAGAAAAGCACATTTCTAATTTACCAGTCAGGTAAAATTAAGAATTTCTTGTGTTGTGTTAATATGCTTCTTCATTACTGGTTACTTAAAGTTTGGTACCAGCCTGTATGTAGCCAGTATGTACATGTACTATGATGTAAATGCATAAAAGATGTTAAAGATTGCTCTATGGCTAGAGTGAAGTTACCACTTTTGTGTCCCCATCAATGTCAAAACCAAACCTACACCCTTGGAGGGTTCAACATTGTTGAAAGTGGTCAGTGGCAGTTATAGGGCATTTTGTTGGTTGTTGCAATTAACCTCGCTTCAGTTCACATCTATTTGTATAGTGCTTCTCACAATGGGAGTTATCACAAGCAGGTTTATAGAAATGTAT
The DNA here is from genome assembly GCA_037974365.1 of Hydrocynus forskahlii. Classification (NCBI taxonomy): domain Eukaryota; kingdom Metazoa; phylum Chordata; class Actinopteri; order Characiformes; family Alestidae; genus Hydrocynus; species Hydrocynus forskahlii. The sequence continues at coordinate 31,218,841 of JBBPCX010000141.1, read as the reverse complement.
AAGCCATAAATGGCAAGGAAAAACTCGCTTAGAGCAAAAGAAAGGAGCCAAGACCCAAAAGGGAAACCCGTCCTTCTTGGTCGAACCCAGACTGCAAAATAATAACAAGGCATAAGCAATAAGTAACAACTGACTAATGAATATCATCAATTTATATCTTGCATAATTTGAAAATAACTGGTGCCCTTTATATTGTGTGAAAAATGAATGAGGAGTGGAACAAGAGAAATGTTCCAAAATGACTTACAATAAAGTCTTATTACACTGAAAGTTAATGGCATTTTGACATTTTTTGCTTTTGCTTGGACAGAGACCTTACAAAATAGTGAATAGTGAATAATAAAGAAAAGAAGTGAGCTTTTCATCAGACAGACATATTGAGACTTACCAAAGGAGGCCAATGACTTGAAGCCTGATTATGTGTGAAAATGAGGACGTTGGTATGAAAATGTACAGGACTCTGTATGGTGTGAAGCAGGTACACAAAGTCAAAGACTGAATAGTACAATGTAAAGTACTGTACTGTACTTTTGCAAAGTACTTTTGTACAGTACTATGCAAAAGTCTGTACAAATTGTTTGAAACCATTTCTATTAGCAGTGAGTTTCTTTCTGCCAACAAAAACACATGTGAATGTTAGAATAAATGCAAACAAAAGTCATTAATATTTTGCGAGCTGGTTTGAGGAACACAGGTTTGGTTCCAGATTTCTGCTCTCTGCCTCCAGTCATTGATTGGCTTTATACAATTCCACAAGCAACACACCTAATTTAATCTAATGAAGTATTAAGAGCCAACCCAGGTATTTGATGGAAGCTACAAGTAATACTGGGCTTCCATGAGGAAAGAGGTCTGAAAATGGTTACGCAAACACTTTGCCAAACATGAAACCACTATTTACTGAATTAATGTAATTTGTATTTGTAATATTAGTGCTGGATCCAGGCTGGAAGGGCAACAAACAGTAAATTGTCATCATACGGCAAAACAACTCTATATATTGAAGTTCCAGTTTGTGTTGATGCTGGAGGTGTCAGACGTCATGCTGAGCTTTGTTTGGTGGTTCTATGTCACGTAAAACCAAAGTTATTGTAATTTAAAAAACATGATAATAACTGCTACTGGGCACAGAGAGCAAACACTGATTGTTTTACACCCTGAGTTCTGAGTTATGACTAAGTCAACCCTACTGCCCAGTAGTAATCAGCTTTTAAGTATCATTTTTTCAAGTGCCCTAAGACGTTTGCACAGTATTGTAGGTCGGACAGGCCCAAACAGATTACCAGGGGAATTTACAGTCCTAGTTCTGGTTTCCTTTTCACGGTCAACTGGGGTCATGATAAGAGCAAATAGTGATGTCATTGTCTTTATGGTCTATGTAATGTAATTCTAAAGCATCTAATTTAGCTAATTAGCTTGCAGGTTTGGCTGTTAGTGTCACTTATTTGCTCACAGAAAAATGTGTAATAATAGCAATTAAATGATCCGAATTGAAGGTTGTTCAAATTTGCACTGTGGTGCAATTATTATTAACGAAGTAGCACTACAGTAAACTGTTAGGTCCTATTGATAGTGTTATGTTCTTAAGTATCAAGTAAAGGTCATATTGGTACTAATCTTTTTTTTTCTTTTTTACTAGTTTTTCCCCAATTTAGCCATTAATTCCAGTGGCCTTCTAGGACTGTCACTATCACTCGATATCCCCAACACTGAGAAGGTGAAACTAGGGCGTATTTGAAAGGTATAATGTGTAAGCTAACTGAAGTTTACGTTAGCTAAATGAACAAATTCATATTAAAGGAATACTCATGTGCCATTTTTTTTAAAGCTTATCTTTATCAGATGCACCTGTGACTTTGAAGTGCCTATTATGCATTTTATCTCAGCTGCCCATTGGCTTTTATGATTGTGAGTCAGTGAGTTTCCTGTATGGAAAAATGACTGTTAAATGACCACATGCTACAGATGTTGGAGGAGGAGGTGAGACTGAAAAACACTGGTGGGAATTACATGTAATAGACTTCGTGTAATGCAGCTGACACCTTTCCCTGCTCTAACACACCTAACCCAGCTCACAGAGGGCTTGATAATTACCCCATGAGCTGAATCAGATGTGCTAAAGCAGAGAAAACACAGGGGGTCCACAGAACTGGGACTGGGAAACGCAGCTCTGTTTTGAATCTGTACTGAACCTGTACTGTTCATTGCATGTGGTCCAGCCTCCTGTAAGATTAGCAGAGGATGAATTAGAGATGGAGGCCCACTCTGATCTTACATGACTCATCAAAGCTTTGTTGAATGTTGAACTAGATTAGTGTTTCTAGGGGCCTAAAAATGCACTGATTCAGTGTTATCCAGTGTTATGGCTCTGATTTTGGAAGGTTAGAATGCGTTTTAAACAAGAACAATGAAATGTGTGTTGACACGAGTGCTGTTTTTGTTGTCCAAATAAAAATGGGTTCTTTTTAAATGTAAATATCAATTTTTAAAAATAAATAATATACTCAAATTTGAGAATTGTACTGAATTTGTGTATTAAATAATCACTCCCTACAGTCTTGGGCTTGTGCATGTTCTGAAGTGCCAGATAACAGTGTTTTTCCACTTTAACACTTCAGCGTTAACATGAGTCAGCTCATCAGCTAATAAACAAGCATTTATGAGGTTGTGCGCAGATATTTTAAGAGCACGGCTAGAAAAAGCCGCTGTAACAACACAGGCAGGTGTTTCTGAGAAAAACACAGATTTTTATGCCGTTAACTTACTCTTAGAAGGTCAAATAACTGAAAAAAGACAGCCTTTGATTGCTACGTTAAAACAACGTTTTTTACAGTGTGAAATTTCTTTTAATGACAAGACTATAATAGTGCATGAGGCAGTTGGTGGCCTAGTGGTTAGGGCGTTCGCCCTGCGATCAGGAAGTTGTAGGTTCGATTCCCAAGACTGCTGAGCACCTCTGAGGTACCCTTGAGTAAGGTACCGTCCCCACACACTGCTCCCTGGGCACAGTGTTGCTGGCTGCCTGCTGCCCGCTGCTTCACTTGATGAATGGGTTAAATGCAGAGGAAGAATTTTGTGCTGTTCACACTGTGTGTTGTGTCACTTTCAATGATTTTCTGAGGTTTGTGTGTAGTCAGGTAATTTACTTTGTTCCCCCTTATACCTGTCTGTTTACAGCCCACATTGCCAGTGAACCTGCATGTAGTTGCTAAGTGTGTGCTACATGTGTGTGTGTGTGTGTGTGTGTGTGCTCTGTAGTGCTGTCACTGTGAGCGCAGTGAAGCAAAGGATTAAAGCAACCGGAGCTCACACTCCTGGGCACACATAAACACACACACACACACACACACACACTCTACACAAAGCCTTGGTAGCCATTGCATAACTCCACATGCATGGGCACGAGCCAAAGGGTTAGTCCTGCCCCCTTCTCCTCCCTCTCTCTCTCTCTCTCTCTCTCTCTCTCTCCTTCTCTCCCTCTCTCCCTCTCTTTCCCTCTCTCTCTCTCTCTCTCTCCCTCTCTCTCTCTCCCCATTCTCTCCCTCTCTCTCTCTCTCTCTCTCCCTCTCTCTCGCCCCCCCCCCTCTCTTTCTCTCTCTCTC
>JBBPCX010000141.1:31187259-31208402 GCA_037974365.1 Hydrocynus forskahlii | reverse complement strand
TATATGCATGTACTGTCTGTATATAGTACTGGCAGGGCATTTTAAAGTGTATATAGTAACATAAGGTATATAGTTATAAAGTACATACACACATTCATGGGCTTTATCCTTGTGTAATTAATGCACTCCTACTGCACTGTATGACTATACACACCCTTACAACTTCAACAAGGTTTTGGTTTCTGATATAGCTTAACTAAGACTAGGCTGCTCTTTTAAACACATTGCATCTGTTGGGTTCCTGGGCCACTAGAGACCACTGTGATTCTCATTATGTTCATTGCTGGACATTCTGAGCAGTCAGTGTGAATCTGAATGCTGTGTGTGTGTGTGTGTTTGTGTGTGTGTGTGTGTGTGTGTGTTCGTGTGTGCACAGATGGAGACTGCTAAGAAGACGTACCACATGGCCTGCAAGGAGGAGAAGCTGGCGGCCTCGCGAGAGGCTAACAGCAAGGCTGAGGCGTCCGTCACCCCTGACCAGCAGAAAAAGCTCCATGAGAAAACGGAGAAGTGCAAACAGGACGTGCAGAAGGTGAGAGAGCTCAGAGAGAAGGAGGTGGGGGATTGAGACCAGGCAACCACAGCTCTTGCCTTGACTAATTAAAACTGCATTACTTTATGGACCACCATTTAGGAGCCACCAGCAAAGAAATCTGTCAGCTGGGACAGCCCAAAATTGCACAGTTTGTACCAGGCATTAAAAAGTGTGTTTTTTTAAAGCTACGCACTTGATGTGAAGGTGTGTGTTAAAAACTGCATCTTTTTTAAATCTGAAAAATCATGGTGTGAATAGTTCATGAAGTGGATGAGTTGATTGCGGTGTGTTTAATGAGGAGGAATGTTAATTTCTTCAGAGCTGGAGCTCAGAAAGAGCACGGTTTGACATAAAGTTTATGATGTGGGACATTTCTTTCTGATTTTATTACACATTTTTAAAAGACTTCATTATCGGTATCTGCGTTAAAACATGGTCTAGAGTTCAACCAGGGGTCCCCAACTCCAGTCCTGGAGGGCTGATGTCCAGCACAGTTTGGTCATTTCCTTGTTCGAACAAGCCTGATTGAACTGTTAATTTCCAGCCTTATAGGGTGTGTTTGAGGAGGGGAACTGCCAAACTGTTCCGGAAACCAGACCTCCAGGAATGGAGATGGAAACCCCTGGTTTAACCCATCAGCAGTACACTTATCTGAAATCCCAAATGAAGTCCAGAGTATGTTTTCGACAAAGATATTGCACTTTGCACTTAGACATCAAAGAGGTGCGAGTTAGATATCTTAGATATCAGAAGAGCCCATGGAAACTTTCTACTCTGGGTAATGTGCTTCCAATTATTGCATAAGAAACCAAAACATTGTTTGTTGCCTCACTATAAAACCATGCTAATTCAAAAAGCAAAATCAACAAAATGATATTACTGGACCCGACAAGAGATCCAAATGAATTTGCAGCCCAAACTAAAGCTAACACACAGATATCTGTTTTGTTGCTGTGGCCTCTTCATAGCATTTATCAAAGATTTGAAAAGGACTATTGAACATGTCACTTGGCAGATACCTGTGCTTTCACTGTATCTCTGGAGGCTATGAATCATTTTGATGGGAAGGAAATTGTATCATGTAAAGTGTTAATATGTTTAAACTCAGGATGAAGAGACCCATGTCTTTCTGCTGAATAATTAAAGGCCCATTATAGCCTGCACAAGACAAAGCACACAGACCTTTTGGTCTTTAAATAAGCATCGATCAGTGTCTGAAAGAGGGATCGCATGGAGTCACCAGGTACAATGAGACGACGTGTGGAACAAGATTTGGCAGCTCAGCATTTAAACTGGAAATGTCCTTTAGCCAAAACCTGTAGCGTTTCATGTGCACCATGCTACGTTATGCTAAAACTGAATTAACTCAGGATGGGCCTACATGAAAGGTAGTATTAGCAATGAGCTAGGTAGCTAACTTTAGTGACAATTGTAATGTGTTAAATTTAAATAGTGATAATTTTAATGTCCATGATGATATCTTCTTAAACAGTGACCAGAGTCATCAGAAGATCTTCCCGGAGGAAATTGCTTATGTAATAAAACACAGAGACACAGAGACAAGAACAATATAAAATATGAAGTCTAAATAAAACCTAAATTTAAAAAATCTGAAGAAAAAAGACACAAATGGTAGTTATGGTCAATGTTATAGATTTACCTACCTACTTTATGTGGATCTTCACTAATTTAAAGCAAATCCCAGTAGATCCATGCTGCTTATTAGAGTTGAGAGTTTGAGCTGCCATGCTAACAGTACATGTTACACTGGACTCAGTTGAGAACACCTTCATGATCAATTTCCAGTTGATAGGATGTTCACTTTGATTTTTCCTAGCGGTAGGTTGGAAATTCCAAGTTATGAGCATTATTTTTGGCTCATCTTCTGCAAACCTTTTCCAGCCTAGCCGCTATGGCCAAGAACGTATTTGGGGGTGAAGCATGGAAGCAAGGATAGGTCAATTAACGTGTGTGTGTGTGTGTGTGTGTGTTGTAGGCCAAGGAGAAGTATGAGAAGTCTCTAGAGGAGTTGAGCAAGTGCCAGCCGCAGTACATGGAAAGCATGGAGCAGGTGTTTGACCAGTGCCAGCAGCACGAAGTGAAGAGACTGAACTTCCTCAAAGAGGCACTGCTGGACATTAAACGCCACCTCAACCTCACAGAGAACCAAAGGTCAGTCTAGCCCTAATTTCACGCAGGAAGGTCTTCTAGCTCATTGACTGGACCCTAATCTTTTTAGTAGTAAAGAAAAGTGATGAGTGCAATAAATATTTCCTTTTTATCTATTTTGACACAGTTTAAAGAACAGTTGGCATTTAGGAATTATGTAAAAAATGACCAAAAATAATTGTTCTACATAAACATTTTATTGTATTTTGTTGATTGTAAGTTTTTATATACATTTTATATTTTGATTGCAGTCACAGGAAAATGTACACTCCTTTTGTCCTTGTTCTGAAGCACAACATCTTACCAGCTCGTCTGTTTTTTGTGTTCGGTGTGATTTTTTCAGCTATGCCACAGTGTACCGTGAACTTGAACGCTCCATTCTGGCTGTTAACACACAGGATGATCTGAAGTGGTTCAGCAACAACCACGGCCCCGGCATGCTTATGAACTGGCCCCAGTTTGAGGTACTCAGCCCTTCCACCTCCTAGGGTCTCCTAGTATTATTCTGATAGCAGGTCACATGCTGCTTCTTGGTAAGGTTGAAGTTTAGATAAATAAAATTAACAAAAATGATTGTCATGTTTTTCTGCTGGCTCAAGGAACCATGCTGTACCATGAAAAAATGTTTTTCCATTACATATAAAGCAACCCAAGCTGTACCTGTGCTGCTCGGTGGCAGGGCCAAAAACTGGCCGCAGCAAAGCTGACTGCGTTTTGATTGGTCAATATGCTGTCATCACAACATGGAAAGAAGCCTTTGTCAGCACAAAAAAACAACAATGGAAAAACAAACAAACACCTGGCAAGTCGACAAAGTAGAGGCAAAGATAAAGCTACATTTCAGTGGGAATGTATCCGGGTAAAGATTAGATACATTTTAGTGGGAGTTTTCTATGACGCTAACAAATTTATCTTTAATACTGTGAAACGCGATGATAGAACTGTTGACGCACCAGAAACACTGTTAGAGATACAATTTAAAATCAAAGCGTGCTGCAAGTTCTGTACCATCACAGTATGATTAAGATACAGCAAAGTTCCTGTATACCTGTGGAAAAGTGCCTTTAATGAACTCTTCTTTTCTTCTTGAGTTTTAGAAAGTAGGTGTCAATTTTTAGATAATGGACTTTTAGCTCACAATTCATCGTTATAAAAATAAAAGCAATTAACAAGCATTTTAAGTAATTTGACAATTTTTGTTACTTTTAAAGTGGCCAAAAGTGGCCAAACTCTATATGACTGTGCTGAATCTTGTGAAGAGTCAAGCTGTATGAAAATGTGTAAAAAAAACCTCTTCTTCTGTAATCATAGCTAATAAATTAAATAACATTACTCTGCACTACCATCCAATCATGTTATAATATCTCAGGTGTGCTGGTTCATTTGGTTTCTTTCTCTTGTTCAATCATCTGATATAATTAGGTTCAGATGATTATGTAATTATTGTGAACAGACCTACTTACAAATGTAAAATATGTCTCCTGTTCACATGCCCAGTGTTAGCATTTTTATAGCATAACAGAAACACTCCCCTTCAAAATTAACCGATTACTATATTAAAATTTTTTACAATTTTATTATGAGTTCAAATTTGTGACAAACTACTCAAAATGTCTTTGTAGATATTTTGATTAATATTTTAAGAATATTTAAAAACAGAAAAATGAATAAAATATTTTTTGTTTTTTAAATGCCTCTGTATTTGTTTTAATAGCAATTGATGTTAACTTAAGTCTAGACATTCTCAGTCTTTTTTTACAGTCAGCAGCATCATTGTTCACCATTCTAAAATATCTTTTTCATTTCTAACATGTTTCCTTTTTATTAATGGGGAAATCCATATAAAATATGATTGCTCAATGATAAAAATGCCAGTGTCCTGATGCAATGTTTTGCAAAAATACTCACAGAGACAGGCTGGGCCTTTTTCAATTCTCCAAGAAATTCTTTGACACTGGGTGATGTCAGAGTGTGTGACTGTTTCATGCACTGTCTGCTCCTCTAAGGAATATAACCCTGATGCCACTAATGCGGTGGCCAAGCGGGAGAAGAAGAAGCCAGATGGAGTGGCTCCTGCCACACCAAGTACAGAACATGGAGGACAACCAGGAGACCGTGGCAGGTTGGACCTTTCATTCTTCAGCACTGTTTACACATGCTTACACTCAGGTCTTTCCATCCGTATTCATCCATCAGTCTGTCTATCCATCCATCCATCCATCCATCCATCCATTCTTCCATTCTTCCATCCATCTATATATGTATATATATATATATATATATATACATATTCACTTCAACACAAAATAATTAAGAAAGTGTCTCTATTTATGTAATGCCATAATTTGCACAGTTTAACCTGTTTCCCCCTTTTTCCTCCCTGCAGTGTGAGCAGCTACGATAAGAACCAGGCCTACTCTGCAGAATGGTCAGATGATGAACAGCCCGCTGGATACTCAGGCAATGAAACCAATGGAGGCGCAAATTCATTTGAGGAAGACAACAGGGGAGGGGTGCGAGTGAGAGCGCTGTACGACTACGAAGGGCAGGAACAGGATGAGCTGAGCTTCAAAGCAGGTATAATGTGCGGCCAAAGCTACACTTATCTGTAAATCTGGCATAATAATGAAAATAACCAAGTCAATAATGTTTGATAAATCAGTAATGTTTTATAAATCGGTAATGTTTGATAAATCAGTAATGTTCAACAAATCTATAATGTGTATGCAGCTGCAGTATAAACTGACTGGAGAACAGCGCTATTGTTGTTAACACTAATGAGAGGGACAGCACAGCTGAGATTTGTATTTTGCCATGTTTGCTGAAAAAAATCACAGTTACTTTCTAGAGACATACACATTTGCCATGCAAACCACAGTGAAACAGCTGTACTGGACTACTGGGCCACTGACTCAAAATCCTGGCCAGAGCACAGTGTAATGAGTAGTTTCTGTAGAAGGGTTGAATCATAGTGATAACAGGGTAAGCTACAAAACAAAGAGCTGCTAGACCTCAGGAAGCTGAGATTGTTGTGGTTGGACTTTAGGCAGCAGATGGTGTAATTGGTTCCTGGACACCTGCGGCCCAAAGGCTCTCAAATATTCTAAAAAAATGCTAGTGAGGACCACTTAGCTTTTAGTCATTGAGCGGCATTCTCCATAAAAGAAAAAATTCTCCATTAAAAAAAAGCTTGTTTGTGAGTAGAACAGAAGATACCTTTATTAACCTTTATTTTGAATAGTGATGTTCTGATACTCCATAAACTAAAGACCAGTTTAATCTTTCCTGGCCTCCACAGGAGATGAACTGACAAAGATCGAGGATGAGGACGACCAGGGCTGGTGTAGGGGACGTCTGGACAACGGCCGGACGGGCTTGTACCCGGCCAATTACGTAGAGGAAATCTAATCTCTTGAGGAGGACACTCCATTGGAGCTCCAGCTCCAGTTGTCTGACCTTACAGCCCGGCGCAGAGCCAGAGACTTTTAAGAGCAACACATATACTTTGCCCAACAAATGCGCTAAGCAGTCTTGTCTAAAAACAAAAAAAAGTCTTAGTAACCTTCAAAATATATATTTACACAGTATATAGGCCTCTGGTCTGTAAGGGAGGGAAGACCGTCCACCGTATATTGAGAAACATTTATTATAGTATATTTACAATACACACTCATATGCACATACACACACACAGATACACACAAACATACACTCACATCTATTAAAGACCCAACCATATGCAAGTGCAGGGATACATTTTTGACATTTTTGTGGAGGTGTGTCTGATATGAATTCTGTGCAGCTTACGTATAATGTTTGCATAGGAGATCGCTCATATCAATACATCGTCCAAATGAACACGCATGTGGCCCAGATGAGGCCATTCAGATGCATTGTGTTTATTTGAGGTAAATCTTTATGTAGCAGAGTCGATGTGCATTACGCGTCCATTGGTCTTGCGATGGTAACTGTTGAGAAAACAGGGAAAAAAAAGGCCCGCAATGTGCACCCCATCGTTCCTCTTTCCCACCATCCTCCCTTCCTTTTTCTGTCCATCCAGTGTGTGACATGTTAGGTGTCGTTCTCTTTGGTGTTCGTGTCCTTTATGCATAGCAGCATGTGCTATGTGACATGCAGCCCCTGGATTTCCTCAGGCCATGTTATACTGGATGCAATGCTCACAGTGGCCACCGCCTCAGAGGGGGGCAGTGTGGGACAGCTGGATCTCAGCCCTAAAGCACGTCAACCTCAAAACCAGGAAGCGGAGAAAACTGACACTATCTGTCCGTTGTTATCTCCCCTGCATCATCATCATCACTTCATTTGTCATGAGCAAACGTGCGCATCCATGTGCTTTCTGTGTGCCGAGAGGACTGCTCAGAGACTGTTTATCCAGAGCCTCCGAGGAAGGTTCTGCAACCACATCTCTCATCATATGCACCTGGAGCCTTGAAAGGGCCCTGGGTTGGTTTTTTTTGTGTGTGTGTGTGTGACATTAACTCATTCATTCATTCATTTATTCATTCATTAATTCATTCATGCTCCCTTTTCCAAGTATTGTTGATATGAATGTAGTTCTTTCTGAGGTCTCCTGTGCGCAAAAGAGCTACTCGCCTGGCAATATCCATGCATATCCTGCATAATGCGCCATACATTTGCTCTGAAATGTATTCGCTTCCAGAGGTATTGCTCTGCTGCTTAACGCTGACTCACTGTACGAATTGATAATGCTGAATATCCTGGTCAGTGGCGTCTATACAGTGAACACTGGTGTTACCTTGTCTGGTAAAAGTGCACCCTTTCATGTGAAGCATCTAATATCAGAACCTATGCTATCTTCAACACATCACTGAACCCACTCTTCAAACCAATAAGCAGACATGCTGGAGAGCAGTGCTGAATCTTTAAAGCAGAACTACTTGTCTTGAAGGCCAGAAACATACTGCAAGAATGTGGACGTAAATGACAAGCACTTTGCAAACATACAGAACTTCACTTTAAGCTCACCACAGGGAGGTGAAAACACTCTGAACTCAATGTTGGAATCCTTTTGTGTCAGTTTCAGACACAAATGGGCTGTGTGGATGGTAGAAATGCTAAATGTGCTTTTCTTTCTTGTGAAAATGCATTTAAATGTGCAAAATGTAGAAGACCAAAAAAAGGGGTTGGAGATATTACCCATGCGGCTAATTATATACTAGTTTATAAAGGACGTCTCTTTAGATAAGAGCGTCTGTAATCCACTGATTGAGCAGCTTAGTTTTCCTTTGTCTCTAAAAAACACTTGTAAATTTGCATTAGGGGGTCCATGTTGCCATCAGAATAACACTGTTAAAACTCCACCACCAGAAGGCGTGGAGCAGAATATGCTACGATGCAGCCGCGGCTTGCGTGCACAATCCGCTAGCGATTTACAAATTCTATTTTCTCAGCCAAAGTGGAATTACACCACTGGTGAATGTTCCGGTTGGAGAGAACTTCATTTGTGAACACCACTATGTTTTCATCACTGAACTTTCAGTTTCTGTTTTGTCCCGAGCTTGTTGATAACACTGTTATTTCAGTTAATCCCTGTGCAAGCAGTTTGTGGCAGTTTTTGTAATGAGCTGTAGTCTAAGACAGATTCTCAAATGGCTCCCTACTCCCTATTTTGGTCTTAAAATGATGTCTCCAGCCTGTGCATAATATGCCTAACAAAGAGCCATTTGCGACTCAGCCATGTGTACACAATTCTCAACCTGACTATTAATGCACTATTCGGGTGTTGAAGCCAAAGTTTCAGTACTGAGATAGGGAGTTGGGAGTCTTAATAAACTGAACGCTAAATTCAGATCCCATAAAGACTGCAGCAACACCCTGGCTTTCTGTACTCAAGGGGGTTACAGAGGACAAATCAGAGCGCCTGAATGAGGGATCTCATATTACTCCAACAAACACCACTTTGTGGACAGTAGAGTGTGTGCTGCGTTACTTGTTTATAAGTGATGATGTATACCATGTATGTTTATACAGACAAACTAGTTTTACCAGAGACAACTTCTGGTCTGCCACTAGTGGTACAAGGTAACTTGGCCAGGCTTTGTTGTACGTATAGCGCCTCCTTGCTACAGCAAAGTGCCACTGGGGCTGCGTAATGAACTGTGTGAAAATTTACAACATAATGTGGGAAACCGTTTGCCTAGCCTGACGTGTTGCCATTTGCATCCTTGCATGAAGTATGTTTCTGGCCTAACGGTGCGCACAACATCCGGTTCCTTATCATAGTAGGAGCACCTGATGAAACGCGGTGATAACAGTGATCAGAGGATGCTACCAAGTGTAGAAAAAAAGAGAGAGATTTGTAGAACCTGCGTCCACTGTTTGGTCCACTGTAGTTAGAAATAGCCACGTGTCTGGACACAGAGGAGAAACCCACCACCAGCTTTTACGTGATTTGTATTATAATATAAGCTGTCCAGCCTAGCAAAAATGAACATGTCCAGTAGTGGTCTGCACACAAAAACACACACAGAGGAGCACCATGTGAAACAGGGGATTGATGTGTTGGGAAATAATAATATCAAAACATCGTCATTATATCCAGTGTGTATGAGTTGTGTCAATGTATAGAAAACAAAAATAAAACAAAACAAAAAAGGTGAAAAAATGCAACACCAAAACAATAAGTAGTGTCAAACCTGTAAATGTTTAAATGACAAAATAACGAAGATGAAGAAAATCCTAAGCAACGTTACGCTCTATAGGAACCATATTGTGTTAAATTCATTTTGATTGCAACGGAACTGTCTATGTACCATACCTGTATAAATGCGTGTGGTCCACGCCGTCCTATTTGTATATGATGATGTAATTTAAAGATTATATTCTATTGTAACTGTACAACTGTGTTGAGTAGAGACAAAAACCTAACTAAGTTGAGACAATAACGAACCGTGTACATGTAAATGCTTTTTTTTCCTTTTTTTTTAAGGGTCGATCTGCTCTTTATGCATACGAAGGGGGCTTCTGTTGTGAAAATTACTTTAGCAGTCTAGAGGATGTATGTATGTTAATAGTTAGTGATGTAATTTGAACTTCTTACTGGTGTAGTGCCTGTTCATCTTAATATAACATGAAGTTCATTTAAATATGCATAAAGATGAAGCTGAAAAACAAAAATGAGGACGGTGGTGGTTCGGTTAGCACCGGAAAAAAACCTGAATTTACGTTGTTGTGCTGATGTCAATACTGCAATATTAGTTTGGATGAAGAAAACAAGTTTGTTGAGAAAAGTAAAGCGTGTGCTCTGGTTTGTTCATGGGAATAGTCACACTCTTAAGGCCGGTTTAAGATGGATTAGCTTTGCCAGTCATGTTGTTTATAAAAGATTGGACTGGCTGATTTTTACCGCATAAAGTGTCTGGGGAGTTCCTCTTAATTGTCCCATGTAGGTGAAAGACCATAACCTGGATGTCAATACCCTGAATGTTCATGGACATTCATAACCTGAATACTCATAAAAAGGACGTTTATAGCCTGGATGTTCATAGAATGAACACTCATAGCCTAAACTGTCATGGAATAAACACTCATAACCTGGACATTCATAAAATGGACGCTTATAGAATGAACACCCATAGCTTGGACATTTGTAGAATGGACATTTATAGGCTGGACTTTCATAGAATGAACATTCATAGCATGGACATTCATAGCCTGGACGTTTATGGAATGGACATGCATAGAAAATCATAGCCTGGCCGTTCATAGAATAAACATTCATAGCCTGGACATTCATAGCCTGGATGTTTATAGCCTGTATTTTCAGAGAAAATCATAGCCTGGACGTTAATAGCCTGGATGTTCATAGCCTGGACATTCATAGAATGGACGTTCATAGTCTTGACATTCAAAGCCTAGACATTTATAGCCTAATGTTCATAAAATGGATGTTCATAAAATGAACATTCATAACCTGGATGTTTATAGCCTGGATTTTCATAGGATGGACATTCATAGCCTCAACATTCAAACAAACATAGAACAACCATAGGCTTGTATATTGGGTGCAAATGCCACCCAGCAAGACTTTCAAATTATTTTGTTTCCTCCTCCTTCTGATCAGGCTGTCACTTCACCAGAAAACTGTAGGTCAGTCCTGTGTTGAACTATGGCAACTGGAACTTTCTGCATTGTTTTTATTGTTTATAGCAGGTTTTGTTATACTGTCATACTGGATTATAGCACCTCCCAAAGTCAAACTAATTCAGCGCCAACAGGGCCGTAATTGTACATCATGTGTCAATGAACTGAAGCATAATTACTGGTGTCAACCATACTGTCTTTATAGGGGCTGATGGAAAATGTGCCAGTTAGTTGTCAGAAGCATTTTTTTGCTGATTTATTGAAGCAAAAATGATGGCCTGAGCCTTTAAATACACAAAGCAAACTATAAACTCCAAATGTGTTTTGAAATAGTATTTGAAAGTTGACGTGCATATCGGATGTACAAAATCACAAAGAGGGTGTGGGGTGAAGGTTATGCTGTGCACACACTCAAATGGCCACCATGTTGTTTTTAACCCCTTAAGGGGAAACCCTTCGTACTGGAATGTGAGCAAAAGTCTTTTAATGGTAAATCACAGAAGAACCAGAGTTTGTCTTTTAAGTGATGCGATAAATCATGTAATATGAGCAGGAGAGTTTAACCCTTAGAGCTCAGAGCATATAAGTAAAATCTGATTTAAACAAATAAATACAGTCTAAAACCAGTGTTTGCTCGCCTATATGTTCACCATTTGCTGGTCTTTTGCTCGGCACGCCCTTCCTCCGCGAGTTTTCCCCACCCACTCGTGGGTGGGAATCATCCTGAAAGTTCTCCCAGGTTCAAAGATCTTGTGTTTTTTCTGTTTGTTTCTAAGACCTAAAGTAAAAGAAAGTAGCTGTTATTATTATTATTTCATGTCTTTTAAATGACAATAACTTTGGTTCTATGTGACACAGAAACACCCGAGAAAGCTCAGTATGACGTCTGACACCTCGAGCAACAATACAAACCAGGGGAACTTACATACAAAAAGTTGTTTGCTGTATGATGACAGTTTACTGTTTGATGCACTTATGGCATAGTTCTGTGCCACTCAGGTTCTAAGGGATCAAATTTAAAGGACCTCCATCATGCAAAGGTTATTGAAATTACCTTTGAATTTTTGAAGAACTTCTATATCATATGTAATTTATAATAATGGTCAGTGTGACTTTGCTGTATTTATAAGTCTTCATGAAACCTACATGAGCCTTTCATGACAACTGACAAGGACCTATATTGACATTAACGAAGGCTAATGCAAACAAGCCTGAGTTGCCAGTTCACTTTCTGAGGAAAATAGAATGTTAAAATAGACAGTGTGGCCTTTCTAAATGGTTAAGTTAGTTGTCATGAAAGGCTTATGGAGGTTTCATAAAGACTTCTTCAAAAACTAAGTTTAACTGGGCTGTGGCTGTTCATGATTATGACTTAAATCATAATTCATCATGGTAAGAGTTATAGTATTTATGTTTGGTACCATTATAGGTTTCATACAGTGGTCTTGCCGTGCCTCTGTTTTGTTAAACTTTGCAGTTTTTTAATCAGAAAATGGCCTGGAAAAGGCAGATCAAATTATAAGCTATTGGCTGATTATCACCACACAACATTCAGCAGTTAAATCGAAGGCAAGAGAATCTTTGCTGAAATGTACCACTTAAAAAGAGTCATGTTCACTAATTAAAAACAAACGCTTAAATAAAGGCATGAAACCAAAGAGCAAAGAAAAGGCTGGAGGGCTCAGACACTTTGCATGTCACTAAACATCCTTGTGTCAACTTTCTTTTTGGAAACACGTTCCTTTTCATCAGCTCTGCAAATATTCATGACAAGAGTAAACAGCAGCACACACACGCACACACACACAGACATACACACGCACACACCTGTAGGCGCTTAATAAATACACAGCAAGTAACCGTGTGCCCAGGGCTTCCCTCACACTGAAGACAAAGAGAGTTCTGTGCCTCTCTGAGGTTTCTTAGTCGAGGTCAGTGGAGTGTTTGAGTGTTTACACAAGCATTGGATGCCTCACTGCTTTATGCCAGTCACACACTGTAAATCCAAATGGGCAAGTCTTAAACATTTTCATGTGAAATGTGTCACAGAGTTGAGCTCTTCCTCTATTTGAGAGGTTATTATTTTTCAGTAACTGTGAGGATAACAAAGCATATAAATCAGGGCTGGAAAAGAACATTGAAAGTGTATTTAAATTAAAGAATGGCCACTGTGCTAAAACTTCAAGGGTGTTCAAATGTGCTCCAGCACAGTATGGTAGTTCCCATCCAAAAACACACTCACTACATCTGGCAATTAACAGGTGAATTGTGCCTTTGTATCACTCTTTAAAGAAAAAGGTACCAATAGGTTTTGAGCAAAGCCATAAAAGAACAGTTTTGTTTAGAAAGTTGTATGAATTTAAATGGCCCATTTAATGGAAAATGTACTTTTTCTTGCTTTTTTAAATTGAATGCTAACATTTTAACGTTCTCTATAGAATCTATAGGGTATATACATTTACATATAAGTTGTTTCATGGAAGTGTTGCAACTGTATTCCTGCACAGTACAAAGCTTCCAAAATAATACTTAAGCGCACTAGCAGCATAGTTACTTCAGTATTTTCTACCTCTGGTTATTCAAGGGAAGAATCTAAGCCTGTCCACATTAGGAAGTGTTCAAAGTGTTTAAGCCCTCAGGATTTAAATTTAAAGTGCACTTATACAGCCACATCAACATGGACCAGTTTATAAGCAAACAGCAATATTCAAACAGTACTGTAATTAAACACAATTAAAAACGTATATATTCAAGAGTATACAGAAACTACACTTGGGCTGTATTTTAACCCTTCAAACTAAGTTTTTTTCATTCACTTGTTTATCAGTAACTAGTTATAAATTCAGTAACTACTATGAAACCATTAGTGTTGTGCACGGGTAAGGATCAAGGCCAGTGCATCCATATAGGCAAACCCACCCAATTCTCTCCCCACACAGTCTTTCTTTCAGAGCTGCTTTT
This sequence comes from Hydrocynus forskahlii, assembly GCA_037974365.1. NCBI lineage: Eukaryota > Metazoa > Chordata > Actinopteri > Characiformes > Alestidae > Hydrocynus > Hydrocynus forskahlii. The sequence continues at coordinate 31,194,613 of JBBPCX010000141.1, read as the reverse complement.
GTTATTGTGGTCTTTTATTATTTATAGTTTTATTATTTATTAGCTTCATGGGAAACTCCCAATGAGAATCTTCAGCCGAAAGAGTAGTGCTTGTACTTTGTCAACTTCCCAGTTGTTGGTTTGAATGTCCATTGCTGTATTCTTTGCAGGTACATTAAAGAAACACAACGACCTGAATCAATGTAGCTGCTGGATTTGCAGTTCAGGTGAAGAGGCACAATTGGTTCAACAAAATATTACATAACCCACCCACCAACCCTTATGTTACTCCCCACCCCATCAACAAAACTATTGTGACTGGTCTGATATTTGGGGGTGGTAACATTCAGTCCTGCCAAGGGCAACAAAATGTCATGCGGCAGCACTGGTGAAGGGAAAAACATTGAGTATGGGCCCATCCACAGGCCCTTAGAGTTTAGGGGGGTTAAAGGAAAACTACAACAAATATGCATAATCAAGCGCTGACATGGCTAGCTAACAGTGAATCTCCACTGGGACCCAAAAGACTTAAAGTTAAGTTGTACACGTCAGCTTTGATTTATTAGTCACAACAGTAACATTCCTTCAGTGGAGTCTTTGTGTTGGAAAACCACAACATCGCCTGCATGTCGTGTTCTGTACAAAAAGGAGGAAAACATTAGAAATTTAATTAAGAGCAGACCACAAACAAAAGCCAATCTATGTTTGATCTGTCCTAAACTGGCTCTTTTTTGACTAAGGCAGGTTATGCAAACAGAAAAAGGCAGTGTGCTGTCAGCAGGACAGCTTTACGAATGTGCCCTGGAGGTCATTCAAAGTTTATAGTCCTGAATGTATGCTAAAATGCATTTGCTCTCTGTATTTGTCCTTTTTTTATCACATGGTCATTATACATTACTCATAATAGGCCTATTAAACAGCCAGCGCTATATTTTAAGGCTGCTATTATCAGTTCATTATGGGGTGGAGACCACCTATAATGGCCTGAGATGTCAAAGTCCTTTGGTTCTTCACCAAGACTTGAAACAACCAAGCCCTTGGCCTTCCACCGTGATGCTGCCCTCCTGTCTGGTTGCCTGGTCTCCTCACACTGGATGAACAAACTGATAAACCAGTCGCTGAGACACGTCTGGCTTTTTGATGATGCCCTTCTTGTAGTACTGCCGAATGGAGCGGCTCAGTTTATCATAGTTCATCGCTGGACGGTTTTTCCTGATCCCCCACAGCTTGGCCACGTGAGCTGAGTCTTCAATTTTGAAGATGCCTGTGTAATAAAAAGGAGAAACCCAATATAACCTCAAGACTGTTTGAATAATGAAGCTGTCACTCAAGCTCACCAAGTTCATTGCTTCAAAAAAAGAGACCAGATCAGGTTTCTTAAGCTCATATTTAAATTCACAAACTTCATGTCATTCAAGGTCTTTCATCTTATCAAGGTCTTTTTTTTCTGGTGCTGTATGTGCAGTATATTGTTACATCATTTGAATAGTCCAGTGCCCTTTCAAATAATATGAATTATGAATATGAATATGAATATATTATTTCATGATAAATAAACCAGTAGTAAAGATTCAGAATTGACATCACATGAAAGTACATTTTGTCCCCCTGTGAAGCTACAATTAAACTTTTTTGCATGATCAACAAAAAGTAAACAGTCATTTTGAGAAGTCTGACTGAGTAAGAATTGTTCACAGTGGTGGTGAATGGAACTAGACGTATGAACAGTTTAATGTCTCTAAAACCTACATCATAAGAAGCTACTACATATTATAACTCAAAAGACACATGTAAGTACACTCGTGGCTTTGGGCAGAAAATAAAATGCTCTTCTGGTTCCATTTACCAACACTGTAACTCACTGAAATCCAAGTCAGTGAGTTTCTCTGCAACAACATAATTTCATTTCAAAGCACTCAGACAAAATACCAAAGATTTTTACTTTGTCCTTTCTGCACTTATGTAGTTTTGTGATGTTTCTGTTTTTGTTCATGTATTGCACCATGGTCCTGGAGGAACGTTGTTTCATTTACTGTGTACCGTGTATGTGGCTGAAATGACAATAAACCTACTTGACTCCTAAGCAATTAAATAATACATGAATAGAGAGATATTTTAGATAAATATTTCCCTTTGATGGTATCCAGACAACTTCTCCAGGAGAACCTCACCTTTCTCCTTATTGAGCCAGCGAATGGAGCGTCCATAGTTGTGAGGTTTGAGGAGCAGCTCCCGGAGGAACTGCCACAGGTGGATGGGCTGCCCAGTGCAGGATGAGTCCGCTTCAGCACACATCTCATCTGCTCCTGAACCCAATAAAGGCCAAGGCATTTGACTTTTCTGACTGCAGTATTCTATAATGTTTATAAATAATGATTGAATGAACCATGGCCTGGTTTAGCTAAGGGGAACCTTACCAAGAAAAGCACTTTTTTCAGAGGAACACTGCTCTTTCATCCAGGCCGCTAAAGGAACAGAATTCAAAGTCAGTTTTACTGTGGTTTGAGATCAACATATGATTTCAACCATCAATGGAAAAAGATTGATAACTGTAAACTCTTCAGCTTTCTCCGCTTACTTCATTGAACAACATAAGGATGCGTCTCTTCACCTGATTTCCAAATGTCCAGATGAGCATAGAGCACTTCTCCGCACTGTGAGGCTCGCTGCCTGAAATCGTCCTCACTCATCATGCACAGGTCGCTGCCATTGAGGTCCTGGAAGGCCCGTTCCACTGGCGGCAGTCTGTACAGGTGCTCGGTCCACAGCAACCACTTCTGAACATGTCCTGAACTCCACTCAGCAGGGTCTGAAGAAAAAATTTAATTTAGCTGCGACACGAACTAAACCAGACTCAGAAAAGCGGTGCCATGCTAAGCGAGAATTTCTTCTCTACCCTAACATTTGTGCTATGTAGCTTAAGTGCTATACTTTATTTGCAGGCTACCTATGTCATATCTGTCAAGTGAACTGTTCCACATCTGTCAAGCATCTGTTTTGGTAGCCTGTTTAAGGACACACGATGCTAAATAGAGAAGGCCAATAAAATCAGCAGCACCTCCTGCTACAAGTTTTTTAAACATGTGAAAACTCAAGAGATTTATATTCAAAGCAAAAAGGGAAAAAAAATGCTAAACCATGACACTTGACAGCTACACTACATAGTGACTTTAAAAAAACTTCTGTATGCTAAATTCTATTTAAAGAACTAAGCAGTCTTTGGTCCCCACAGAAGGTCCAACCCTTTCCTCCCAACACGGTCAGAAAATCGGACCATCTGAGAGGCCCTGAGAACCACTGGTCTGGAGAACATCTCATCAGTTCAAATGGAAACTGCCCACCTGGAGTGATGTTGAGCAGTTTGCAGGCTGTATCAATGTCCTTCAGCACCTCTTCCAGAACTAGAGTGTGCACCTGTTCCAGACACCTGTCCTCCACATCCACAGGTAAATTCAGCCCTGGACACAGACCCCGCCCGACGCTGTCAATCACTGGACACTGTCCAGCCTCCTTGCAGTGTGGCAGCTCTTCGTCTTTGGCGAGAGGCATCTCTGTCTTCTTCACCAGCCATGCCGCGTCCTCAGACAGCAGCATGTCAAAGCGGGAGATGTACTCCGGCATGCTGGGAAAGCCTGAGAATATCTTGGCATCATCAGGAAGCCACGAAGAAACGTGACTGTGGGGGAATCCCGGGATTTCCATGTACAGGTGATGCCTGTCAGGGCTGGTCATAATTGTCTTCTCTCCTGAGATCTGGAAAAAAGAAGCTTCATTGGTCAGCATACAAATAATCATAACATAACACAGTACCACGATAAGGTATGTTCCCTGCTCCTGATTTCTGCTAGTTTTGCAGATGAGTGGGACAAAATTCCATAATCATTGGTCAAACTTACTGAATGAGAATCAGAATCAGAATCAGAAAACCTTATTGATCCCGGAGGAAATTGCTTATGTAATGACTGTCACAAGACACAGGGACAGTAACAAAATAATATAAAGTCTAAATAAAATCGAATAAAAATCTGTAGAAAGAAAAACACTCAATATGAATATCCTGTGCTACATACAGAAATACTTGATATAAATACTATATATAAGTAACACAACAGAGTGAAAAACTACCGACACAAATGGTAGTTATTGCACTTATTAGAAAATCAGTGGCAATATTATTATTGCTGATAATGGTGGCAATGTCTTTTTCACACCAGTGGTAGATCTTGTTTTATTTACGTAAATGAAATGGTTGTTAAAGTGCTGTTTTGTGTTCTCACATTCTCCTTGCTCTATATTACACCGTGTATGAAAACACATGAAACCATGTAGGTCAGTATCATGTTTAAAACAGCAAATGTTTAAAACAGCAAATGTTTTAAAGGGTTACCGAGAAGTTTGATACAACTTTTTCCCAAAAACAAGCAATGTGATATCTCTTATATGAAATAATTCTCCATTCTTTAAAGGCTTTTAGGGAGCCAAATGTGTTTCTTCCAATGGCTCTTTTATGAGAGTGTTACTTTATTTATATAATTATATAATTGTATAATTATAGAACTATGCAAGGCTATCATAATGTATTTGGATAATTAGCCACTGTTGACATAATTATAGTTATTTTGAATAGAAAAAATCAGTTTATTTGTATCCACCCACATTTCCCTGGTAAAGGAAAGTGCAAACAAGAAGACTGGCAATGGGATTATTTTTTTAAGTGCTATCTATCACCCTTGTCTCTCTTTTGCTCATCACAGATATTTGTTAAATGATCTGTGCTTTTTACTGGCTCATTAATTTATTATACTGTAAACTTATTCATATGTTTCTATATTTTAAACTCTACTTTTTATATTTTGTTCTTCACTTTAACCTGTATTTTATCTTATATAATACAGTACTATACTTTTTGCTATATTTTATATTGTTCTATAATACACTGTAAACTGCATGTTCCTATATTTTAAACTGTACTTTTATACTTTGAACTGTACTGTGTCATACATTATACTGTACATTTCTATACTTTATATTGTACTTCATAATATAATTTATATTGTACATAATTACATTCAGCGTATACAATATATGACTTTTATGCAATAAAGGAACTGGGATATGTTTTCGTTATCAGTGAAGGGACAGTGTGTATTTTATGTATAAAGTATATATTGCCCCTTCACTGATAAGGCAGATACATCCCAGTTCCTTTTTTGCATTTGCTGGGTAGTTCACAGAGGTAAGTAGTAACTAGTTTAATTTACTCAAGTACCATTTTAACCGTTGTATTTTGCAAATAGCACCTGCAAACAGTTGCTACGCTACTAGATGTAGCAGTTTCACTGATAAAATACTGTAGCAAACCTTTTCATCCTCTTGCTTTGTTGAATTTGTTGACTTTTCTGGACCTGATCCTTTGTTTTTTCTCTGGAAAGTGCACTCGCGTCATTAGTGAAGTGAATTAACAGCACTACTTATTGTTAGGCCACTCTACCCTCCTGTAATAGCTTATAAAGAATCAAACAAAGTATAAAAAACTGACTGGATCAAATGTCCTCTACTGCTAAAGTTGTCCTTGAGTGTACGTACATACAGTGGCCCTGAAGGTAAATTGTACTCTTACGCATGAAGTTTCCCTCTTAACAGGTTTGGAGTGTTTGCTATGTGAAGAAGAGGCTCAGAGGAACCTTTGATAAGCTGACACACTCAATTAATAACAGTTATTGGTGCAAATACTGGCTGCAAAAAGAAAGAGTGAGTAGCCTCGCTCGGGAGATACTCATAACATTGCAGTGTGCAGTGTTTGAAGTTGAAGGTGTGACTATTTGACATGGCATTGTGGAGAAGGTTCCATTCGTCAATAGATGTAAATGATCTTGTGGGAAATTACTGCCCTTTTCAGACTTCTTTCCGAAGTCCTTTCAAGTCCGGCTTAAACACGTCGCGGGGTCACTTGCATTTGGGAAAGTGTCAGGATTTAATTCCTCAAACATGACCTGTAAGTTTGGCAAGGCTATAAATCACAACCACCGCGCCTTAGCTGGGCTTCCTTGGCACTGAAAACAATGCATTTAAGCAACTGTTTGCAAATGCACTGATGTGCACTCTTGTTTATGCTGCTGTGAGCAGTTTGGCTGTCTAACCAGGAACGATTTCCATCCGCCTGCCTTGGGAAAAGGGTTTTCTTAATAGGTCGAAACATAACAAACATAGATAGACAGTGTTCTGCAGAAACGTTTCCTTACTGTTTGAATGTGATGGTAATCTGTGTGTGGTGTGCGTGTGTAGGCATTCTATCTCTGAACGCTTTAATGGTATTATCTAGGTGGGATCGTGCTACCTCAGCAGATTAAGATCGCCCAGTACTGTAGTTGTTTGCTTTGGATTCTCTTGGAGGATGCACTCGGTTCTTATGTTACCTCACTTCCTTGATGATTAGTTGTGATTCCGCACAACACTCTGCAGCCTTCTGTGACGGAGTAAACAGTCAGATCCCAAAGATAGAAATAAAGAAATGTTATCCTATTTGTAAAATGTGTATTATACTACTATCAGGTATGTCTTTTGGTATGCAGTGAGCTGGATAAGTGCTTAAAAGACAAGAACAGAAAAGGATTTGTGTATAAAATATGTATGCAGCCATCAAGTTTTTGAACAGGACAGGTGTTTACCACTTATCAATTTTTTTCATAAACTGCACAATTTTGCCAATGAAAATATGTCTAATGAAATATGTCCAATATAAAAGTTTCCTTTATAAAATGTAAAGAATCTTTGACAGTGCGTGTCTGACATCCTATTAACTGGTTGTGTGGTGATGCAGTCAAATTCTAGACTGTGCTTTAACTTTAAATGCACTAATTAATGTTTCATCCCATTGGCTGCCACTTACTAGCTCTTTAAATAACAGTTAAGACACTTGGCTGGATCCAAAATGCCTCCCTACTTCCTCTAGAGGGCGCCATGGAAGTTATACAATTCCACTTTCTACACACACATAGTACACTGTGTGACCATTATGGAATTCCACACACATGGCTGAACCTCTAGTGGCTCTTTATTACACATATTTTACACTGTTAGGGTGCAGAGAGAGAGAGAGAGAGAGAGAGAGAGATTCCTGTAGTCTTATGTAATATACTTATGTAATATACCACTCAAAAAATTAAAGGGAACACTTCAACAGTCATGCTGTTGTTTAAGTGTTCCCTTTAATTTTCTGAGCAGTATATATATACAATGTACTATGGTATTTTACATATCATTGCTGTCGGGCAGAAACCTCATATGTCCATAATGGTTATTTTTCAGGAAACTCAAAAAACTATGTATATTCTAAATAAATGAATACTGTGTCATCAAAATTGGTATAACTATT
>JBBPCX010000141.1:31160575-31172929 GCA_037974365.1 Hydrocynus forskahlii | reverse complement strand
TCTGGAGACGCTGTGGAGAACGTTCTGCTGCCTGCAACATCCTCCAGCATGACCGGTTTGGCAGTGGGTCAGTAATGCTGCGGGGTGGCATTTCTTTGGGGGTCCGCACAGCCCTCCATGTGCTCGCCAGAGGTAGCCTGACTGCCTTTAGGTACCGAGATGAGATCCTCAGACCCCTTGTGAAACCATATGCTGGTGCGGTTTTCGCTGGGTTCCTCCTAATGCAAGACGATGCTAGACCTCATGTGGCTGTGGTGTGTCAGCAGTTCCTGCAAGACGACGGCATTGATGCTGTGGACTGGCCCGCCCGTTCCCCAGACCTGAATTCAGTTGAGCACATCTGGGACATCATGTCTCACTCCATCCACCAACGCCACGTTGCACCATAGACTGTCCAGGAGTTGGCAGATGCTTTAGTCCAGGTCTGGGAGGAGAACCCTCAGGAGACCATCCGCCACCTCATCAGTAGCATACCCAGGCATTGTAGGGAGGTCATGCAGGCACGAGGAGGCCACACACACTACTGAGCCTCATTTTGACTTGTTTTAAGGACATTACATCAAAGTTGGATCAGCCTGTAGTGTGTTTTTCCACTTTAATTTTGAGTGTGACTCCAAATCCAGACCTCCACTGGTTGATAAATTTGATTTCCATTGATAATTCTTGTGGGATTTTTTTTTTGCCAGCACATTCAACTATGTAAAGAACAAACCTTGATTTAATCATGTCACTATGCCCTAGCACGCCTGGCTTCACAACCTTGATCATTAGTCAGCAGAATCACATTAATATAGTATTTAGAGAAAGAATCATTCAAATGTAAGAATCACAAACTGAATATGTTAATTTGCCTTAGAATATAAGTGAAATATATTGATTTTTCTCTTACAATGCGCATTTTCTTTGGTGTAAGCAGGTAAATACAGCAATAAAAATAGAGGACTGTAAGAAGAACAAAACGCTCAAGACACGCCGGGGGTGATTCTGGACTGCAGCTGCCACAGATGCGTCACAGGGCAGCAGCCAATCAGCAGCAAGGAAAAATAAATAACGTTCTAGGATTGGCTACTTTCAAACCTTCTGCCTCTGAGTTCAGGTGACTGTGACATCCAGGCCTCGTCTGCCACGCCTCCTCATCCTTGTGCTGGTTGTTTATGTCTGGGTGCGGCGCTGAGCAGCAGAGGCTCATTCCATTCAGGTTTCTGCTAAGAGCAGCGCCCAACCATAAACAACCAGCACTAGGGGTGTGGCGGATGAGGCCCGGACATCACAAAAGCGAAAGATCCGGAGGATATATGCAGTTTCCACGCATGTGTGGGGGTTTTCACGAACAATTATTACTTTGGTTCTCAGAAAAAATCTGAGAGAGACTGAAACCGTGACTGCTGATCTGTGTATAATTTCATTACTGTTTAAGAAATTTACATACACACACAGTGCCACTTGCATATGTTAGCCTTGGAGTTCTTAACTAAAGAAGCAGATTTTGGACACGAAGCATGTCTTAAATGATCAACAACATCTGGGCACTGGTGGTAAATTCTGTAAATTAGACCATCCTGTAATACTGTAACTGAAAGGGAATGCAGTACAGGACTGTTTTTATCAGTAAGAAGCTTGACTAATGGACAGCCTCACTGAAACTGCTTTTATCTTTTTTTTTTTTCTTTTCTTTTTTTAGATTTTCTCTCAGGAGTACATTAACCTGCTGTTATCCATGTACTTCTTTGTTCTGGGGATTTTAGCCTTGTCACACACAATGAGGTAAGAGCAGCTTGTGGCTCAGACTTCCTCACAAACTGTATCAGTTTTTGTCAACAAGAATGCAATATACAGTTTGTGAGTACATCTTTAAATTTACTGGAATTTTATCTTTATTTCAGTCCCTTCATGAACAGAGTTTTCCCTGCCAATATTCCCAACAAGCAGTACCAGCTGCTCTTCACACAGGGATTAGGAGAGAGCAAAGAAGGTGAGGCGTGTCTTTATGAGTGATCTAGTGTGGATGAATTGTGCTTCCTGAACCACCATGGTAAAAAAAAAAAAGATGTATGATTAAGTGTGGCTAAATAAAAAAAATCAGTTTTAAAGGAGCAACATTAGGCTTATAGATTACTTGGTGGGTTTTTTGTTTTATTTTTTATGGTTTTTATTTTCCAAAACTCACATTAAAAAGTGATCTCACACATTATAAGTGATTCTATTTAGTAAATAAATAATTCAAATGATTTAGGATTGAATTGTGTGGTTGTGTATGTGTGGTTGTGTGTTTGTGATAGAGGGAGAGTGCATTAGTATAATGTAACGGTAAACGGTGTTTTCAGCATTAAACCATTGTGAGTTAAGAGAGTAGAACACACAAGGTGATAAATGATATTGATATGAGGGAGGGTGTGGGTGCTGGCAGTGAGAGAGAGGTGGGGAAAAAAAGCTTGTGGTGGGAGCACCAGAGCGATTTGTTGCAGCTGGTGGTGGTGGTGGTGGTGGTGGTGGTGGTGAAACTGAAAGTTGCTGCCGGAGGATTTGTTTGAGAATTTCTATTTTTAATATATTGAACCTAATCGAATGTTTCACTATAGCACTAAACCAGGACATCTCTTCCCACAGAAATTGTTAACTATGAGTTTGACACCAAGGACCTGATCTGCCTGGGAATAAGCAGCGTTGTGGGCGTCTGGTACGTCCTTAAGAAGGTACAGTTCAGATTTACAGTGTGACTTAGTGTGTCTTTGTCCAAAGGACAATATTGAGATCTATACCAATTTTAAGGGGCTAAAACTACAGAACTGTTAGGGCTGTAACAATGTATCGAAATATCATGTGATATTGTGCATTATGGAGAATAATCATTCAGTTAGTTATAATACTGGATGTAACTACATTGTTTATAATGTTAAACCAGGTCCAATCAACAGCTCAGTCCACCACATTCGTGTCCTACATCACAGACCCCTGCCTTCTAGGTTTAGTTTCATTGGTAAATTGTGCCAGAACTGAAAACAGATCTTGCTTCTAGTTATTGTGAGAGCATTGAATTGTTTTTGGTCTTACTGTGTTGAGACTAGATGAAAACACAAGACTTCGAATAACCACAACACAGGTTACAGGAGAGAACAAATAGAGCAGAATCAATACTAAGAAGAAGAGGCATTGAGAGAAGGATATGTTTTAACTTAGTTTGGATTTTGAGTTTGGATTAGTACCAGATTTCAGACCAGAGTGTTTGTCGAATTATTCCAAAACATTAGTCATGCTGAGCACATTGATATGTCATTACTGTCTGTCTTGTTGGATCTCGTCTGCAGTTGGTTGTTTTGTCTGCAAATGTGGAATCTGTTTCTTTTCAATGACCTTTGTGCTTAATTGACAGCACTGGGTGGCCAATAACCTGTTTGGTCTGGCCTTTGCCCTAAACGGAGTGGAGCTCCTGCACCTGAATAACGTCAGCACTGGCTGCATCCTGCTGGGGGGTCTGTTTGTATACGATGTGTTCTGGGTAAGTTTAAGTGTTCTGGGTACGTTTTTCTGATATAAAACAGGTGAGCTTCAGTGTTTTTATCTCAAATTTTGACACAAGTAACTAGAGGTCCCTGCAGAATATATTGCAAATCAGAAATGTTCAGTAAAATAGAATATTAGAGGAACATCACAATATTTCATTGCTAATTAAGGAAAAGAAATTTCTTGTGCAGAAAATTGTTACTTTTGATAAAACACTTTTTATACTGACCCTTGTATTGTGCATTTTCCCCTTTTATTAAGTCTCCACCAGTCGAGCTTTATTATAGTATATTATTATCCAACGACTCCACTGTATTGTAGGGCTGAAAGGATTATTCGAATAACTCGAATAATTCTCTGCTATCGTATCACTCCCGCTGTGTAGACACTGCGCAGCTCTGCTCCGGTATTGTTTCACATGGACTGTTTTAACTGATGCGCATTTCAAACATTTAAGACGCCGTGTTTAATTTTCTCTCTATGGAAATGGCGGAAAATGAAGATCCCATTATGCGTAAAAGACAAAATGTCTAAAGTGTGGGACCAGTTTACACTGCGTAAGGCGGACAGTGTAGTCCAGTGTGTACACTGTAAAACGGACCTGGTCTTTCACAACAGTACATACTGTGTATGGGGTAGGCTCGTTTTGAGATGTAACTTTTCAGTGTGCGTGAGGTCTTGGTGTATTTTGCTATTTCTCTTGCTACTTATCCTGCCTCTTCACTATCGATTCATAACACAGCCTACAAATAATTACAGCTACTGCACGTTCTAACAAGCACTTCATATCAGTTAGCAATCTAAAAACACGTTACCTTGTAGAGGCTCCGAGCTGCATAGAGAAGTACAGTTCATGTCAGGATGCTTTCGGTTCAGGTGGTGCAGCTTTACTCTACTCTACCTACCTACCTCATCTGGATACAGCTGGAAACTGAACTGTACTGTTTAAATTGGATTACTAGTAATATTTTATTCTCAGACGGGCTATTGCAGGGGGTACACCCCTTTTTCCTTTTTTATTAAGATAAAACTACTGTAAGGACAAATAGGCTAACCTATGTTTGTGAAGTTGTATTTCATAGTTTTTTTCATGTACATCATAAATGTTTCCCAAAAATGGTTATTAAATAGGCGTAGTTCTGGAGCCAATAAGCCAAAGGTTTTAAGGGTTGATCTAATAAAAGCCTTGAGTTTGAATAAAAACCTTTTTTGTGAGTAAAAGCCAATTGCTTGCTCATTTTAAAAGGCCTTTCATGCTGCATAACACACTATTGATATAGTTGTTTAAAAACACAAAAGTATGATTTATCTGATTACTCGATTAATTGATGAAAAAAATCGACAGAATACTCGATTCCAAAAATATTTGATAGTTGCAGCCCTACTATATTGTTAAATTTTCTTTAGTTTACCATGTGCAATATTGTGCAACTTTATTTAGACTCTTTTGTGCAGTATTGTGCTGTTATTTGTTTTTTGCTTAAACGTAATTATTATGTGGAGTGTCTTAATATGTGCAATATTATGTGCAATTTTCTAATCGGGGTCTAAAATAGTATGTGCAATAGTCTCACCATGTGAAATATCACTCTTTGTCAATATTACTGATCTACTATGTGCTATAACAGACTCCTAAATACCCTCTGTGTTACTAGTAATTCACTTAACTGTAAGTGACTTATCTATAGTATTAATACCCCAGACATTTTTTCTTTTCTTTTTGTTTTGTTATATTATTTTTGTCTCTGTGTGACTGCAATAGTAACATAAGCAGTTTCCTCAGGCATCAGTAGAGTTTTCTGATTTTGTCTCTGATTCTAATATGCAGTGAACAATTGTGTCTTGCAGAGCTAAGATAATTGTGTTGATTAGAACGAGTACAGTCAACTCCTCTTCTGCCTTTGATTCTAGGTCTTTGGCACCAATGTCATGGTGACAGTTGCCAAGTCATTTGAAGCCCCAATTAAGTGTAAGTATTACATACACAGTTGGTACAAAATGAACTGAAATGTGTCCCTGAGTTGACCCTTAAGACAAGTGCAATAAGGTTATCAAATAATTAAAGTTAAGGAGAAATTTGGAAAGGCTAAACTAAGGTAATAAAACTATACAGAAAAAAGAATATTCCAACTGAACAAACTTTATGAACAGAAGCAAGTTCTGTGAAGTGTGTAAAATGTAACAATAGATCTGTGCTGTGAAGTGCAGTGTGCTGCTTTGCTGGTTGATGTGTACACTTAAATGCAAATACAGTGAAATAGAGAGTTCAATTTGTGTTTCTGTACTTGGATCAGCTTTTTTTTTTTTTTTTTTGGTTGTGTCAAGCTTTGTCATGAGCTCAACAAAAAACTGACTTGGCATTTCTGTCTCTATTCTGGTAGTGGTGTTCCCACAGGACCTGCTGGAGAGGGGGCTGGATGCCAGCAACTTTGCCATGCTGGGACTCGGGGACATTGTCATTCCAGGTACTGTCTGACAGATGTTGCATGCTATAGTAATTTTAGGAGGCCAGAGCTGCACATTGCGTCATTCGTTTGTTAATCATTTTTGCAATATCAGCCTTTGCGATATTGATACAACTGAAGACTGCAACATGCAAAGGAACCCTTCAGCCAGTCGCAATGTGAGCTGTGAGCATCTTGACCAATCACATCTTTTTTTTCCCCCTGTGAGAGTTTTAATGACTGTTTGAGATGTTCAAGGAATATAATACTTTAATTGGTACATTATTAGTTCACAGTAAAAATGCATTACCAATACTGGCATATATTTTTGTGTTAATTAATGATCACTGTCATCAATATCAATGATAAAATATAATCTAAATTACAACTGATCAGATGGCACCTGTGAAAATTATATTTAAAAATCTTTCATTGCACCGTTGGTGTTCATTTGTTTTAGAAAAAATAAATAAATAACATATATGTCAATGGGTTCATTTTTCTAAACCTGTCCAGTGTTAATTGTAGTCATCATTCAATACCTGGTTTGCCTCAAACAGTACTTAAGTTAAATCAAGAGTGCAGAGGACAAAATGTAACAAGTCCATGTGGTGGCTAACAACAACAGCATCCAGGATCATATCACTATACAGTGAAGTGATGCTCACTTAAGGCATAATTGTAGATAAACAGAGCCCAATAAAATATTTTCCTCCCCCTCTCATGACCTCTTGAACACCAATGATTAAACTTTTTCTGCAGTCAGTGCTCAGTCACAGCCCCAAACCATGAGACTGCCACCACCATATTTCATCGTTGTTTGGTTTTTTTTTTTTTTTTTTTTTTTGCTTTGTCAGTTCATAGAACAATTTTTTCTGGCTCATCTAGGTGGTTTTAGACAGCCAGCAGTTTCTTCCGTATACACTGTTTTTGTTCAGTGTTTGCTTGAGTCATGAACACTGACATTAACCAGTGCTGGAGAAGGTTGCAGCTCTTTAGATGTTTCTCTGGGGTTCTTGGTAATCTGGAATATTCTGCACCTTGCAGAATGTTAGATGAATCCTCCTGGAGAGGGTAGAATTTAAATAATGCTAAAGCATTTGCAAACTTTCCAACACTATACACAGAAAAAAACGACCTTAGATTGACAGGTTTAAGAAGTTCCTATCAGACACTGATGCAGTGTTTCTCTGTGTTCTCAGGCATCTTCATCGCTCTGCTGCTTCGTTTTGATGTCAGGTATAGATTCTCTGATCCTCATTATTTCCGAATATTCAGTTTTGGATTATGATTTTATTTTTATTTATATTTGTTATTCAATGTGCATTAAAAGTCAAGGCAGGTTTAATGCTGGTTCAATTTCAACTGCAGTTCCTCAAATTGTACACTTATTTTCAGCTGTTGATTGAAAAGCTTGTCTTGTTTCTTAGGGGTATAATGATGGTTTTGATTCATAATACTCACTTCACAGTTCAATATCCTCACAGTATGTAGAGCAGAATTTGTAGCACAACTTACTAATGTGACTAGAGGTGCAAGATGGGGGGTGATGTATGTTGAGCATGCTGTTGATTGGCTGCTTTAACACTACAAACAATGCAGATGCATCAAATATCATGAGAATACTCCACAATATATTGTTATGATACGATACGATATAAGGTTTTTGATGCATTGTTACACCCCTACTACTGCTGTGCTCACAATGGTTCACTAATTTATTCACAGTTCATTACAGAGTACTTCTCATATAGTGAACTTACTGTGGGAATGAAAAACAGCTGAGAGATTAATTGTTGGGGGAAATAGAAAAGTACTGGCTGACACTATGTAGTTCACCGTTTCTGCTACTCGTAGTGACTGAATGCAGATTGTGTCGTCGTCCCCCAACTATAATTAATTCAGTTCTACTGTCCGTCTGTTGCTAAGCAACAATAATCGTCATCTTACTCAGAGATGACCTTTTTTGGCTGGAGAAAATGCCCATGTTAAAAACAACTATGCAGAAATCTGGAGCCACCTCTCATTTCTTTATATTTTGCTGTAAATCCCCTTGTTGGTGCAAAAATACTATTTTATCCCTGTCAGATGTTTTATCTTTGGCATATTGAGTGGATTAAATGAAAGAAATTGGAACAAATGTTTTACTGGGAAAAAAATGTTTTACTGTTATAGGCTGCAAAGTGCCTACAAGGTTCCTAGATAAAGGAGTTCCAACCACTCCGCATTCAGCACCACCAGTATACTGATCATCTGGCATCATCTGCTTCTGTTTCTTTACTGGTTCAGGCCTTAAGTTAGATGTGCTTTATACATAGGTCACTGTGTGGCTTAACACACAAAAAAACATCCCTCTGGAACTGGACAGATTTAGGGTCTGGACTGAAAATGAGTGTCTTTGAAAGTCCTTCACGAAGCCTGGAGCCTTTTTACAAGCCTTTTTGGAAGCAAAATATGAAGAAATTAGCAGTGGCTCAGTTCTGTATATTTGCCATTATGTTTTAGGCTGTCAAAAAAACATGAGACTTTTTTGTGTTGAATAACACCACAGCCGATGTCGTCTTTTATTCATGAAAACACACTCATTTTAAATAACACATTTCACACAGATGCTCTAGCTTCATTTTCCATTTCTTTCACACACAGCCTGAAGAACAACTCGCGGACATATTTCTACACCAGCTTCTTTGCCTACATCTTTGGCCTGGGCCTCACCATCTTCGTCATGCACACGTTCAAACACGCTCAGGTGAGAAATGGAATAGCAAAGAAATGAGTGGGGTTGAGGGGATGGGTCATGTAGTGCTTACTGATGAATTTTGTCCTGTTTCCCAGCCTGCTTTGCTGTACCTGGTCCCAGCTTGTGTGGGTTTCCCAGTGGTTGTGGCCCTGGTGAAAGGAGAGCTGACGGAGATGTTTAGGTAAGTGACTGCACTCTGTCACCTCCTCACTCTCTGGATAACATTGAGCCTGTCCAGCAGCTGGGACTGTTTACAACCTGGCTGATAGAAACACTGGTGTAGACTAACCAGGACCATCACACGTTCCTCCCTAGTTATAAATAGCACTGGAACTATATTTTAGAATTTATTTTTAAAATAAGAGAGGTTTTATGTACATCGTTACATATATGGGAACTATATATATATATATATAGAGTATATAAAAATACATATATGGAAACCTTTGGTGCTTTTCCACTGGCACAAGGAACCACAATGTACCACAAACCAATGCTTTTCCATTCTAAATAAAGCAACCCATACCCAAATAGATGGCAGGGCCAAAAGTGTGACACGGCCGAGCTGACTAGTTCACTGGGTTTTGGTCGGTTAAAAACTGCTGGATTTGGAAAATAGATGGATATTTGAATGAGGTGTGTGTGTGCGTGTGTGTTAAACTATGCGATGGCAATACAAACTAATAACTGAGAATAGTGCTGTGCAGCATAAACGATATGCGATATAAATTTGGCCAACGGGAGAGATTTTGATTATACCGCAGAAATATCCACTCCTCGCAAAAATGACAGTCGCGTCACCTGTGCGGAACCATGCCTACTTGCAGCATGAGAGGAGCAGCTTGTTAAAAAGAGTGGTGGAGCATAGTGTTGCTTTTATCAACGAAAATATCATCGTCATTTATCACGTGACAAAAACGAGAGGAGACGCAACGTAAATGCTGATCATGTGATGATAACCATAATAAAATATATAATGTAATATTGTTGACAAATAAGAATGAGACTAAATGTGGTTTACAAAATAAAAACTATGCTAAAATGTCCTCATTTTCGTTGACTAAAATGAGACGAGACGTTATTTCCTGTCTGATCGGGAGGGGTGAAAAAAAGTATTGGAACGAGCATCCTTAGAGTTGAACAGCGTTATGTCCCAATACTTTGTCTATTAAGAGGCACTGTGAATCTAGAGTGGCCAAAAGTATTCGGACGTATGGCCATTAAAGTGCCAGGGAGAGAGAAATCTCACACACACACACACACACACACACACACACAAAGTCTCACACACACAGCATTTTGATAAGCAGCCTTTCCTATATCCATGCAAAAAAAAAAAAAGCTGGTCCTAAATTGTTCTGATTTGGTTGTGTAGACTATTTGTTCAGGAATAAAAAAAATATTAAGGTAAGTTCAGCAATGCCTTTGCTATGGACATCTGTTACCCCTTGAAAAACAGTTACATTTAAATTTACAGCTCAAATTATATACCACAATTTATACCGTCTACCATATATGGTTCAATTTATATCGCAATATGAATTTTACGCCATATCGCAGAGCTCTAACTGAGAAGTTAACAAAGTACAAGGCTGAAGATATATTTGTAACACTGTGAGAAATGAAGGTGCACCAATCCATCGCTAAGTTAGCTGGGTTATGTTTTCACCTCACAGCTGAACTATCCAGAGGAAAAAAATAAACACAAACGATAAAAGACCAGAATAACTAAAGCAGCTCCGAAAGAAGCTTCCGCTGGTTCGACTCCATGGACGCCATGGACCGAGCATGGAGATAATTCCGTCAGAAACCAAGCTGAGATACACTGGAAAATGTGTGCTGCAAGTTCCGTGCCAGTTTAGGTACAGCACGATTCCTGTATACCTATGGAAAGTGCCTTAAGTGGCAAAAAAGCAAGTTAATCATGATTGTGATGTCAAACACTTTCAGCCTGCTGCAATCTCACACATTGTTCCACACATTTCAGTCTTGAGTTCTTTTAGAATGAGGTCACACAATCAAAGCAGAGCT
Source organism: Hydrocynus forskahlii (assembly GCA_037974365.1). Classification (NCBI taxonomy): domain Eukaryota; kingdom Metazoa; phylum Chordata; class Actinopteri; order Characiformes; family Alestidae; genus Hydrocynus; species Hydrocynus forskahlii. The sequence continues at coordinate 31,162,213 of JBBPCX010000141.1, read as the reverse complement.
CATTTACATACTGTATCAGTCTTAAAATCCAGTTTTACCACACACACACACACACACACACACACCCCTCTTTATCCTCCTGCTGATCGGCAGTTTGAAAGGAAGTTCAGTGTGGCAGTGTGTGTTAGTCAAGGCGGTGAGGGTGAAGTTGGTCCTCGGTGTCAGGTGTCCGGGTGCACCTGCCTCTTGCTCATGGTTGGGGAGTTCCAGCCCACCGACCACTGCCAGGACATCCTGCTGATAGTTGGCATGACAACGATGAGGCGGTGTCCTTCAGAATGGGCACCTCACAGCTCGAGTGATGGGTTACGGTTCTGCAGCAACCGGCGGGGAGGGGTTTCTGTGCTTTTGTTTTCTCTTTCTGAGCTTTTTCAGAGTTCAGCAGGTCACTCCAAGTCAAAAACACAGTTTTTGCCATTGCCTGTTCCAAGTCTTGTGAAAAAATATACTGGATACTCTGAGATGAGGACTTTGATTTTAAAGCTCAGAAACTTCAGATTTTGCTTTTTTGGGGGCCAAATTGTTTGTGGTCGAAGGTTCAGAAGACTCCAAACAAGTTTGGCGTTTTACTGAATGTTTGCTCTCTATTGAAACATTTGAAGGAATTTATTATTGTCTCAAATATAATAATAATAATATTATTGTTAGTATGATTATTATTATTATTATTTTAGTATTTGTTGACATTCCTCTTAAACATTGTAAGTCATTTCTTTTTATTTTTGAAACACTGAGAGAATTATCATTACGCTGCTTGACTAGAATCATTTAAATTTCGCAAGACATACATGTTTACCAGTTTGGGAGTTTTTAATGTCACATAATGTCAGAAACCACATAAGAAGGTCTATTTGAGATTACTGAAAATGCACTTTGAGACTTTTTGCATGATACTACTTGGTGAACATGAGGTTTTATTACTTGTTAACTATAGTCTCTTATGCCTGGGAAACATTGTATTTGTTCTGTCCCAGATGAAACAGTCAAAAAATGGTCATGTTGATTTCTTTGGTTGTGGTTCCTAAACGGTGGTCCCACGTCGTACAATGAGAGATTCAAAGACTGCCATAGTCACGGCGACCAAAGATAGCCTTTATAGCAATTATAGCAATTATTTTCTGACAATGCCAGAAATTTAGGACGACCGTCTCAGTGTGTGTGCTGCTACAACCTACTATATTGTTATCTACTGACCAATAAGAATGCAGCATGAAATGAAGTATTTATCAATGCAACAAAAAATCTGAACAGCATGGGGGCGAAATATAGGAAAACCGGTACATGGGACGCCAGTCCTCCGACTCCTCTTTGGATTTTTCTCTTCACACATTCAAAGAATGATTATCAGAGCACAAGTCATCTTGTTCAGAAAGTGCAGCACGAGCGCTTACTGAGGACGTTTTGTTCTTCTGTACTAACGTGTCATGGTTTACGATTCAATGGAGTTCATCATTGGACTTTTGCACACCTTCACACACACCATCATACATCTACACACCTTCATACACACCATCATACATCTACACACTTTCACACACCATCATACATCTGCACACCTTCACACACACCATCATACATCTGCACACCTTCACACACACCATCGTACATCTGCACACCTTCACACACACCATCGTACAT
>JBBPCX010000141.1:31154749-31160475 GCA_037974365.1 Hydrocynus forskahlii | reverse complement strand
GTGTGTGTGTTGGTGGGTCAGTGTGTGTGTGTTGGTGGGTCAGTGTGTGTGTGTTGGTGGGTCAGTGTGTGTGAGTTTGTATCCAGCTGGTGGGCTGAGGGACCATGTCAGTCATCAGAGAGGGAAAAGAGAATTGAGTGTGACGTCACATTGACACAGGACAGCAGTCCTGCCGGGGACAGCTGGCTTAAACACACACACACACACAAACATACACACACACACACACACACACATGCATTCACACACACACACACACACACACACACATGCATTCACACACACACACTTTGCCTGTTCCCTGTATGGAGTCTGAATCTGCAAAAGATTATTGTGTACTTAATATTATGAGGTACTTTATGTACTTTAACATTGTTGTTGTTATTATTATTATTAGTAGTAGTAGTAGCAGTAGTGATAGTAGAAGTAGTAGTAGTAGTAGCAGTAGTAGCAGTAGTGATAGTAGAAGTAGTAGTAGTAGTAGCAGTAGTAGCAGTAGTAGTGATAGTAGAAGTAGTAGTAGTAGTAGTAGTAGTAGCAGTAGTAGTGATAGTAGTAGTAGCAGTAGTAGTGATAGTAGAAGTAGTAGTAGCAGTGGTTGTAGTAGTAGTAGCAGTAGTAGTAGTAGTAGTAGCAGTAGTAGTAGTAATGATAGTAGAAGTAGTAGTAGTAGTAGTACAAGTAGTAGTAGTAATTGTAGTAGTAGTAGTAGCTGCTACCTGGCTCTCAGCACTAGACAGTACGGTAGATTTGGGTCCTCCTTTCAAAATCTAATAATGAGAATTATAACCTGTGGTGTAATTGCAATAACACACTCAAGGTCATGCTCTACTTTGGATATTGGCACTGACCGCATAGCCGCAACTGCAATATCCTTATATGTTATTAGGTTTTTATTATTGCCTTATTCTTTTTCTGGTCTACGCCAGCATTCATAGGAGGTTTTAATAATGGGCAAATTTCTTTAGATTTTAATGTAAGTTCGTAGGATATGATGAATCAAGCTTAATGTTACAAGAGACACCAATCTTTTACAGACATACTGAAGATTATGGAATATTTCATGTTGTTTTATTTACTGTAGTTACAGGCAAAATATTCAGAAATAATGTTAATTCTGTCTCGCGTCTACAGCAGGTACCTTCAACGTTCATTTGTTCTTTATATTAGAGTGTGAGCAATTGAGTGAACATTTTTTGTTGATGTTTTTACCTGTATTTTCAGCTGATGCCAGGATGGTGGCGATGAGACGGGTTTGTTGTGGTTTTGTCTTTGAAGAACAGTAACTGTCTTCCTGTCATCTTTTTGAAGTCCCTCGGCCCTCCCCCTCCCCCTTTCCTAGCCCTCCAGGCGACTGGCACTTTGAAGGAATAAAAAAAGACATTAGATGCTCTTTCACTGCGACACATTTCCTCAGAAGTCAAAAGCGATGTAACGCAACTTTGATTTTTCTTTCTCTCTCTTTCTCTTTTTTGTGGAGGGAATTGCAGCCTTGTGTGTGAATCAGAGCAGTTTGTCACTTTGTGGGGAAACGTAAGGGAACAGGATGTGGACACAAGAGAAGAGGATGGTGGAAGCCAGGTGTGCTATTGTCAGATGATTGATCTGAGATTCTTTGCTTGTTGGACCAGGTGTGTGTGTGTGTGTGTGTGTGTGTGCACGCGTGCGTGTGTGTGTGTGTGTGTGTGTGTGAGCACTGACGATAAGAACACCAACAAAAAATGTGTCATTCACACACCAACATGAAAACCCATTAAAGTACCCTCTTTAATGTTATTAATGTTTTGAAGGTGTTTCTGAACCAAATGGCAAAATAAAACTAAATTGTGCTACAGTTGTTAAATTATCATTGTTTTTCTATCATAATAATAATGGCAAAAAATCAAAGCTATAATTAACACTTGACAATTAACAAAAGATGATGTATCAGTCAATCTTCCCACTGCTCTTGAAGACTGAGCACAAAAATCTTAAGTCAACAGTCAGCAATTGCTGAAGATTCTCCAATAAAGACTCTTTCCTCAGAAATCAACGGCATTTATACAGGAGCTCGGTCCAGCTTTGCTAAAGTAGCAGCATCAACTCTTCTGGGATGGCTTCATTAGATGGAACGTTGCTGTGAGTACATTGCATTTGATTGCGTAAAATCAAGCACTGATGTTGGATGATCTGTTCTACCACTACTGCTCATCCCAGAAGTGTTGGATGGAGCTCCATCACTCCAGCCCAAAGCTCCTGAGGCACCTTAGATCATGTGTGGCTGCCCCAGAACATTTCATTCTGATGATCAGTGCATTTCTATGGAGATTATACATGCTGTGGGTGTGCGGCTGCATGCCTGGCTCTGGTGGGAGGGTGAGGGCACCTTAAAGTAGTTAAACTGAACTGAATTGATGTATAACTGAATCATGAAGTAATCATGGATAAGTTTGGTCATAGAAACCACATAAGCATGTCTATTTGAGAAATTATGATTGTTTTAAGAGTAAAGTCAGTGAATATGCAGAATGTGTTCCTACAAAAATAAAAAAAAAATACTTTTTGTGTTTAAGATCTTTGGCCAAATCCTGGAGAATCCCCAGATGGTCCATATTTTTGTTCTCTTTAAGATTCCAGCACACCTGAACTACTTTATCAACACTGGACAGGCCCAGGGAAGCGCATTAGCTTTATAAGAGCAGTAAAACTGCTCTCATTCACTGTGCTGTATCTGTGCAGCATGGAGCTGCGGATTAAATAATAATACTACAAAGCTGTGACTATCATAACCTTGTCTATACAATAAAGCAACATTTCTGGATATTTGAAGCCTATAATATACATTAACCTCTATTTGAGCATAAATGTGGCAGTTTTGCAGTGACTTTTTCGGTAAGGAGTCCTGGAACAGAGCTGCCACTGTTGTTTTCCATTTCCATCAGTGACTCATAGTCTTAGTCACATCTAGAGCCTAGAGTGAGTTTTTTTTTTTTTTGCACGAATCTGTTCCTGCCCATTGGAAATCAAAGCATTATTAGTCACTTCCTAATTACAGTATTGGTGGATATAATTTATTAGGCCTTCAGTAATACTGTTGTTACTGTATGCCAATGTGTCATTAACATTATTTCTGAATTTAAATATATTTAATGGACTGTTCTTTTTATTATGATAGGGTTATTAATTGTTGTAGATACAGAAATATGTGTAAACCAGAGTTTGATACCTCTCTCTCTCTTTAACCAGTTACACACACACTAAGGTTGCTTTGTTCACCTTACCCCGACCCTTCAGAATCTGGAGTCAATTAGCACTCGACAGTAAGTCCAACTTCACTCTTTCTTGGTGTCACCTTTACACACATGCAAGCACATAAACACACACACACACAACCTTTAGCTCCCTCTTGCACACTAATACATTCTCCTTGACTTCTGGATCTCCATCACTCCATAAAGTCTTTAGAGTCTTTTACACCCCCCCACCCCACAGCCCACCCCTCAAGAGTTTAACTCCATTCAGTGTATAGCATAGAGAGAAATGAGGGTTCAGAAGCTATGGGGCTACCGCAGATGGTCTGGCCAAGCCATCAGACCTAAGTAGACACAAAATTTAACTGTTTGAATTGTCAGATATTTCAAATATTTCTTTTTATTCTTGTTTTAAAATGTATTTATTACCTACTATGTATTTTTAGAAACTTCTACAAACTATGCAGCATTTACTGTGACATATGTGAAGTACTATAAAATGTTCATGAATTACTGAAATGTATATATGACTTTTTTTTTATTAACTACGGTAATTTTATTCAGTAACTACTATGTATTATCCATTAACTGCTGTTTATTTTAGAAACTACTCTAAAGGATTGATTAACTAATGCTTATCATTTAGAATTTGCTATAATTTATTAATTAACTACTAGATGTACTACTCTAGTAGTTATTCAGTAACAACTGTAAATTATTTAGGCAATTATGAATTATTCAGAAGAGTCAGGGTGATTATCCAGTATCAGTTCCTCTCCATTTACCGCTAATGTAGATGAATGTAGTCAAATCCAGCAGCAGTGTGTAAAGCAACTGGTAGAGGCTGTTACGGCAGAAGAGGGAGGACACACACTCCTCCTCAATGGCCTGGATTTCAGAGAAAAAGCTGGATGGAGGGGGTCTGCAGTCAGACAGTGTATCAGTAAAAGACATTTGAGTGACATGTTGGTTTGGACCATATAATTACGAGGTTCCCGATCAAACAGCCATTGAAATGATGAAGACAACAGCAGTTTGTTGAGGCGGTTTGTTCCTGAAACTGCTGCCGTTTGTTTATTTTAAAACCCAAGCTGGGAGAAGGAACCGCGAGCAAAAAAAAAAACAAGTGTATAATTGGGCGGGTTAAAAAAAGAAGGGCCAAAAATAAGCAGACAGAGACAGAGGGAAAATGCAAGTGTTTATGTGTGTGCTTGTGTGTGTGTTTGTTTGTGTGAGAGTGATGAAAGAGGTGAGCAGATATTATTCTCGCACAGCTGCCCTCTGCCCTTCGCCCAGCCCGCAGGAAGTGGAGCGTCGCCCACAGGAAGTGAGGCGCTAAAGGGCCAATCAGCAGGGTGCGGTAGGACGGGAGGAAGTTCAGGGAAGCCTGGCTCCAGCAGGTCTGCAGCCACACACACACACAGTGGCTGGTTGGCTTTTCCTCTTCTGGGCATTTCTCTAAAGTAGAGGCCCCCCCTCTCTTTTCTACCCTTCTATCAATCTTTTCTGCCCTTCTATCACTCTTTGCTACCCCTATATCACAGGGCAGGCTCTCTCTCTCTTTCTCTTTCAGTGTTTGCCAGTATTTTGGTATATACCACAGACTCCAGTCTGACCAGCCAACTCCATACAGCCCACACTTTTCCCACCATCTCTCTCTCTCTCTCTCTCTCTCTCGCTCTGTATTCCGTCATTTCTATTTCTATCATTTGTCACACTCTCTGTTCTCTCAAACACTCTCTATTGCTCTCTAAATCTTTTAATATCTATCTATCTATCTATCTATCTATCTATCTATCTGTCTATCTATCTATCTATCTATCTGTCGATCTAGTATATGTGTGGTGTGTGTGCAGTGTGTGTGCAGTGTGTGTGTGTGTGTGTGTGTTTCAGTGTGAGATACGTGGAGATGAATGGAGTGATAGAGGAAGAGAATGCAGGCAGGGGCAAGAAGGAGGAAAGGTGGTGTTTGGCCTTTATTCTTTACTCTCTCTCTTATACACACACACACACATACACATACACACACACACACACTCAGTCAGTTAGGATGCACAGCTGTGTGACAGTGGCAGGATGTGGGCAGTAAAATCTACTCTTTAACACTAACCCCCACCATCTCTATCTCTCACACACACAATCACACTTTTAAAGCTATCTATCGATCTATCTGTCTGTCTGTCTATCTATCTATCTATCGATCTATATATCTAGCTATCTAGTGTCAGAAAATTGCAAAAGGATGTTCCATTTCTTACACTCAGGTTAGAAATTAACAGCGGTGATAGATATCATCTGTGCTCGAACTGGGTGACCAATCAGCAGAAGAAAAGAGAGGCAGGACGTGTAGGGATGTGTTATTTCCTCCCTTTCTCCTGCCTCGAGTACAGAAAGAGCGATGGAAGAAATAAGGAAGGAGGAGGGACGGACCTGAAGGTGTGAGAGTGTGAATGGGATATCAGCTCCTAATGGCTGGCCATTAGGGGGCATTAGCAC
>JBBPCX010000141.1:31147249-31149749 GCA_037974365.1 Hydrocynus forskahlii | reverse complement strand
AAAGCAGTGAAGCCGTCAGCTTGGCGGCAGCCCACTTTTAGCCCTGCCATCGTGCATCTTGGATACAGCTCAGGTACGGGTTGCATTATTTATGATGGGAAAACATTTGGTCGTGATATGGCACGGTTCGTTGTGTCAGTGGAAAAGTACTGTTAGTTCTTTCCTGAGCAGGGACTCAGATCTTGGGTGGAGGGCAGGGTGTTACACACTTTGCCATACAGCCTGTGATGTCACAGGTTTAATCTTTGTTGCTACCATTTCTGCCACAGTAAAGAAGCCATAATAGAAAGCTAATGATGTTACCCCAGCCAGTGTTGCAACCTCTTTCAGCTCGGAGATAGGAGTTAGTTAGCTGATACTAAATGCCAAATTAAGTTTATTAAAAAAAAACATAAATTAACTTGAACTTGACATTTAACAGCACTCTCAATGCACCTATTCTATAGGGTATAGCTGCTCTCTGTGCCGTATGTGCTTCCACACTTTTTATATTATTACAAATAAATCAAAACTGTGCAATAAAAATAGAAAAATCACACACAGGTGCCTGTAATTCATTTTCGTGCCCTCAGCATGCAGCACAATAAAAGCACACTTTCAGCATCACTTTAACATGCTCTACATCAACACATTTGACATTTTTTACATCAAAAGCTGCTCAAAAGCTTAATTGAGCGAAAGCCGAACTCGTGTAAAGCCTTATATGCTGGACAAGGTCCACTGTCCATTGCTCTCACACACCTGCAAGGACAAAACCACCTCAGAACTAAGGTCATCTACTGTCACGGGGCTTTACAAACATGGTGTTCTGTGGTTGCCAGATCATGGGATCACTTCATAAAGCCATACAGTTGAACTAAGTCTACGATCTGCTTGTGATCTTCCAGAATTAAAAGATGTTATACAGACTGATTGTCTGGACCAGGTTAGACCCATTGCAAACACACATGGGCACACGTATCAGTTCAGATCTGTATTAATATGGCAGATTATTCTGTTGTATAGCAACCAGACCATTTACTGCTTTGAAAATAGCCAGAATTGTTTACTGCAGATAGTATTAATAATAATTATGTTGTTTACGTAGAGTGGCTCAGTGGTACTGCAGGTAGTTCCACTGCCTCACAGCAAGAAGGTCCTGGCTGAGGGTACTTTTTGTGTTTAGCTTGCATGTTTCTGCCCGGCACTCTGGTTTCCTCCCACAGTCCAATTTGAGGAACCTGTGACCACATACATACATACATACACACATACACATACACATACGTGTGATGAGACAATATTTCTCCACGGACCAAGGTGCAACATATAACAACACGACAGGAATATAACAGTAATGTAAGGTAACAGTATAGTGTGGACACTATGTAAACCTTTCAGAGTGAAGAGTTTTGCACCATAAATATGACATTACCTGGTTAGCACTGAACAATGTGTAAAACAACACAATAAATAGACAAAAGCAGTACAATAAATAGAAAAGATAGGATACATAATGCTTCAGGTGCTCTCTGAACAGATAAGTCTTCAAAAGATTCTTGAAGATAGACAGAGATTCTGTTGCTCTGGTAGCCCTTGGCAGCTCATTCCACCAGCAGGGAACCACGAATGAGACCAGCCTGGACTGGGTTTGCCTTGTGTGTAGGAATGGCAGAGCCACAAGCTGGGTTACCCACTGGAAGGGTGTAGCATTAATCAAGCCAAGAGTTAACCATGGCTTGTACCAGGAGTTGGGTGGCATACTGAGTTAGGTGCACATCAGGTGGACTGGAGATGCTAAATTGTCCCTAGATGTGAGTGTGTTTGTGTGTGTGTCTGCCTTGCCAAGGACTGGTAACCTATCCAAGGCAAATTCCAATGACCCTTGTTAAGGATAAGAGGTTTAGATAAAGGACAGATAGATGGATGGATGGACAAATGGATGGATGGATTTCATCAAACAACATTAGGTCATTGTTTTGTTGTTTTTTTCATGTGGTGCCTACCACACCAATAATATTTTTTTTTCCAAAGGCCTAACATGTATGATATAAAAAACAGAGTAACAGAAAATGATGAATATGAAGATTTAAGTCAAATAAGTGTTTCTATGAGATTCATGTCACTGTGGATGTGATGGGGGTTTGTGAAGCTCAAGTCAAGTAGGTGTCTACTGTCATTTCAGCCTTACAGTTAAATGAAACAACAAAACTACACAAGTACATGACAGGACTGAAGAGAGAAGGCAAAGACGCACAAGAGCAACAGTACAATAATTTACCAGATGATATACAGGATCAGTAACAGCACTAGTGTGACTGAATTCAGTACTATGACACCGTATTCTACCAGCAGAACTGTTAAGTGTGCAAAAATGCAAAGGACTGCAAAGATGAAGTAGACTGCAATAAATAATTGTGCAAAAACAGCAGCAAGCAGCAGCAAGCTGCTCTGTGCTGTGAGTTATTTCTCACACAGTGATGATGGTGGTGCTGTCCACCGTAGTGCTGTAAGCCTGCAG
>JBBPCX010000141.1:31129986-31140316 GCA_037974365.1 Hydrocynus forskahlii | reverse complement strand
GGGGGGGTTAGAATTTTAAATGGATTCTGATTCCTAATTCTGACTCTATTTCTAATCGTGATTCTAATTTTAGTTCACATTCTAACTTTGATTCAGACTGTGATTCTGATTCTGATTCTGAGTGCATGTCTGATTCTGATTCCAATCCAACTCTAGATGTGACTTTGATTCTAATTCTGGTTTTGACTGAGATTCTGAACTTATTCTGAATTTGATTCTTATTATGAATTTAATTTTAAATCCAATTAGGATTCCTTCTCGGACTCAGACTTGATTTTGCTGTTTATTTTCTCCGTTCTGATGAAATATCACAGATGAACTCATCTTAGATCAGATCATTGCTTTCTTTTTGCACCTGAACCAACTCAGCAGGGTGTTGCATAAGACACTCTTTACGCTTCAGCAGAATTTGGAGATGGAAAAGGTGGAACAACATATGAGCCAGGAGAACATCAGTAGAGAAATCAACTCAGGGATGCCAAGTGGAAACATAAGTTTGCCAGATTAATGGATAGTGCGTAAGACATTCGTAATACACAGTTGGACATGGTGTCCCAACACTGATGGTGTGAAATACGTGATTGTATGTGTAGCATGATGTTTTGCAGGAATAACACAAAACCCTGTTCTTACATTTTGTGGAATTATTTCTTACTAATTTTGGCCGAACTGTTGCAAAAATGCATATCTGAGGGAACATTATTAAACATCATTAAACAGTTCTCTCAGGTAGGTGAGGCTTCACATGGCCATGTCCATGACTCGTGTGTGTGTGTGTGTGTGTGTGTGTGTGTGCCCAGCTGTGTAAATGGATGATGTGTAAAATATGTAAGCTATGTAGGTCAGTCCGGATAAAGGTGTTTGCTCAACACATGAGTGTGGAGAACGAGAGCAACTTTGTGACTATGAACTAAAAACCAAGGGTTTTGGAAGATCTCTGTCATTATCTGTATATAGATCTGCAGAGTGCATGAGGCGTACAGGGACATATCTTCATTACATACAGTGTCACTGTCAGACAAAGTCTTGTATCTCCAAAGTCATAATTTTACAGGAGAAGGAAAATACGTTTTTAAAACTAATTGTAGACTTAAAGTAACAGGTTAATGTAATGGGCCCATTTTGGTCTATTCCTGAATTCCTAAAACATATTTTATTTCACACCATTAAACTGCAGGCTTGTTATTAAGCAATTCCTAGAAATGAAACCAATGAAACTAATATGCAACTTATGTAATTTTGAGAGTGGAACTGAAGTGTAGACCTTTAGAGCTTAATGTCAAACCTAAATCAGAAATCAGAGCATATTTTCCTTAACACAATAAAGAGAAACAGGCTAGTACAGTCCTATGCAAAAGTTTTGAGCAACCCCTCATTTCTTTATATTTTGGTTTGAATCACCTTGTTGTCTGTCAAACTGTCTTATCTGTGGCAAATTGAGTAAATTAATTGAAAAGAAATGTGAGCAAATGTTTTACTGTGACAGGCTGCAAAGTGCCTAAAGTTCCAACCACTCAGCATTCAGCACCACCAGTATACTGATCACCGCCTGATCATCTGGAATCAGCTGCACCTGTTTCTTCACTGGTTCAGAGCTTACATTAGGGCTTTGTTCTGCTTGAATGATTCATACACTGATCACTGTGTGGCTTAACAAAGAAAAATATTCATCGGAAACTGGAAAATGAGTCTTTGGAAGCCCTTTAGGAAGCCTGGAGAACTGTTGCTCAAGACTACTTTAAAAATACAAGAATGTCAGGCTCTTTGGAAACAAAATATGACGAAATGAGGGCTAGCTCAAAACTTTTGCACAGTATTGTATTGCTTTTTGGCTTTCCTGGCTCATACAGTATGTGTGTGTGTGTGTGTGTACCTATATATAGTATCATAAGTATTTCCTGATTCCTTTTTTAACGTATTTGTCAAACTTAGAAATGTCAAGTCTTTAGACAAAAATCAATATAAAACAAATATAACCTGAGTAAACACAAAATACAGTCATCGTCAACCCTATTGACATCAAGCATCTCTTAAATAAAAGCCAGTCATCAGACCATGTTCTGAAGCTCAAGCATGTTTGGGTCATGTTGAAAGACAATGATCTGCTCAAGAGCAAGTTCACCTCTGAATGACTCAAAAAACTAGATTAGAGCGGCCTACGCAAAGTCCTGATTTGAACCCCATTGAGATGCTGTAACAGGACCTTTAAGAGGAAGTTCATGCTCAAAAACTCCCCAGTGAGGCTGAATTTAGGCAATAATGCCAAAAAGAGTGGGTCGTAATTCCTCCACAGTGACGTAAACACTGATCTCCAGTTAAAGGATGCATTGGTTGCAATTGTTGCTGATAAAGATGGCAAAACCACTGTATATATAGATACTTTCAAATATAGAAGTACACATGGGACTTACGTATGACCCTATTTCCTTGCATTGTATAAAACAAACCTGTGTGTGTGTTCTTGTGTGTGTGTGTGTGTGTGTGTGTGTATGTGTCCGTCCCATTGTAGTGAGAGACATTGTGTTATCATTACCAATGTGTTCAGATGTAGTTCGCCACTTTTCCCTCCATTTTTCTCTCCTTTGTCAGTGTCTCTCACATTCTCAGCTCTATTCATTCTTTTTTCCCCACTCTTGCCATTATCTTAACGTCTGTCCCCCCTTCTTATTCAGAAAAATACCCTTTCTTTTCTTCCCCCTCTCTCTTTCTCTCCTCTTCTGTCTCCATAGAGTAGGTGACAGATGCTTGTAGCTGGTGTTAAGGCCCTAAATCTCTGTTTCTGACTGGGAGGTTGTCATGCTGTAGAGCCGGGGGGCCGTTCCCCAGCTGTGCACAGCTGCTACACACACAAACACACACACACACACACACATATACACAAGCTACCACCCCTTACCGCCACCCCCAGCTTCCCCACCCCGGAACTTTCCAAAGATGCTCGTCCATTGTGGAGGCTAATTTGAGGGCTACCCGGGGTAACAGATTCTTTTTTTTTCCACAGAAATCTTTGCACAGCCCGAGTCATTGTCTTTTTATAAATTAGTCGCCACACTGGAGTCACCAGGGTGGTGAAGTGTTTCCTCCGAGGAGCAATCGCACTCGTTTGCCTTTGTTTTTGCCTCCTGAGCTTCCGATGAAGCTCTGAATAGTTTGGATTTTCTTGTTTTTGTTCGTTTTGTGTTTTCATTCAAGCTCATTTTCTCCTAGTTTTCTCCCAGGTTGTCTCCTACACTACAGACACACTCACAAGGCCACTCCGAGTTTGTGTTTATTAACAAAATTTGACTGAATTATGCTGAATGTTCTTTAAAAAATAACTGTTCTCCAATGAAATGAACTAAAATGATATTTGACGTGCAAGCTGAAAGGCCTGTATCTTAGCATGAAATAAAAATGCAAACAAAAACATCAACACAAAATCTTCGAGACATGTTTAGGGACTACATTTTGCTTCTAAAGCTACAAGTGCTATTATTAGAAGTCAATAATCACTTAAATTGCTTTCCAAAAACCTCAGTCAACCCATCCAGCTCTTCACTGGGGTAGTTTAGACTGGATATGATTTAGGACTCAGTATGACGTTCTGTGGGCTTTAACTAAACTAAATCTAAAATCAGTTAGAACAGAATAAGCACATAGGAATCTGATCTGAGATCAGTCTGAAATATGTAGTGGCGAAGGTTTGTTCAGTTTTATAGCTCACAGTAAGTCATACTGAGTCCTAAACCACGTCCACAGGTCTGTGCCACCTTAATGAAGAGCTGGATTATGGTTTTAGCAGGTTGAAAAAAGTTGGTCATGTGTTTTTACTGGAACAGTTTGAGTAACTTGTCATGTTTGACAGCAGCATTAGCCCCAGATCTCCGGTGTTAAACCAAAAAAAAGACATTAAATGTGTCTTGACTGATCAACTACATTTAGGGTAAGCGGAAAATTGTTTTAATTTTCAATGAACCATCACTGAAATGCTGAAACTCCATATAGGGCCTACTCTAATACCTGAATAACCCACACTACCAGTCAAAAGTGTGGACACATCTTCTCATTCAACAGCTTCCATTGTTTTAATTATTGGCAACATTGTAGATTAATATTGAAAACATCACCTATTGCTCTGACGACAGCTTTGCACACTCTTGGTATTTTTTCAGTCAGATTCATGAGGAATCGACCTGGAACGGTATTTAATTAACAGGTGTTCTTCATCAAGAGGTCATTAGTGGAATTTCTTGCCTTCTTAATGTGTTTAATAATAATAATAATAATGTTTGGGATCATCAGTTGTGATGGTCGGGTTGGTGCACAGTTAGTAATCCTATCTGACTACGGTTCTACTCCACATTATGGCAAGAGCCACTTAACTAAGTAAAAAGAAACAACAGTCCATCATTACCTTATTACAAAACAGATTCTGGTTTGTTTAACTCTTTTTTGGTTTACTGCATAATTTTGTTTGTTTTCATTGTTAATCTACAATGTAGACAATCATTAAAAAAAGAAAAGACATTGAATGAGGAGGTGTGTCCAAACTTCTGACTGGCAGTGTATGTATTCATTTCATAGTGGTACAAAGTAAGTTATAGTCACTACTGGATAGTAAGCTTTAAAACTGGTACATGAAAATGAACTGAATGATAAGGGAATAATATTTAAAATAATATAATTTTGGTGTTTATTATGTTTTAATAATGTTAAATTAATGTAATAATTTTGAAAGATTTTAATTCCTATTAATAATATTAAACACATAATTAAGATAAGTATTCGAAGAACGCTTGTAGCACCAGTATCAGTATTTCAGGTTTCAGGTGTATATCTGATATTTACAAAAACAGAGAATAGAGAAACATAGAAAAAAGGAAAAAACTAAAGATGTTTGTAGTGCATTTACATTTTTCTGCCTCATCTGAAAGCCCACCATTTAGCCCCTTAAACTGCACAACACTCAAATTATGACAATTAATTACAGAAGAATAAGTCTTAAGATGCTACACAATTAAAAATCTAAACACAATTTAAATCTAAACTGGCAGAATAAGGAACTAAATAGTTTTTGTGCTGCGGTTTTGTTCTGTCTGTATCTCCTGAAGGACTAAACTCTTTACATTACCAGACTTATTCCGTTGTAAGTCTTATTATGTAGTAATTACATGGAATACAATGCAAACTAACCGGGTTATCCTTCATTTATAGATGAGTATAATAGAGTTGTCAGGTCCGGGCCATTTAAGGGCTTAACAGTATTATGCACTCATTAGCTGAGTGATTGACAACAAATCACTTGTTTTGTGGGGATTTACTAATGGGCTCTCGTTAGCCAGCCTATCAGTGCACATTAACAAACACACACACATAAACACACACACACACACACACTTGATTTGTCAGAAGGCAGGGCTCGTTATCAGTTCAACAGCTCATTTCCAGCCTGTCTTTCACCAGCACGAGCTCCCCAGTGACGATCCACACACATCTTGACCACTCAATTAGCCGCACGACAGGTCAAGAGATTAAGTGCTGATATCATTACACATATGTGCAGTTCACAGACTCAAACATGTAATTTCCTTGTGAATGAAGTGTGCACCATAAACACAGTCACCATCACTGAAAGATAAAGCTCCATTCATACATTTTCATCAGGTAATTATGTTTAGTCACTAATCTCAAGGCAAGTTATCACATATAAAGAGTGCATTTTAACCCTCTGGCCCTCCTCGTTTTCACTATACACTCAGCTTCCTTGTGGACACTTTTGACCAATTTGAAAACTATATTTTTAAATTCCTTGTTATTTACACTGTTAAATCATACAATTTAGGTTAAAATGCTTTCATTCTAAACACTTGAGAAATGTAGTTTTTAGTGTTTTCTTCCAGATTATGTCATTTATCCATTTTTGGCCAAGCGAGCAATTTTATATAGTATTTTATATAATGGCCATATATTTATATATTTTTTTAATATATTGATATATACTTTTTTGCTATTTTTACTACATAAAGTTTGTAACTAACATCAGTTCTTGTCATAGGTATCAAATATCTATTCCTTTGTTTTTTAAATCCTTCAAATTCCAGTTTGTTTGCACAATGCACTTGTTAGTAAGCAACCTCAAAAATGGCCATTTTCTCAATCCTCAGTGCTGCTGGGGCCAGAAATGGAACAAATCTGAAATATGTAACCGATTAACAGCAACACTGAATTTTATTTTCATGCACAAACACAAACCCATTATCTGACATCCCCTAAGTGCATGCAAAAATGTTTGACTGGTAGTTGTCTCACAAACCATAGAATATCAGAAAATATGTTACCAGTCATCAAATGGCGAAAAACCTCAGCATTACCATCATTTTACATTTCTTTCTAAATGACTTCATGACTAGATGACCAGGAGTCCAAGAGTCTTCATGTGACACGGAGGAACCGACTGAACTTGGAAAAATTGGAAAAAATCAGGTAAAGAGTGCATACCAATACCATAAAATACCATACCCTGAATTAGAGTTTAGATCGGGCCCAAAAAATGAAACCCGACCCTACCCGAGCCCGTGCACCTTGTGTCTGAGCCCAGCCCGGCCCGACACATTAACTGTAATTATCGGCCCAAGCCCGATTAAACCCGACAGTTTTTTAATACTTGGGCCATTATAACACACGTTCTCAGCTGTGGGTGCGTTCGTAAACCCGTGTTCGGGTTCGGGCAGAGAATCTAAACTCTACCCTGAATGCATACCAATACATACCTATAGATTTTATGGGAATATTTTATTACACATTTTGCAGTTCATGGTTACATAATTTAAAACCTAATTATAAAATGACAATTTGCTCACTTTTGCTAAAATTTCCGTTCTAGGCTGCGGAAGTGCATTTAGAATGATGTCAGTCAAAGTGTATGGTGTCAGCTGACGTTGCTGAAGGTGTAATTCTTCACCTCTGTCACACACACACACTTAAAAAGAGCTTCAGCACTATTAGATTTGCTACAAGCTACAACAGTGTCCACCATTGTTCACCCCCAACCCCACCATGGCCCCCTCCCTTGCTAAAATAAGCCCCCTGTCCAGTAGCGCGCCCCCAGGCCTTGGGCTTCTCCAAGCGATTGCCACTGAAGTGGAAAGTATCCCACAGCACAATGTGTGTGCCTCTCAATAGATGTCTGTGTAGCATTGGTGCACTGTCACTAGCAGATGGCGAGCTAATTAGACGCTATTCAGGGCTTTGAGAGGACTTGTGGGAACCAGGCTGATCCCAGGAGACTCTCTCTCCCTCTCTCTCTCTCTCTCTTTCTCTCTTACTCTCTCTTTCTCACTCTCTCTTTCTCTCACTCTCTCTCTCTCTCTTACTCTCTCTTTCTCACTCTCTCTTTCTCTCTCTCTCTCTCTCTCTCTTTTACTCTCTCTTACTCTCTCTTTCTCACTCTCTCATCCTCTCTCTCTCTTACTCTCTCTCTCACTGTCTCTTTCTCTCTCCCTCTCTTACTCTCTTTCTCTCTCTCTCTCTCTCTTACTCTCTCTTTCTCACTCTCTCTTACTACTCTCTCGCTCTCTTACTCTCTCCCTGTCTCTCTCTCTTACTCTCTCTCTTACTCCATAGAGCCTAGGATCTTCCCCAGGGATTCACAACTGCAAACAACTGAGATTCCACTACAGGGTAACATAGAGGGAACACACCGCAGCACAGATCCAAACCTGAGTGTGATTTTAATGTCACTTTACATACCTTACATCCATCAGTAGTTTACATCCTTTATTGTTTTGCATCCTTCATTAGCTGCTGATACATACTTTATTCGTTTCAATGGTCTGGATCAAAATATATATAGTATAGCATTTAAAGGGTATAATACTATATTTCTCAACATTTCTACATAATTGAATGATTAATATATAAACAAAGTGATTCACAGTGGTTTGATGTGAAATGTGTGATCCTACAGAAACTTAAGAAGTCAGAATTGTTCACAGTGAAGGTGAATGGAACCAGACATCTGAAAAGTTTAATGCCTCTAAAAGCTCCCTCCTAGTTAAGCAGTTACACTAAATGCCCTAAATGTTATTTATGTGTTGAAGTTGTAATCCCCAGTTCCATTCACCAACACTGTAAAGAAATCAGAGTTGGAAAGATCCTCTACAAAGATGTATTTCACTTCAAACTGCTTTGAATTACTCCCTGAACTATGCTGCAGTTTTGAAAAATCATGTGCTTACCCTTTAAGATTAATAACTAGCTGTAATTAGTGTTTTATTCATTGTGCACATTTTACTTGTCATTTCTTTTCTTTTGTATCTCCGCTAAAGTGCTGATCTAAATGAAATGTATGCATCCCACTTTTCTGATTACAATACACATTCATAGTGACAGAGTGACAGTGTGCATCGTTTTTTTTACCCTGCTGAATATGCTTTCACATATTGAGCATGTGCTTGTTTGGCCTAGTTCCAGGAATGCCATCGAGGGTGAGAACTGTTCGCAATGCTGGGAGTGGCGTATGTATATGTGCGTGTATGTGTTTGTGTGTGTGTGCGGTAGTCAAGCTTTCATATACTCAGATGCCAGCAGACCACTCTTCTTCTACACTGATGCTGTAACTGCCCCAAGCCCTTCCCCTCCCACCCCTCGGCCTGATAGCTTCAGCTAACCGTGCCAGTGAGCAGCAGGTTGCCGGACGCTCTGACTGGGGCCTCGACCCGCTAATGGCTCTGCAGTGAGGTGGCAGAGAAAGGTCACAGGGTCAAAGCTCAAACACAGGGGAACAGTCATTAGCGAGCTGCCCATCAAGCGGCGATCAGATAAAAACACAGAGACTCCAGTCCGGCTCGGGACAAAACCATGACTTTTCAATGGCAAAAGAGGACGGCTTTGTTTAGATCCTTTTAATTACTCACGGTCAGCACATCTCGAAGGCTGATTTCTGACCATTTTGTCATGGCGCCTTTGATCGTCCCAGAATGTTTAACCCCTTAAAGGAACAGTTTGACCAAATGTGCTAATGTGGCTGGTAGCGATTTGAAGCCAATAGCCACCCATTAGGATTGCAAAATGCTAAATAGGGGCAATTAAGTTTGATGTATTTTTTTACCTCTTTATGTCGGCACACGTTAGTATTGCCTGATTCATGGCAGTCACTACATAATAATTCAGTATAATAGCTGAATAATAGGCCTGTGGTTTAAGGGCTTTAAGCTGTTTATTCTGGGAACAATCAAGTTTTCTGAATCTGATTCGGACGGATCTGTCTGTCATTTTTAATGATTTTAATGTCTTCAAACTGTCACTTTGTCTCTGCTATGTTTCAAAAACTACAGAAATACACAAAATCTCTTTTTTATGTATTTATGTTTTATATTCTACAGAATAGACACCAGTGGTCAGCTGAACAAAATACTTCTGGGTTGCTCCAGTCTGGTCCATGAGGGCCAGAGTCCTGTATAGTTCAGCAGTTCCCTCCGCATACACACCCAAACTGTCCAGGACAGCGACCCTCCGGGACCAGAGTTGTGGTCACTCTGTTGGCCAGATACACTTGTATGCATGAGGGACTAGTCTTTGGGGAACTTGTGGCAGAATACAAATAGTAAACAAATAAATACATAACAAATACAATAGTTATTGATGTTATATGCATTTCTACATTATGCACTGAATAAAGTCATGTATTAATTAAATGGCCCGGTGATTCAAATGTCTTTATTATTTCTACATGAATAAATGAACTAAAACCTGGCACTTCTGAGATATTTTATAGGAGAGGGAAACATATTCTTAAATATGATTCAAGTGTAGGGTAATGTAAAGGTGCATATTTTACTTATGTGGAAATAATAAAGACATTTGAATCACCGGCCCATTGAATCAGTACATGACTTTATTCAGCACATACTGTAGAAATGCATATAATATGAATAACTATTGTATTTGTTATGTATTTATTTGTTTACTATTTCTATTCTGCAACAAGTTCCCCATAGTTCCCCATAGTCCCTCATGTATGCAAGTGTATCTGGCCAACAGAGTGACCACAACTCTGGTTCTGGAGGGTCGTTGTCCTGGACCAGAGTTGTGGTCACATATTTTACTTATGTGGAAATATTTTTTCAGAATCAGCGAAGTACTTGTTAAAAATGTCATTTTAATGCATAGATGGGGATATAATGGAAAAAAGGTGCAAAATGTGCAGGTCTTCTGGTTTGGATCAAGGGCTGTATGCAGCTTGGTTGCTTTTTAGGGTGTCTGTTAACCAGTAGGTGTTTTAAACAGAGTGAGGCAGTGTGTGTGTGTGTGTGTGTGTGTGTGTGTGTGTGTGTGTTGGGGGTGGGGGGAC
>JBBPCX010000141.1:31113266-31127891 GCA_037974365.1 Hydrocynus forskahlii | reverse complement strand
ATTCAGCACCACCAGTATACTGATCACCGCCTGATCATCTGGAATCATCTGCACCTGTTTCTTTACTGGTTCAGGCCTCACATTAATTGTGCTTTGTTATGCTTGAATGATTCATATGTAGGTCACCGTGTGGCTTCACAAACAAAACATATTCAGGAATGCTTCCTTGAAAGTCCTTCAGGAAGCCTGGAGAACTATTCATCAAGACATTTTATAGATCTTGGTCAGCAAGTTCTGGTCAGTTGTATGCAAACATAATTAGTAGTGATGATAAGAATAATTACAGTTTATTTTGCGGAATTTAACATTTTGAGAGAAGGTTTGTACTGGGAGTAAAATGTAGCCCATGCAAAAGGTGTTATATTAAAAAAACTCAGCAAATAAATAGAAATTGTGCATTTCATTTTCAAACAAATGCCAATTTTTAAGTTACGTGCAGACACTGTAGAGGATAAGTACTTCTTTTCAATTAGAAAATCAGCAAAACCAGATGTGAACGCAGTATGTCGTTTCTGAAACTGTACAACATACTATCATATATATACATGAGACGAAAGCACCTTGAATTATTGTGCCTGCAGGTTGTTTGATGCTAATTGGTGGGATATCAGCTCCCTGTGCTTTTTAGCTACATTTGCCTCGCTGAACAACTGAAAAACCAGTTTCAGACAGGTCTGATCCATTACGTTTGGGGGGTCATTTTTATTATCGGGTCTCTCTGTCAGGGGCTAATCTGTGTCACTTTTCTTTCTCCTCCTCCCTCCTCCCTCCTCCCTCCTCCTTCCTTCCCTCTCCCTCCCTCTCTCCTCCCCTCCCTCTCGCCTTGATGTGCTGTAAACAAGATGAAAGAGGCCAGCTGTGTGGAGTTATTGTTGCTGTCAGTATGAAGCGCTGATAGCCCCTGCAGCAGAACAAAAGCTGGATGGGCGCTCTGAGGGCCAGCTCCAGACTCAGTGGCTCCAGTCGAGATTCTCTCCCACAGGCTGGACTCTGCAGTCTCATTGTTTCAGCCTGGGACACCCCCCCACCCCGCCACCCCCACCCCACACACACACACACACACACACACTCTCTCTCTCTCTCTCACTCAGCCACTTCGACCACTACTATGACCTGAAACAGCACACTCTCAGCCTGGGGATGTCGCCCAAAAGAGGGAGACCCTGAATACCCTTAAAGCAGGCTGGTGGGGGCCGATGACTGAGAAACTGTAGAAATTTCCACCCCTTTTTTTTATTGTATTGCAGTCATATGCAGCAATAAAACATGATTCAGTAACATTTAAGAGCTTAAAGGAACAGTTTGGGGGAAGGAACAGCTCTGCACAGTTTTTCATGTTTAATCACTGCAAAAAGCATGAACATGAACTGAACACATACAGTACTGTGCAAAAGTATTGAGCCTCATTTCTTTATATGTTGCACTTTGTTGGTGCAAAAATGCTTTTTATGCCTGTTACACTTTCTTAACTTCGGCATATTGAGTAGATAGAAATGAAAGAAATGGAAGCAAACGTTTTACTGTGACAGGCTGCAAAGTGCCTGAAGATACAAGATGCCTAGATAAAAGTGTTCCAAATAAATCATCTGCACCTGTTTCCTCACTGGTTCAGGCCTTAAGTTAGTTGACTTGAATGCTTGAATGATTCATACATAGGTCTCTGTGTGGCTTAATAAACGAAAAACATTCTTCTGAAACTGGTCAGATTCAGGTACTGGACTGAAAATGAGAGGACTTTGAAGGCCCTTCAAGAAGCCTGGAGAACTGTCCCTTAAGACTACAAAAAAATACAAGAAAGTCTTTGGAAGCAAAATACGAAGAAATGAGACTTTTGCACAATGCTGTCAATTTTCAGGAACAGAACTTCATTCTATGCGTGCGACAAAAAAGATCTAAATCCTGAAGAGGACATTTAAAGATGATTCAGGCTTCTGCACACCTGCTGCAACTGTTTGAATGATAAGATTGTCGACAGTGTCGGAAACCAGATAAGCAGGTTTGAGATTACTCAACGACTCGACACAGTTTAACACACGTGTGTGATGATACCGACCTGCAGTTTACAAGATGAATTGATGGGGTATAAGCTTCTGTTACTTTTAACTACATTAGTCTTTTAACTACCATACAGCCTATACGGTTTATATATGGCAATTAATCTGCAAGACTAGCATGTTTGGAATTCACTGTTTCCATGATGTCACACTTTTTGTCCTATTGCATCATCCTATTGACCATACAGTTGTTTAGCCCCACCCATTCCCAATAAAGTGCGAACTACTATTTGAACAATGCAGCCAATTTGAAAACAGCTCATTTACATACGCCAGGGTTAAAGGCCTCGTTACAAAAATAGTTTGTTTAAATCAAATGGATATATAGAGGATGAAAATGTCAAAATAAATTTCCACATAAACTGTTTTTGGTACATAAAACCACACATCATAACTGAAAGACCATCATAAATGTAAAAAAAAAAATACAAGCTGGGTGTAGCTTATAGTTCCTTTACGTTTTATATTCACTTATTCATTTTATTGAAGAATTTATTATTTCTTTAAATTTGTGATTTTTAAATGAATAAATGATTGGGATGTAAAAAAAAAAGAAGAAGCAGGTATTCAGAGTGGATTTGGTGTGAAATGGTTTGTCATATGTAAACTTGCGAACTCTGATTTTTTTTTTTTACAGTGGTGGTGAATGGAACCAGGTGTCTCAATGTCTACAGAACAAATACAGTCATTACTATAGAAAGCCCACCCACATATTCTGAGTGGTCTACGGTTGTGAGTTCTGGGTTCAATGTAATGTCAATGATGGCAAAACAGAGGCAAATCCAGACAAAATAAGTTTTGTTTGTGGACTATTTTGCCTTAGTACACCCCTCCCTTATTTTGGGATTTTAAACCTATGATTTAAGCCAAAACTTTCGCATCTCAGGCAACAGGCAACGTACTCATAACCATTGCATGTATTTACTTTCTGTGTGGGACCTTACTGGTTCCCACCAACAAGACCACTGTGAATGACTGTTTACATCTTAACCACTGAATTATGCAAATGTTGCAAATTTGGCGGAATTCCTCTCCCTTACATACAGAATTCGAATTTAAATTATGCCGTGAGATTAAAGTACAGCTCTTTTCATTGCATAATAGATGCATCACTCCAACAAGCTGCTGCATCCTTCAGAGAGAACCACGTGACTGGAGGAATGTGCCCTGAGAACGAGGCCACGGCTGAGAGGACTATCACTCTCACTCCCTGCCTCCTCCCTCTCTCCTCCTCCCTCCTTCTTTTCTGCTCTCCTCTTTTCTCTCGCTGCTCTTTGGAAGTCGATCGAGCACAGTGAGCCTCAATGGCACTTGTTGCAGGTGTGCGGGCCACTAATCTCTTCACTTTAGTGTGATAAATGAACGGAGAGCTCTCTGCGGTGTGTGTGTGCGCGCGCGCGTGTGTATTTAGCTCGTTGTGGGGACCAGGACTGTGTGGAAACACGAACGATTCGAGGTTGTGTGGACATTTGGCTGCTCGAGCGACGATTTTTAAAAAGGAAGAAAAAAACAAAAATCAAACAAACAAAAAAATGTTTTTAGTCCTCGCTCGAGCAGACAAATGTACACCCTCTGACTATGTTTTGTTGTTTTAAAAAAATGGAAAAAGGAAAAAAAAGAAAAAGTTTGTAAGTGTGTGCACGTGTGTGTGTGTGTGTGTGTTCTCTGCAGGTGGAGCGAGCGCGAGCGCCGTTGTTTGCGGTCTCCATGGTTACCGCCCGCGCGGCGCCAGGCTGACAGGCGTCACGGGGTTCTATGAATGGGTGACGTCACAGCACTGGCGCCTGCCAGTCTGCTTCGGCTTGTTTGGACAATCTGGGGAAGATTTCACACACACACACACACACGCACACACACACATGCAGCGCAGAACACACAGTGGGAACACCATGTGAAAGAATCTGTAAGTCTATTCAGTGGACTTTATTCAAAAGCAGGAGAGGGGGGTGGAGGGCTGGAGGGGGGTTAAAATATGTGATTTGTTTTACTGAAAGCCATGCAAAAGGCTACATGCTCTGGAATTCAGCCCAAGCTGCCACAGGCCGCACAGCAGATGTGCACCATAACCAGACATTAATGTTAAAGCATAACTATGTCTAACACTCTAATTAACACAAGTGAATGTGATTCAACAAACAGCGGTTAAAGCTGATTCACGAAAACCGACTTGATCTAAAATAAAAAAAAGAATAATAATAATGTTGTTTTTATTTAAATGCAGCAGACCTTCTTAGTGCACCCAGTGTAATGAATGCTCCTAAGCCTCCCAAAGAGAGTTTTAGGTAAATGAAAAGAGTAGACTACTTTCCTCACAGAGACTGTACACGTTATAAATAAAAGACACAGGCTTTTAAAGGTGAAAATACATTTTAAAAATGTGCTAAAGTAGGCGTTACCCCCTCTGACTGTAGACTAATAGGCGAAACATTAGACTCAGATTTAAGAAGCATTATCACTGCGGGAATAATTACCCGTAGCGTGTTGGTGAAACAGCTGATTAAACAATTAGATAAATGAGTGCAGAGGCACAACTGCTGAAATGAAATATTTGCCACACAAAGCTGGCTCAGACGAGGCATCAGCTGGCACTGCATTAGCCTGTATTCTTATTCTAAGCTTGATCTCACCGTTTCCGATAATAAAAGCACAGAAAGTAAATCCTAGCAGGGCGGCCCGAGAGCTTAAACTGTTCCAGCTCGTTTCTTTTTCAGCTGCCAAGAGAAGCTCGCAATAGTTATGCTGCTGTAAAGACACTAATTAAAAGCCTATTCAGGCAGAGAAATTGCAGCATTCTTTATAACACACCCGTGGGCCATCACTACACCTGCGGAGTCCCCAGGCGGCGGGCAGCTGGATTCCCACACTGAAGCAAAAAGAACACACACACACACACACACAATGTATTCCTGTCCTTGTAGACTATTTTAATTACTCTGAGGATGACATAGTAATGTAAGCTCTGTTAATCTCATAGACCAAAAGCAAACAGTTTACTAATAAAACCTTTATTTATATATTTATTTCTTTATGCATTCATTTGTTGCATAAAATCCTCATGGGAACCAGCTAAATGTCCTCAAAAGGTCAAAATGGTCATGTTTTTCATCCTAGGGCCATTTAGTCCCCACAACGAGCTAAACATACACACACACACACACACACACACACACACACATTTGTTTCCATTTTGTAGGACCATCCTTCCCTGATTGTAAAGCCTGATAGGCTGTACCCCTCCCCTTAGGCCTTCCTCATTGGTGTACAGTCTGCCCTGTTCTTGAAGGGCTTGATTCTCATTGGCTCTGGGCCTTTCGAATTTTCCCCGCGTCAAGTCCCGCCCACACGTCCCACACCAGGATAAAGGCAGCACTCTCTGGACTCTCACTCACACGCAGTCTGCTACTGCCCTGAGCTCAAACACTCGCCCAAGGAAGTGTGTGTGTGTTTGGTCGTTTTTTTCTTATCATTCTTTCTCACTTTATCGTCCGGCAAAATGAAAGTGGTTGGAGCCACATGCGCACTGAAGAGCAAAGTTGGTCTGTCTGAGCAGAGCCTGGCTATCTCCAAGTGCAAGCTGCCTCTGCTGGATGAGCAGATGAGTGCCTTCCTGCAGGACATGAACAGCTGCTACAGCAAGCTGAAGGAGCTGGTGCCCACGCTGCCCGCCAACAAGAAGCACAGCAAGGTGGAGATCCTGCAGCATGTCATCGACTACATCTGGGACCTGCAGGTGGAGCTGGACAGCCCCGGTGGTCACCGACAGCAAGGGACAGTCGGGACACGCACACCGCTCACCACGCTGAACGCTGAGCTGAGCAGCATCTCTGTGGAGGTAAGCTTGACAGGCCAAAACTTCAAAAATCAGGCTGTGCCTTGGGTGCCCATGGATACTAAAACTTATGATAGGGACCATACGATAGGGACTCAAAAAAGTGGGATATGGATGCATGGCACAGTGAATGCCAAAACTTGTAATGTGGGCATTTGGTGATGTTGCCTAAATGTCCCAAATTGACTATTGGTGCCAAAAGAAAGAATGTATGATTGGAGTCATAGTGGCAAAACTCATGGTTGGATGAGCCTATGCCTACCTTATAGGCTGCATATCTTCTGCACTTCATGACTTCATTCAAATGCTTAGATCTTGCCAGCTACCATTGACTTATCTGTTTTGTTTATGCTGGGTGTGTTTTTGTTTGATATCAGCATCCACTGAATCTTATGCCTGACGCTTTCTCTTTATTTTGTCTCTCCAGAATGGTTGTTCGGATGACAGGATCCTGTGTCGCTGAGTTCAAGAAGGTCGCTGGTCATCGCTTCACTGTCCTGATCGATGTATTCAGCCGCAGCTGTTCCAGCAGAAGATGCACAGAGAACCAGCCAGCGTCCGTGCAGCGCCGTCGAGCGCTACGCACCAAAAAAACATGAACTCCTGTGACTGCTTCTTTGCTTGAAGTGTCATTCAGCGAGTAGAGGTCCGCGCGTGTGTGTGTGTGTGCGTGTGTGTAAGATGCGTGGTTTAGTTCCACCAGGCTACCCTGGGGTCAGCGACTGAGCTTCATAGTAAATATGTTGTCTGTATTAGATGTGATTGAAAAAGACCATGCCTTAAATCAGGAGGCAACAGATGCTGGACCTGGATGGCCAGAGTCCACCTGACTTTGGTGATGTTTTTGTTCTCTTTTCCTGCTCCAAACTCCTGTTAAACTCAGTATTTCAACCACTGAGAATGAAAGTGAGTTTTGGCATAAATCGCCAAAATTGCGCTGGACTCCGGTCAACCAAGACCGGTGCTGGACACCTCTGCCTTAAACGTTCCTTTTCTCTTTTGTATTTTGTCAAATGTACACTTAGAGAAATTTATATTTTGTACAAAAAAACTTAAGAAAGAATGAAAGAAAATCCAGCTTCTCAGATTTCTGAGCTATATTTGTATTGTATATTACAATGCCTTATGATGTCATCATTGATATTGTTTTATTACAATGTATCTGAATTGTGTTTTTATTAATACAGATTAGTATTTTGAAAAAAAAAAATGTTTGTGTTCGTATTATTTGCTCAGAGGAGGCCGTGGTGGCCTTGTTTTTCTCAACCGGCTTACGAGAAAGAAAAAAAAACAAAACTTGGTGTTTTTTACTAAATGAACGTGGCTCGTTCAAGGAAAAACAATATGCTGTCGTTCAAAATTACTCCTTTATTCCCTTGTGTCTTATAATGTATGATCTATTTAAATTATCTTTAGGCTCACTTTCAGAAACCTGTACATTACGACCGCATAAACATGACCAAGGATCACACTTGGGTCCAGACTTTATACTAGAACTGCAGGAAAGTGGGCTCTTTACAAATGAAGTTAATGTACCAGCATAAAGTACGAGTATATAGCATCAGAAAGCATAAGCATAAAGCAAAACTTTTAGTATGAGCGAAAAGTCCACGTATCTGCAGCCAATAAACAAATGAAAGCAGAAGTATCAGAGCAACGCAGAGAAAAATGGATTGGATTATGCAAGACCTCTTATGAGCTGTAGCAGCTATACATCCAAGCTACTGGAAATGACTGACCACTGTTAAAATGTCGTTTAAAAGCACGTAAATAAGGCCGTTCTGATTCCTGCAAGGTCAGTGCAGCTAAGGCCCAGAGGAAATGGTATTAAATACAGCACATTATCTGTCTGCACATGACACACGAGTGTTCCAATTAGCCTGTGTATAAAAACGCATGCATTGCAACTAAGCTGTATGTGTGCAGGAGGGAGAGAGAACAGCGATCAGCACCACACACACACACACACACACACACACACACACACACCACAGCCTAGCGAGCCTTTTTTCCCCTTTGGCTGCGGTCCCGGCCCATCTGCAGCTTGGCTCACGGATTACTGTTTGTTAATGTTTCAATCAGCTGTGCTCCGAGGAATGTGGAGCTATTTAACCTGAACTTCCCCAGGTGTGCGCCGGCGCCACTCAGTCTGGGCCCGCCTGCCCTTCCCTGCCCTTGGCACAATGCTATCACACAAACACACTCACACACACAAATCCAACTCTCCCCCAGCTGTGTGTGTGTGTGTGTGTGCAGCACGCTGACAGGGAGGGGGGGAACTGGAACAACACTGCATCAGGAGGGAGAGGAGAAACTGAACTGCTATAATTTATGGGGAGTGAAATTAACCTCGCGGTGCCTGAAACATGTTTGCTTGTAAAAGATTTTCAAATCCATCTATCTTTTCTCTCTCTCTCTCTCTCTCTCTCTCTCTCTCTCTTTTTCATTCAACTGAAACACAGAGGCATGGCCTACAAAATGCGTTGTCATACTAAAACCGGCCTAATGTGTGTCATGAATTAAATTATTATCCATAACAGAAAATAAAAAAATCAGTCCTAGGCAATTAATGAGACAACTGACATTCACTTAAAGGAGAAATCCACTGATTTTTCATAATGAGTAAACTGTTAAAACCTTATTATGCAAATGAAGGCGTAGATAGGTTTGATGTGAAATGCTCCATGCTAGAGTGAGAAATGTTTACAACAGCACTGACAAATACCAGACGTCTGAAGTGTTTAACATGAGGTTTTGGATCAGAACGTATTTTTAAATATGTTCATGGTGGAGAGGTGCATACAGGAGGTGGTAAGGTAAAGCAGTTCCCAAAAAACTATTTTACTATTATCAACTTTATATAAAAAAAAGAAGACACATGCAGGTTCAGTGGTCACTATTAGATGAAGAAATCTTACTAAGCCCATTTCTGTTCAGTAAACTGTTGCACATCAAAGCTGTCTGAATGACTTTACTTTATTCAACAAATCGAAACTTTTTGAAAAACTGATGAAATTCCCCTTTAAGACGTGTACAGGGAGATGGATGTTTTAAATGAACTGTTCAAAACATTAGGAATGACCATGTATAGAGAAAGAAAAGATGTAAAATCTTAAGACATGTGTGGGCTGTGATTCATTTGCAGAATCGTAATTGCCTGTAAATGTCAACAGTAGGCCAGTGCAGCCTGACTATCCAGACCACCAAAATCAACACTACACTGCCTCCTTGTGTCTATATGGGGAGCACACACTGAAGCCATGCCATGCCATGCCTGAGAAACGTCCTAAGGTTTGAACTCGTTTAAATTTAATCCCGTGTTTATTGATTTGAACTAATTTCATCATAATCTCAAATTTATCTGACATTTCTCTAAATTGACTTCTTCCCCTATAGTTAAAAACACAACAGCACCTGTTACATTAAGAAAAGTTACAATAATTACAGTAGTAACAATAACAAGCTTTGCAAATTATTGCTTCTATTTTGTAAAAAAATAAACAAAAAGCGTAAGAGAACATCAACGGTTGTTAAAGAAGGAAAAAATAACAAAAGCAATATAAAACAGCAATAATGATAAAAATAAGAAAATGGGAGAATTTTAGTTCAGTAAAACATCAAAAATTAAAAAACGATGTCAAAGACAAAAACATATTTTGCATAGCGAAATAGTTTTTGTGTTGTGCTGTGATTGGATAGTGTCCACATCTGCGTGTGAATTATTAACCAATCACAGCTCAGAGCGTGTCTGAATACGGGTGGAAATAAAAAACGCGGGACTTAACTGAAAAACGGGTGGGAAAAATAAAGCAGTGTCACATTCGGACCAATCAGAGTCGCCCATTTGCATCACGGGACAAGGGAGCAGGAAGGACAGCGTGTTTTCGTTTCGAAAGCGAAATTTGGGTTAATTTTGTATTATTTCTCTTTTTTCGGCATTAATGCCTCTTAATTATAAGTGCTACACAATTTAGGACTAAAAGACTCTCTGCCTCTTTAGTCGGAGCTAAGGATGTGTGTAGCTCTTTAACCGCTTCTGTTGTAGAGAAAAACCTGAGTAGAGCTAATGTTATGAGCTTCAGGATTTAAAGATACAAAGTCTGTAAAAACGTCAAAAAGATGTCTCAGAGGAAGAAAGGCGGGCCTGGAGGCCCCCAGAACAAAGTTTCAAAGGTAAGGAAGACAGCAGACACATTTACTGTATTTTTTTAATTGGATACAGGTTTAGGTTTTGCATGATATAGACAAATATAAGCATCTGACTCTACATATTACATATTGACTTCATTTAAACTTCCAGAAAATGATTAAAATGTAAATTGCTACCCAGGTTTATGTGTCTGTCAGGTACTGTGTCTTTGTTGACCACCTAAATAGTGCTTTAAATGAAACATGCATGTAATAGTGCCACCGCAGCGCTGTAATTATAAAAGTTCTGGTGTAAAATATGTTTCCCCAATTCATAGGAACTATAGGTTTGTTCTCACTCTCCTAAAGGTATGATTGTGTTCTGGTGTGGCCCTAAATTAGAGGACACGTGTTTTTTGCAGATTGTAAAGTACATATAACGGTGCCATCAGTATAATCCAAAACAACCAAAACAAATGTGTAAAATGTACAGTTTTTTTTATGTTTTATACAACAGCTAAAACAATCTGGGGTCAAGACCCCAAAGAAAACTGGTGTGTACAAAATGGGTACAGAACATTGAAAACACATGTTTACCCAGTTTGAATTAAATTAGAAAATATAATTCACAATGAAGCAAAAAAAAGATGTCAATTATTTATTTAGGGATAGTTAACGTTGAATGGGGTCAAATTGACCCCAAACATAATAGGAGGGTTTAAAAAGACTTCCATGCAGTGCAGAGTGTAAAATAATCTCAGTCAGGAGTGCTACAGATGTTTTCATTTTAGTTATACTTTAGACATCGGAGTAAAGGTGCATATAAGTTTATAAAATGTTGCTTTGTTGTCTGTGTGGATCTTTTTAGCGTTCACAGGTTGTCCTGGATGAGGATGATGATGAGGCGTCCTTCACACAGCCCAGTTCATCACAGGTTCAGAAGGCCAGGGAGAACTTCACACCTGATCAGGTCGATCGTAAGGTAACCCATGGTTAAGACATGCAGTTGTGGGACTATATTCAGTGTTTTCTGTGGAATGGTTTTACATTAAGTTTAAAAAAATCTGAAATGCTGACATTTGCGGTGCTGCACATCAACTTTGTTCTTTTTTAATGGGAAGGCTGCCGAAGTGGTGCAGTTTATTTTGGTAAAGGACCAGAAGAAGATACCCATCCGCAGAGCAGGTTAGTGGCACTGTAACAACTGTTAATATACATATGAAACATTGATCAACTAAAGATTTCTCTGACCAGAACTGATTCACAGTTTGTCTGGCCCAGGTTGACATTTAGCTTGAACCTTGAACAGGAAGAGTTTTTTTGCATATGCCAAAACTATAACATCGCAAGACTTAAAGGCATTTTCACAATATGAATGACTGTATTTAATTTTAATAAGTTTTAATAGTGTTTGATTAAGTGGACGGAGAGAAAGAGAACCAGTAGGGCCCTAATAAAAACTACTGGTGTGTGATTTTAACACTAAAATTAAACAAGCATAACATTGCTCTCTTTGTATTAAACAATGCTGCTGGTTAGTGTGATTTAAGGACTGATGATATATCCACACAAAAGCATATTGGGACATATCTGATGTAAGCTATCCCAATAACAATAAATATGATCGCATTGCCCATCCTCAATGCATGAGGGGAGAGCTACACACCTGCACATTATAGGGAGGTATTGACTTATGATTAGAGAAGTCACTGATCCTGTATCAGGTATCAGAATCAGTTCTGTATCACCAGAAAATGCTGGATGGGATATCACTGGTTTAAAAAGAATGAATCAGATCCAGTCGAGTTACAAATCAAGCCTAAAAATAGCACACACTCGCACTGTGTAATGTCATGGGCTAGCAGGTTTTGAGTAGTTTGAGTGATCTTAAGTGAAGAACTTGGGTAAAATTAAGTGATTATAGGTTGATGATTAATGTTTCCGTAGTTAAATAAGTGGAATGATGCCGTCTTATACTAATAAGTGTCTGTTTAGGTTTGACAGTTTAACCTTTGATACACTGTATTGACAAAAGTATTGGGACGTCTGACCATTATACCAACAGGGACTTTGACATAGACTATAATATGGAGTTGGTCCCCCTTTTGCAGCTATAACAGCTTCCACTCTTCTTGGAAGGCTTTCCACAAGATTTTGGAGTTTCTGTTGAAATGTGTGCCCCTTTATTCAGTAGAGCAATTATGAGGTCAGGCACTGATGTTGGATGAGAAGGCCTGTTTTTCAATCTCTGTTCCAGTTCATCACAAAAGTGTTGGATGGGGTTGAGGTCAGGGCTCTGTGTGGGTCAGTCATGTTCTTCCTCAACGAACTCATCCAGCCATGTCTTTATGGAGCAAGCTTTGTGCACAGGGGCCTTTTCCCATACTGTGTCCACAGATTTGGAAGCATGGCCTTGTTCAGAATGACTTAAAATTTGTACTTCATTGGAAGTAAGGGGCCTAGCCAAAACCTTGAAAAAACGATGTGTCCCCATACTTTTTTACATTTGATAATCTTTGGTATAGAAGGCTAACTAAATATTTTTTTTTATAATAAAGGGATCCAAACGGGACCCCTGCTATGTAGTGTATATCTATAATATGCGTAATTCTTTAATATTTTAAAAGATTTCTTATGTTTCCATAGACATTGCTAAACATGTTATAAAGGAGTACAAAGCTTTATACCAGGACATCATGAAGAGAGCTGACCGCACGTTTGAGCAGGTAGGACTCTTTCCAGCATTCTGAAGTGGTGCTTTTTGTATCTTTGCATCATGGTGACATGATGCACCCACTGTCCCACTTCCAACAGGTGTTTGGGTTGAAACTCATCGAAATAGACTCCAAAAATCATGTTTATATCCTCATCAACAAGCTGCAGCCGGTGACTGGGGAGCCAGTCAGCATGTAAGTAAGAGTTTTGACACAAATCTGAGTTGTTTGTGGTGTAAAGTATAACCACATTTGGTGCCCTATTTGTCAGGTGTCCTGGAAACCCAAAGACAGGATTACTGTTTGTCATTCTCAGTATTGTTTTTATGAAGGGAGGAACAGTCAAAGAAAGTAAGTCTGTCTTCATCTATTTTCTCTGTCACCTTAAAGCAGTGTAACTTTCTATCTATCTGTCTATCTATATATCTATCTGTATATCTATCATCTTTTTTTATTTTCGTTACATCATTTGAAAACATCAGCTACCCTTTACAGTGTGTGGACATTAAATGATTAATAGACAGGTGG
This sequence comes from Hydrocynus forskahlii, assembly GCA_037974365.1. Taxonomy (NCBI): domain Eukaryota; kingdom Metazoa; phylum Chordata; class Actinopteri; order Characiformes; family Alestidae; genus Hydrocynus; species Hydrocynus forskahlii. The sequence goes on along the minus strand of JBBPCX010000141.1, from coordinate 31,114,638 downwards.
AACGGGTCCAGAGTTATTTGACAAATGTCTTGAATTTAATGTATGTTGAAGTTCCTCTTTGGAGTGAAGAGGTTTTGTGGTATGATCCAATAATACAGCAATGCCATGAACAAGAATAATCAACCTTGTGAAATTAGAAATCAATGCAATGTTTACCCATCTTGAATGTCTTTTGCTAGATGTTGTGTGGAATACCCTGAAGAAGCTGAGAGTGGATGTGGGGTAAGATACTTATTAATGGCTGATGATGAATTCTATGACCGATTCTGGATTTTTTACCAACCAAATAACCTGTTGGTTAAATATTTGATGCTCACACTATGTGGGATAAATTAACTTGTGAAACACATGTGTACTTTTTTTTTGGGGGGGGGAGGGCAAATGAAGGTGGGCTACTTGACAAAAGTTCATTCCTCGTTATCATGTTTCAATACACCCCAGGTCCATTTCACACCTATCTTCTCCTTTAAGTGCTATTGAAATTATACATTAGAAATCAGATTGGCCAGAATTAAAATAAAAAACTGGTTGATTTCTTCTGAAATATAACTGAGAGTGTGTATCCCTCCCTATTACATGTTACATTAAACCTTTGAATCAGTTTACAGTCCATGTCTGCTGTGTATAACAGTCATATATGAATTTGTTACACAGAGAGAAGCATGAAGACTTTGGCGATGTGAAGAAAGTGGTCACTGATGAGTTTGTGCGACAAAAGTGAGTAGAGAGAGAGTGGTTGGGACTACCCCCCCCCACCCCAGTCCCAGATATGGTGAATTATTAATATGAACTTTTTTATTTTTAAAAGCACATAACTGCACTGAGATGAGGCCTTTTTGATTTTCTCCATCTTTCTTTTCTCTGTTATGCTTCATGCATACTTTGTTAATTGTTCTATCAGTGGAAGAAAACAGATGAATATGGTCTCTTCACACCTCAAAGCCAGCCATTACCATTATGTTGCCACCCCATCATCTCAACTTTCCCACCTTTTCCAGACCTGTCGCTCAGGTAGCTCAGGAGGTTACAACCCTTACAGAGTATACAGAGTAAAACCAAAGATTGTCGGTTCAAATCCCAGCTGAGGCTGTTGGTGTGTTCAGAGCTGTTGTCCCTCAGACCATGGACAACTGGTTTATACCACACCATAGAGAACAAAATGGAACAATGGACAGTGCTAGATTTACAAATTCTGTAAATCTCAGCCTCAAATGACTCCAAACAAGTTCTGCTTTTTCTCCTGAAAACAAAACAAAGTGGTGTTATTGCTGATGCCCACATAACACAGCAAACATGAATGTGTGTGTGTGTGTGTGTGTGTGTGTGTGTGTATATATATCTGTATATATATATATACACACACACACAAACA
>JBBPCX010000141.1:31015728-31106503 GCA_037974365.1 Hydrocynus forskahlii | reverse complement strand
TCTCACCTGCCTCTCTACCTCACTGTATCTCACCTGCCTCTCTACCTCACTGTATCTCACCTGCCTCTCTACCTCACGGTATCTCTCTACTTCACTGTATCTCACCTGCTTCTCTACCTCCGCTGCCTCTCTGATTCTCAGGCTGTTGAAGTCTGCCTCTGAGCTTTCTGATTCTCTACCTCACTGTATCTCACCCGCCTCTCTACCTCACGGTATCTCACATGGAGTCTGTCATTGACACACAACAAGCACACTGCACTTTACAGCATAGATATTCTATTCTGTTACATTCTGCACACTGTACAGGTCTGTTTCTGTTTGGAATATTGGTATTCATTTAGTTGGGATACACTTTCGGTTCCCTTATTTTAGCCTTTCCAAATTTTGCTTTAATTAAATAAAAATTATTTGATAACTTTATTGGCACAGTTTTACTGGTTGACTCAGGGGCTCATTTCACTGCATGTTTATCTGTATATGTGTGCACCGTTTATGTTTACTCGCATATACGTGACAACTCTTGAATCTTGAATATTAGGTGCCCTCTACTGGACGCTTTCTGTCACTACAACGAGCTCATTGGCTGTGTTCAGGTTATAAGTGCTCTGAATGCTTTTGCTCCTAGATCAAGGTTCAAGGTTACTTTAGGTTCTAGATCAGCTCTTTATGCTTTTGCAGTTCATGCTTTCATAAGTGCCATAAAGGACGACACATTATATCCGGTTAGCCATTGCTGACACACTGCCCACCCAATCACAGCGATGTGTGAATGGGCAGTAAAGACAATAAAATGTGAATCTAAATCTTAATCGAATACTTTTATTACTGTTTGGCTTGCATCATTTTCCTTCACTGTTATATTATAATTATTGTTATTATTATTATTATTATTATTTATTATTGTTGTTGTTATTGTTTTAATTACTTTAACACTCACATATTTGTTTTACGTAAAGATTTACCTTTTTGTTTTGGTTGCACATGCAGAACTATTTCCCTTGTAGATACATGTTTCAAAAGCCAAAAAAATCGTATTATTCTCATTAGTCACACGGCCTAGTAGTACATATAAAAGTAGTTCAAATTGCAACGGAAAAATTATGATGTTTGTAGATCGCTCAGCTCGTTTAAGCCAAAAAAACAAAAAACAAAAAACAAACATCAGCCTGAGTTGTGCTAATCCCGCTGTGTACCTCTGTAGTGAAAGAGGGTGCTGCTGACTCCAGCCAGCAGAGTGAGGGTGATGAGGTCCCCCAGACTGGCAGCGATCGGAGTGGCGACATTGTCTGGGTTAATGCCCACTCGCCTGGAGCCGATGATCACACCAATCATTACCAGCCCTGCAGGGACACAGAGCTGCATTATGCCAACAGTAGGTACAATAAAGGAACTGTCAATAATTTTGTTGGTTTTGAATGAATGACTGCATTCCAACTGTTCAAATGAGATTAGACTAGATTGTACTTCATTGTCATTGGACAAGTACAAACACCTAAACCATAAAGTGCAGTTGGCATCTAACTGGAAGTGCACGTTAGTGTAACAATGTAAAGCAGTGCAGCTAGAAATTGCAAGCCTTAATGTAAATATAAATAAATAATAAAGAGTAATTAAACAACTATTTGTTTTACGTAAACATTTACCTTTTAGTTTTGGTTGCACATGCAGAACTATTTCCCTTGTAAATACACACACGCTCACACAAACGCAAATATACACAAACATACAACCATACAGATGCATTTACACACACACACACATGCATACATATAAACACCTGCTAGTACAATAACATCTAAATGTACTGGTAGAGTGCAACACAATGTATTATGCAGGGAAATGGCTGTTTTTCAGCCTACTGGTGTGGGTGTGGCAGCTTCTGTATCACCTCCCTGTGGGGTGAGACATCCTTGATGATGCCCTGTGCCACCCGCAAGCATTGCAAATAGTGTACTACTACTACTACTACTACTACTACTACTACTAATAATAATAATAATAATCATAATCTAGACTGTATTTAACACGTAATTTCACTTTTGTAATCATAAAAATGTTAACATGCTCAATCTATGCAATTTCTGTAATAACTTTTGTGAGTGTGTGCAGTATTTATTTATTTATTTATGAGTTTACATACTGAAAAGAAACAAAATATAAAACGTGCCATAACATTTGCATGTCACATTTTCGCCCCAGTATGTTTAAGTCAGTTAATAGACAGAAATTGTGTTTTAAAATGCGCAGAAGTGTGTTCTCTACAGTGGATGTGTACTCATTTTCACTCGGGCAAGACGTGTAATTTGACCAGAGGCGCCCAAACCTTTGCACACAACTGTACATAAGCACCAAAGACTTGTTCCTTACACATCCGAGCGCAAAAACACAAAAACTCTGCGGTACAGTACCTAACGAGAGCGCAGCTATGAAAGCAGTGGTGACACTGCTGGCGCAGAGGACAGCAGCCTGGTCCAGTTCGACTCCTCCTCTGGACACGGCTCCCAGAGCCACGGCCGCCAGGGCGGCCAGGAAGCCCACCACAGTGGCCTGCACCTGCAGGACACAGCAGCTCGTTAAATCATGCAGAATCAGAATCAGAAGCTATCGATCCCGGAGGAATTAGCTTACGCTATGACTGCACAGACACACAGAGACACAGAGATGAGAATCATATAACATGTCAAATATAATGTCAAAACAAAACTCTCCAGAACGTAGTCTGAAAACACAAATGCTGTGGTCGATAGCGGAAGTGGATACTATTGATCAATAAATAAAATTACTGCTGAAGTACTAGTTAACACAAATAGTGGTTTGGAGTTGTTCTCCATACCGAGTCCATTACTGCACATGATGGTGACACAAGCAGTAATTTTGCACATGATATTGATATTGCATAAGTGGTGATGTGCGTAGTGACGTAAGTGACGTAAGTAGTGATACTGCACAAGGTAAAATTCTTGCAGATTATTATAAAGATGTCGCACACAATAATGTTTGTTTCTTTGTTTTTTAGCACTAATGATTCAGCTAATGTTATTTAACATTCAAGAGAAAAACAGGGCCCTATAGTCGCACTTGCTTTAGTCCCCTTTGTTTTAGGATCCAGAACAGGACTAATCCCAGGCTTAGGGTTGAAACCAGGTTTAAAACAGAATAGAATAGGATGGCAGTTTCTTCTGGGATCACTAACATTTTCTGATTCTGATTCTTCTGATAGGTTTGGGGTATTATCATATCTTAAGTTAGCTTTGGTGTGAGTGTAAGATCTTTTAAAAGTTAGATTTATAGATCCTTTGTCTGGCAGGTAAAATCCTAAAAACACAGATGACTGAAGCTTTTCCCTAGCAGATGAACTTGTTGTGATGTATTCTGTCATCCCCATTGCTAAGTCATGCATGCATGACGTCACTGCTTTATAAATGTCCCACAGTGTAATAAACCACGGCTCACTGTCAGCTCCCGGATCAAATTTCCCTGCGTTCTACCCTAATAAAGGAGTTATAGGTGAAGTTATATTTCCTTTCCCTAATATGCCTTATACTTTTATTAAAATGCATTATGCAGTTACTTTCGCTGCACTCCACACAGGAATGCCCGACTGAAATAAGGAACCATTGTGCCTAAACGCTGGCAAACTGCTGTGAAACAAAGCTCACCTGTATGAGGGCCAGATTGCTGGACACCATTAACCACTGTTGCTTAGGATCGTCCATCTGGCCTGTGTTCGCCTGTGCAAGTGGACACAGATGTGAAATAAAGCATAATGTCAAGCACATGTCAAGTACAAGAAGTAAAATGTTTGGGAAGGGTATTTGACCACAAATTCCATTTTTATTTCTAATGTTTGTGAGTTCATGCACCAAAATTGCACCAAAAAAAAAAGAATTCCTTCTTACATGACCATTTTCTAACCTTAGAACTTAACAGACCATTTTGGTTACTGTGCCTTTAAAACTAATATGTAAATGACCTCTGTTCTGATTGGCTGCTCTGCACTGTGCTTCACTGAAAAAGCTGTGAGAGCTGAAACCCTCCTAAACATCAACACCCGGGCTAAACTGCTGTAGGCAGAACTGGTGGTCTTGTGTTAAAGTGCTCATGTTTGTGATATCACAACCATGACAAAAAACAACCAAATCAAAAAGGGCTGTTTTTACAGCATGTTTGAACTGGGAACACACAATGATGACATCTAAATTAAATTAAAAATGTAAAAAAATCATACTAAGACACACTGGGCCAAAACACTACACGAATAACATAAAAACTGAAAACATCGACAGAATTTAAAAGAGCTTACGGCAGTGGAGAGACGAGAAGCCAAGGTCATCTCCAGGTTGCCCTTTAGGCCAACCAGAGCAGGCACCAGGATAAACACCTCAGTGATGACTTTAAACACATCCCAGTGCTGAAACACACACAGATACACAACATAAACACTCTATTAATACTGACCACAATACTGAATATGCAAATCCTAAAAAAAAAATTATTCACATAGAACTAAGCTCATCTGATGTCGTAATTTATAGCCATAACCTATTTAAGCCAATAAACGAATAAATATCGTATATAATTATATATCAGTATTGAAATACCTTATAAGCTTTTTGCCAAATCAAATTAAAACATTAATCATTTTTTATCTGACGAAATGCTAACATCACTGTGATATACAGAACATGTCTCAATGTCTTAAAATGTTGTTTTTAGAGGGAAAAATGATGACATACATCTCTTAAATACATCACACAAATGTCCAAGACAGACTTCTGGCTGACCTTCAAAATACCAAAGCTACATGGCTGTTAAAGGGGAATACCACTAATTTTTACATTTCAGGATAGTTTCATGTTTGAGATGTAAATGATGTGATTCAGAGTGGGTTCGGTATGAAACAGTTCCATTTGCTGTCACTTAATAACTCATTAAATATCTAATACCTAGTCTAGCGATCCACATTATAATTACAATAGGTGTCTTTTAATAGGTCAGTGGTGATGAATATGACATTTTCTGGATAACATGAATTTGTGTGTGGTTGTTTTTGTTTTTTTTGCTTGCTATGTAAAGCGACCTTGGGTTTGTGAAAGGCGCTATATAAATGTAACTTACTATTATTACTTATTATAATAAAATCACTTAAAAAGATTTTTTTTTAATATTAAGCGAGTAACATGCAAATGTAAAAAATCTTTTTGAAAAACTGAAGTTTTTCATTCTAAAATTCCTTCGTACATATTCGTACCTTCTTTTATTCTCAAAAGAATGTGTTAAATATAAATTTCTGCGACGGATATTTTAGTGACATTAAACTCTTCAGATGTCTGCTTCTATTCACCACCACTGTGAGCAATTCTGACTGTCTTCTCTAGAGCAGGGCAGTTCACATCAAACAACTCTGAATGACTTTGTTTACATAATAACTAGTAATACATGCACAAAATCTGTGCAGTTTCTATTCTAAACAGCTACTGGAACATCTGCGGGCTGTAGAAAAACATTACAACGGGTTACACGCTCAGAAAAGGATGAACCATCAGTGGAGCCATCGTCTCTGAGCCCGTTCTGGCAGGTGTTGGTGAGTGAGCTGAGAGCTCTGTGTTCCACAATCCAGCATCTAAAAATAACCCTGATGTTTAAATAAACAGATAAGGGATGAGAAGCCAGGCGGCCCGCGCGTGGGTATTTATATCCCAGCTCGGCGTCCCGGGCTGATAGAGAGGCTGCTGGAACGTCAGTCTCGTCCAGCCACATCCTGGGAGCTAGCCCACTTCCCCCTTCTCTACCGCTCACTCTCTCTCACTCAGGCCACACACTCACACTCTCCCTCTCCTCGCTCTCACTCCAAATTCAATTACCAGGCTTAGAGCAGTGCCCAGACCACCTGCCTCCTCTCACAGCCCACACACACACATCATAAATGAGAAACCCTTGTTTGGAGCTTGTTAGGACTGTAATAAGACTGAGGGCCAGTTTCCAGTCTATACTACCGGAGTTAAGCAATTTTCTCTAGGTTCAGTAAACTTTTCTGATACTGATTCTATTATCACACGCTGCCACTTTGACCCCTGCAAAGGTTTATCTCTGTTTACGGTTGAACAGGACTGTGCAAGTCTTCAGCTACCCGTCATTTCTTGTCATTTTGCTTTGACTTGTTGGTGCAAAAATACTAATTTATATCGGTTAAACAGTCTTAGTATTGGTATAATGAGTAGATTCAACGAAAGAAATGGGAACAAACGTGCCTAGATAAAGGAGTAGCTCAGCATTCAACACCACCAGTATACTGATCACCGCCTGATCAACTGGAATCATCTGAACCTGTTTCTTCACTGGTTCAGGCCTTAAGGCAAATTACTTCGTTCTGCTTGAATGATCCATACATAGGTCACTGTATGGCATAACAAACAAAAACATTCCTCTGAAACTGGTCAGGTTCAGCCTGAAGGATACCAGGTGGACCATTTGCGGTGGGCCCATGATCTAAAAGACACTGCCTTGATTTTAAAAGCAGGCGAAAAGATAGTCTTAACAAGAATGAGTGTTCTATAAATGTGCTCTTGTCCACACATCAGTGCCTGGAAACGCTCGCAGCTGCTAGACAGACGCAGTTAGTTGCGTCTGCGTTGCTGTTAATGATGACTGTGTGGTGTTGAGAGTCACCGTTTAAAATTTTTTTTATTGATATTTTATTTTTCACGTTGTTTATAGCAAGTATTACAATGTAAAAATGAAATGTTATAAAAATTGTGTGCTTTTACTGGCTGAAAAAAGTGGAGGGTGGGCTAAATCTCTGGCTAAATCATGCATCGTTGGGCACAAATTTGTGCTGCGCTGTCCTATACCACATACATCACCGTCACTGTAACAAAACCTCATATCTCCAAAAAAGTTACTTTGCAGGAGAAGAAAAAAGGAGCACATTTCTATAATATACAATAAACATTTACATATTATAATAATAACATATACACAACTATATCATTTGTATAGATAATATACAAATTTATTCAACAGATATAGTGTGTCAACATATGTTTATTTTATACTGAAAATAAGCTATACTTGCAAAATGCAGATAAAAATCTATTATATTCTGCTCATATCCTCGATCTTGCAAAACACAATGTAACAGAAAACCAAACAAAACATAGCTAGCAAGACGTAATCCGCAAAGCTTACTGCACTTCGCTTGAGGTGAGTAGCATCTCCACTTTTTACACAAAGCTCGTAAATCAGCGCATATGTGACTAGAAGATACTGTAATCTGATGCTGAAAAGTACAGTACAGTAATAATGTGGAAGTTATGAAAACTAAATGTCATTACGAAGACAAAAAGTTGGTATAATGGGTTCCTTTCTATCTTCCTTTCATCTATTATTCACTCAGACCCTCCACATTTTAGTGTTTTCCCCATTTAAATCCAATAAAGCACAAGAAAGGCTGATTTCATCCCAACTCTTCATACCAACCCTTCTCAAAAAAAATCATTTGAAAACATCTATTTAATTAATGAAACATTGAAACATCCTCCAGCTCTGCTCCAAATACACTTTACCATTTATGAAAATGAAAGCTTTTACATTCGGGTAAAAAATTACAGCCACTATAAACTATAGATACATTTTGCTTCTTCTTAGGGTTTCTTGGACGTTCAGTAAAAACTTCAACCCAATGCAGCAAAGACTAAGCAATTCGTGACGCTTACATGGAATCAAAAAATTTTAATTTAGCTCCAAGAGTCAAAAGTTCACACCAGAAATTTACTAAAAACTAAAATAGTATTTGGAGTAAAGCTATGGGATTTTGCATGGTCCATGAATTGAATTGTTTTAAAGGTTTTAAACTTTTTTTGAGAAAATCCCTGATCTTGGAGGTCTAGGTATGGCAGTATGGACTGACCCAGAAAAGAAATCAACTAATTATGTAGGACAGAGCTACTCATGGGTACTCCACTACTGTCCCATCAGTCAGTGTCAGAAACTACAGCCACACCAAAGCACTGTGAGAAACAGCCCTACTTGAAAAGCGTCCATGACGAGTCCGGCCGCCACCATGCCGAGTCCAGAGACCAGGTAGGGCAGGATGATCTGGGAAGCGATAAGGTAGGAGCTTTCGGGCAGGAAGCCATGGGCCGAGCGGGTCAGTTTACAGGTGAAGCCTCTCAGCTTCTTCCCCTGGTAGCACAGCTCCAGTTCTAACTGAGTGACCACCATAGCTGCTACCCCATCTCCCAGCAGTGATGACTCTCAGGGGTCCGGTGGCTCCGGGAACTGTTTAACTATTTGAAACTACAGTTAGTGTCGCTTAGCACCCCTTCGTTCAGCTCTTCATAACAGGAGGAAGCTGGGAGCCAACTAAAGAAGTCACAACTGAATAGCCTTCCTTTTGTAAAGCCAACAAGAAGATTTCCAGCATGATCAGATAGTAACACGATGTTTAGAGCACGAAGAAATGAGGCAACTTCTCGTCTTCTTGCTCTGCAATCAACCATACGCAGAAAGAGGTCCAGAGAAGTCAGCAGATTGCATGCATCCACTCAGGCATTATAAGGGCAGTCCAGTGTCTGGCACACACCGAAGCCATGCACAAGATTTCTCCGAAGACTTGCTGACACTGAAGAAAGAGGAGAAGCCTATGGAGTTTTTAACGTAGTGATTAGAAATCTTGACTTCTTAGTTGCTACCTTTACCTTCAAAGTCCTTTTCAAATAAGGTACTAGAGACAACGTCTTGTGCTGGACAGTTTTCTGTGAAATGTCATGTATTACACAGATACTGGAGAAAGATTTCCGTTGTGAAGAAGCAAAAATATACGAACACTAGCTGCTTGCGTCGGCCTTAAAAGTTCTTCTTGATCAGTAGGTTGAGGGTCAATGAGTCAGTCTCAATTCCGGATAATATCCCTTCACGCTCACTCTAGAACAACTACTTTTTCTTGGTTTTTAACATCATGCTATCCTGCTAGAGTCCGAAGTCTTTTCCGATTAGTTGTCAAAGGTGTTTAAAGGTCATTTGAGTTGGTCACGCGATGAAGCCATGCTGAGACTTACTACCACCAAAGAAACAGAAAAGGCTGCGCTTCAAGATATTAAGTCTTCAAAATCCTAAAGCAAAAATATATCTCGCATTCCTAGCCCCTGGCTCTGTCCTTCAAGAGGAATTTTTTTTTTGCTTGACAGTTACCCACAAACGTCATAACCCACATTGGAGAATGCATCCTTCATCGTAAACATTGTGAAAAAGCAAAAATCCTCAGTAGCTTCTAGTATTAGCCTCCAAAGTCCTTCTCCATCAGCTGCTAGTGTAAGTCAGGTGGTCCTTCTGAGTTTCCATTCTTGACTGTTTCCCCGCAGATGTCATGTGTCATGCTGGCAAAGCTTTCCAAATGTGAAGAATTCAAGCAATCCTTTGTCTTGTAGACACTACCGTGTCCAGAGATGCTCCTTAAGAGTCCTAGAGTGCTCCTAGGACTTCACACTGCCACATGCCTTTGTGGAGTGCACCAGCCAAGAGGTAGATTTGTGTGTGTGTGTGTGCGCATGTGGCACTCTCACTTCGTCACTGCTGTCGTGACTCACTATCTACAAAACAGACACTCCATTCCAGCTTTTCACACACACACTCACTGTAGATCTGTTCCTGTGACGGTTCTCTGCCCTCTAGTCCAGCAGCTTCAGCAGCTGACAAAAACACATGTTGAGGTTCTCTCCATTCTGAGATCTGTCCTGCCCCCTCCATCCTCCACCAATCGCTCCTCTCCTCCTCTTAATCCATCTCTCTCCTGCTCCCTCCTCTTCTGTTAGCCCTTCCTCGATAGTCATATTAGCCCATGTGTCTGTTCCTCATAGTTACTCTCCACCAACACATATTCGCTGAGTATTAGATCAGTATTAGATCAGCATTAAATCAGTATTAAATCAGTAGTAGTCGTGCTTGAGTCCGCTCTTGCTGACGTGCTGTTCTGCCCGCTCTCCTGTCTTATCGGCAGTAAATGGACCGATTGCTGGCAGAGAGAGGGAGTGAGTGGGGGACAAAAGGGGTGAGAGAGAGATAGGGAGAGACAGAATGAAAGAAAGAGCAAGAGAGGACAGAGAGACAGAGGGAGAGAGAGAGAAAGGAGAGAGAAAAAGAGAAGAGCGACAGAAATAAAAGAAAAAAGTAAGGAGAGGAAAGAGAAGAAAAAGAGCGAAAGGGGAAGAACAAGAGTGAAAAACTGATATAGGAGTGAAAGAATGAGAGAGCAAGAGACAGAATGAGAAAGAGAGGGACAGGCAAAACAGAGAGAGAGAGAAAGAGAGAGGGGGAACAAGAGAGAGAGAAGACAGAAAAAGAAGAAAGTAAAGATAGGATAAAGAAAAAAATGAGGTAAGGAGAGATAGAATGAGAGTGCAAGACATAGAGGGAAAGACAAAACAGAGAGACAGAGAGAGAGAGACAGACAGACAGAGAGAGAGAGAGACAGACAGAGAGAGAGAGAGAGGGAAGAGAGAGAGACATGATTCAGCTCCACAGAGGGAGCCCTGAGACAGCACAATGACGCAGCAAACTCTCCATCCAATCCTCATCTGTCCTGCTACCACCCCACCACTTCCGCTCTCATCTATTATACATCCACTTCAGTATATAACAACCTCGGCCGATTCGCCGTACTGAACCCAGTGACTTTTGGCCTAAAAAGAACTCACTGTACAGGTTTTGCCATAAAAGACACTTCCCCTTATGAGTTAAATGCATAAAGGGCCCATATCCCATCATATTCTAGATATATTGGATAAAGGTGTCTGCCAAATGAATGTAATGTATTGTAAAATAAAATTTTATTTTTTCCGCTGAAAACATGAAAAAGACATGATAAAGGTCCCAATCAATTTTCACACAATTGCCAAACTTTCTAAACCTCAGAAAAATCCCATCTGTAAGACAATGCTCATTTCTGAAGAAAAAAAAAAACATTAGCTAGTGCTTGCTTTTCTGGAATTTTATTTTTATAGCTGTAACAATATCATGATGCGAACTCTATAAATGATGATGTGCTGGATATTAAGGCCAACAGTTTTAGTCATAACAGAGATGCTGGTTTATTAAGACCTGTTTTTCACTCTATTGCATGACTTGCATGCTGACCATTTAAACCCAGCAGAATAAACAATAATATTAGTCAGGCAATCAAAACCAGGTATTTTTCCTGTAATAACAACATAGAGTAGATAATATATATATATATATATATATATGAGAGAGAGAGAGAGAGAGGAGTATATCTTCATTTAAATGTGTATTCTTGCTCTTTGATCTTCATATTTAAAGAAATCAGCACATTCTGGAATACAGTGAGTTTTAAGTGGCAGAGTGATTAAATAAGTAAAGTATACCTCTTATAATACTTTGGATTAAATAAATCCAAATTATCTTTGTGGTATCCAATTGCATGATGTACACTATATGGACAAAAGTATTGGGATCCCTGACCATTACACCAACAGGGATTTTGATTACATTCAAATACATAGACTTTAATATGGAGTTGGTCCTCCTTTCCAGCTATAACAGCTTCCAGTTTTCTTGGAGGGCTTTCCACAAGATTTTGGAGTTTCTGTGGGAATTTGTGTTCATTCATTCTGTAGAGCATTTATGAGGTCAGGCACTGATGTTGGATGAGAAGGACTGGCTCTCAATCTCTGTTCCAGTTAATCCCAAAGGTCAGGGTTCTGTGTGGGTTAGTCAAGTTCTTACACACCGAACTCATCCAGCCATGTCTTTATGGAGCTTGCTTTGTGCCCAGTCATGCTGGAATAGAAAAGGTTCTTCCACAAACGGTGTCCACAAAGTTGGAAGCATGATGTTGTCCAAAAGGTCTTGGTTTGCTGAAGCAATAAGATTAAGCCTTCACTGTAAGTAAGGGGCCTAGCCCAAACCCTGAAAAACATTTGTCTCCCAATACTTTTGGCCATATAGTGTAGAAGCAGTAGATAAGGATTAGCCCGCAACATGCTGGAGTATTAGCAGTACCATTTCACTAGTCATCTTTGAAAGTAAAGGATATAATCCAGCAATAAAAGAACCTAAAAATGACTTACTATCAGTCCAGAACACTAACAACAGTAGACGTGACCTACCTGCACGCTGTCCAGCACCATGCCTGCCATCACCATCCCCATCCCAGCCAGCAGGTAGGGGAAGAGCACCTGCAGGCAGATCGCCAGGGACGACTCCTCCTCAGTCTTGGCCTGCAATGTCCTTTTCTTCTCCTCCACAGGTTTCTTGGGTGGCACAACAGGAGGAGGCAGAAGTGCTTCATCTTGTCCGTTTAAAGTACTGCTCCGCTCATTGGGACTGCCACCCTGCCCTTTTCCCTTACCCTTCTTAGACTTCTTGCGACCTCCTCCCTTCCTCTGGCGGACCTCATCTGCTGGCATGGTGAAGCCTCTGCCAGAAAAAGGACATGCAGTTAAACATGGGCATTGTTTTGATAAGTGTTGGAACAATGGGATGGAAATGGAAATGTAGAACAATCAGTTCACAATTACAATCCTGTTACAAGCCCAGCTGCACATGCAGTACAGGGAAAAGCTAAAGATGTTTACCTCATTAGTGCATGTCCTCAGACATATAAATTCAACCTATCATTTCAGCTAGCAAAGAAAAATCTTATTTTTCCATATTGTTCCATCAAAATGTAAAACTTTATGCAAAGTCTCAAAAACATCTTGAGCTTTCATTGCATCACTGTGCACCAGCAGGCAGGGAAAATAACATATGTGTTATTACGATATGACCAGAATCTTTCCAAAATTTTGCAAAATTTTTAAGACAAAGTTATTGATGTGAGAAGGACCTTTCTGCAGAAACCTGGAAACTTAAAAAAACACACAGAAGACATGCAAGTTCACCTTACTGGTTGTTTTGAATGTTGTAGACCTATGGGTTGCTTCCTATCATTACCAGTGTAAAGAAAATCTGAGTTTCTCTGCAATGCACCATTTCACTATTCCACCACTCTGTATGATGTTTAAGACTGAATCCTACAGATATTTTTGCAAAACATGTGAAATTCCTCTTTCGTACATCTCAGAAAATAACTGAAAAAACTAGGATAAACGTGGCTGCAGCACCCGCTTAACCAACCGGTTCAACCTTGCACTGACCTGTTGAATTCTGAATCTGAAAACCGTGATGTGAAAAGATGACTAAGATTAAAATCACTTTGCCTCATAATGGGAACTTGCTTAATGGTTACCATCAGAGATCACTGGTTTCCTGAGGAACATCTTTAGATTTCATTTAAAACCAAATGCACCTGTAATCAGCCACAGATCATCTCTTACACCATTAAGATCCTTTGCATTGAGACCAACCCACAAAAACAGCCCAGATAAACGCTAACCACCATCACTATTGGTCATCACTGGAAAGAGACCCAACAGACACATTTAAAGCTTTCTAAACATTTTTTTCCACAAGAAGTGTGACTGAGCCACATAAACAATACTGACCCAGAGGTTCTGCCTAAAACACCCCACTGAAGAAAATTTTGGCACAGAAGCACTTTTTAGCTGAAGGAGGGGGTAGGCTGGCTGCCACCAGCATCACTGAGGGTTTGCAGTGCCGGGCATCAGTGATGCTGTGATATTGCAGATCAGTGCAGGGCTTAAGGCTGCATGGAGAATCAGGATTAGGGGTCAGTGCAATAAAGGGCTAGGCGACGCCTTTAAAAAGTGCTTCATCTGCAGTGTTAGAAGCATTGCAGATTTAAGACTGTATCAGTAGAGCAGGTCGTAGCCAACAGAATTAGCTGGCTTGTAGCAGTGAGCGGACTAACCATGCGCCTTAGAGCATCTGCCACAAAGCAGTGAGCTGCAGTAGGGCTACAAAAGCCCATCCGTGTTTCTGCACACACATGCAAACACACATGATCGGAGCCTACCGTGCAGCATTACAGACTCATGTGGGCTTGCACGAGTCTGTGCTGCATGAAGACCATGGAAGAGCTCAAAATGATCCACAATCGCCGTAAATCACAGAAAATCAAACCTCTGTGTGTAGCACGCGCTTCCGTGTGCGTGTGTAAATGTGTGTGTGCACGGCATGGGACAGAAGCGTGCACTTTAATGAAACTCTGCTTTTATCATGCTCAGATTGGTATTTTACCAACACATGAAGCAATACAGCTGTCTACAGCCACCCATATGCAAGTATGTGTCAGTTGTTTTCTTTTCTCTTTCTTTAACGACGACTTTTTGCTTTTTGTGCACATTTGTGCGCGTCTGCGCATGCGTCACGTGACACACTACATGTCGTCAGCACGTCCTGAACCTGGGCCTTCCACATGGCTGCTTGTTAGAATGAATGTAGTCAGATTTCTTTTTTTTCTCATTTTTTTGGAGAAATTTAATTTAAATAATTGCATTTCTCGGTGTTTACAATTTCCATTCTCTACACTCTGTTATGGTTTGTGTCGAAATTTCAACAGTATTATTATTTGAATGATAATACTGTACTTATTTGAATGATAATAAAAATTATTTGAATGAGGTTGTTCTGTTGTGATTTGGAAGCAGAATTGCAGGTCTAGTAGATTCAGGTTCAGTTTTGAAGCCCTGTGCTGTGTGGTTTTTATCTTTCATGTCAGAAAGGTTTAGATCTGCCTCTACTGTTCACCAATGCATCTACTCTGATTTGGCTGGTATTTTACAGCTGCATGCTTTTGTACCTTAGAATTGAAAGTATATGGGCTGTTCTTCCAGAGGGACTTTGGTCAGCTCATTTAGGAGCATACAGAGCACAGCAGTACACATCATGCATCACTCAGACCTGTTGGCATCTAAAAATCCTAGTTTTCTTTGTGTAAGAGGGGTCTAGTGAGCTGTTTTCCATAAGCCAAAACTAGAATAAAAGTCACATTTGAGCCACTGGAAGGTTTAATGAAATATACCAGAGTTCCACTCCATGCAAATGTCACGCTCAAGCGCCTTACCTATCTAGCTGTCTCAGCCTTGAGTACCAATTCAAGTGTGTGGCATAAATCTTAGAAGGCACCCAGAATAACTGGTCTGAGTGGAGTGTGCAGGAGTGGGAGAGGAGGAGAAAAGGGGAGGGAGTAGGGGTCTTAAATTTCAACCCGTTGGCAGATTGGTAGAACACCCTGGGGCTGCCTGACCCGATCAGTCTGCAGGGGAATGGTGTCGACAGCAGCCCTTATAATCCAAGCCTTTATATAAGTGCTTGCTTTGACCACACCCATAGTCATTTTTAGTGTGATGTAGTTGTGATGTTCTAACAATTATGGATGTTATAATTATAAATATTAGAATCTTATTATATTATATTATTATATTCAATAGTCGTACCACGTGCAATGTCATTTGCAGTTTTCTTGTTGGGCGATAAATAATTTCATTAGGTGCAATATCTTATTATGTCTAATAGTCTTACCGTGTGAATATCACTACTTATGTCAGGATTACTTATATACTATTACCTCAGTTACATACTCCTAATCACTATTTGTGTGACTAGTAATTCACTTAACCATTACTTATCTGTAGTATTAATACCCTAGCGTTTGTGTATATAGCTATTTCATATTGAGTTCTTATTTGATTTATTTTGACTTTATATTGTTCTTGTTTCTGTATATCAGTGTGAACAGTGTGAAATTCTTTCTCTCTATTCACCAAGTGAAGCTGTGGGCAGCCAGCAATGTAGCGTCTGGGCAGCAGTGTGTGGGCATGGCACCTTGCTCAAGGGTACATCAGTGATGACACTAGCAGTGCTGGGATTCAAACCCACAAGCTTCAGATTGCAGGGGCAGCTCCCTAACCACTAGTCCATCAGCTGCCTCAATTATGTGTGAACAATAACGGACTAATATAATAGAAAACATTTTTGGAAATGTTGATGTAATCTATAGTATGAAACTGATGTTGTATGCAAATGCCTTTGAGGTGCATACTGTTCACTCTCCAGTCTATCTAGTCCATATATGGGAACTAAGCAGTGTTTTGCATTCACTGTTTTTGGGATGTCACAAAGATATTTACATTTCCCCATCTATTCTGCCTGCAGCAGGTTAGCCCCACCCATGAAATAAGAAGCACTTTAATCTTGATTGCGTTTTGAATGAGTCACAGTACAGGGCCGCCAGTCATAACATAGCGTTACATATATCAGTCTTACCGATACAGTAACAAAACAGGTTCTTTAATGCTGAAAGGGTAAAGACAGGTTACAAATCATTTTAAGATTATTTATTAAAAAAAAAAAACATACAAGAAAACTGTAGGATATGGGCTCTTTAATTCTTTCTCTTTAAGTCTTCTCTGAGAAAGTGAGTTCATTGTTTCATAATCGTAGGCTGATATGTCATGACTAAGGATATTAATGTGTTAAAATATCAGATTGTGACATGTGTAGGCCATGTCTTTCCACTGTCACCATTACTGGAAAGCATATTTATGGACAAAATGAAACAGTACGATCATCATTCTGCTTAATACTGTGGTATATTATTAACCCACCTCCAGTTATAAAAAAAAAGAAATAAAATTATCTCAGTCCTGTAGTTCACACATAAATGTATCTTATATTTTTAAGAAAGATTTTAAAAAGATTTATGCACTGCTGAATTTTAGGGTGACTCACCAGTTCATTTCCAGCATGAAGTAGACAAACAGGTGACGGCAACACCCTTCAGTCAGCATGGGGTCACATGCCTGGCTCAAGGGCACTTCATATTGTAGCTATATCATAACCACTTAAAATACAACACACACACACACACGAGTCATAAATCATTTATTTGTATTTGGGCTCAGTGTTAAAGAGAAATTCCGTCACGTTTTCAAAATTCCTGCATAATGAAGTGGTTGAAATGCAAATCATGTCATTCAGAGTGGTTTGATGTGAAACGTTCCGTTCCTGAGAAACATGCTGTGGAGAAAACTGTTCACAGTGGTGGTTATAGGCACGAGGCGTCTGAAGAGTTTAAAGCCTCTAAAAGTTCTCTCATAGAACATTATTTCATGAATGGTTCTGAATATGTTGCCTGATTGTTTTACAATAGACTTGAGAAGGTTTGTCCTTAAATGTGTTTTTAAACTCCATGCATGGAGGGGAGGTACATACAGAGGCAAAGGCAAAGAATAGATATATTTTTTATTTTATTTCTATTTTACTATTATCAATATTACAAAATAAAATCTTGGGAGATATGTACAGGGTCACTGGTGGTTTCGAGTAATAAATGGGCTGTGACTCCTGGTTCCTATCACAACCACTATTAACAAATTTGTTCCTTAACGATGCACATCAAACCACCTTCTCAACCATTACACTTTGCAGTAATTAAGAAAAAGTGGTGGAATCCATCAATATAGCTTCTTCTTTCAGACGCCCTGCATATCGAGTGCTCAGCTGTGTCTGTGGTGTAACTGTTCAGGTTTTCCATAAGATGGCAGTACCACACAGCAGAATGTCTCCTGTCTGTACTAAAGCATGAGTCATAGAACTGTCATTGAGAAAGGTGTCTTGTTATTAATACAAGCTGCTCTAGCAAAACACCATATGGGACATGGTGCATTTCCAGGAAAGTTGTTTTGCGTGCATGAAACAGCACACAGGCAGCAAAGCAAGTGAGTTTCTGCTTGGGGAAGTTGCTGTTTGGACACTGCCGTCGAAAACTTGGAAAGCGATGCAAGGATGGAAAGACAAAGGGGATACAAAGCATGCATGCAAACCAGAGAAAGACCCTGATGATAGAATCCACACAAAATAAAGTATCCAGACAGCCCTTCCGATTAGGGAATTCAGCTATAAAGTCATATAGAAGGTCACTTACTGATTACACAGGTCAATTAAACACACACACAGCTTGTATAACCTCCATGAAAAAGCACGGATCAATGAAATGCCACTGGAGCATAATGTTAGGTCACTATGCCCAGTGCCAAGTGTCAGTTTGAGGGCCTCCAGTCATATTTTATTGGTCAGTGCTGGGGCTGTGGAAAAGTAGAACTGCATTCTCTACAGCGATGGAGCTCCACCCAACACCTGCCCTCACTGATGCTCTCATGGCTGCTATCAAATCCTCACAGCAATGTTTCAACATCCAGTCTCACCCCCCAGAAGCACAGAGGCTTTTACTCAGCAAAGATAGAACAAACACTGCTATTAACACGCATGATGTCAGGAGAAACATTTGATGAGGTGTTTTCAAACTTTTAAACACCGAGGGCCAGATGTATGTATGAGCTCAGATACAATGTGAAATTGCTTTGATTGCGACTACTCTTGATGCGTCTGAATTTAACATTCGTTTCACTAAAAACGTAAACTGCGCTTGGCTCCAGTTCTTGCGATGGTTTACAAGACAATGGAGCCATCAACAAGCTGAAGACAAAACAAAAATGTTCAGTTCAGTGATGAAAAAACAGTGGTATTCAGAAATATTCTTTACTTGCAAAATAGCTTGCAGGGCTGTAATGTCATTCTACTATGCTAGACCAGCCACTGTGAGTTGCTTAAGCTTTAGCGAGTTCAGCAGAAAATGTATTTAGCCACATGTGTTATATCTACACCAGCTTTGAGTTGGTCCACCCATGTTTTATATTCCTCCATCGAATGCATATGCATGAAGAAGTGCATTTTGTGTTTTGTGCAAAGCATTCTGGCAGAGTGTGTCGGATTGGTGCCTGAACGTCAAGCCCAGGGTGTGCCCTTCACGAACTTATAGCTGTGCCTCTAGTGGACCTTCAGGATCAAAGCACTTCTTGACAAGGAGTAAAGAGTTTCCACTCTGTGTCTGTAAAGACTCTCAGTCATGCAAGTCATTGAACTGCCTGTTAGTACTAAGTGAAGATCACTGGACTTGTCAGTAAAGGTGACTGGACTTGTAGTATCTTCTTGAGGAGGTTCCTGATCAAGCTCCTCAGTGATTAAACATAACTTTGAGCCAGGAGCACCTCTCCAGCGAAAAGTACCAAAGCTGCTTCAATTATCCTTGGCTTCAGTGGAAGACAAACCTTTTCAGATTTCACAAGAACTGAATACCTTTCAGATTTCCACGCTGCCTCTCGTTTTCATACCATGCAACAGACCTTAATCGTATGTCATTCAAATACATACTTGTAAGGGGGTGAGACCTCATCAAAGACAGATGCAGAAGCTGAATAGTGTCTCGTTACCCATTCTGACTGCACGGCAAGATCATCCTGTTATTATGTGTTTTTTGGAGAGGGAGAGAGGCTCATATGTCTAATTGCTTCCACCATGCAACTCAGCTCTGGGTTACCTAATAAAACTGTCACATCAAACGCAGTTACAGACGTAAGTGCAACAGAACTTGTGTTGCTAACAACTACCAGACAACACAGCTTAGCTTGGGTTGTCGCTGGAAGCCAAAGGAAGAACCTACTGCCTTCCGAGTGCAGCGACTCATGTCCTTTGACCGTGGAGAAGGAGAATAAACCCATGACCTTTGTGTAAGGCACAACTATTGTGAGTACAGGCAGGGCAATCACACTGGGGACTGTCTCATGATGAGGTATGACTACCAGCCACCCCCAACTGGACCTCTTTTCACCATTCATGTAATTTCATGTCCATGACTCATGCACAGCTATGGTAACTCAGTAGTATACTTCAGCCATTAGCCTACCACTGGCACATCAACTTGGTTTAGACCAGTGCAAAAACAAGTAATCAAGCAAATTACACAAACAGTCATGCAGGGTCTGAGACCACATAAACAAGTCTATTTGAGGTGACTCAACCCGATCTCACGACTTTTCGCGCAGCCATCACGAAATACAATTTAATCAAAACACGTGCCGCGATCATGATTTAGGGCTTTTTTCATGCTAGGACAATGCTTCACTTTTTCATGCTAGGCCAACGCTTCACTACCCTGTGTATTTTAATGCGCACTGTGTAACACCGACAGTATCTGCGCTAACTGGTGACTGTTAGGGTTACAGTTAGGGTTAGGGTAAGGGACTTGTTTTAACCACTTTGCAAACAAAAACAATAGGGAATCAACTCATTATTTCTCTCCTACAGTCCCTCAGTCAGCAGTTAGTGCTGATACTGGCCATGTTACGCACTGCACATTAAAATACATAGGGTAGTGAAGCATTGTCCTAGCACGAAAAAGTGAAGCGTTGTCCTAGCATGAAAAAAGCCCTAAATCATGATCACAGCACGTGTTTTGATTAAATTGTATTTTGTGATGGCTGCACGAAAACTCGTGAGACCGGGCTCGGTGACTTGACACGATGTGTGGCACGTGTGTGATGATAACTGCTAACTTGTTAGTCACATTAGCGTCTCGGCTCAAAGAAGTAAACCGGCCATTTTTTTGCTTAACGATCAGGGGTGGACAAGGTACACAAATACAGCACTTGAGTAAAAGTTTTGGTGAACGTATGCATAAATCAATTTGCTTTTAAATGTACTCAAGTATCAAAGGTAAAGGTGTTTCAAGATATTCTGACAACAAATGTCTCTTTCTTCTCTTCATTTCTCCCATTTAAACCTCTGAAACATGGGGTACCTGTTTAAACAAAATACCGCACACAACAATACAGCGTTTCGTGCGTTGCCTGGCCCTAGTTATGGTTACTAAGCAACAATTAGACAATCAGTATTTAGGGGAGGAATTTAGAACAAGTGTGTCATGTTAAATGATAAATGATTTATATATTATTAATCACAGTCTCCTGAAGTCTCAAAAAGTACAGATGCTTGAAAAAAGTACAGATATGAGGGCATGTACTTTGTTATTGTCCACCGCTGTTAGTGACTACATTTTTAGCAGGGGTAACCTGTGAGAACTTGATTTTCAGGGAAATTATTCCTATACATGTTATATAGAAACAATAGTATTATTATATACAGGAACAATGTTTTATTGTATACAGGAACTTTTCTGTATATGTTTGTGTTAGAGATCATGTAGATTTTCACATTACACATGTCTGATAGATTATTGGCTTTGTGGGAAAAAAAGAGAACAATGTCCTGTAAAAAAAAAACAGAACTATGCTATTGGTAGTTAGTGTTCTCCTCCAAGCATATTGAGCGGTCCAGTGATGCCGCATTAACAGCAGTTCAGAATCAGAATCAGAAAACTTAATTGCTTATGCTTGTGCATAGACACTGAGACACAAAGACCAGAACAATCTAAAATATAGTGTAAAATACAATTCAAAATAAAACTCTCCAGAAATACTCAGACAATGTTTAGTAGGAAACACACTATGCTTTATAGACTAAATGCTGTGGTCTGTAAGAGAGGTGGATATAGGCACTATAGATAAATAAATAAAATTGCTGCTGAAGTAGTTGACTAGTAACACAAATGTTTTGGAGTTGCACTCTATACCAAGTCTGTTATTACACATAATAGTGCAAATGATAATACTATTGCCTAATGATAAGGGGAATCCCAGCATGTGGGTCGAATTAGACACGGCAAAACTGGAGAGAAAATTAACTGGAATGCAAGGAAAAGAAGTTAAAGTCTATACTGTACAGGCCACTGTCTCTTGTTCTCACACAGAAGTAGCAAAAGAAAATCTCTACTTGAACAAGTGCCATCATAGACTGTGAGTAAAGATCATATGAGCTGTGCCGTCAAATCATTTGCCAGACAGGACATGGTCTGAAAAGGCCTGTTTTGCTGCAGCAGTCCATAATGGTAGATGCCAAAGCTAGATATGGAAACCCACTTGGATCACATGTTAAGTCTGTTTACACTGTAAAGATATGCATTCTCCGTGGAAAAATATAGTCTTGTGGCAAGCGTAGGGTCAGAAAGAATGTGTTTACAAGCAAAAATGACCTTCATATTTAATGTCTTGTGGGAAACCCTGGATTTCTTAGTCCTGTGTTTGCCATGCAAGCAACTTTAGGAATAAATTTAGTGTCCAATTGAAGTGACTATAAATAAAATCTATTGCAAATTTCCCACTTGTTGCAAACTTCCCACCTGTGGGACTAATAAAGGATCTTACATCAACATAGTTTTGTCTATCGGGTCATTCACTCTTGGTAATATATTGTATTCATGTGCAAATGATGCTACATTTAAATCTAGAAATTCTAGTGCACCCCTTTCACCCTCGTGTGTTTTTTAGCCATACCACAATAGTACTGGCTCTGACTGAGCACGCTCAGAAGGAGCAGCTGTTCATGTGGGCCTCCCCCATCCTTCTCCAGCCGTGCACTGTATTACATAACATTACAGAGAGTGATTGATGACCAGCTCAGCTTACACTGCTCCACTGCCAAGTTCTCCCTCACTCTCACTTTTTCTCTCTCACTTTCTCTCTACTCTCTCACACTTCCTCTAACACTCTCTTTGCTCACTCCTTTTCTGCTCCTTCTTTCTCTCTTTTGCTCTCATTCCCTCTTTTCTCTTTCTCATTTTCTCCTAATCTCTTACACCTTCTCTAGCACTGTTTTTGAAAAAGAGATAAACAGACTCTCTCTCTCTCTCCCTCTCTCTCTGTCTGTCTCTTTTTCTCTGTCTCGTTTTCTATCTCTGTTCTCTCTGTTCTCTCACAATTTCTCTGGTGCTCTTTGCTTACTCATTTTTCTGCTCTTTCTCTCTCTCTCTTGCTCTCATTCTTTTTTCTTTCTCATTTTTTCCCTAATCTCTCACACCCTCTCTAACACTGTCTTTGCTTGCTCATTCTCTGCTCTCCTTCTCTTTTTTCTCTTTGCTCGCTCTCTCTTTTTCTTTTTTTCTCTTTCACAACTCACTCTCGTTTTGCATGTTTTATAATATAATAATAATAACCATCATCATCATCATGATCATAATAATAATCTTAACAATAATCATGATAATGTCAAGTAGTAATGATCAATTGACCAGCAGTTTGTAGGGGAAATTACATAAAACTAGGAGTAAAAAAAGAAAGAAACAGTCCAGTTTCTATAGATGTGTGTGTGTGTGTGTGTGTGTGTGTGTGTGTGTGTGTGTGTGTGTGTGTGTGTGTTTGAGTAGGTCACTCACTGCCCCTTTAGAGTGTGGTGTGTTCACTCAGTCTGTACTTAGGTTCTGTGTTTAAGTCACTGTGCTCAAACACTACTCCAGTGTGTTTTAGGGCCAGATAAACTGCTTCCCACCTGTGTGTGTGTGTGTGTGTGTGTGTTCCAGCGGGTGATTAAGTTTTGTTTTTAGTGTTGTAATTTGATTGATTTAAACTGTGTGTATTTCAGACCGCTGTGTAACAGTATTGGTGTGTTAGTGAACTCAGCTGTGTGCGGGAACTCTATTTCTTGTTCATCTCATGGCATAACAGGTCTTTGTAGTGATAAGAGTGGGGCTCACAATTTTTAAAATCACTATTAATAATCCTTTATTGAAGGTTGGGTACTAGAGGAAGTTTTCAGATTTGTGGATGTTATTTGTAGTTTTTCTGAATAGGAAACTTTCACAGACTTTTACACAATTTCAGCAGGACATCCCATTGGTCCAAATTTTGATTTGAGAGGGATCCCCATACGTTATTTCTAAACAGGAGAAGTGGTTCGATATTGTTTGGAAAATGACTTTTGAAAAATGAGTTTTGATCGTTTACTGTTCTGGTCTTTTCAGGGCCCAAGTCTGGCAGCACTGCTCCAGCAGGTCCGGGATCTACTATAGACCCTGTGGTCTGTGGGGAACAGCAGATCCAGGTCATCTGCAGGGAGCAGAAATTTAATCTCAGAGTCATGCAGAGCAAGGCCAGGTGCTGCGGAGTGCTCTAGAGAGGTGCCACTTCATTAATACTGATATTGAATGATGTTGGGCTTAAACAGCAGCCTTGTCTCACTCCAGGCTCTTTGGAAAAGAAAGCTGACCTCCAGATGACAGGGAAAACTTACACTCAGAATCAATAGTTTGAACATAGCCAATTGTAAATAATTTATGTGTGCGCAATCCTTTCAAGATCCCATCAGGTCTGCTTGCTATTTTAGATTTTAGTGTACATTTATTGTTTTCGGGCTTCTGCTAAGTAATGCAGGAGTTCTAGAGGTTTCTGGTAGCCTTTTATTGCCGATTCTGACACATTCAATTTTCCAGTTGTATCATTTTGTGTTGTATTGGTGTGTAGTTATAATGTTCAGACTCTATAACTCCTCCTTCTGTTGCACATCCACACAATAATCTGTGCAATAACCTGATGCTACTCTGTTGTGCGATTTCTTATTGTGTTTAAATCGCTGTGACTATGTGCACTATCATCTTATTATTATGTACAATAGTCTTACCATGTGCAACATCGTGCAGTTTTCTTACTGGATCCTAAAGCATTATCATTATGTGCAAAATCTTATTATGTGAAATTGTCTTGTCATAGGAAACATCACTACTTATGTCAATATTATTTAAATACTACTGATCTCTATTATGTGCAGTAACATACTCCTAATCATCATTTGTGTTGCAAGCAGTTCACTTAACTATACGTTTTTATTGGATTTATTTAGACATTATATTTTATATTGTTCTTGTCTCTGTGTGATCAGGCAGTTATAAAATAAGCAGCTTCCTTGGGGATCTGTAAAGTTTTCAGATACTGATCCTTGTTTGAAAATGTGTCATCCATATGTCCCCGTTTCCAGTGGCCAATTCCTTTGGACTAGATTTATTAGGAGTGTTGCAGTGATCCAGAAACTGTTTATTGATGGGCTTCTCAGTCAGTGTAAGCTGTGTTTGTGTGTTTTTTTTTATTCTAAGTGTATGTAGAGTTTTAATGTCTCACAGCACTGAAGGCATTATTTTTGATTAGAACATTTTCTTAGTTCTTTTCTAATTTTCTTTGTCAAACCATTTATCATCTCTTTTTGGTTTAATTTGCATATTTACTATTTACATATTCCTGACCGTTAGATCGATACCTTCACTACCGTGTGTGTGCCATCCAGAAAGGTTTCTACAAGTGTGTGTGTGTGTGTGTGTGTGTGTGTGTGTGTGTTGCCTGTCTTTTCTTGACTTTGATTCCCATGGTGTGGTGGTGGAGGCCTAGTGGGTAGGCTACTTGCCTCTGGACCAAGAAGCCATGGGTTCAGATCCTACCTTCAGTATACCACCACTGTGCTCCTAAACAAGACCCTTAAACCCTGTGAGACGGTTCGCTGCAGCTAGGGAATGGATGTCAATTTGGATAAAAGCATCTACTAAATGCCATGAAAGTCCATTCGGTTTACCTTTCTGGATTCAGACTACTCTTGATTCTACTCTTGCTCTTGGGTCAATCTTTATCAGAACCAGACATAAGCTTGTGATTTTTCCAATTCTAGTGGATTCCTTCTGCCTCTTCTGTTATTACATGACATAATATTCATCCCACCCTCAGTGAGAGATTTCTACATTTATCTTTTGGACGGTAGCAGGATAGAAGTCTCTCCAGGGCAGGATGGTTGAGATTGTGATCTTTGTGGAATGAAAGGCCTGTTTACGTGTCTGAGCTATTCTCCTACACATGCTCCAAGTCACTCTTGAAAGTGTGGGTGCAACGAGGAACCAGACCTGTTTTCTAACCAGCTCCCAAAAACATAAACCACAGTTCACACACAAAATGCACCTGGATCCTTTTTTTTGCATTTATTCTAATGTTAATGTTTTTTTTCTGTTGCAGAAAGACCCTCACTGCCGGGATAAAAAGCTTTAGACTATTAGCATAGATGCAGATATGGAAATAAGACTTTTGCACAGTAAATATGTGGCACTTAGCTACTGCCTGGATTCCTCATCCTGGACCAGAAGCTTTCAGGTTTTGAAATGTCTCCTCTTTTGAAATTGTGCCATTTAGGTCCTCTTAGGAAGACATTTTTAAACTACTGAACATTAATCTTTATACAAAAAACATACAGTGAGTAGTAACACTGCCGCTTAAGTAGGCTTTGACTGGCCCTATTATATAAGAGTAAAGCGGAAAAAACTGAGACATGCACCCAAGAAAATATAGAGAAATTGTATCAGTGATCATTTGTCATGGTATTAATTTGTTATGAAAAGGGGGTTTGTAACATTTGCTGCCCTCAGCAGTGGAACGTATTAATTCTGTGCACTTTTCTGACCCTTTTTATCTGGATCCAAGCAACAAGGAGCTGAAATGAAAGACATTAGATGTTACATATAATAACATGTTTTTGTTGCGTATGTTTGTATGCGTGTGTGTTTATACATACATATTGAGTGAGATAGATAGATAGATAGATAGATAGATAGATTGTAATTATTAGAAATATCTGTTACTTCATTGTATTTTATTGACACATTTAAATCAGCTTTTTTTTCAATGCACCTCTTTTTCACTGGAAATCTCCTAATAATCACATTTGGCAGGATTTTTAGTGTCTATATGTGTGTGTGTGTGCATGTGTGTTGGGGGACAGGTATGGTTATAATAAAATGCATTACTGTCCACTGGCATAAGTTAATAGTTAATAAACAAATTAGCTACTAAGAGCTGTGGCGAGTGGCATTAACATCAACACCTGATCAAAACTGATCAAACTGGACATTTAATCCTGCTTTAACTCAGTGCCCTGCTTTAATCCTGCTCTGCCAGTTCTATTTTTCCCACCTCTTAACAAGTATTATATTATGTTATCATTATGCCTCAGCCGACTGTTATTATTAGCTATGGGGAGGCCTGGAGGATCAGCAGAAAAGCAGGACCGACCTGTTCTTCATTAAGCAAATAAATACGCACAGGCTGGCTGAGACTTGCGACCGTGTCTTTAAACCGAACTAGCACTGGGGAATCAGAGATTACACAAAGATTATTTGAATGGATTGAAAAGGACAACAAGCACACCACAGTTTTTTTCCAGCCTGATGCCAGGGCCTTGTTGGAACACGCATTGTATACACTGGCAATCTGTGAATTACATTCCAAAAAGTAATGCTTTACAGTATATTACACCAACACCGTTTTCCCTTTCCTTTATTGCTTTTAATAAAACAGTTGTGTTTAATCTTTCATCAACAAAGATATATTTAAAAAACAGATACGGAATAAAGTAGTCAGACACTACAGATGCGTACTTTCCAGCCCAGTCATTGCTGCCAATAACACTTTAGAGATGTCTATGTGTAGTCATTTGCAGCTTTGTGGTTCCGTTTGTCCCATTCTTTCTGGCGAACTATCTTTTACCCAAGGTCACAAGGGTTCCTCTGATGGGCTCACAGTTTCAAAATCTTCAATCTTTAATCTTTATACATTAATCTTTATACAAAAAACATACAGTGAGTAGTAACACTGCCACTTAAGTAGGCTTTGACTGGCCCTATTATATAAGAGTAAAGCGGAAAAAACTGAGACATGCACCCAAGAAAATATAGAGAAATTGTATCAGTGATCATTTGTCATGGTATTAATTTGTTATGAAAAGGGGGTTTGTAACATTTGCTGCCCTCAGCAGTGGAACGTATTAATTCTGTGCACTTTTCTGACCCTTTTTATCTGGATCCAAGCAACAAGGAGCTGAAATGAAAGACATTAGATGTTACATATAATAACATGTTTTTGTTGCGTATGTTTGTATGCGTGTGTGTTTATACATACATATTGAGTGAGATAGATAGATAGATAGATAGATAGATAGATTGTAATTATTAGAAATATCTGTTACTTCATTGTATTTTATTGACACATTTAAATCAGCTTTTTTTTCAATGCACCTCTTTTTCACTGGAAATCTCCTAATAATCACATTTGGCAGGATTTTTAGTGTCTATATGTGTGTGTGTGTGCATGTGTGTTGGGGGACAGGTATGGTTATAATAAAATGCATTACTGTCCACTGGCATAAGTTAATAGTTAATAAACAAATTAGCTACTAAGAGCTGTGGCGAGTGGCATTAACATCAACACCTGATCAAAACTGATCAAACTGGACATTTAATCCTGCTTTAACTCAGTGCCCTGCTTTAATCCTGCTCTGCCAGTTCTATTTTTCCCACCTCTTAACAAGTATTATATTATGTTATCATTATGCCTCAGCCGACTGTTATTATTAGCTATGGGGAGGCCTGGAGGATCAGCAGAAAAGCAGGACCGACCTGTTCTTCATTAAGCAAATAAATACGCACAGGCTGGCTGAGACTTGCGACCGTGTCTTTAAACCGAACTAGCACTGGGGAATCAGAGATTACACAAAGATTATTTGAATGGATTGAAAAGGACAACAAGCACACCACAGTTTTTTTCCAGCCTGATGCCAGGGCCTTGTTGGAACACGCATTGTATACACTGGCAATCTGTGAATTACATTCCAAAAAGTAATGCTTTACAGTATATTACACCAACACCGTTTTCCCTTTCCTTTATTGCTTTTAATAAAACAGTTGTGTTTAATCTTTCATCAACAAAGATATATTTAAAAAACAGATACGGAATAAAGTAGTCAGACACTACAGATGCGTACTTTCCAGCCCAGTCATTGCTGCCAATAACACTTTAGAGATGTCTATGTGTAGTCATTTGCAGCTTTGTGGTTCCGTTTGTCCCATTCTTTCTGGCGAACTATCTTTTACCCAAGGTCACAAGGGTTCCTCTGATGGGCTCACAGTTTCAAAATCTTCAATTTTCTCCTGGATTTAGGTCAGGAGATCTAGGCCATGCAAGCACATTCTTTTTTCAGTTTTTTTGGCTGTATGTTTGAGGTTGTTGTCAATACAGACGTGGCTCCTCATGATGCTCCCACATTTGTACTTTTCTGTGTTTATGGGATTACATGTAAGACACACGGATGAATGAAGTAAATCCAGTGAATCACTTTTAACTTTGTAGGTTTATGCTATAATAAACTTAAAATAAACCATTGCCACCATCACTGACAGCAGTAGTGTGGTTCTGCCATCAGTGGCCCATGCTACTGTTATTACCACTATGAACTGTTACTGAATTATTGTTTTTTTTAGAGCATTTATTGTTCTCATTGTTATTCTCACAAGCAGGGGTCAATGCACAGGCAGGTAGGAACAACTTGTGGAGAACTAACACATGAACCACTGAAATAAAACAAGGCAAGAGTCAAAACACCAGAGAAAATATACAAAAGCAAAGAAGACTTTGCTAGGTAAAATCAGACTTTGGTGTATGCACAATGCTGTGCAAAAGTTTTGAGCCACCCCACATTTCTTTATATTTTGCTTTGAATCCCCTTGTTGGTACAAAACTATTTTATGTCTGTCAAACTCTCTATCTTTGGCTTATTGAGGAGATTAAATGAAAGAAATGGGAACAAATGTTTTACTGCTACAGGCTGCAAAGTGCCTAAAGATACAAGGTGCCTAGATAAAGGAGTTCCAACAATTCAGCATTCAGCACCACCAGTATACTGATCACCGCCTGATCATCTGGAATCATCTGAACCAGTTTCTTCTCTGGTTCAGGCCTTAAGTTATATGACATTGTTCTGCTTGAATGATTCATACGCAGGTCACTGTGTGGCTTAACAAACAAAAAACAGGGACTGGACTGAAAATTAGGGTCTTTGAAAGTCCTTGGGGAAGCCTGGAGAACTGTTCCTCAAGACTACATCAGAAAATACAAAAATAGTCTGACTCTTTGTATTTTAGGCCACACTTTTATTTAAACAGTAGTTTGGAGTTAACTTTACTATTCTCGGGCACTTGGTTTTGTACAGGGCTCTGCTAAAGTGTAATAGAGAGTCACTCTAAATGTAATCAGAGTTTAGATAGAGGTCAGCTGATTAATCATGACAATGTGAATTGTTTTTTTTTTACTGGCCAAATATGCACAAAAAACAGCCTACAAACAGTCATTTGCACAGTGGGAATGCTGTAAATTGGGACTGGACTATGTCTCTCGGCCCTATGGTTGTGATTTGCTAAAGTCATTATGGCATTAAAGCATGCTGTGGTGTTGGTTACAGGCTTTCCTGGAAAGAGCCTGCTCGGCTCGAACACTGTGAAAGTGGAGAGGAATCGCAGAAAGGCAGATCCCGCTCATGAAAGGGGAACATTAAGCAGGACATGAAAGATGATGACAGCCTCAGGAGGCCACATATGTGAATTCATCCGCCTATTACATAAGTTCCCTTTTAAAGCCATTGTACCACGCACAAGAAGTATTTTGACCTATCAAAATGTGTCAAAGGTTTGCTTCAGAAGGCAAATATGTCAAGAACTTCTTGCCTAAATCTTCAAACAATGGCCTCAAATCATGTCGAGTGGTTATTTAATCTCAAATATAGTAATCAATAAAAATGGACAAAAATGTTAAAAATTCAGTCCTCAAGACACATGCTCCTCAGGGATGGCTCGTGTAATTGGGCTTAAATGGCTATGACCTCCCTCTCTTTCAAAAAACTCTTTCTTTCAAAAAACTATTGAAGAGTAAAGAATAATATGCTAAGATGGGGCTGATTTATAACTTGCCCAAACTGTAGATGTACACAGCTTTTTAATATATCTGCGAAACCTGTTATAATGTATTATACATGGTTGGAACATCCCCTAATTTTTTTAAGTACACAAGAGAGCTGCCTCTTGATAATGTTGACTGGACACTGAAGGGTGCTCCTGAGTGAGCCCAAAAAATGGGATCTTATAGGACTTTTGTTAAAATTGCAAATGATTAAATGATGGTAAATTATTAATTAACAGAACATCATAAAGTGTTTTGACCCTGCTGAGCTGTTCAGCTCCAGTTACAGGACCTTCTTACAATGACTTGTGTATATTCAGGATGTCAGTGAGCACCCACAACTCTCCAACAAGTGTGCTGCTTCAGAAAAAAATTATATGCTCAATTTTCAGGATTTTCATGCAAGGTTTGTAAGTTCCTGCATGAAAGAGTAAGAAATTAGTATTATCACTTGTTTTAACCTTTTAGCTTAATTTACTCATATTAAGGTAAGGCCTTGCTTTCAGACACTTTCTTCTGTCTTTTATAGTTTTTTTTATAAAGTGGAAAGACTAGGAAGTGGTGAGGCTCCTCATAAAACATGCTCAGCTTTACCCTCCACAGGCAGTAGCTGCAAAGAGCCATGACCAAGAGCCACAGACAACAGACCTGTTCCATTCACATCAGTGTGAAAGTTTAGTAATTTCACCAATATTTTCCATTTCTTTTACCCTTCAGGCATGCAGCACTGTTTTGCTGACTTATACTTTTACCCTTCAGGCATGCTAGACTGTTTTGCTGACTTATTCAGACGGAACCAAATACCTTTCATTTCATTGACTCAAACTGGCATAGACGCTGTCGTGGTTTACAGTATATACAGTCTTTGGAACTAGTAGGGGCTGATAGGTCTGGTTCTATAATCTGATTGGCTGAGATGCACTGAAATTCACTGTAAATAATCAATACACATGCAAAACCCTTTTATTTTAAGAGCCAAATTGTGAGCAATTTATTACACAACGTTTTATGCAGAAATATTTCCATTTGTTTCATAAAAAGCTTATACTTAACTGCAATGATGCTTGTTTCTATTAGCACCCTTGAGAGAGGCAGGCTGTGGCAATATAGCAACTGTACATAGTCATTCTAAAGCTCATAACTTTTTTAATGCTTATAGCTGCTTGATATTTTGAGCTTGCTGTTTTACAGAGACTGTTGATTATACTTTTGGTTTTGTCATGTTCTATTAACACTGTAGCAGATCAAAACAAAAAGGGTGATTGATCACTTATCATGCTAAGGCTGTTAGGTAATGGTACACACCAACATTTAAACATTTCATTTTATTGTTTTGCTGCTGTAGGGGCTCTTAAATTGATGCTGCAGTGAATGACTATTGATTGGTGATTTTATTTTATTGGGCTCCCAGTAAGAGCATCCTTTACCGCGGCTACTATTGCTTTCAGCTATTGTACTTGTGAGGCACCACATAAGTCTGCATGAGAATGGCTTAACAACTCAACACTAAGATGATCTGCTGCTACAGTTCAAACCACGCCTTTTAAAACCTGGACACAGTTGTATGATAATTTAGGCAGTCTGCATGAAGCTAACTGTTGACAGTATTTAGCTACTTAGCGTAGTTAGCTTTGTAGCTTCAGTACAGAACCAAAGAAGCAAACCTTAAACACCAAATGTGGCTTTATGCATTGGCCAGTAAGGAGTACAGGGAAAATAAACACTTGTAAATTTGTTTTTGAATATAAAAAGGTGTACATGTGCTTGAAAGTTGTGTGCAAGTGCAAGTAAAACTGCTTGGAGTCCCTGGAAATGGTCTTAAGTACTGGTCCTGTTTTCAAGGGTTGTGTACATTTTTATTGTATAGGATCCACAGCCTGGAGCTCTTACTCATTAGAAGTGACCCTGTAACGTGGCCAAACCTACAGTGGTGGACAACAAAATTACAGCATAATGTGGTTGAGTTTGAGTCCAAAAGCAGCTAATACTGTCTCTCTCCTCACTCAACATCTGGCCTCCATCATAGGCTTATGCTACTCATGTGGTAGTGTTTACAACCCAACCCCTCCATCTCCTTCTTGTCTCTCTCCTTCTCTCTCTCACTCTCTCTTGCCGTCCTCTCTTTCTGTCTTCTCCTTCCTGTCTCTCTACTCCTCCTTTTTCTCTATTTTTCATTCTCTTCTCTTTCTCTTTCTTCACTTTTCTTCTCTCTCTCTCTCTCACTCTCTTTCTCTTTTGCTCTCTTTACACACATGTGGCCTTTCAGGGTCGTCCACTGCCAGCCATTCAGCAAGGTGGTCTCTTCGTGCCAGCTCCCGCCCCAGGCAGGGGTCCATATCCTGCAACTTGTGTAAAACTGAAGCTGATAAGAGTGATGTCATCTTGGACATCCAGCTACCAGATGCTGCTTCATGATGTTAAAACTGAACCAAAAAGGAAAAACAAAAAGATCCATTGACTTCGGAGAAAAAACCAACAATCATTACATTGTACCATCCATCCCTTTAATATCCTGAGGGGATGTTTGCAATGACTGCACATTAAATTGTTTGGCAAAAAAAATCACATAAATGCCATGTTTAGTGCACCCAAAGTTTCCTGCTTTCGTTTTGCACCACAGCTGTGAGACTAACATAGCTAATAATAGAGTAATGAATAGAAGCTTATGTCCTAGAAGCTAGTCTCATAGCGCTAGTGCAAAAGAGGCTTACTTTGGTCAAGATGTCTTGGCTTGTCGGCTACATTTAGAGAAAGTATGGATTGTATTAGTAACACAGTTGTGTGATGATTTAGGCAGTTTGCATGAAGCTAACTTGAAGTTAGCTTTGTAGCTTCAGTACAAAACTAAAGAAGCAAACTTCAAACACCAGATATGACTTTGTGCATTAGCCAGTAAGGAGTACCAGAATAAACAAACATTAGTAAATTTGTTGCCTGTCAACTAGTATCAGTTGTATTAGTAACTGAGTTATCTATTGATTATTGATAATTAATCAAGCGATCATATCGTCCCAATTTGTAACAGCAAATTTTTATTTCATAGACATATACATGAAATTTGTGACAATTAACTGGTGTACATTCATGAGATCCTACTAGTATAGGTTTCTTCTCTTTCAGTGATGCTCAAAACAAAGCAGTTTCAGTGCTAATAGTTTCCCCTTGTGGACAATGTTCAGACTAAACATGGCTTTAAAATGAACTGTGGATTCTTTTTTTATCTTTGCAAAATAATCAGTAAGGTAATTTGCAAAAAACCCCCCAAATTTTTGTTGATTTTTTAAACACAGTAATCAGTGTATATTGTGTAATCATGATAACTATAGGTATAACTGTAAATTTGTGTCAATTTGATTTTTACTGAATTTGCACTAAATACTGTCACTCAGCCAGAGATGAGTTGGTAAGTACTTGGTTCACAGTTCACAACCTCATCGACCAATCAGCAATTAAGACAACTGCCCACCTGAGCCAAGGCTGAAACATGTTTGCAAAGGTTATTCTTAAAATAGATTACAGTATGAAGAACAGCAGGGAATGTGAGGGCATGTGACCAGAGGACTGTGCTTTCCCTGTGAAAACAAGAGAAGCTTCTATTTATGAGCCATATTAGAGCAATTAACACACGCACAGGCGGTTCCAACACAAACAAAGGTCTGGAGTCTACACTGAGATGGGGAAATCACTGGCAGAGAACTTGGGGAGATGAAGAATGGAAACAAGTCAAAAGAGATATAAAACAGATAAAATGGCTCACTGCGATTGCTCCTAAGTGGTTAGATTTTTGTCTTCCAGAAAAAACTGCAATGAACGCTTTGGCTTAGAGGATGAGAAGTAACAGATGTCTTTAATTGGTATGACATAAAGGTATCACACGAATTTAGTCCTCCGATGCCCGCGAGGGCTTCAAAAATGCTGTATGGCACGGGCCAAAGGCGGAAAACAAGTCTTGAGTGTTGTTTTCCGCCAGTTCAGACTGTTGCAGCCAACAGTGATGAGGAGAGTCCACTTCATTAAAGTAGTATATTTGTGAGTAATGGAGCTGCTGGAGTGTAAGGAGGTACTTAAAGGGGAAGTCCACTGATTTTTCAAAATGTATACTTTTTCGACTAAATTGTTGAGAGCAACAAAGTCATGGAGAGTACTTTAATCTGAAATGGTCCATTTTGAAATTTGTCCATTTAGATTTCTTTGCAGAGGCACTAGTAGTGGTAGATCTTTACTTACGTACTTGTATGTACCACTCTGGCATGAATATGTTTTTAAAAATATACATAGTTTAGGCCAAAAAACATTTAAAGTGATCACAAAAACAATGCCATCAGGTAACATATTTCGTCAACTGTTTTGTGTAATAAAAGGGAGCTTTTTGGGAGCTTTTTGGGGAACCTTTGAAATGCTTGATGTGAAGTCGTACCTAATGGGAGAGCTCTCTTATATCTACATAGAAATTCTAACTGGGTCATTTTCTATTGGTCATTTAAAGAATGTATTCCTATTCCTTCCAAACAAAAATATATTTTACTATTTATTAAGTTCCTGGTAATCATTAGGCCCTCTTTGATGACTGAGAAGGTCCCGAGGGTATTCCTCTGCATTATAGGCACAAACTGTAGAGCATACTTTAACTTTTCCACAATCTGCAAGTTCTGCTTCTATGCATTCACTAATGTGCCAGTAGGGCTAGTAAACCAACAGAAAAATGAATTTATGTAGTAACGGTCCCTCACCCTTTGCAAATATTCATTAACACAAATTAGATTTGTGATGCTTGGTGACGCGTGATAATGAGGGAGTATTTTGAGGCCACAGTATGCTGAACAAGGAGAAGTAAACAGAGAGCACAATATGACCAGAAAGAGGCCCAATGGCCAGAAGCCTCTGTGTTAGACTGGCCCATGATGGACCCCAGTAACCCCTGCCTCACAGGAAGAGATGCTTTCATATTTTGTCACTAGTGGCGTACCCTAAGCCAGAGTAAGACTTACTACATAACAGACTGAAATTATTATTTAACACTGTTTTGCAGAGTGTCACCTTTTTAATGTCTTCATTTCTTGTATAATCCTTTCTTTGATGAGATGTACCACCCTGCACTCTGACAACCATATCATTAACATAAAAAGTAGACCTCTAGTCACTGCCCATTGCCATAAAAATGTTTTTATTTGAATGAAAAACCAACGTTTTGCCAACGTTTTCCAAGCTTTTGACCTTTTACACCTTGTTAGTTCATGTGCCTGTTCATTTTACTGTTAACACTATTTATTGTATCATGTAATATAACCCTGAGAGACCATTTTAGGTGTATTTTACTACCCTCACATTTAAGTTCACGCTGG
Source organism: Hydrocynus forskahlii (assembly GCA_037974365.1). Taxonomy (NCBI): domain Eukaryota; kingdom Metazoa; phylum Chordata; class Actinopteri; order Characiformes; family Alestidae; genus Hydrocynus; species Hydrocynus forskahlii. The sequence continues at coordinate 31,070,760 of JBBPCX010000141.1, read as the reverse complement.
ACCCAATTCCAAAACACTTTTAATGATATAAATAAAAATGTTTTTTATGTTACATTATAAATGCTAACATGTATAAGTGTTCCCAGGTTTTTGGGAAAGGCTGAAAAAGCGAGCTTACGCTTGCTTTTTCCAGATAAAAATGTATGTGTACTGGCATTGTCTTGCACTAGAAGTTTTGTTCCACCAATTGCAGTAGGATTAGGCCATTTGAAAAGAATTTGGCCTTGTCAGTCGCATTGACTTGGGGATCCAAAGTGATGACACCAGTGTGGTAGTGGTGGCAGCCTAGTGTGTAGGATACTTGCCTCTGGACCAAGAGGTCATGGGTACAAATCCTACCATCAGCAAACCACCACTGGGTTCCTGAGCAAGACCCTTAACCCCAAGTTGGTCCAGGGAGACTCTCCCCTGTAGCTAGGGAATGGAAGTTGCTTTGGATAAAAGCGTCTGATAAATGCTGTAAATGTAAATGAAGTGTAAGAAGATTCCGTTTGCCCAAGCAATTAAGTCCCAAACAAACACAAAATCAATCAAAATGTGTTTAATGAACTAGAGTAACCAGTTTTGCTTTGACTATTGAAACGTAACCAGTGCATGCAGAGAAACCGTTCAACATTTGTCTTTCCTGCGAGAGTCTTCAGAACATTATGTATTTTATCAGTTATCTCTACAACAAAGTATTGAAAAATCAATTACTTTAGTAGAACCTGCACAGCACGATCGCCAGCATCTCTACCCATCAAACATTTTAGGCGCTACCTCTAAAACATCTTCGGATTTTTATTTATTGTCATCCTGCACCAGCAAATTACTCAGTAATATTCCTCAGCTATCATTGAGAAAATGTTTATCTGAAGCTGCATTTCACTCGCAAATACAAGTTGTTGAAGGAAAATTTTATAAGATGGCCTGATGGATTACAAACGCACTCATTTAAATATCTTTTGGCCTGAGGGCAGTGAGAACACTTGAAAGATTCTGGGGTGAGGAGTGCTGACCCTGGGTATTTTAAACTTTATTGGTGCTGGGACACAGTTTTTAACGCAGTGACAGTTAAGTTTTTGTTTAAAATATGTCTGTAAAACTGACTGGAGGGTCCAGAAATGAATGCCAATTTATAAAACAACTACAAAAATGAGAGGATCTCCCAGTGGTGTCACTGCTGTGGACACAGCTCCCCTGGGGATTCCCAACTATCGGTAAGATTCAGTGCTTTCTCACTTGCCAGTCAACAGCACTGAAAAATGATAGCTCAGTTATTACCTTGCTTTAAAACGGCCCATAGTTCTCTCAATGGAAAGCTTCAGGCATCAAGCCTAATGTAATATAGAATCCTAATACAGTTAAAGTCCATTTTAGGGAACTCAAGTGGACAGTAATACATGTGCAGGACGAGTACTTCGAAAAGGGTTTTAGAACTGTCTGCTATACTATTTTGATGTTATTATACTGGTTTGTTTAATATTGGTGTAAGCATTTCTGGTAGTTATGATCTATGATGTACTCGATTCCAATAGTATATGTTGTCCAGCTGTGTTGTTTTCATTGTGTTCACCTAACGGACCTGATTTATAACTCACTTGAGTTTTTGAGGCTGAACGGCCGCCACAAGGGATATGTTTTAGCACTCAAGAAGCTTTTTTGTGCATCATTAGAATGGAGGAACTCACATAAATAACAGCTATAGTTTGGATAAGCAGAAAATGTGTCAGGGGTGCTATAGAGGAGAGGAACTTACAATTGGAGATGTGATGTTGACATCACAGGTGTTGTCATGACAGTGAGGGGATATAATGTGAAGGCTTTGGCATTATTGCCAAGGTGACACACAAGGTGACAATACTGTTGGGACATTGTGATCCTCTAAATAAATCTGCCTAGACTCTAGAAAGAAAACTAATTTATCATCATTTGGGACAGCTTGTTTTTTCAGCTTGTAAATTTTCCCCAAACAGTGTATGTGCTTTAATTTTGACCTATTCTGCGCTTGACAGGCTCTATTATACGCTTTAATAGAAAGAGGAAGCACTAAGACATGTCTTGCTTCGATTTATTTACGCACTTATCGGATTTGGTTTCTTCTGACTGTATTTTGGTCGGTTCTCCAGGGTCAGTTGTGCTTATAGTCGCAAATGGCCTCTCAGGTCCTCTCTCCATTCTTCTCTGGCCAAACTCCAGGCCTGGTTTGCATCCATCCAGAGCTGGAGCTCCTAGGCAGCCCAGTTTCAAGATTCCACCACAAATGATACAGAGAGAGAGAGAGAGAGAGAGAGAGAGAGAGAGAGAGAGAGAGAGAGAGAGAGAGAAATACTTGTGTGTTAGTCGACTTTCTCCCCCAGACATTCTTCTGGGGCTTTTTTGGCTCAGCATCAGCTTGCTGTTTCTAGCCTTTATTTAACTCTTACTGAGTGTGTGTGTGTGTGTGTGTGTGTGTGTGTCTTTGTGTGTGTGTGTGTATGTGTGTGCGTGTTTAAAGACAGTATTCTGTTCTTCATCGCCATCCCTGCAGTGGCTATTAAGCTCTCTATTACAAAATACAGAATAAAAAACTGTTTCAGAGGAGATGATTGAGGGAGTCCAGTTTAACTGCTCTCGCATGGTGAACTGAGAATACAATGCATATGTGTTCTAATAAAGATTTATAATAGCTTTCTATGAACAAAATAATCCTCATTTTCTGAGTAAAACCATTGCGAAATATATTTCGCCTTCTTCGTCCAGCTACTTATTCCTCAACCAGAGGAAAGTACTTGATTCTTTTTTTGTAAATATGTATTTGTTTATAATGCCATGTCCACTTGCCCTTTCTCTTGATGGATCTCTCTGCTTGTAGTTAATAGGCGTTTTGTTGAAAACTCTTTCTGTTTCCTACTTTTATTTAATGTTACACCAAAGCTAGCAATGGGAATCGAAGGTGTAATTAAGAAATGTATCTGTCATCCACATGAACCAGCAAACTGGCTCTAACTTACTAGTGATTAGTTATCTTAGCAAATAACCCAGAGGTTCTGTATGACCAGGGTCTCTGGTATGATTTAAAGTTTGCCCACCCTTTCACGTGCTGCAGTGTCCTCCCTTCGTATTATCAAACTACAGCTATGATTCAAGATAAGACAAGTTACAGCAGAAAGTGGACAGTACAAAAGTAAGAGCAACAAAAAACAATAGAATAAAGCTATAGACAACAGTATATAATAAAAGGATTATCTCACCCCTAAAGTAATATCTCACCCCTAAAATTGCACATTACACCAGAAACACAAAGATTGCACAGTCAAGATTCACGATTAAGGATTCTTTATTGTCGCATGCATAGTTATACAAGTACAACATGCAGTGAAATGTATCCTGAATTGCTACTTTAATGTACAAACATAAAACAAGTACAAATTTAAACTTAAAACAACGTAAAACAACTCAAACAAGGAACACAAGTTCGAGGTAAAATATGAAGGCTAATTTGGAGTATCTTTAAAGTTTATGAGTTATAAGTGTAGCACCCGCCTGGAAGGTTTACATATGTACAATGTGGAAGTGGGATTCAAAGAAAAAAAAGATTTCAAAATGAGTCCAAAATGGCTTTGTATGGAGCTCTTGTGCATAACTAGTTTCCAAATGTGACTGATTCGTTGTTTCAATACAGATAAATGTAATCATTTTCTCAAGACAGACCATCATAATATATTTTGATACTGCTGTCCTGTTTAAAATACACTGTTCCACTCCACTTTCTTACAGTGACTTGTGTACATTAATGGCTTCAGTGAGCACAAACAGTTCAGTTCGCCAGCAAATCAGCTCACCAGCCAGTCAGAAAGCCAACTAATCATTATGGCATTGAAACAGAATTGTAGAGTTTTTTAGTTCTTTTGGCATGAGGGGAAGAATAGCACATGGTCAGGCTCCTCATGAACTGGCTCTGGTTTAATGTTTGCCATTCACAGAAAACAGTCTAATGTTGCCCAACCCCAATTCAGCAGCCGTACTTATTGAAAGTGACCCATTGAACCCATTCACCAAGTGAAGCAGCAGGCAGCCAGGAACACAGCACCCGGGGAGCAGTGTGTGGGGACGGTACCTTGCTCAAGGGTACCTCAGAGGTGTTTAACAGTTTTGGGATTTGAACCCATGACTTCCTGATCACAGGGAAAATGCGCTAACCACTAGGCTACCAGTTGCCCATTATACTGAAATCTATTCAACTTTTTGCTACCTCTGATGGAGGTCCAATAGGAAATCAAAAGCAGGTGAACACGTACTGTCAGAAAGTGTCGCTTTACCTTTACCAGCCCACCACTTTCCCAAGAACTGTGCCCAGTTACAGCACCCCGACACACCTGATTCCACTCACCCAATCTAATGTACCTGATTCAGTTTAGCAGGTAATTATGAGGTCCACTGTGAGCTGAGTTCAATAACAGCAGGGAAAACACAACCATGTGTAGTGCAAGGGGTCCAAGGACTAGGAGCAAGAACCACAACGAGAATCTCTGTAATTTATTATCATTCATCACTAAAGGCCTTATATAACCAGTTCCAGAATCCGTATTCTGAAGTGTGGTTTCCCAGTGATACATGAGACCTTAGGCTGTGTTGATTTTGGATCTGTCAGCAAGAAATTATGTCACAGTTCAGGAGATCTTCCAGTTATAATAGGGAACCGTTTACCAGGTATAATATGTAACATCCTAGCACTGAAACTTAGGTGTGTCCTTTAGCAAAAAAATCAACAGCTAATCGGTGACTTCAAATAGTGCAGTTTATTAAGATCAGGTGCGCTTCTGAACAGGCTACACTTAAAAAAAAAAAAGTGCTAAACTGCCACTTAAAAGAGGCTTCCTGGACAAGCCGCCTGAGTGAGCTTTCCTGAGCCGGCTCCCTGAGAGATGTTTCGTGGGCCGACTGCCTAAGTGATGCTACAGTAAAGCTACGGAGCTTCCTGCACCCACTGTTTAGCTCCTGCCTTTCTTTGAGGCAAAAAAATTAAAGGATCAACTATTAAAAAAAACTCCTTGAGAATAAAACCAAAGCCCGCCTGTTGAATGCTCTTCTTGTGATGTCAGTTCTCACTATTATTTCGACAAAACCAAGGATAACAGTGTTAAACATACAGTGTTAAATATAGTGAAAGTGTTAGCATTTCCAACAAAAGCTTTTAAGAGTAAAAGTGAAGCATGGCATGAAAAATATCTGACAATTTTGGACAGGCTGTGTAGGTGATTTCATAAATATCATGTACACATTCGTCATTTCTCAGCAGAGACTATCTGCGCATTTTCATCTTCTCAAAGAAGATGCCGTTGTTCCTGTGAGAGGAAATTCTGGATGTGTGATCGTACAGCTGGTCTGGGCTGGTGCTGGCAGCAAGGGGAAGAAAGTGCCCTTTGTGTGCCGGATGATTGAAAACGTTCATCCTTCCTTGGTTAAATGCTAAAAGAGAAAAAAAAACTAGCCTTGTAAGAGTTGCCATTTAAGTCTTGCACACATCACAGAGCTTGGCACAACCGTGGGCAGGAAGCAGAAAGGGGAACAGACGGAGAAAACAATAGAAACCGCAGAATCTATGAGAGGATTTGGCTGGCAAACGCCACAAACATTATAGCAGCAGAAATTAATGCCAGTCATGAAAGCCATGCTTAACACTCGGAATGTTTTTGGAACAGCATGTTGTAGTTACAGCCTGCATTAAATCCCCTCAGTACATATAATAAATGTGGTTCTTCCACTGCATGTAATGAATGGGCGAAAAAATACAACCTTGAGCCTAGAAGGAACAGGCGACAAAAATGTGGACACATTCCAGGCTCAGATTCCAGTAATTTTGTCATTTTTATCAGGGAGTCACACCATGTCAGAAACCACATAGACAAGTCTGACAGCCTAAAGCAGTTAGAGGCACCTGTGTGATCTAGACAGTTAGACAGCATAATGCTGGTTTCTTATAGTTAGCCTTGTAGCTCCAGTCAGGCGCGGACTGGGACAGAAAAACGGCCCTGGCATTTTGGGGTAGAACGGCCCACCGCGTACAATTACGCACGGCACCCATCTTTACGCTCCCATGAGTGTCTATACCAACAAAGTAGTATTTAATAAAAGTAGTATTCAACAAAGTAGTGTTCAATAAATTGTGAACTTATGCAGTCAAAAATGATGCAGCTGAATCTTTTAATGAATAGAAAAAGAGATGGCATTCTGTGAGAGATGAGAGAGAGAGAGCGAGAGAGAGAGAGAGAGAGAGAGAGAGAGTGAGAGAGATTATAAAAAGTGTGGATGTCTTTCATGTCTGTGTATTGTTCATAAATACCTACAGAAAACCAGCCCCGAAAGTTGCTTTCTACTCACCCCACAATCTATAATAGATCATTAACTGCTGTCTCACTGTTAATGTTGATGAATGGTGGTTAAAAAAAAATAATGTTCTCACTTTCAATAAGACGATTTAGTTTAGCATGGAAGACAAAGAACTAACCTAAATGTCTATTATTTTAGTGTGCACAATGTGTTAGAAATAGCTGTTCTCCTAGCGGTAACACTGACGATATAATTAGCTTATTTCACCGGAGTTCATAAATGTAACAAGACAAACTAGCGCAGCAGTAAAACAGTTGTTTTATTGGTGTTTTATCATCAAAGCTTTGCAAACAGCTAGTCATTTTGGCAGCGTCTGACTGAAGTGGCAATTCGTTTTTCTCTCGCAGTTTCTCTGCGCCCCTTTACGCTTTCTCGCTCCATCTCATCCACTGGCTCAGAGCCAAAAGTGGGCGGTGTTAAAGATATGATTGGACCAGCCCCATGTCAGTAAAGAATAGAGCCAACGGGCCACAGAGGAGTGTTTCATGGGTCGGTGGTCAGGAATTAAACTCCTGCGCTGACTTTTTTTGCGAATGAATTAAACAGGCACGGGGACCAAAGCGAAAGGGGGTGGTGTTTAAAAAGTTGATCGGACCAGCCCAGTGTCAACTGGGCCCCTGATCTATGAGTCTTATGGGCCGATCAAACCAATAAATAAATAAATGAATAAACGGTGTCGGCCCAAATAGGACATCGGCCTACCGGGAAAATGCCCGATATGCCAGATGGTCGTTCCGACCCAGGCTCCAGTGGAAAAGTACAGAAGCACACATCTGACGCCAAATGTTCTTGTTCCTCTGAAGGTCAGACTTGAAATATCTGTTGTAAATGCTTTTGATGAACATTGTAGTTGTTCTATCATCGCCAAACTATCCATTTATTTAAAATTAACTACAGAATGAGTTCAAAATCATGGTCTGGCTTGTGCTTGTGTTTTAAAAGTCTCCCCATTTCCCAAGGTTGTGTATCCAGGCATGTTCTTGAGTTTCTGGGCAGGTAGGGGGTCCCTGTGTTTGTAGAACTGAGGGTCTTCCTGCTGGGAAAATAACCATCCTGCCCCAGGCTTTACTGCGCTAAGCAAACAACAGAAAGCACCGCAGACATTATGCTTTTAGACTCAACCTCCAGAGCTCCAGCTTCAACCAGAGTAAGAGTGTGGCCAATGCTCGCAAAGCCGAGTTAAACACATGATTGAGATAAATGAGGAAGTCAGCACTGTCAGCCTAGGATTACAGCCTTTAACTTTTACAGTCTGTATTCTTGACACTTTAGAGTGATAGTTTGGTGAAAAATCAGATTTGCACCATTCCCCACTAACCCCAAACATAGTCAATCATGCTAGCAAAGCTTGATGCCCAAAATTTGTTGCTTAAAAGTATCCTACATTGCATGAGTATGACCAGTATGAAAAGCAGGAATTCTGGCCATGCATTTTTATAGTGTCAGAAACATAAGCAAGCCTAACTGAGATTATGTAACAACACAGAGGAGTTTTTCATCCTTCACTTAGGATTATTAGCTTTGTTGATTCAGCACTAAAACTGAAGAAGCAAACTTCAGACACAAAACATGTCTTTTTTGATCATCCACATTTCGGGATGAGGAGAAAATTGTCAATTTTGTGCAAATCCCCCTAAGCAGTGACTAGACACTTGGCAGGGAGCTAATGTGCATCTGAAACACAGCTCTCATAGTGCTGGTCACTTCATCTAGGCTGGTACTAATATATTAGAACAGAGCACATTTAGCCACAGCTTGTGCATTTACGTCCATTAATTTGATTCCTTGCGTCAGTCTTAATTTGCAGTTTAATCAGTTTCCTTTGCAGAGAAGAGAATTGTGATTATTGTCAATTTAGTCTTATTTCTTGGGCCTCTGCTTTATCTGATCTGCCAGTGGGAGGAATAGAGGAAATGAGCAATATGAAGGGGCCGCAGGGGACCCACAGTGGATTAGTGTTTAGATGATATCTGTGTGCAAATATTGCTAAGAAAAAAAGGGATGTGGAGGTCTATTCAGGCAGAGAGGTAATGGCAGTAATGAAAGTCAGTTAAACTCATCATAATCAGGTGCTGTTTGAACGCACTGCTCTGTCCGCAGGGACGGGAGGAGCTCTCCTGAACTCTGGTGTACGAAAGGAAATAGGCGTAAAGTCACGGTTCTGCCGAAAATCTAATTTACACAGTTTTTCCTGCTTACCTCAAATGTAGTTGATCAGCCAAGGCATGTTTGTTGTGTAAAGGTTGCTTCTTTATCTTTATCTCTATCAAGCAATCAAAGCTTAACAATGAGGTTAGCATTGTGCAAAATGTCTCAGACCTCACTGAGTTGTTCAGTAATGCCAAATATTCGTGCATACGTGGTTTCACACTTTATGACATACTGTTATGGGTGGTGTGGCCACAGCAGTTTCAGCATGATGAGCCTCTTTCTTAGGTCCACCTCCCATGTATCTACATTCATGGTTCAGTTTATCAGCTCCACTTACCGTACACTACAAAACACAGTGTACTTAAAATGTGCTTAACCCTGCCTTAATCTACCCCTGAAAATACACCAGACCCCTCAGTTTGAATTAACTGGCCGTTAATTTGTGAAAGCGATCCCTTAATTTTACCTCAAAATTAGATTCAAGGCATGTGTGGCAACCCCTTAATCTTAAATTTAAGGCATTCAATCAGGAGGTTCTCTTATTTCGGGGGCAAATTTGAAAAAGTAGGGGGAAATTTTCTCCCTTAATTTTTCTTTAAGGTCATTTTAAGGGGTAAAATTAAGGCATTTGGATTTGTAGTGATATTTGTGCACTTAGTAGTTTACAATTACAGATGTACTTAGCCAGCACTGATTACATCATTAGTTAGCCAATCTTTCCCCATTTCTAAATGGTTAGGCTCCTCACAGAACTGCCAGTCGGCAGGTATAATATGCATAGTGGATCCCCAGCTCAGTAGTACAATAGAGATGGCATGCTTGTGTGTGTGTGTGTGTGTGCGTGTGGGCTGCAGTGCATTTTCCATATAAAAAGACACTTGAATATGATTTATGCACTAATCAATTCAACAGTTTATGCACCTATACAAATAAATCTTGTGCATACACATTAGCATGCAGCAGCGGTTCCGAGATCAGCGAAAATAACACCGAATGTTTCACATCTGAATATGTCAAGTCATTTTTCTCATACACTCCATACACCTATGGTTACATACGTCATTTGCAATATCAGCACAAGCTGGCCCTTAGTGTTCTTTGCACTGAAGATGTGTTGCATTGTCTGCACTTATTTGTCATGTACCAGTATTGACTCTTACCGTAGGACGCTTTTCACTTAGTATACCAGATAAACCTGCGTATTGCCCCCACAACTATAATCTTTTAGTGTAGACAAGCAAAAGCAATACTTTTAATAATACAAAATAATGTTTTTTTTTAAGCTACGTGAGGTTATTGTGTTCATTTTTATAGACAACTGTACGTCATACAGTGCAAGTCTGTTAGAGATTACTGAACAACTTGTACAACTTGTGTGATAATTTGGGCAAATCAGCTACATTTGGGTTGAACATGAAAAAAAGAAATTTCTGATGAAACTATTATTAATTTGGTGTACCAGAGGAGCCCATCAGACTGTGCCAGATTTGTCTCGAGGCAGATGGAAACTGGTGAGCTGCGTGCCAGGAGAAGACCTGCCGCACTGAAGAGGGTGCTGACATCACACCAGATCACTCACACATCAGCTGACCATCACACCACTGGCCAGCAAGCTCTCCGTCTCTCTCTCTCTCTCTCATGAGTAAACATATTGGCCCACAGTGTCAGATGACAGTGATCCTAAATTTGAAATGTTTGATTTGGAATTTAAACCTTCAGCATCAGTAAAATACCTGAGACACTAGATGGTGGAACATTGCTTTGAAGATTTGATTGCATATAAGCTTTAGTGAGGTCAGGTACTGATGTGCAATGTTCTGGATCACAAATGTCACTCCAACTCAACCCAAAGGTATGCTGGGGGGCTTTATACCCCTCTAGATGATGCTCTGAGCATGGTGACCTTGGGCACATGTGTGGCCACTCCAGAGTGTGATCATAGTTTTTCAGTGGAAATGTAGTTATGTGTGTGCGAGTGAAATGTGTCAGCAATGGGTGCACTTAAAAAAAGCTTGAATAGAAGGACTGTCTGAATACTTTTGGACATACAGTGCACTAATTAGCTTTGTTTCATAGTTCTGATGTGTTTACTATCACTCTAAATGCAGAGAACAGGATAATTAATGGAAAGCCTTCTATAAGCGGGTGTTTCAGAACTATTGGCTGGTACTCATACACAATCAGTAAGTGCACGTAAAAGGAGTTAAAGGAAAATTTCGCTCAAAATTTCAGCATAATTAAATAATTAAAATGTAAACAAAGTTATTCGGGAATGGTTTAATGAGAAATGCTCCCAAAACGTACCTTGCCAGAATTGTTTACAGAGGTGGTGATTGGAACCAGATGTCTGAGGAGTTTAATGCCTTTAAAAGCCGCCTCAGGGAAAGTCATTACACAAAGCAGTTACAAATCCAGATGCCTGAAACACTGTTTTCCGAAAGTTGTGAGAAAAGATTTTGGTCTAAATAGTTGTTTTTAACTATTGGCAGAGTTGTGCATGCAGGGTATAATGGATTTTTTTCAGATTTATAACTATTTTATCATCAGCATCACTGGTTAGTGTTTTAGATGTGACCCCGGTTCCATTCACCACCACCCTAAAGAGATAAGAGGCTGTTACATTTACCAGATGCTTTTATCCAAAGCAACTTAATTCCCCAACTACAGGGGACAGTCTCTCTGGAGCAGCTTGGGATTACGGGCCTTTCTCAGAAACTCGGTGGTATACTGACGGTAGGATTCGAACCCATGACCTCTTGGTCCTGAGGCACGTATCCTACCCGCTAGGCCACCACAGGCCTGTTAGATTCTCTACAATGAACCAAACCCACTTTGTTTATATTCAACTGACTGAATTATGTGGAAAATGCTTTATTATTTCAAACATTCAAAAATGAAATCAGTGGCGTTCTCCCTTGAAAGCATGCTTTATTCAGTACACCCGCTATCAGCGAACATTAATTTGGGTTATTTTGCTTCTGTGATGCTATTCATGCTGTTGTTTTGGTGAGTTGAGTAATTTTCATTTCATTTCATTTGAGTAATAACTAAAAACGGCCCTGGACTTTCTTCACCAGCTGGTTCGGGGGGTTGGTATCCGCAGAGGTGTGCGTCTTGACCATGGTTCCAGGGGGGGAGGGGGTTTGGACTTTTCCAGAATGCACAGATTGCCAGTCCACCCCTAATTACTAAGCTAAAATCCACTTCTCTTTGTCAGATTTCAAGAAATCCGACATTGGAGCATGCTGTTTACATGACCATGTAAATAATCAGATAACTGCCTGAATCAGTCCTATTCTTGGCGTGAAAATACACTCAGGGATGGAAAATTTCAGAAAGAATGGACCAACAGAAATGGTCCAGAAGGACTAGCTTGTTTTTACGTTAACCTTCCTGTAAACTTATCATTTTTTAGATTTGATGTTTTGTTCTAATAATGATATGTCCCTGTATATAACACTATACTACTGCACACAACCTGAACATTTACCATTAACCTGTACATAACACCTGCATATCCTCTATGTTACTTGTAGATAATGTTGTGTATTGTGTGTTATATATACTGGAGTTGAGCTTGATGTACATTTTGTTCTTGGCTGGTAAAAAGATTCTGATTCTGAAAGTATGAGAGTGAATTTAACCATCTTGCAGATCTAATCCCGCTCATTTCATGGAGGAGCACGAAGAGCATGAAGGACTGATCCAGCATAAACGTGCCATACTAAATGAGCATAGAAGTGTCTGTGATTTTGTTGTTTTGCTGGGGTATAATTATGTAGTGTAAGGTGTTAGAGAGACCAGATGTGTTGCATTACATCCAATTTCTCTCTCTACCTCCCTCCCTCCCTCTCCCTCTCTCTATCACACACACTGTACACACAGTAAAATCTCTATGAAAGGAGTCTGTGTTTCCACTTTTATTTTCCACTGAATACACAAACCTGTTGCAGGAAAACAGGAACTTTCAGAGCCTTCAGGGAAGCGATGTCTCATGCTCAAGCATTTATTCACTTACTTATTTATTTCAACATTTTTTTAAAGGGCTCATATCAGATGTTTCTTGTAGTTTATTCTTTCCCACCCCCCTGAGGCCCGCTCATAGCATTTGTGTGGTTTTCTGCACCAAAAATGATCGTAATACATTTTTACACGACCCTTAGTCAACCTCTCTTTATGCCTTGCAATAAAACAGGCTGTTTTTATTACTGTGCTTTTAAGATTGACATGTGTAACTGAGCTCCGTTTTTTGCCCAGTATTTGTCATTCGCACAAACTGGGCAGCAGATAAAACATAGTTTATCGAAATGTATCTCCAAAGCAGCACCTTTACAGAAGAAGGTAAAACTATTCTTAACTTTGATTCGCCTGCCTGATCCATTATGAGAGCCAACCCCAGCCCGTGGGTCAACCTGCGGGACATCATTAACACACACATGTGACCACCTTACAATAACAAAAAACGCCTTTTCTGCCTGAACTCCTCAAATCAAACCAGCAGATAGCTAACATGCTATCAAGCGCCACATTAATATTCAGTGTTTTGCACAGAAGCATTTACTGAAACTGTAAAACTGCAACAAATAAAGTATATATATATATACATGAAAATATGCTTCTGGAATGTCTCACTCTCAAAATATCTGTGTTTTTGGTAGGTCATCCTTAAGCAGAGCTAAACCTAGTGTGGGTAAATAAATGTGTGTCACTGTTTGAAGCTAACAGGAAATCACATTGCAGTGCCTACAAAAAATTAGCATTGGTAATCTGGCGAAAAGGGCTACTTTAAGGGGAATGTTTCTGCATTAAAAACCGATACATGATTATATGGTTCTGATATTCTCAATAAAAGTTTTAAAGGTTCATGAAAGGACAAAACACAGTGAGTATTTTGTAGCCAGTTTATAAAAGCTTTGCATTACCCCTCACCTGCAATAAAATCACTGTAAAGTATGGCCTCTTGCAACTTATTACTTTAGTTATTGCTTTATGTTGCTGTGACCAAATTTTATTTCAAGTCATTTTGGATCATTTCTGTTGGCACATTCAAGAGGAAACATTCACAGAGCAGCATTGTGGTGGTAAGAAGTGGAACAACTGAGTTTCGAGGTTATGACAGCCGAGCTATATATAAAACACAATACATTAAGATTTTGTAATATATGATCAACGTACTGCATGTGACAGCTTGTAAAATTACAGTGAAGAGTCGATCAGAACTGGTGTAACAGCGTAACAGTGAGCCCGGGGCCATTTTCATTTTTACAGTCCTGTCTTCATCAATGACTCAAAATGTCAAGCTGTAAAACTACATACTTCTAACTGCTCACTGTAATATGCAGTGGCTGGTGTGTGTGTGTGTGTGTGTGTGTGTGTGTGTGTGTGTGTGTGTGTGTATGGCCTGAAGGCGAACTTAGTGCTTACGCAGCAGCACAAACACTCCTCGCACTCATGGTGTATCACATGCATTCAAGCAGGTGAGGGGTAAATGTAGAGAACATTTATAGGTACAGTGAGGTTTTTACTCAGCCTCACTGCAGAAAGCTGCTGTGTGTTGGTATTTAAAGGGGTTTACTGGGGAAAGTGTGTGTAAATAATAATAAGAACAACACAAGCCCTCTACTGAACCCCTGGAGAAGAAATGTTATTGAAGTGAATTAAAGTGTGCAGTTTACAGCCATTCCTCAGGTCCTGACTCTCTCTCTCTCTCTCTCTCTCTCTCTCTCTCTCTCTCTCTCTCTCTCCCTCTCTTTCTTTTCTTAACCTTTCACTCTTACTCTCTCTTTCACACTGTCACTCAATTGTTTTTCTTTTTCATCCTCTCTCTTTCTTTGTTTCGCCACTTCTTTGCCCTTGTTCTCTCTCTATATATTCCTTATTCTGTCTTTCTCCTTTTCTTTCATTCTGTCCCTGTTTTTCAGTCTTGTTCTTTTTTTCTGTCTGTGCTTTCTCTCTCTTTTAACACTTAATACTACAATAGAGTATGCTGTTAACTCTCTCTCTCTCTCTCTCTCTCTCTCTCTCTCTCCCTCTCTGTTACATAACTGGGAACTTTATCCTGCATCTCTGAGGCTTTGAAGTTTAGGGGGTAAGTGGGCGGTGCCTCTCATGCTTCTTTAGTCCCTGGGTTGTTGTTAGTTACCGTTGCCAAAGTGACTGGCCCACGGACAACCCCCACCCCCCAACCACCCAAAAAAAACATGGTTTTGCTCTCCAGTGTTGTTAGCCCACTGCTTTGGACACACTCATGTACTCAGCTCTGGTGGGATATCAGATTTCATAGGCTTTTTTACCCCCTCTCCACGGACAGTACACCACTTTACTCTCACTGTCCTCCTTTTATTTTTTTCAAACCACTTTTTTTCAAACACAGTGGTCTCTAAACCCACAGGGCCGCTCCTGTGATTGGGCCTCATTTGGGAGCTGTGGAGGTTGGTTTCTTCGTTCATTGTAACTGACCCTTTGCATCCCCTACATGACTCTAGGTAAATGTTGAATAAAACATTTTCTATTCCTCTTTCTTGCATATCTGTCACAAAGATGATTAAAGACAAACGATATTTGTGTTGTCCAAGCAGTGATTTATATTGCTGATGTAAATTAGTATGATTATTTAATTGCAGCACTTACTAATCTGACTGGATGACAATTTGACAACACTGGTGTGTTTGGATAGTGATTACCATCTGTATAATGTATGAGTGCAGGTCTGCCTAAATGAGGCCCATGGGCCAAAGCTGGTCCACCTCCCTCCACACCCTCAATAAAAAACTCATTTTAATACTATATATAATGGAAATTCTTGCTTTCGTTTTTAGTAAGAAAATAAAGTGCACATTTTTAAAAACTCAGTTTGAAGCCCACATACTTTCTTAATATGAATACCATTTGGTCTTTTCAGGCCCTCACCCCACCTCAGACACTGGACTTGCAAGACAAAAAGTTTAAACCAGTAAAAAGGAGATATTCCAGTTTGATTTTTTTTTTACTGTAATGTGTAATGCCTTGCTTTCTCTTGGACTTTAAATAAAAAGTTACAAAAAACATTATATAACTATAAATTAGTGATAGCAATATGCAACAACTACTTCTTTTTCTTATTTTTTTGTTGGATTTTGTCCACTAATTCATCCCACATGTTTAGTCTGACCAGGAATGGTGTGCCTATATTCTGATTGGACGAATACTTTACATACAGTCACTTTCCCACTGAAATGAATAGTGGCATAGAAGTAATAGAAGCACACTAGCAACATCATAGCAATCACCTAGCAACTACCTGGAATACCATATCAACCTCAGACTATGTGATATTTTTATTTTTCATGATAGCCACCATGTAAAAGACAATAAATTCTTGCTGTGTCTTGCCCAGGAAACTGGCAACACGATGAGTATGACCCTGACACAATCATTACTGACGACCTCCCTTGCAACTATCTGTAATACCACAGAGACCATCTTGGCAAATACTAGCGATGACTTTACACAGCCAACTACTAACTGCCTTGTAGTATCATATAGCAGAAGCAACCACTGGGAACACGTTAGAAACCACCAGGAACACCAGCTTGCAATATCACGGAAATCTAGCAACACTCTCACTTTTCCAATATGTAACTTAAATGTACAACATGAAGTTAAATTAGACATTATATTTATTTTGTCTGTCATAAAATATGTACATGTTAAAGACAATAAAATTTTTTGCATCTGAATCTGAATCTAAAAGCCTCTAAGCAGCCTCTCCTTGAATGTTTAGCCTGGCTGATGCTATCTAAAGCTCATCTATGAGCACCCTGTTTGAATAAGCACAGAGGGGGAAAGACCCTATCTGAGCTGCGGAAGGAAAAAAGCTCAGGGAAAAGCCCTGAGTGTGTGTGTGTGTGTAAGGCGGTCTGTTGGAGGTGTTGTTTGAGGGCCTGTTTACATGTTTACTGATAGCAGTTCTGCCCTCTCTCAGCGCGGCTGCCCTTACAGTGCTGCCCTGTGTGCGCTGGATACAGCTGAGTACTGGAGGTCACTGGGCTGGACGTGGTTATCGGTCAGCAGTGTATGAAGGAGGCTGTTGTGAGAGATTTTGGGCACATGGTCAAAGTTCTGGAGGCTGTCAGCAGGAACAGGCCTGAGAATGACATTTTCCGCGGATGTAAATGAACGTAATCTATCTGAATAACAATTTAAGGAGGCTGGAATGCCTCATATTCGAAACGCAGTAATCTAATATATCTCAAGCATGTCATCGTAACATAAATTACTACAAATAGATAATTATAGGATATTATTTGTCATTTCATGAGAATTGGGTGTTCCCAAATTTGGAATATTTAATCAAACATATTAAAATAGCTTACGTGGTCTAGCTTATAGTGATTCAGTCTACTCTGTATTTTATTGGTTGAAATAACAGTGATTTACTAAAATGACAAGTCATTGTTTCATTGTTAGAATAGAGCAAACAAAAAAATGCTTTATATCTACTATTACTTTTAGCTCCTGCTTTAACGTTTACTCAACACTGTTATCTGACTTTTCATCATTGTTTGGATAATGATTACTATCTGCTTTCTGTATGAGCTCTATTAAGACATGTTTCATCATGAATACATGTGACCCACCGCACTGCAGTTATCTACACAATTATGCCTGTAAGCCTTGAACTTTATGTGTGCGGCCATAGCAGGCACGGTCCTCCAACCCTAAAAAACCTCAAGCTTATCTGCACACATTGTATTTACTTTGGGTACAAGGGGTTTATGCGTATGCTGCCCCTTAAAGGTAAGCCATGATTTAAAGGATTTTGTTTCAAAACACATTATAGAGCACTTTCAAGAAGTTTCTTATTCAAGAAAAATGAGAAGTATCAATGTTATGACTAATACCACCTTATTTGAGAAATAAAATACATTTTCCATTGTATGCCAGCTACTATTCTTTTCAGGAACAGTGTGGGCACAGTACTTTGGAGTCAAACTCGTGTCATTTAAATGTTTAGTCTTTAAAGGGCCCCTCTTTAAAAGGCTTACACAACCCTTTTTCAGCTTCTCTATATCTACTTATCTGCATTTTTATGTACAATGTTTATGTACTATATCAAATGAAATATAAACACTTTAATACATTACATTCTTGCAAACCAACAGAAAAACAAGGTAATTTGTTTTACAAACATTCTGAAAAGGAAGGCCTTGCCAAACTTTTATAAGCGGTAAATGCGTGTGTTCAGCACACACACTCAGGGGGCGGCGAGTCTTTGAAATGCGAGGAAAGGCAGAAGTAGTGGAGCGTGTCTGGGCATGGGGATACAGGGGCCCCAATAAAGGCCTTCCAAACTCTGAGAGGAAACAAAAAAAGGCTCCCCTGTGCTATCCTCCCAGAACCACACCGACCAGCCCTGGAGCTGATTTCGTTTTAACTGTGGAAGTTTTGTACTATAAGTGATTACCAATGATTGTGTAGTTTTTACAGTCTGACATTGTCATGGTGCACTGATTTTAATCCAGAATGTTTCATGGTGCACTGATTTTAATCCAGTAGTTTTTACAGTCTGACACTGGGGTGAGATTTTGGTGAGATTTTGTTCTGGTATGAATTTGCAGTGTGTAGTTTTAACATCTGACAGTAATAATCGTAATGTGATTTTAATCCAGTAAGGCTCTGCAGGTGTGTAGTTTTAACAGGTTAACAGTTGTAATTGTGGAGTGAGTTGAATTCACTATGAATCTGCAGTGTGCAGTTTTTACATTCTGACAGTAATAATTGTAGAGTGATTTTAATTCAGTATGAATGTGAACTGTGTGTAAAACTGCTATTCCAAATGAAATGCATGAGTGTGAAGAACCACCACATACAGTGAAGTTTCTAGAAAGAACCTCTAAATTAGTAAAGACTCTTTAAATTATGTGGATGCTCTTAGAGCTATTAAAATGTTGGTTCATGGAAGTGTATGATATGTAAAAGAGCGCATTAAAAAAATACATCGTTTTAGGATTGAAAAAAAAATGTGGTGGAGTTGTCTCATGCAGTTATACGTATTTATTAACATCAGTCTTAACAAGTGTATATTAATGTATTTACATATAATCTACTGCATAAAAGTTGGTAAACATGTGTAATTTAATGAGCATGCCTACTGTAATCCAGCTATAACAGTGAATACCGCAGCAGTAGCTGTATTTTTGTTGCATGTGTTGTTAATGTGTAATTACACAGCAATTCGGGACACTTAATATAAAGTGTATATAAACATTGCATGGTGCACCTATCTGAGGATAAGAAGTTTCAATGAATTTTCCACTTATTATCACATTATCAGACCAGTTGAGCTGACAGGGATGCTTGAGGGGTGTCAGCTTCTTTCCACTGGAGTGTAGTTTACTAACGTTGTACCTGAGAACTTTAGAATAATGATACATTTTCATCAAATTCATGTCTTGTATGTATAAACACAAATGTGGCATTGCTTGAAAGTTTAGAAATGCAATGTTCAAAGAATAATTTGACTTTCACCGTGTCTTTTTATCACCAGTGACTTTTAAAAGGAATTAAATGGATGGCTCAGTCAAGAGCCACCTAATAGCATTATCATAGGTTTCATGTTAATTGGTGTCCTCTGCCTTACATTCATTATCAGCAGCAACAGCTATTCCTTTAATTAAACTTCTGTAGTGGTGCTGATCAGCTGGAAGAGTTTGTGTGATGCAAATGGACAGAAACACGTTTTGTTCCAGTGCTGACTGTGTGCCAGCAATACAAACACATTCACACACATATGCACACACACACACACACACACACACACACACACACAGGCCTCAGGCCCACTTCATCCATCTTGGGAATCTAGCCGTGACAGGCAGCTGAAATGTGCCAAGTCTGATGAGTCCAGAAAGAGCCAGTAAACCAGGTTACAATCAAAACACACCATGTAGACCTGTACTATACTCTTAGTATTAGTGTTTGAATGCTGCGCTACCCTCTGTGCACACATTTCCAGTGCTGATTGTGCAGCTCGTTTTGAGGAGGCACAAACCGGGGAGAAAATCTGGTATAGATTCCACTGCAGCTGCATTGAACACATGAGGAACACACTGATCTGCCTGTGCAATAAAAATATTTCATTTGAAACTACCTAAAAATAAGTCTTTATAATATTTATGCTACAATCTGTTCGTGTAGAATACTGTTTCCTCTCAAATTGTACAAGCGACCAGTGCCACAGTGAAATACAAGTTTAAAGATACCTTAACCTAACGTCTGTTGCAACAGCCTTCTAGTCAGAGATAAATCAACTTGTAATTACTCTGTCTGTGCTTCTGCATTTCCGTCACATCAGCAGTGTGTAAAATGACAGGCCTGATGTACAATGTGGTGACACATCATAATAAACCAAATACATTATTCATCATTTCATCATTTTTTCACATTAGATTCTGACTTTGAATTTGTTATCTTTTCTCTGACTCTGATAGATTGGCTGTGATTGGTTGGATGGAAAATCAATCATTGTAACTCAACCTATAGGTTTCGCTGCAAATCGCAGGAAGGTGGAGCTAGGAAGTGCAGGCCAAACAAAACAGCCCCAAACGTAGAACAATCTAAGGGTGCATTTCACAAACAGGGCGTGTAAATCTTACAGCTGGGGCCAGAGGCAAATTAGCCCCAACTTAACCAAATCGCAATTTTCAACCTGTACTGTAGGTTGTGCTGTTGTACATAGGTCCACAGAATTACAAACTAATCAGCTTCTGGATTGTTAACAGCAAATAGAACCATGCGGACGCCAAAAATTAAACTTTATTTTGATGCGTTTTTGTTCTTTGAAAGAGAACAAAGGGGGGGGCCTGGCAACTCGCTAGGAGGGGCAATGCCTTCTAATGCCCCCCCTTGGCGCCGGCACTGTCCTAGCCCATTATACCAGCTGTCCCTGCAAGCAATGTTTTAGTGCAGTCGATGTACTCACACTAGGTCTAGTTGCCTTGTATCGTACTCATATTCACATTGCACTTAATGGTCCAGACCCAAGTACTCTTGCATTGTCACAACACTCACTGCTTTATCATTTTGAGCTGCCAGATTAATGGAGTGTGTCCCATACCTTCAGATACCTACAGATACCCACAGTGTTTTCAGCTCTTCAGCACATTTTTCAGTGGTTATTTGGTCCACGAGCATGTGGTCGTCAACTGGTTGCCAATATAATCTTATACTTCCTAAGAGTCCTTGTGTGTTGTATCCAATTGTTCCTGTATTCTCTCATGTACCCAAATATCTAGGAAACACTGCAGACAAAAGGCATTTTTCCACAGGTATTAAGGAACCATGCTGTACCTAAACCATACAGCAATGGCTCAGACATTGTAGCACGTTCTGATTTTCCATTGTGTCTTAACCTGGTAACAGTATTTCTGATGCGTTGGCAGCGCAATGGAGATGTAAAACCATAGAGACGTTTATTCCTAAGTGGACAGATTTTCTGTCAGAGCTGCTTTTATGGTCTTTTATACGTTATTATGGTCTGTTTGAGTTATTATAGTCGTGTCTGAGCTTTTGAATTCTTAGTTCAATGGCCTAGCTAACTTGTTAGCGATATCCTGGTGCACCGGCGCATTTCTCAGAGCGTTAGAAAACTCTCACGGAAATTTATCTTGAGGCCAAACATATTTCCAGTTGTTAATTAGCATCTCTATTGTTGTTGTTTTTTGCGCAGACAGTAAAAAAAAAAAAAAGCAATGGCCACTTTCCAAGGCTGTCTGTTATTATGTCAATATTTTGACCTTTCAGAAAGCAGTGATGCAGTCGGCTCGCATGCATCCCCCTTTTGTCCTGATATCAAGCAGGATTATGACAGCATGGGTACGGCTCAGGTACAGGTTGCTTTATATGTAATGGAAAAACATTTGTTTGCAGTACAACGCGGTTCCTTGTGCCATTGGGAAAGTGCCAAAAGTTATCCCTCTGCCACCATGTTTGTTAAATGGGAGAGTCACATTCAAGTTCTGAGCACTGGTGCAGTTAGCAATCACATTACTGATCCTCGAATACTGATCGCGAGTCCAACTGAACCATGCCATCCTCTGGTACAGCGTGATCAGGCAACCCGAATGAACTGGACTTTGGAGATCAAACATGCTTAGACATGGTACAAACAGTACCTAGAGGATTTTCTAGAACTGCTGAAAATAAATTGAAGAACATTGCTGTGCGCTCTCAGTGATTGCAGACTGCACCAGAAGGGGCGAAAGCATGAGGAAGCTACACTAATATGCACTAATAACTATCAAATGTGAGCAAAAAATAATTTTTTCCTGTAGCTTTCTGTGATCCCCTCTGTAATTTTATTTGAACCCAACTGTTGTTCACGTCATGCTATCAGTGATATCCAGCCAGAATCCCCAAAGGCTACAGTGGTAACCGTGTTCTATTATTACCTTGCAGGTGGCTTACTTAGGTGAAATTAGCTAACCTAGGCATGCTGTAATGTGAGGAAATGTATAGTGCTTTGTCATTTCCATCCTGTGTGATCAGTTGGTGTTCAGTTTGAGAAACACTACCCTACACTTCGCAAAGCTCTCAGCTGTTCCACTGCAGAGTGAGAAAAAGAAAAACTCTATGGCATCTGCGCCCCAATTTAATGAGCTCCACAACACTAAAAACATCTGCATTTCCAAACACATTGGCCAGCTCACATGAGAAGATGCTTAATTACACATGAGTGTGTTGTTCCATAGAGTGGTAGGAGCTGAAGGCTATTGTATCTTTTGGGGGGAGCTTTTAAAGAGGACGTGTTGTGGAATGCTATACAATACTGGGTCATTTTCTGGAGGCACGATGGCACCTTTGCAGCTCTCTGCGTTGTGTGGACTCAAATCCTGATAAGTCCATCAGAGGTTTGCTCTGGGGTATGTTCGCACATGGGCTGTCATGTTAAATGTCCAGCTCCGGGACAAAAATACAATTTTGGGCCTGCCTCAACAACACAAACACACCTCAGCTCAGAGCATGCATCACTCAGCACTCGCTAGCTAACTAGTACTGAACGCTTCACTGAATATGAAACTTTTTGCCGTTATGGACAAATAGTTGATGGAGAATAATTCACCTGTATCACAAGTACTTACATAAGGTTAATTGACGTACGCAGACTATAAAAATGAGCATAATAGCTTGTTCTTTAGGTGTTGGTAGCTGCTATGTTATGCTGTGCTGATTAGAAGGTACATACCAGATGGTTGACTTCATTCCACTCAGGTGTTTGTTCAAAGGTACGCCCACCACATGAAAAGGGGAAAGCATGAAGGTCTGAAGGATCCATGTCCTGCTTTATCTTTGTTGTATTAAAAAAGAACATAGATCCCATTCACTGCCAGGTTTTGTGTTTTTCACTGGTGGCAACGCTGAAAGGCTGCATTATTTGTCACAGGCAAAAAAACCTGGCAGGATCTTTGGGCTTTTTGATACAACAAAGATAAAGCAGGACGTGTATTCTTCAGACCTCCTTGCGTTCAGCTGCATTTAAGTGCAGTTTAAAGTGGAAAAATGAGCAGTTCCCAGTGATCAACACCACTACAAGACAAGATTAATCTTTCTTTGCTTCTCTGTTCTTTATAATGGCAAAGACAGCAGGCTGAGTTTAGAAACATAGCCGTGTTGCCTCGCATTTGTGCTCTTTTGGTTTTCCATTTCTGCACACCTGATGCCCCAGGCCGCTATATTCCTGTGGACTTTGATCACTTTCCACGGGATATTTTTCCCAAATCTAGCAGGACTTAATCACATTTACTAAGTAAAGGTCAGAAGTTGAACACCTGGCTTAAGCCTTTTCTTGGATTGGAAATAAAACAGGATTAAAGACAGAAAAATACATTTTGGTACACTTTTATTCTGTATACTTTCTGTATTTTGGGAAACTTGACTCTAGATCTTCCCTGGTCCAGGACAAACAAAGCCTTCCCCTCTGTATTGATGGTCCTGGTAAGCTCTGGAACATGCAAATATTTCTGTTTCTTATCCAAAAACTAGGCCTGAATCAAAGGGACAAGCAAATTATGTTCTCAATTATGTGATCATTTCTGGGGATTTGTTTTTATTGCCCTGTCTGCTTTTATTAATGCTGCCGCTTTTCTGCTATGAGCTCAGTGTGGTTTAACTTATTCGCTTCACAATGTCAGGTCATGTGACCTAAAAGGAGCGAATATAGCCAAAATAGACCAATCATCAATTCAAATACTTCTATATTGTGGGTATTCTCAGAAACACCTGCTTTGGGAGCAAATTTGTGCAAAAAACAGAAGTAAGTCTTTTGTACCATGATGGAAAAGCAAGTAAAAACTTTGTCATGTGACATTACAGTTCAGCAGATGTTTGATTAAATGGAGCCCTCGAACTGTTCTTCTGTCCTCTGGCAGAAGACTATTCTACTGCCAGCACATCCTGGACAGCCTGACTTCTGGCAGAGACCGAATGCAGTTCTGTCCCGATTCATTCCATATGGCTCCACTGTCCTAGGTTTGTTAGCCCAATTGGAAATGCCTTTAATGGACCACAAAATACTAAAGCTGCATTTAGAAATGAGAATTATTCATAGAAAAGCCTGTAATGTGCCTCTGAGACCATGCTTTTGGAGCTGGATGGCTGGAGGGAAAAGATGTTTTACTCCCATATAATATTGTACAGAACTGTTCTGTTTTTTCTTGGTCAAATTCCCGGAGCCCTGCTTCGAATAATCATTCCTATGAGTTTTGTAAGTAATTGTACTTTATTTTCACTGTAAATAGTTTAATTTAGCTTCATGACAACTATTAAAAAATAGACAACTATATTTAAATGCATAGGCAAAAGCCTCCACCAGCTTCTCCACCAACTTTGCACATTGTGTTCTTTGGGCCTGGAGGATGGTCACATGGTGATAAAACTAATGAGCGACCCAAATTGTTTCATGCATATCTGCTGTTTGGGAGACACTCACGTCACAGCAACCTGAAAATCCTTCTTCATCCACATCCACAGAGACAAATATTGACAAAGAGTCACATTCACTAACGTCACTGACAGAGGAGGGTCACTGACATACAGGACAGCAGGCTAGCTGACCTTTGGCAAGGTGTGCAGACATACACACACACACACACACACACACACACACACTGCTTTTGACAAACAGATTGTTTTTGATTTGTGTGAACGGGCATCCTGTGAAATGGATTTTCAACTATTTGCTATGCTACCCTGCTCTGTCTCAGTACCAGCTTCTAAAATGATCGAAATGCTAATAAGCTAACTTAACGGGAACTAAAATGTCTATCAGTGTTTGTTAAAAAAAATACTGTCCAGGTCAACAATAGCCCTGCGAAGTAAAACTGAACTGTACCTTCAGATGCATCACAGTCCATCAGGTCCAACTGTTGGACCTTAAATGACATTTAAAGGTACACTACATTCACTCTAACCAGAGAAAGGGGCGTATTTGTACCTTTGCGTGATTTAACTTTACTCAAGACGGGTTGTGTGAGGACAACACAACTTTAAAAAATGAATGTGCATCAGTCCCTGGCCCAAAGTGACAGCATTTGTCCCCTGAAAAGAGAACCGAGTCCCACACATACACACAATTGAGTGCTGCCTGAGCAAAGCGTTTTATCAGCAAGACCTTATCAAACTAAACTGTGTCTGATTTGATGCTGAGTACAACACAAACTTCAGCCAATGTCTCTAAAACATCCTGATAAAACTAAAAGTGAAATGAAGCCAGTGGGAACCACACAGACCTCCATATGGTCTCATCCGGGCCCTGGCCTGTGCACAACCCCCACCACATCCTCAGGAAAAAGGTCCTATACTGTACCTTTCAGGGTACAAACACTGTCACAGATGTGGTGTCTTCAATGGGGTACACTTAGAGTTAGGAAAAAATTAAGGTGAATTTAAGTAGTTTATAAAGTTACATTTATTAGACATGTACTCAAACGACTATCAATGAAGACTTGAAGTGAGTGTTTCTTATCACCCAAACAAATCATACTTCACTATGATATCCACAGTACACAATTAGATCATTAACTAATGCAAAGGTTCCTTTTTCAGTTTGTGTCAGACGGTACTTTGATCTGAAACTGAGTCTGCTGAGACAGACAGCAGGAAAATATTGTCAACAAGCGAAGGTCAAAGGGAAATGGGAGTAGTGTTGTGAATTTAGATCATCTGTGAATCATCTGGTCTCCTTCTGAAGGTTCGTCTTCCTTCAGAAAGTGTAAAGACTAATCCTTCACACCCGGTCCAACAAATTCATGTAATTAAGCCTGAACACCATACAGCTGTCTTAAATTAAGTTTGCATAATTATATATTATTGGATTGAAAGTTGCATTCCAAGACCCCTAAGACTTGAGACTACATGGAATATTTCAATTGTTTTTTGGTTTTAGCCTTCTCTAAGGGTCTTAACCCACCAGCCCAACTATTAGCCACTGGGCCAGCGCTCCCTCCCTCTCTCTCCCTCTCTCTCTCTCTCTCTCTCTGTCTCTCTCTCTACATATATATGTGCACTCCGTGTAACAAAGCACTTTTGGTAACATCATGTAAAAATATATTTTTAAACAATCTGCCGCAGAACTTTTGATGAGTATAGTATTTCCCAAAATTAAGAGTCTTCTTGAACGTGCAAACAACGATCACCAGGCATGCATGAGCATTGTTACATAAGGGCCTGTGGTTTTCCTAAATGCGGACCAAACTGCTTTAAATATTTCTGTATTCTGGGCCTCTTTCATTTAATGTCTGCCTGTCATATGATCATCAGCATAATTTTTTTTTATAGATTCAAAAATATCATAACCACAGTGTTTGTGACTGTATGCACACAGGCCTGGAGCGGTTTTGGTCTGTTAATAATCTGCTCAGAGAACAGTATTATGTGCTGAGAGTGCATTGCATTTCTCACACATGGAAAAAGCATTTAAGTCTTGGCATGGTCCTGTTCTTCAAAATTCAACAAAAGACACGCAG
Source organism: Hydrocynus forskahlii (assembly GCA_037974365.1). Taxonomy (NCBI): domain Eukaryota; kingdom Metazoa; phylum Chordata; class Actinopteri; order Characiformes; family Alestidae; genus Hydrocynus; species Hydrocynus forskahlii. The sequence goes on along the minus strand of JBBPCX010000141.1, from coordinate 31,044,256 downwards.
CATGCATGCTTTCTGAAGTTTAAGCATGAAAGCATGACAGAAAACACTTTGGCACTATTGAAATCATCTGCTGCATTAATAATGTTTTGTATTCAAATTACTTTATCACATGTCTTCGGTTTGGTAAGCTGAGAGTAACAGAGAATGTTTGAGAAAAGAACTGATGAACTGATTAAAACGACAGAGAGAAAGTTATGTGTAAGACATTTTTTTCTTTTTTACAAAGAATACGTGTTAATTGATGGAATGCTTGGCCACACCAAAATTCCCCAGGGCGAATGTAATGATCCTGCAGAAATAACTGGTTCTGCTAACAGCAGAATTCAATGCTGTTCTGAGAACTGCCCTCACGAGAAAACCACATCTCTTCTAAACCATGTTTAGGATTAGTTTTACCTGAGCGTCATTCTGTAATTTAAGTGACAGCTGATTTAGTCTTGGTTTTAGTTTTTTGACTACATAGGGATGTGTCTCTCCAATTCTCAGTATCAGTTTTAGTCGGATGTTGGCCAAAATCACAGGATCTGATAGAAGAAAAAGCCTGAATGATCACATAAATGTTTAAATAAATTCGTAAAGAGAGAATCACCAATGCGGACATGAGTAACACAGATAAACAGCAGGTAAGTGTCTCAAAAGACTCCCTGCTCCCTATATAGTGCACTATGTAAGGATTAAAAAAATACATTCTCCAGCAGCCGAACAGTGTCTAATATGCCTAAAATAGAGGTGTTAGCAATTCAGTTATATGTGCAGAAGTCCATTATGGACAAACTGTGCACTACAGGGGTGTAGAAACTAAAATGTTATAACTTTACATAGCGCCCTCTAGAGGAAGTAGGAAGGCATATTGGATTCATAGCGCATCCAGATACGTATATTATTACAACTTAGTTGGAAAAACTATGATATCGGATTTATATCGATATATCGGATATCTGTATTGGTATCAGACATGAAAAAGTGGAATCTTGCCTCCTCTACTAAAATACACATTGGTTTTTGTCATATTTAAGTAATATGATCATTATTAGTTTTGGTCAAGTTTTAATCAGTGAAAAGAAACATTAGAAACTATGCTTTAGTCATTCAATCATTCATTCATTTATTAATTTAATAAAACCTCACTAGCGTCACGTGTACTAGAGCATATCCTGGGGCCAAAAGGCAGAGACTCACCGTGGGCACACACACCATCCACTCACACACTCACAAGTTTTAGTCATATTTTGTTTAAATGCCATTTGGCTTATTTTTGATCATTCACATTTTTTAAAATACTTGCTCCTCTGCCTCCACAAATCTGACATGACAAATTTGGAGAGGTTCAAGATGTGACTGATAAGAGATGTGATTGGGCCAGCCCAGTGTCAGTACAGGAAAAGGAACCAATGGGCTGCAGTCCATGATTTGAGTTACCAAACAAAGTGACCATTTCCCTGTATGTATTAAGCAACCACATGCTTGCAATACATGGCTGTGCATATCTTGGACATTACGTGCATGCACGTAATTAGACAAAAATAAAGGCTTATGGTTGATTAGCTTGTCTTTTGTCTGTCTCTGTGTTATCTCATTATTATTCATAAACATAAATGGTAATATATTTAGTCATCATTTTTATTTTCAAAGGCGCATCTTTATTTTTATCATTGAAAGAAGTTACCCGATGAATGTTTTTGGCACAGATCTGGTCAGCAAAATGGGCACTGTTAATCCAGAAACAATTTCCACTAGCACCTATATGCAATTTCTTCTGTTGTCTTAGCATCAAGCTATCATTTTCAAACACTCAGTGTATACTTCATATGGCAGATTTAACCAAAATGGACATTTGAAGCATATGAGATTCAAATAACATATTCTTTACTGTGCACTGCAGCTTTAGAGTAAATCCTTGCGCCCTTTAAACTCCTCACTGTGTTGTTCAAGTTTCTACATCCCATTTCTCAAAACAACTTGGCAAGATGCAAAACCAAATCAAGCATTTAAAGTGTTAACAATTTGCTCTGATAATTTGCCACTTGCTTCCAAGACATATTGTACGGATGCACCACAGTTCTATAAATAGTGCACATTAATGAGCGTTGTGATACCATGTTACTCGGTGTCCTCACCTGATCAGGACTGTTACCTGATACATGCTAGCTATTGCCATCTATTCCTAACATCTATGCAGAGGATGGAAACACACATGCACTCACACACACAGTGGTAAGCCTTTAGCAGTAACCTTTGGCAAAGCTTGATGGCAAAGTTTGCCCAACCCCACCCCCACCCTTCTCAAATTGTCACTCCACACTTTCTAATGATAGCTAGCACTTATGCTAGTCACACTCTCTCAGGCTGAGATTTCCTACATTAGTGTAGGAAAAGTGTAGCACGGCTGACTACTGTAAATGGTTTGATACTTCCATTGACACGCCCCCCCCCCCCAAAGAAAAAAAGAAAAACATGTAATAGCTGAGCTTTTCATGTTCTGATTGGTATTACTTATTGTATTCTTTGCACACAACAATCTGTCATCTGTCCTTTTGAATGCTGCTGGAGAAACAAAGCCTCACAGCTAACAAACGATCCTTTGTGTTCAGAGTCGTTCCCACCAGGGGTTTAATGGGTGCCAGCGTCAGTGGCCTGAGCAAACCTATCTTTCAAGTTTGTTTCCTTCAGTGTCTCTAGTTCGCCTTGTGTAAGATGTAGATGCATTTCAGTGTGTGCACACACTGGGCCCGTGCAACGTATCACAATTGGCTTTTGCAGGAGAAGTAGTCTGCAAAATGCAAATGAGCTGTCTAACCAAATATGATTTTGACCAATTTCTGTAAATGTTTTAGCAAATATGTAGTTCGTATGTGTAACATTGTCCTTGTCTTTTCCATTTTCTTGGCTTCTTGTAAGGTTCTGTCTTCCTCCTGTTTTCATGACTATGTCAATGTTTATATCCTCCATGTGGCTTTATTTATGAGTCATGTGAGTTTTCTTGTTTTGGGCCCACCTTAGCCCCACCCCCTGTTATCCTGTTCACCTGTGTCTTGTTCCTGACTCTCTATTTCTACTCATTATGAGAGATGTAGTGTGTCTAGGCTCCATAGCTTGTTTCTGTGTTTTACAGTCAATAAAAAAAAGGTTAATGCGAAGGCGACAGGTGGGGGGCCTCCTGAAGCTTTCACACCTGCAGAGGAGTTTGCATTGGCCAGCAATAGAAGGAGGCCCATTATGGAGGGGTAGAGGGAGGCGTCCAGTCGGACCCAGGTGGCAGGAATGTCCCCCCTTTATGTGCAGGGAAATATCACAATCACTCTCTACAGTGTGTACATTTGTGCAGTCATGACATTCCATTTCCTGTTTTGTGTTCAGTGGAGGAGGAGAATATTGAGCTGCTCCAGCCACCTGCAGAGCCCAACATCTCCTGTGATCCTGAGGTACAGGTGAGTGTTTGCATGGTGTGAACCATGCTGATGTGACGTGACAAATGTACTCCTTTAATTTTCAGGAGAATGTGGGTGATGAAACACTGCTGATTCTCCTTTTTTGTCGATGTAGGTTGGAGCAGACGCTGTGCACAGCTGGTACAAGCGCTTGCTTGTCAACAATATCAGGGGGCACAGGCATCAGGACTGGAGTCTTTTCCCTTCTGATGGTGGCGATGTGTAGAACCACACATGCTGACAGCACCTGACAGGCCCTCTCTGGTCATCTAAGGATTGAAAGTGATTAGCTCATTTTGTTATTGAGATAAGATAAATCTTTTTCCAGTCGACTCAGTGTGAGGCATATATTACATAGTAATAGTAGTATACAAATTATATACAAATTGCACTGGTAGAATAAATATGAAAATACAAAATACAGATTGCACTGGATTTTTACAGTCTATTGCAAAGTGTGAGAAGGTATTGCACATTAAGGAGATATTGGAGATATTGCACATTATTGTAACATCAAAGTCATGTCTTTATAAGACAATCCTGAATAAAAGTTGTGCCACATTTTTAAACAAGGACATCATTTACATCAGGGTTGGCCAGCAGAACTACGTGGGTGAGAAAACGACTGAAAACTTGTCAGACACGGGGAAGAAATGTGAGATGCCATTTGACAGTACATTAACGCCATAACCAATATGGATTAAGGATGAGGCTAACAAAACACAAATTACCATGTTCAGGACACGTTTCACTGCGCATTGTAACTTGTATAATTATGCATGTGACAAATAAAGAATCCTGAATCTTGAATCATCACCATATGTGGATCCAATCAGTAGAGAGAAATCCAAGAAGTATGGGGAAATTGTGTCCAATAAATGTGGGGCAATTATGTTCAGTTTAAGCCTCACTTTGTCTTTTGAAATACAGTATTTTACAATAAAAAATAAAGATACAAATAAAACAATTTAATAAAAATGACAGATTTTCGGTCTCTAAAACCCTCACCGTGCGGAGAGAGCCAATCACAATTCAGGCACCGAGGTCCCGCGGCTCTTCCAGGCACGCCATTGGCTGCGGAGAAGTGGTGTGTGGAGGGGCGGGGCTTGCGGGGGCGGGTTCATGCTAAAGTGCGAGTTAAGTAAGAAAAATATTCTGGTCGGACCAAGATTAACCCAATGTGTAAGTTGCCACAGCTACATACCTCGGGATAAACCTGTCCACCTTTCGTAGTACGGGCTAGTCATGAAGTTACGCCTCACGTGACGAAGTTACTCTCGAATTTAGTGTGATAAGCCAGTAATCGCGCTTCATGGTACAGGCCCCAGATTGTGTTTGTGAATTTCTTGTAAACCCCACTGTTGGAAAAGTATCTCTTGCTGTTCTGTTTTGCTTATGCTTTTGTTAAACTTGTTTGTATTCCTTTAGTATCTACCATGCTTGTGTCTTTGTTATACCTGGTAGTATTTTCTTGTATACTTGTGTAACCAGACCCCTCTTTTGTGTTTGTTTTTGTTACTTGTTTTTTGAATTTAGTGTTTGTGTTTACATTCTGTCTGCCTCGACCCTCATTACAATATGTGTCCTGAAAAAATCACTCATTTTCTGAATGTATTTCCGAAATTGCTCTCATCACCTCCTTCAGTAGACGGTTGCTGTTGCAGTACAATACAGATGCTGTCAACAAAGACTCTTCAGTTTGATCATTCCTTAAAAGAGCTGAGTAATGCTGAGATAATTAACTAGCTTATTACAATGATTTATCAACCCAGGCTTCAGCAGGAACTTCAGTGTTTGTAAAGAAGCTGTTTGGTGACTTCCTCTTTAAAATCCCCCTGATGCATTTTTGTGATATTCTGATTTTAAAATAGTTTGAAAGAAATGTTGGTGGAGTTTCTTTTTTAAAAACTATGTTTATTTTAGGTAGTCGGTAAGACTTCTAGCTATTCTCAAATAAAAACGATTCTGTATTATGAATTCTTCGTTGTTTGTAATGTAAAGTGGCCTGCACACGTATTTCATTTCTATATAATGAATACTCAGTAGCTCTATTCTGTGTATTGTATTTACGGATTTGTATTTATTAAACTTGTATATTGTATCTCAAGCCTGCTTATTTCCCGTGCTCTCGGCCTTCTGGTGCAAATGACCCAGGGTTGCCTCCACACCAACTGCTCATACAGCCCCTCTGGCCAACAATAGCCGATCCTCCCAAAATAAACCTGTCAAGTTTTTGGCTCACAGTCTTGCCAAGTACCAGAGCCAGCAGAGCAAACTCCATTGAGCCACATATAACTTTCTCAATAGTGGCCCAGACGCTCCTGCGGTGAAACTCATCCCCAGACCTTAACCTCTCATGTGTCAGCCTGTATAATCCACTGCCAACTCAAATGTGCTCTCAAGAAATCTAGATATCTAAAAGGCTCAGAATGTTGTTCACATGTTCCTGACTTTGTTGTAAGATGGATCAGGATGGGCCATTAATTAAACCAAACATGGTTAGATCACCAGGAGCAGAGCAGACCCCCCCCTAAAACTAGACAGCTGGATTCAACAAGTGACAACAATCTCATTTTACATTACCATCGATGCACGGAGCAATTATCTTAAACAATCACTCATAGAAAAAATTGGTATGACATCTAAGGCAGTGATCACAAATCCTCGTCCTTGATGCTTTCATATGCAAATATAATACAAATATAAGACAGCTAATCAAGGACCTCTAAAGAGTCAGGTCTGTGTCAGGACTGGATTAGGGTTCAAGCAAAAGTTTGCAGGAAGTTAGATCCCTAAAAGAAGGATATGTGAGTGCTGTTTTAGCATAATAACCTCTTGAAAAAGAATCAGATGTTCCAATCAGTTCAGGTATGGGTTTGACAACATGTAAAAACCACACTTTGGTTTTTGTAAAAGCTGTTCAAGTTCTTAAGACTGGAAAGTGTCACAAAAAAGACTTGAGACTCCATCTGGCCACAGTCAGACAGACAGCTTACAAATGGTATAAATTATTGACCGATGGCCACAATTCCAGGAATGCCCATCTTGCCAAGATCATTGCAAGGGCACACCAATTAACTCCCAAATAAATTAAGAGAATTCCAGGGTTACAGATGAGGACCTGCAGCCTGTAATTTTAATAGGTAATCTGTCTGTGTTCGGTCTACAATGAGAAAAATACTGAACCTGAGATTACGGAAGATTACTAAGGAGGAACCACAGTTCTTTAAAAGAAGTGTTGTGGTGTGGAAAGTGGAAAGAGGTTAGGTTATGCATCATGAAAATGATCCAAAACACAAAAGTGAGCAGTAGAGTGACTCAAACAAAGCAGGCTTTGGATTTTACAGATCCTAACAGGCTCTTATTCATGACAGGATCAAGAATCACTATCACACTTATCACAATGACCACGTTATCAGATTGGACCATCTGTGGCTTCAAGATGCACAAAAGAAAAGCATATGTGCCTCATGATCTGTGTTTTCTTTGAATGTGTAGCCTGGTATGTTGTCCAACATTCTATAGCAGCATGAGGCAGCTCAATATTTCCTACTGTGCATGTGCAGATAAAGCTACATGTTTCTTATTATTTTATCTGGTTTAAGCAAGCTTCTCTGAGGTGTTTCTGCATTTCTTACCAAACTGAAATTTGGGTTAATAGCTGCCTCTCAGGCAATGTTTGAGGCACAAATGGGGTCAGGGGTTCTCAATCCTGGCGACTCCATGCTCTACTCATTTTTGTGTCGTCCCAAGTGTACATACCTGACCCAGCCCATGAGGAGCTTGTTAAATAGTTCAAGTAAGAGTACTAGGTAAAACCTCATAAAGGTTGGAGGCTTCTGACCTAGGATGGCTTCTGAAGGCTTCTGGCCTAAGGTGATCTCCAGATTTTACACCCTTCAAAGTGCTGGTAAAAGGGTTTTTCAAGGAGCAGAAAATATATATTACTGGTAACTACTTTGTATAGAGCAGAAGGCCATAAGTTGCAAAATTAGTGAGAAGTGGCTAAACATCTATTTTATCTGATCTATAGTTTGGATTAGCATAGGTTAACTAACTGGAGGTAGTTGATTAGCTCCTGTTCAGAAGCAGTTTTATGTTTATAGCGGCCTGGAGGGTGGACGGCTGTCCGGCTGCTGTGCTGCCCCGTGGATGCCCATTAAAACCGAGTACCTCCTCATCCAGTGCAGTCCTCACTCTCTCATCTCCATGGCAGACACATGTGCTAATGATTGAAAACTGCATAAATCAGCACAGTCTGCCACAGCACCCAGCCGTGTGGTTCTCTCACACTCTCTTCTAATGCACCATGACTCAGCACATTCAGCACAAACAACACTCTGCAGATGAGCTGGCACTGAAGGGGGTATTGTATGAAATAATATTTAATTGTATGAAATAATATTTCAATAATTAAAATAATTATTTGGTACTTTTTGGTTTTTGCTATTTAACGTTCTTCCTTTACGTATGTCCACTTCAGATTTACACTCAATGTCTTTTCACTCCGTAGGTACAAATATATACAAAAATGTATGTACTCATAATCTTAAACAAAGATTTGCTTCAAAAACCTAAACTGATATGGAAAAAAAACAAGCACTGCCTTAAAATAATAGATGCAAATGTCGTATCATAATAAATAAAAACCTAGCTATTAATGCAGCAAAAGTGTCCTTGCACAAATTGTACCTGGTGTCGTCATAGAAGATGGTGCCTTTGATAGGAAAGATTTCATGCAAGTAAAATCCGGGTGCACGTAAAGGAGCTTCCTAAAGTTCTCAGGAACAACATTTAACAACAACTTATTTAACAAGAGCTCTGGCAAAACATGAGAGAAGTGTACCACATAATGCACTGTATCAGACTACTCATAAGGAAGAAATAGAGAAGCCAGTAGACACATGAAAAAAGAGTTGCAGGACAACCTGAAAGCACCAGGAACAGCAGATACACAAAGAACAATAAACAACAAATATACCACAATCATATCCAGTCCTACAAATAGAACTTTCGTGTAGACGTCACAAAGCTACAACTGGATTCGCCACCTAAGTACTTACATTATTAATTTATGGTATCTGAATTTGTACATCTTTATTATTTTTTTATATATCAGTGTATCCGAAATACATAGGAGTACGAAGTCCAAAGCTATTGTGTGGGAACTGAATGTGAGTGTGAAGTGAATATGCCTTGGAAGTATATTACACAGCAAAAACAGTGACTGAATACTTGATTCCACTCAGTGTAATCCACATGTAATAGATTATAGAGAATGGAATGAGCCCTTAATAAAAAATATTTGATGAATCCTCATATTGGTCAGTGCTATGTAATTCAAAGAGTCAGTTCTCTGGACATGGATTAAGCCACTCTGGCAAAATTTTAATGTCAATGATGATTCACTGTTAAAACTAATTTATAGTCTAAGCATAGAGTTAATCTTAGTCTGGGAAAATGGCCCAAAGAATTGCATCACTGGAGTTTATTGCCCTTTGACCATTTGTAGTATGCAACATTTGAGAGTAAAGTACTATTTGGACAGACTTAGTGCATGAGAAGGTGGGTTAATGTAATTATTGCTGGTGTTTCTCAGTGATTTTAGTCCCATACAAATCCGGCATATCAGCAATTTTAAGATTGCGGTGCCATTTGCCTATTATGAAAGCAAACAGAGAAATAACCTCAGGGAATCCCAGGTGATTTGCAGCAGTAGGAGTTATTGGTTATTTTTCTTAAGAATGTAGCCCCTTAAAAAGCACTTACTTGTGTTTTTCTAGTGTAAAGTTGACTTATACTACATTACCTCAAATGGACCACTATGAACATCAAATAACAGAAAAAACATTTATATGGCAAAATCAACAACATACTGCCGTTACTGAATACAGGCAAGGTAGTTGGTAAGGGTAAAAGAAATTCTAATTACATGGAAAGTTTTGAATGTTTTGGACACTTTGGACATATTTGGATGTTTCATTTTGCATATCGTCGCTGTCGAGCCAAAACCTCTTATGTCCAAAACGGCTATTTTTCAGGAAACTCAAAAAACGATGTATATTTAAAATAAATGAATACTGTGTCATCAAAATTGGTAAAACTATTTTCAACACTTTTCATTGGTTAATCATTTCTAAATTTTACAGACCCACGTGGAGACTGACCAATAGTATCGATTCATGAAAAAAAACAACAAAGACCAAAAGTGGAGTTACGAGGATTTTGCCAGACAGCGACGATATGGAACTTTTCTGGTGTGATAGCAATGTGTCCATCCCGAATAGACACTCTGTTTCTGTAATTTGTACGGCTTTCATTACAGACATCCTGTGGTAAGACTTCATTACTCCACCCATGTGAAACTGATGTCAGAAAAGGCAAAACAGATTGGTCAGACTTGCTTGAATTCATCACCATGAATATCTCTGAACAATTCATTTAGACTATATAGGTTCTTAAATAAAGTATTAAACAAAGAAATCAAAAGATTTCCACTGGTTATTAGCTGCATTTGCCTTGTAGCTCCAGTTTGAAACTAAAGAAGCATACACAAGACGCCAAAAATGTCTTGGCTGATCAACTATGGAAGAGTAAGATTTTAAAATCGGGGCTCTCACAACAAAATAAGAAGCTGCTTATCAGACATCAATAAAATTCTCTTTTCCATTTTATTTGTAAATGCATCTCATAAAGAACAAGAAAAAATATATTATACATATTGAATTGCTTTTATGTACATTGCGTTTGCATTTTCCTAGGGAAATTTCCAGAATCATATCTGACCCCGCTCTGATGAAACTCCATTTTTCATACATTCATTTGTGGCCATAAATGATAGTATTATCTCCAAGATTTTGTTCTGATCAGAAGGAATGCGTCACTATCAGCACACCCCCTTGGGTTTGCTGTCGGTCAGGCACTGAGAGAAACTGACGATGAAGATGAACGTGGGGTTCTAACCATGAGACACCTGAAGAACGCAGCATCTTGTTTACGTTTTTGTCCTGTGTCATCTGTGGTTTGGAAAGACGTGTAGCTGAGCGCTCTTTTTTTGTGCAACATGTCATTAGAAAACCTGTCCTTGTTATTAACACCCAAGAAATAAACCATGTGTGCTCAAAAACACTAAACTAACAGCAACTGCATCCACACGATGTAGCATTTAATGTGTCGGCTAATCTTCTAAGACTGCACTAGAGCTAACGTCGCAAAATTGGCATGTACAAGACCTTTAAAAGAGTAGAGCCCCCTTTGAACCTTCTCCTCTCTGCTGTAGGATCAGTACAGAGGAGATTAAATACTGTCGATTCTGAAAAGGCTTTGTGCTGTTAGCACATCAGCAGCAGCATTTTTATCACTTATTCGTAAGCAGTCGCTATTGTTTCATAGGCTCGTCCTCTCGAGGAAAACAGGTAACTTATCTGCTCCTTTAATGACTATTGCTCAGATAATGGATGACCACTTCTCTCTAGCTGCCTGTGCACTGTTCGTCAAGAGTCTGGGGACACGCTGGCTTTGGTTTTCTCACTGTTAGCATTCAATGAAGCGAGAATAAATGTGTCAACATAAAACACCCACTGCTATTTGCAACAGCTTTATGTTAATTAAAATGATTCTCTTGATATGAAAAGCAGGTTGGACAGTTTTCTTGCCCAAACTTTTGTTAAATTCAAGGCCTTCACCATTACTCCATTTTAATAATGCATTTATCACAGTAATATTGTAACAATGCTAGCACACATTTACAGGTGGTGATGTTGTTGCTGATGAAGCAAACAATAATTTCTAATAAAAATCATTGAGAAAGCTAGGCATTCCCAAACATTTGATGGACAGTGTATTGTAATCGGAGCGCTGGCTTGTAACTAGCGGCCATCAACTCAAATACCAATATGCTAAACTCTAAAAGGGGTGCTCCACCATTCTTTCAAAACTGCAGGATAAATAAAAGGTTTAGATCTAAACTCATTTGGAGTGGTTTGATGTGAAATGGTTCACTGCATGGAATACCCACATGGATGTCTGTTCAGTGGTAGTGACCGTATATAATGCAAATACAGCCATTTTCTTATCGCTCTAAAAATCCAGTGAATCTATGCAAGTATTTTATAGTTAAGGATAATAATATGAACAAATTGGCCTAATTTCTCTTGCCTTAAGCCCTCTCCAGCATGCACAGATTTTAAAAATTGAGGTTTAGTCCCAGTCATCTGGCCATTATGTATAAGCATTTATAACCATTGATTTATGCAATATCTTTCTGTGAGGGAGCGTTTAGACACACAAAATAGTTCAAACATCTGGTTCTGTTCACCACCACTGTGATCAGTTCTGACTCAGTGTTTCTAGAACAGAACATTTCACATCAAACCACTCTGAACAGCTCATACATATCAACAATTATGCAGAAATCCTGAAAAATTGGTGGAATGCCCTGTTAATGGAACTAAGCTGAGGCTCGGCTGTGTCTGTTTCTGTTTCAGGGTTCGTTTCGGCAGGCTGCTCTTCCAAAAACAGCTGTGAAATTCTCCCCAAAATACTTCATCGAGCTGCAAGAGTAACCCTGCGTAAAACATCGATTTGCTCAAAACAAAACGCTCTCGTGTCAGCAGCATTTGCTGGCCATTTTGCACATTCCTCATTTGTAGATATGGTCAGCGTATCATATCGTTAGTCCAGCTGTGACCATGAGTGGAGTTCCCATTGAGAGCGTCCAGCTTGAACTCTCCAGGTGTGTCCCAGGCTACATTTCTCAAGGCTGAATAGTTCAGAAGAAGTCCAGAAGAAGCTCACCTCGTGGAGATATGGAGCAGGTTATGGCTGAGGTTGAACAGATTAGCACCTTATGTGTCCATTTTCTGTTGTCCAGCTTTGATACAATAACACGTTATGGCACAACAGTGAAAAGTCAGAGATCGGAGACGAACCCAAGGTCAAAGATGAAGCGTTCCAGTCAGATCTTTGATATGTGTGAGTGTGAATAGGCATTGTTGTCCCATGGACGGCAAAAATTCCCAAGTGCAAGGCTGCTCAGATGGTTATATAAGAGCTCAATGACAAAATGCATAGACCTTCCATACAGAAAGGATAAACTTATTGACCGACAGTGATCATTTTCATTTCACACTTTCTTTCTAAACAATACGCAAAACGCAAAGTTCCAATCCTGTAGTAACATCTGCAAACACTTTACATACTTAAGTGCCTGAACTTCAGTATACAGTGCTATGAAAAAGTCCTGATTCCTCTTATTTTTGCATATTTGTCACACTTTTATGCTTCAGCTCTTCAGTTCAATTTAATATGAAACAAAGACAATTCAAACAAACACAAAATACAGTTTTAAAACAAAGGTTTCATTAATTTAAATCTCCAACACAAACTAGCCCAATGTGAAAAAGTAATTGCCCACTCAATCAACCAATTCACTGAAACTTGGCTGGTAACTGGGATCAATTAGACTAAACACACTGAGACCTAATTACTGCCAGTTCTGCTGAATGTAACTGAATCACCTACAGAGGAAGTTTTAACAGTATGAAGTACGCTATAGATCTCAACAAGCAGAACACTAGGCCACAATCAAATTCTGGCAGACATGAGAAAGAAAGTGGCTGTAAAGGCTAGGGCTCTGGGGCTCACTCAAAAAACAGTGAGAGCCAAAATCCCCAAGACACAGGATTACCAAAATTCCTCCAAGAGCGCAGTTACAAAAGGAACCAGACAAACATCTAAGGAACTGCAGGCCTCAGATAAGGTCAGTGTTAATGTTCTGAATAATCAGAAAGGGACTGTGCAAAAATGATATCCATGGAGGAATTCCCTGGCAAAATCCACTGGCAACCAAATGGAACATAAAGGCTTGTCTCACATTTGACATTGAGCGCCTTTTGGAATAATGCTGTGTGGACTGATGAGGTTCCTGTTACATCTGGCATAAAGCTAACACTGCATTCAACCATAAGAACATAAGACCAACAGTTAAACATGGTGGTGGTGGTGTGATGGTGTGGGGATGTCTTGCTGCTTCTGGGCCTTGGTGACATGTCATGGAAGCATGAATTCAGCTCTATACCATAGAGTCCTAAGGGAGAATGTCTAATCATTACTCCACGAGTAAGTCCACTTCGGAATAGCTGAACAGAACCAAAATTGAGGTCTTGGAAGTAGCCTAGTAAAGTCTTGCTGAAATGAGGTGGCATGGCCTTGAACGAGCAGCGCTTGCTCAAAAGCCTCCCAAAGTGGCTTAATTCAAACAAGCAAAAACGCGTGGGCCTAAATTCCTCCACGGTGATGTGAAAATTGATCTCCAGTTTAAGAAGGGATGCTGCTAAAAGTGGCACAAATATTTATTTAGTTTAAAAGGGTGATTACTTTTTCCACATGGGTGAAAGGTATTGCAGAACTTTTTCCACCAATACATGTTTTGTTTCCTCATGTTCACAAGACAAATCTGCAAAAATAGAGGAAATCAATTTAATACTCTAACACTTTCATGGCACTGTACCTTGGCCCCAAAATGATATACCCAACAAAAAGGCTCGACAGTCACATTTTTGATATTTGAATAGCTTCGTTTTCAGGACAAAGAAGAAAACGTATAGAGACAAAAGGAGGAAAGAGTACAGAAAATAAATGATTGTGATAAAACAAAGAAATTTTGAACTATTGAAAATATAACTTCTTCAATACTGATCAGAAGGCCAGCTGGTTCATGTATTTGCCATCAGACAATGACCACTGTGCGTGTTTGGCTGCATTTCACTCCGTGGTCTGACTCTAACAAATGTTTCAAACCCGTTTGAACACGGAGTTGAAGCTTATCACAGTTTTACGAGCAACACAAGGCGGGTGAATTAGCTCAATGTATTTTTGCTAATAGCTTATAACGGCACAGTCCAGACTATGATCAGTAGTTCAAACGAACTCATCTGTGTACTTTTTTCTTTCTTTCTTGTTTTTTGGTTATGCAGAACTACACGATTCGACTCACCTTGGCAAAAGAAGAGGCATTACAATAAAGGTAATAGAACAGGAATGTTGATGCTTTCAGAGATAGGCATAGACATCAACAGTTTGTACCTCAACGTAGAAAAAACATACTTTGCATAAAACATAATGCAACTTTTGTTCATAAAACTTTAATAGAAAACTACCATGAACCCCCTAGAAAAATACAATCTACAAGAAGCTTAGGACATCGTTGGCGATGTGTCAAGTAACAGTTGTTCATGCTCTTCTTCAGGTCCTCTTTGTTTTTATCCAATAAATTATCACAGTACCACAATAAAGATTTTTTCTTCATCTCAGACTCTTGCACACATCCTTTTTCCCAGCCAGTTTCCTCCCTCTCATTTCTTTTCTCTTTTCTTTCCCTACTTGATCACTTGCATAAGTGTTTCCTCTCATGCAGCACCCTTGTGTGCCTTCTCTTCATCTGTCTCCCTTACTCTCTCTCTCTCTCTCGCTTTCCAATCCCCTGGTGTTGGGGGGAGGTGTGTTGGGGGGTACTGTGGGGTCAGTACGAAGAGCGTGCCGTCCTGCTGCTTCGTGGAAAGCGATGGACTTTGATGTGTTTGGACAGGTGATCGCTGCGGGCGAATTTCTTCTCACAGACAGGACACTGGTACGGCTTCACTCCAGAGTGAGAGCGTCTGTGGCGCGACAGCTCATCCGACCTCGAGAACCTGCCAGGACATGACACACACACACACACACACACACACACACACACACACACACACACCAATAATTCAGCATGAACAGTATCAATTAATTTGGAAATTCGATGGTCTCAATGATAATCTGACTCCAGATTAAGTCCAAACCTACAACTGGTATCGCTATTAACTCAAAGATTTGGCTTTTAAACCATGATTGGGAAACCAGCCCAGGGTGTGCTTTGAACATCAGGGTAATAAGATAGTATCTTGGACCATTTCTGTGGATCCATTCATCATGAAATGTTCACACAAAGTAAAGGGCAGCAGGCATTTTCACATGGAGGGGAAAATACAGAAAAAAGGAATTAGGTTTTCCATACGAAAGCAGCAGGACTAGTGAAAGCAGACTTTGAAAAAAGTGAGATGAAGCCCTCAAACAGCTGAGGCGTGAGGAATGCTATCTGGCTGTTACCACAGCCACCGTGTCTGTCGTCTGCTCAAAGTGGCATTGGCTGACCGTTCTCTGTCACAGAGCACATGCAGTGTCAGTTCAACCTGTCAGACACCCGCACTCTTCACCAGTGAAGACCGTGGGCTTTCTGCCTTAGGCTGGCCTCAAAGCCGTCTCTTAAGCACATGGGCCAAAGCACATGGTTAGTGCGGACTGAGAGGAGCAGCAACTAAATAGAAACAACGCACAGACCAGTTCATTCATTCCAAGAATTCCTCAGATGTGCAAATGATAGAAATCAAATGATCTCTCGTGTCTTACACTTGCTTCTGAATTGTAGCTTATGGATAAACAAATAATATCATTAAGCGCACACGCAATGCAATTACATTCTGGAAAGATTATGAGTCACTATCAGGGGACAATATTTTGTCAGCCAATATATATTTACAATACATTTTAAAAGATTCATTTTTCATGATGGGAGTTGGCTTGAAACATTCAAGAAATATTGTTATTATTATGAGTAACACCATCTTTATTAGAGAAATGAAAATGTGTTTCGCATTATACGTCAGCTGTTATTCTTTACACAAACTCGTTATATCGAAAATTGGTACAAATGGATAAACAGAATTTTGTAATGAAACGTAATTACAACCAAAAAGCTTGCTCATGCACTGACACACATGTATTGACTAATGACCGGGTACGTCCAGGCAAGAAGGCCAATACGAGTCTATAGAACACCCATGCTCTGGAAAAAGGCAGGCTTGTACTGTCGCTAAATTGTGAAATTATTATTTGATCGTGGTGCGAGTTAAAGTGGCATGCTCCACAACGGCCCATTTAATGTCATACAGTTTTGCCAATTAAATTTGGTCCAAAATCTCGGCTATGATGCGCAAAAGCAGCCAGCAGGGAGTGGCTGGAATGAGCAGTGTGTGCGTGTGAGAGAAATAAAGTGTGAGAGAGAGAGAGGGTTCGGAGGGAGTTCAGAGAGAGGGAAGATGTTGATGTAGGCCTTGCCAACCTTGAGTTCGCATGTCGAGTGACCTGCTTTATATTTAAATAGCTAATGTGCAGAAAAGACAGAATGGGCATTCCACACTGTTCTCTTTTCTCAGCCAGGAATCGTCATCGTAAATGCAGTTGTAAGTTTATTGTGAAAAGACCTATCATATAATCGGGACACGTGACATGAGCAAACCTGATGTTGCTTCTCATGCAGTGTGAAGTGTAATAAATGCATAATGTTGCTGGTATCCCACAGTGAACAGCAGGCTTTAGCTATGAGTTGTTTTAAAATTGTACCAACAGTAAAACGTCTGATACTGAGTACAACAGTTATCATTATACCAGCTCAGGCAATCCCTAATAATAAGCTTAAATCCCCCTCTAATGTGCAAATGATTGACAAGTTCACACAGTCCCTGAAGGCCCCCACTTTAGTTTTGACCTCTGTTGGAGGACTTTGCGTGCTCTGGGTTTTCCAACTCCAAATCCATGGTTCAGGTTATGTCTCAGGCATGGTATTATCTCCTGCAGATGTACTGGGAAAATGTGTAAAGTAATAAGATAAGATTAGATAAACCTTTATTAGTCCCACAAGTGGGAAATTTGCTTTGTCACGGGAGAAAGTGGACAGTACAAAGTCAAGAGCAGCAAAAATGAGGAGAAAACAATAGAATAGAATAAAATTCCTATCATAGAATAGAATAAAATAACCTATCATTGTTAGGTTATAAAACTACTCTCTTTCTCTTTCCTTCCCCAACATGCTGAGACGGGACCTGTGTCGTTGCAGGGACATGCCTGCATGTAGAACAAACTGACTATGGGGTGAGGAATATATAAATCTGAGTGACACAAATAACCTGAAAGTCTAAATACTTCAAAGGTCCTAGGTCATGGGTGTGGAACGCCAGTCCTGGAGGGTCGTGGTGCAGCACGTTTTGGTGGTTTCCCTGCTCAGAAACACCTGGTTCACCTCGCCAGTTAATTGTCAAGTTTAGTGAATGTGTTTGAGGAGGAGAACCACCAAACTGTGCGGGACACCCACCCTCCAGGACCAGAGTTTGACACCCCTGCCCTAGGTAAACAGGATCACTTCGACACTTTTTATGCGATCTTCCCAGTAAAAAACTTAGTAATGCCTAGTAACCGGGCCAAACTAAAAAGTTGCTGTTCACACACACATGCACACACACACATATAGAAATAAAGAAAAGAACTTTTTCCCAAACGACTCACATATCAAGGGTCAAACCAAAGTGTGAAAAAGGGCATGCATGTGTGCAGTGACCCCCACTTCAGCTGTTTAATCTTCACAGGTCACTTATAGAATTTTTCTAACAAGCTCAGTAACACCAGAAAAGTTTGGGTGGGTTGAAGGGTCTTTAGGTGCTTAAGCACCCGCTCCTTTGGACATAATGCCCATATATACATATATATATATATATATATATGTCAGCAAATTAACAAAACCTTCATTTGAGCACCTGCCCCACTGAAGGTCTCTGTACTGTTTTACACCATCTCTGATCAAAGCACTAGGTCACAATAGGTCACAATACTGACCTTTGCAATAGAGTAAAGTGGTCCCTTATAGTCACCACACAGTGAGAACAGTACCGAATTTGTCCTCTGCATTTAACACATTCACCAAGAGAAGCAGCGGGCAGCCAGGGACACAGCGCCCAGGGAGCAGTGTGTGGGGACGGTACTTTGCTCAAGTGTACCTCAGTGGTGTCACAGGCAGTCCTGGGATTCAAATCCATGACCTTCTGATGGCAAGGGGCAACTCTATAACCACCAGGCCACCAGCTGCCCCTGATATTGCAGAAGACTGCTATTTGCAAAAAAGCCTCTAACCAACCACAATGTGTATTTTGATCACAGTTCCTGATTAGCTTTTCTGTGGATGGACTGATACATCAAGGTATTCACATAATTCAGGGTAAATATGTCATATCCATCAACAGCTTTATGAATAAGGTCTATCACAGGACATGCAGCACTCACAATATGCAGCTATATAATTGCAATAGCATATTTTGCCTGTACTGTGCAGCCCTGGGCTACATCCACTTGTGTACACATGCATTACACCAGTAGAAGAAGGCTTGTGGTTCTGGAAGCATCATTACATTACAGTTTGTTACTCAAGTGGCAGTTAACAGTTAGCCAAAACAGCACATGATTTCCGTGCGGCCGCATTAGACCTATGTTTTCTGACCTGGAAGACTCATTTCATTATGGAAATACAAAACCCGGCTAGGTGTTTGTACTGTAAACTGTGCGTACTGCACACATGGGGATATTTTCCGCCCGTTTCTGAGCTTGACACGCTTCGTCTTCTGCCATGCAGTGCAGGCTGCATGTGAGAGACCTGTTATACAGGTTTGCATACGACTCACCAATGATGATTATAGCTGGCGAAGCTACAAGCAGAAACATGCATGACAGCGTACTTAATAATTCAGGCATTTGCGATGTAGGCCGATACACCGACAGCGAACCTGTCAACATTTAGTGCTTGCAGGGGCTGCAACTTTGTCAGTGGCAAGTAACTTAATTAAAGGATTCTTTTCTTTGAGGAATACCAAAGGAATGCCTAACATGCTTGCGGAATTGCGCAGCTGCCAGAGAGAAAGGCATTCCTTCCTTTATTTTTTGCCTCCAATTCTTGAAAAAACTCGAAATATTGGTTCAGTTTTCTTGTCCTTTTTTTTAAATATGAGAATGAAGAGTACCACTGAAGTTAAGCTTAACATTTACAGTTTGATTGATGAATACATTCAGTAAAGTGGGTTTTAATATTCAGATATTTTGCAGAACTAATAATTACGCTCTTTTTTATTTTATGTATTGATGATCTGATGATGGCTTGCATGTCTCTCCAAAGTCAGTTTCAGATTCCCACAGATGGTGGTCCGTTTGGAAAGGATATTATTAGACTACAATTAGGCTGAATAGAAATTTGTCAGGCCGTAGTCAGATTCAGAAAAGACTCCAGTTTAAGCAGAATTTTGCCTGAATTTTGCAGAATTTTGTCAGTTAAGGTCAAATGTAGATAGGTTCAGTCAGGTTCAGGCAGAACTTTTTGTTGTGCTACAGTCTTATACAAAACTTCTTTTGTTGGTCGGCAGTAAGGTTTAGGCAGAATTTGGTCAGCCTGTATTCGGGTTCAGACAGAATTCTGTCAGGGGGTAGTTGGTTCAGATAGAATTTTGTTGTAGCTGATTTTTTCTCAAGCTATGGGGTTTAGAGAGAATTTATTCCAATCAGAATTTGGAATAAAAATAACAGGCCTGACATTATCTAGGAAGGCTCCGTCAGACACACAGCATGCTGAAGGCCAAGCACTGGCAGAAAACACAACTGCTGTTCAGAAGCGAGGCCAAGCTGCAGCAATGATAAGCAAAGTGCCAGTCTTATCACACTAGACTAGAGGCCTTCACTGGGCAATGCATGGATATTGTTTGTTCTTGAATAATGACTGTGTAACAGAGGCTACGTGGATTGGCACCAATTGCCTGGGAATGTGTTGCTTGACTTGATGCTAGACAAGCTAGGGTGGATCATTGACGACCCTGTTGACTCAGTGAGGGACTTAGTACTTGGGCATAACAGAAATTTGGGGCATGTGTCATAGAATTATGCCTCATAAGTAGCATAAACCATTGCAGACATTTGGGAAATTAAGCATGTAAGACCGCCCAAAACTGCATGACAGGATTAATAACGGGTCTGTCTATATCAAGCCATTCATTTGGCATCTCACTTCATGATCAACACCAAAAAACCTCATTAGCAGTAACTGGAAAGCCTAATCCCAATCATACAGCCTCAATGAGATGCTGACAGACACAGACATTGGCTCAGCAGACTTCATAAGGAGAGAGCAGTCTAATTTTTCAGTCTAAAGCCAGCCCTGCTATAGCTGTGTAAGGCACTATATAAACTGAGAGCAAATAAAAGTAGCGACAAGGGACAAAGTCTGACATCTCTTCAAAGGCTTTATCTAATCTCCAAACAAGAGATAACACAAAACGAGACCAAATTCAAAGGCCAAACAGCATATTACAAAGAGCTTCCATTACAGGAGATGTTCATTTTAAAGAACTCTTCATCGTCTAGTTCCCCCCACGTTTGCACTCAAGTCGTCAGTCAAGATGTTAGCTTTTTCTTGCCACACTTAAAAATGTGCAGTTTTGGCATAAAACATCGACCCTCATTTAAAATTCACACTGTGACTTTCTCTGACATTCACTACTTCAATACAGATTGGCCTTTTCATTTAGGCACCCTGCTGACCCCTGTCTGAAGTTCATTCTTGAATGGTCAACAGAGATAGTGATCTGCCTCACTGCTTTCGCAATGGTCAGTCACTTATCAGCTCAGGAGCCCCTAACCGAGCACTCAGACCTTGACAGTTAACCAGGGTGTCTGGGTCTGTACCTGTTAGGCTGGAGTGTTTAACAATATAACTGTATATAGTATATAGTTATATGACTCTTGTTTTTTCATATTTTGCTTCCAAAAGCCAGACTTTCTTTCTTGTTTTTTTTCATGAGGTTTTGAGGAACAGTTCTCCAGGCTTCTGATTTTTAGTCCAGTCCCTGAACACACGGTGACCTAAGTATAAATCATTTAAGCAGAAGAAAACACATCTAACTTGTCGCCTGAACCAGTGAAGAAACAGGTGCAGATGATTCGAGATAGTCAGGCGGTGATCAGTATACCGGTGGTGCTGAATGCTGAGTGGTTGGAACTCCTTTATCTAGACACTTTGCAGCCTGTCACAGTAAAACATTTGTTCCCATTTCTTTCATTTGAATTTACTCAATATGCCAAATGTAAGACAGCTGACATTCAAAGCAAAATATAAAGAATATGAGAAAATGTGTGTGTGTGTGTGTGTGTGTGCGCGCGTGTGTGTGTGTGTGTGTGTGTGTGTGTGAAGAAAAGGGAATGATATGGTGAAGGATGAAGTACCATTAATGAAGCAAGTAATACTGATAAAGTTTATCAGCCAGAGGCAGCTTATGTTTCAGAGCAAGCAAGTGGCAGCAGAGAGGTCAAGAAGGGAGCACTGGGTTCAGTGGGAGCAGGAGTTCACATGGCTGAGGAGGGAAAATAGTCAAATGTTGTGTGACATCAATAGAAAAGCTATCGTAAGAAACTGATTTGTCCAAGGGCGCAAGATGATTCATTCAATCAACAATGAATGATCACAAAAGTAGTCGTAGCTACATCTAAGCATTAAGGGTGAACTGTACTGAAAACTGTACTGTATTGAAAACAACAGGTGGTAGGAGCCTGTTCACTTGCCTGTGAACCTGATGACCACAAAGTTACAACCCCCCACACTTTCTACCATTGTGTCCATGAGCAAGACACTTAACCCTCAGTTGCTCCAGGGGGACTGTCCCTGTGACTAATGATTGCAAGTCGTTTTGGATAAGGGTGTCGGGCAAATGCCACTTTGCACCAGAGCGTGTTTCTGGTAAAGCATGCGGAGCACGTCACAGGTTGCCATCACCAAGACATCAAACTGTAAACAATGTTGAATATAAACAATACGAGCCACCTACATCCTAACCTAATAAACCTCCAAACCTGAACAGAGCACACACATACACCCACCAAGCCGCAGTGGCAAAAGTCATGACCATAACCAGCACTATCGATGAGCGCAGTGTCAACAGTAGATACCTCAGAGGAACAGAGAATGAAACTAGTAATACCATGACTGAGAAAATGCTGATCTCATACCTGACACTTCCATAGAAAGGGAGCCTGAAACCATGTTAATCAGAAATGATAAAATATGTAATTATAATTATTATTTAACAAAAAAGTGAATGTGACCAGTCTGTCATACGTGAACACCACAGTACACAATTTGAACAGTTCTTCCTCTGCAGCCATGAACACAGTGCCCGGGGAGCAGTCAATCAAAATGACAGACAGTGAGAAAGTCTAGCACAGCCTGTAGTCTTTAACACCTTCAAACGCAAAGTTATGGCCAAAAGGACTGGATATTTTATATTATTGTACTATGCTTGCAATATCCCAAAAAACGTGTTCAATAATGATAATATGGTAATAATGAAAAGTAAAATCGCAATAACTTAAGACTGGCTACATTATTCAAAAATCTAATCTTGTTTATTGGATTTTGTGAACAATCATCTCAGGAGTGATCGAGATGCAAATAGCATGTGCCAAAAACAAACCTTTACACACACTACAGGCCCAAACTCTTACCTTCTATAGACGTGTACCCCTCATACAACACCATGTTTCACATTTCAAGCTGTTACACAATCAAATGCAAATGTTTTGACGCTTCGGTCAAATGTCATGTTATATTGATTATTCTAGATGAAAATAAGGATGAAGGAACACATCTCCACACACTGTAATGTACACTAACTGTAGGCTGAATTTAACATATTGTATAAAGAATTGTGTTTTGTATATTTTATAATCCATAATTTATTTTCTTCCAATGTCTTAACTTCTTTGGGCACTAAAGTTTGATGGAAAATGTCATTTGGTTTGTAACCTCAGTTTCATTTGGAAAATTAAAACATGTCGTTTGACCACTAATATTCAAACTTTTACATGTGACTGTAGCTTCTTCACACACCATAAACCCAAGTTAGTGGTTTATGAAGCCTGGGGAAAGGGCTAGAATGTCTGCAGTCTTTCACAGGCTATCTGTCTACAGTTATTGCTGTCTTTATACTGCACACTGTTTTCAAATGGCATAATTATTTCTATAAGTGCAATTAAATACATAGATATTGAATTACCCGATCAAAGGACTATCTTAACAAGTACAGTAGGAATTAAATGTATATACTTGTATTTTATACTTACATTCTGTATTGACAAATTTAAGCCAGGTCTTCTAACTCAAATCATTATCAAATATCCTCTCTTGAACTGACCAACACAACACTTGAGAGTTTTGAATCTGCACGTTCCGCAGAAGTTCTTTGCTTGGGCTACGAGTGTGAAATAATGAACCAAATGTAAGAAGAGGTATACACCATGCGGGACCTAAATGCGTAATATGGGTTAGTCAAGAAATGTTCATGACGCATGCTGATAACTCAGTCCTAACTACGCAGGTGCAATGACAGACATAACCGGTACGATGGGTACTGTCCCTCAGAACTTACCTCCAGACACAGCCCGGCCAGGTGCATGCGAAGGGTTTCTCCCCCGTGTGCCTCCTCAGGTGGGCTTTCAGATGACTGCTCTTGGTGTACATCTTGGCACAGCCTGGAAAAGTGCATTTGTGCATTTTAATGAGATCGGCCACAGAACTCTTCTGGAATTTCTGACCTCCCACTAGGAGCTCTGTCCCCTGGGCTCCGACAGCTCCATTCTCCCCAAGTTCTGCAGGTTTGGCTGCAATGGGTACAGGGGCAATGCGGACGAACTTTGAGGATGGGCTGTTAAGGCTGGCTGTTGGCATGACCTGAGGAACAAGAGCAAACGTCTGGCCCTGGATGTTGACGAGAAGCTGGGCGATTTTGATGTCCGAGGCAGCTGCCTGCGTGGTGGACGCTGCGTTTGGGCCCGGCTCCTGCTTGATCTGAAAGGGCTGAATCTGCAGGATGACTGGCACCCCCGAATTCTCCGCTACCACAGCCTTCTCCGAGGTCTCTTCCTTTTTCACCCCATTTTGAGGGGCTGTTTTGTCCGGTGCGGACTGGGCGCTTTCAGGCTCAGGGTCATGGAAAACAGGCACTGTTTGGTCTAAGCTTTGCACCTGCATTTCTGACAAAGCTACCTGGTCACCAGTGTTAGTCAGTGTCCCATCAGTAGCCTTTTCCTTCAAGGCTACGACCTCCATGTTTTCCTCTAGAAACTCCTCGATCTCCTCCAGCGTGGGCTGAAACAACAGACCAGCATGGTCCTCCAGATCTCCAGGAAAAATTGGAAACTCAAAGCATTCCTCTTTGGTGGCCCGGTCCCTACAAGAGTCCCATGCCAGACCCACAGGCAGAACTGGAGGGACCATGGCTGGAGTTATGGTCATGGAGGGAGACGTCTGTCTTAGGGTAGCCTGAGAGAGCAGGAAGTCCAAGAGACCATCTTGGCTCTCCCCGCTGGAGCTGGAGCCACTGCAACTGGAGCCCAACACCTGGGACTCAGGACTAGAGCAAGAACGAGAACTAGATGAGTCACTAAGTTCATCCTCTGAGAAGGGAGAAGGCAGCACCTGGTAAACCCCCTCGTCCGTCACCATATCCGAGCAGTGATGGTGGGCGGTCACGGAGTGACTGTATGGCAGGAAAGGTTCTTCATTCACTTGCAAGTGATCCACCATTCCTGTCTCGAAATCGCTGCCCCTCGCTTGGCTTTCTGTTAGCTCCTCAAGGTTTTCTGGAAAACAGAGAAATACAATGAGAACTTACAAAGCATTTGCTTGTTCATTTTGGTTTTGCTTGTTGTTTGGTCACTCAGTGTTTTCTTTCTAGTGCTGTCTTTATTTACATTGAAATAGTAATGCTATGAATATTCTACGGTTTACATCAATTCCACATGAATAAAATACACGACACAGTTTACTGTTTATCCTGATGCTGCAAGACACACCTTCACTTACACATGGTGAGCAGTTCATTGTAAAAGTTCTCCATATGACGTCCACAAATAAGTGATAAAATCTGTTATTGCACTGTTGCAAGTCCGTGTGTGTGGTATCGTTAACCAGGATAACCAAAGATAGCATTGTATGTACACAAATAGTCCTCGAGTGCTAAGCATGATAGAAAACAGATGAGAAATTGGAAACTAGGACAACTGCCAAAACAGGTCATAAAATGACGCTATGGTGTGGGACTATGCTCAATCAAAGAAACCAGGGTTGTTATCTGACGGTTTTTCTATTTAAATGCATAGTCTGGATGCTTTTCGTTATGTAATCTTTGCTATAAAGCATGTTTACTGTAGCTTATCAGCTGCAACATCTGCAACATGACACGGGGGTCAATATCATGCCAGAAATACATTCTTTGTAACAATAGTGGGATATTTCATGATACTAAATAAAACCATTTTAAAAGCTCTTTTAAGAACCATTTATCATGCACACTCATACGTTTCTCCTGGACCGTGCAGAGACCTTTAGTGGCAAAATGCTTGAAAGAAAGCTAGGGGAAGATGTGGGTGGACAATATATTTTTTTTAATTGTCGACCTGTGTTTGGGGAGGAGCTGGGGGGTTGGTAACCAAAACATTTAGTCGTCCTGGGGTGCAGCGGATATTCAAAATGTTTTGTCAGCCTGGGGAGAGGAAAGAAATGAAACCAAACAAAGTTTTGTAGACGGGGGAACTAGCCTCCCCAAACAGGACACCATGGCCAAGGGAGCAGGTGCTTGATGCACCAGATTCTGTAGAGAACTGTTTTCTACCGACAAACTATTTAAAACGCCATTTTTCAAAGGATGTGGTGTATTGTGATTTTTCCCATTACGTTTTCCCATTAGGTAACACTTCACAATTAATATAAGTTAATTACACAGGAGTAATATAATAATTAGAAGTAAAAACACCCCATGGAAAACACATTCTCAAGATAATCTAAACATGCTTTACATTGGTCCTTCCTGTGTCACTCTGGCATAAGCTTTGTTTAACCCTCAATCTCAGCCCCAAGCCCTTTATGTGGTTAAAATGGAAGCAATAAAACAGAAAAAGCACAACTGTGACTGGGCCACACTACCAGTGGAAAGTGAGGTTCTCAATTGCAAAGTGAATTAAAAACAACAAACAAACAAAACACACTGATTTGAGTTTGTTCTGTCAAGTCATTTCTTATAATTGGTCCTACAAGCAGCGGACTCACTCAGTTTTCCACACTATTCTTGTTTGGAGGTAAGTGACTGAAATATAAATATATGATACAAAAATATATACATAACATGCATCATATCCAGAATTGTACAAAAGTTTTAGGCACCTATGAAAGTAAAAATTAAAAACTGTCTAGATGAGCGGCGACTGTTTTTTCCCCACACGGATATTATTAAATATACTAGATAAAACTACAAATAATAAATAAAAAATAACATTACACAGTATGTTCAGTACATCAGTGTGTTCCTTGTAGAACTCCAGTATTACTTCTAGTTTCTATCAGAAACCTGGTTTGACTCAATCAGTTCTTCATTAAATTAAATCAGGAACTGCTGAAGGAGTTTCACAAATACAAACAATGGCTGGAAGAAGTGAGGAGAAATCTGGAACTGAACCTGTGTTCTCCTTGCCAGCTCATAAAATATCAACTAATTTTTTACAAGCAAAACAAATCTTGATACTTTTTACTGCTTGTTTGTTTGCATTAAATCTAATGTTAACTTTACTAGCAGAAAAACTGCATCTATCTGTCTATCTATCTATCTATCTATCTATTTATCTAGACAGACAGATAGACAGACATACAGATAGACAAATAGACAGATTAGATAGATAGATAGATACATAGATAGATAGACAGATAGATAGACAGATAGATAGATAGATAGATAGATAGATAGATAGATAGACAGACAGACAGACAGACAGACAGACAGACAGACTGCAGGGTCCAGAAGACTACAGTTGAGAAGTGCGCCTCCTACTGCTCATGTTGGAGCTGCACTGACCGAGAGTAAACTTCCAAAGCGGTGTCAACATGTGTGCAAACAGCAATGAGATCTATCATATGGTTATGCGTTCCTGGGCCAAATCCGTCCCATGACTACATGCTCCTCGATCACAGAGCAGACCCTCGAAACTGTCCACGCGCCTCTAGCACGCAGCAGAATCTCCCCTGCTGCATGCACAGTGCTCATATGGGTCCAACTGCACGTATTAATACGGGTTTTTATCAAAACTGTCAATGCAACAAATGGCACAGACGAACAGGGGAAAAACACGTGTTCACACTCACCTCGTTAAATCCACAGTGTGTGTTGTTTCTCCCTCTGATCGTGGCCAAACTATTTCAGTGAGGAATGTGACGTGGCTTTGCCCTTGACACAAGCTTCTCATTGCAAAGCCGCGCGAGGCTGCTCATAGCTCCACCGCGTGCAGCAGCATTACTACGGGGCTGTCACATGACTGGCCTTATAACAGGCAGGGCTGGGGAAGGCTCGCCTGCTCCTCTAAAGCAGGATTGGCTTAGTTCTACTGTGGGCTGGACCTTCCAACCAGCTCCAGTGCAATGGAAGGTATCTGGGGTTTTGCCTGGCATGAGCTCTGCCAAGCATGTTGGTGCAGAACAAATGCAAGCAGTTCAGTTCAGTTGAACTCAGTTAAATTCAGCACTGAATGGTGCAGTTGCTCCCAGTCCTGCACTGCTCTTGCTCCGACTAGGGTCATCCTAGCTGTATCACAGCAGACTATCCCGTGCCCTTGGGTGCACTGGCCCTTAAGTCATATCAAATTGACTCATATCAAAGGACACACTATCATACACGTTCAATTTGCTTTACAGGAATAGAATTAAATATTTTTTTAAACCGTAGGAAGCGAAAAAAAAAAACAGAAATAAAGAATGCATATATACTGGACTTTTCTTTCCAAAGTCATAACTAAATGAATAAATAGGTTCAGACTTCTTGTTGCAGGTGCTCCAACACCTCTGGTTTGGTATCAGCTCTATACAGGACACTAAGGGATGCCAATGACTGTCTGTTTGAACTGCTGAACTGCTCTCTATTTCACTGTACCTCACCTGTCTCTCTACCTGACTGTATCTCACCTGCCTCTCTACCTCACTGTACATCACCTGCCTCTCTACCTCACTGTATCTCACCTGTCTATCTACCTCACTGTATCTCACCTGTCTCTCTACTTCACTGTATCTCACCTGCCTCTCTACCTCACTGTACATCACCTGCCTCTCTACCTCACTGTATCTCACCTGTCTCTCTACCTCACTGTATCTCACCTGCCTCTCTACCTCACTG